>CM061069.1:108346668-108949168 GCA_030762895.1 Sophora flavescens | reverse complement strand
TTTATTTTAAAAAAATAAAAAGAAATTCTGACACGCGTTCGATACGTTGTGAGTACCTTGTCGATACGCCATGGTACGTCGTCGACCGCCGTGACGGCAGAAGCATCGTCTGTGTTGGGGCGCGGTGTGTGAAAGTAGGTGCAACAGCAGCGACTGTGTGTTAGGTGAAGAAGAAGCGACTGTGAGGCTGTGTTAGGTTGAGGCAGCTGCTGTGAGGCTGTGTTGGGTTGAGGCAAGAAGAAGAAGAAGCTGTGTCTGTGTTGGGTCGAGGCTAGAAGAAGAAGAAGCTGTGCCTGTGGCTAGAAGAAGAAGCTGTGCCTGTGTTGGGTTGAGGCAAGAAGAAGAAGAAGCTGTGAGGTTGTGTTGGGTTGAGGCAAGAAGAAGAAGAAGCTGTGCCTGTGTTGGGTCGAGGCTAGAAGAAAAGGAAGAAGCTGTGTTGAGAGAAAAAAGAAGCAGAGCGATGGGTGGCTGATGATGGGGAAAAAATTATTAGGGTTAGGTGTGTTGGGTCTCTACCCTCAATTGGGCTGGGCCATGTTATGAGTATTTGTGCACCAATTTTTTTACACTGATTAATATAAGATATAATATTTAATAATTTCTTTTTACAGTATACACATAAATATATAATATAAGATACAATATTTAATAATTTCTTTTTTGAACTGAATATTTAACAATTTCTTAAAAATATATTAGTATATAATTGTATATTATATGATAGAGATAAATACATAACATATAATAATATATATGGGCAAATATAATAATAAAAAATTAAAAATATGATAACAATATATATATATATATATATATATATATATATATATGTATATATTATACGTATCCTAAACGTATCGTATCCTATATTTTTTAAGAAACGACGTATCGCCGTATCGGATACGTATCGTATCCGATACTCGTATCGTGTCCGTGCAACATAGGTGTCAAGTGAGGATCATGTTTGCTCTTCAGCTGATAGGAGCATAATGCAGAGATCTCATGTTTCAGATTCTTTGGAGCATCACTCCTGATGCTCATCAACAGTCAGATAATGAAGTGACTCAGCCAGTTTCTTCTTCAAAGGATATTTCCTCAGGTGATCCTTTCACCCCTCTTCCTTTAGATCAGTCAATTCCAAGACAGATAGCTGATGATTTGAAGGTCATTGGTAAATTTTGGTGTGATGATGCTGAGAAGGATGAGGAGCCTAATGAGGGTAACTCTGCTCCTGTTATACAGAATGATAATTTCAAGGTTGTTCTCTCAAAGTCACAAAAGAAAAAACTTAGGCAGAAAGAGAAACAGAGTCAAAGGTCTGATGCTTATAATACTCGTTCTAGAGCTTCCTCTATCTCAGTCACTTTTTAATGAAGCTTTTTTATTGGAATATTAGGGGTTTGTCAAATGCAGCATCTAAGCAAGTCCTTAGAAATTTTTGCATCTGTCATAAGCCTGATATGCTTTTTATTTTAGAGCCATGGATTGCTTTAAATCAGGTTGCTTCTTCTTTTTGGTCTAGTATCAAACTGAAACCCTTTGCTTTAAATGATAGGGAATCTCACTTGCCTAACTTATGGTTATTATGTGCTGATCATCTTAATCCTGCTGTGATCTCTGCATCTAGGCATCAAGTTTCTTTTTCCATCTCAGTTGATCAGACTAGAATCTATCTTGCTGCTATTTATGCCTCTACCAATGCTGTCATTAGGAGAGATCTTTGGAGGGAGCTAACTGATATTATTCATGGTAATCCTAGTCCTTGGATGTGTGTTGGTGACTTTAATACTATTCTTGGTTCTCATGAACAAAGGGTGGAGGTCTCCCTTCAGCTAGCTCTTGTTTAAAAATTGGTCTGAGGGTTGTTCTCTTATCCACTTACCAACTAGAGGGGCTCAATTCACTTGGTCCAATAGAAGAAGTGCAGCTTGCCACACTGAAAGAAGACTGGATAGGTCCTTATGCAATGAAGATTGGATTAATTTCTGGTCTTCTACATCCTGTGTTACTTTAACTAGGATTCAATCTAATCACCATCCTCTGCTTATTTCTTTAAAGAGGGACTGTCTCTCTTTTCCTAAGCCTTTCAAGTTCCAGAACATGTGGGTTTAGCATCATGATTGTAGGAGGCTTGTTACTGAGGTTTGGAACAATATCTATACAGGCTGCCCTATGCTTATTTTATCTCAGAAGTTGAAGGCAATGAAGGAAGCTTTCAAAACCTGGAACAAAGAGGTTTTTGGTGATGTGCATCACATGGTCAATTCTGCTCAGTTAGAGCTTGATTCTGTTCAGCGGGAAATTGCTGATGCTGGTCTGTCTGATTTGCTGGACACAAGGGAGAGACATGCTCAGGAAAACCTAATGAAAGCTCTTGTGTATCAGGAACAGTTCTGGAGGGACAAAGCCAGGGTAAAGCGGTTCACTCAAGGGGAGAGAAACACTGCCTATTTTCACAACCAGGACTATTTTGCTTTCTGCTAAGTTATCAGTTTCAGTCAATGGTCATCCAGTTGGTTACTTTTCTTGCAAGAGAGGAGTAAGGCAGGGTGATCCTTTATCTCCTCTCTTATTCTGTCTTGCTGAGGATGTTTTGAGTAGAGGGATTTCTTTATTGATCAGTGAAGGTAGATTGAAGCCAATGTCTAGCCCAAGTTCAGCTCCATCTCATGTCTTCTATGCAGATGACATTATGGTGTTTTGCAAAGGAACCAAGAAAAATCTAAAGCTCTTAATGGATTTTTTCAAACTGTATGGGAATGAATCTGGTCAGCATCTTGGCTTGGAGAAGTGCAGGTTCTTTATTGGTTTTACTTCTCATTCTAGACTTGCTGAGTTAATGCAGGAAGTTTGCCTTTTAATTATCTGGGGAGTGCCTATTTTCCAAGGGAACCAAAAGTGGTTCATTTGCAACCAATTTCTGATAAGATAAAGTCCAAGCTGTCCTCTTGGAAAGGTTCACTACTCTCCTTTATGGGAAGAGTAGAATTAGTCAAATCAATTATTCATGGAATGATCATTTATAGTTCCCATGTTTATAGGTGGCCTATTGCTCTTCTCAATTCTCTTGATAGGTGCATAAGAAATTTCATCTGGACAGGAGATATCAGTAAAAGGAAATTGGTCACAGTGGCCTGGGATCAAGTTTGCTCTCCTTCCATCTCGGGTGGTCTTGATCTAAGGTCAATTAGAGGCATCAATGAGGTTGCTTTGTTGAAACTTAGTTGGGACATGCTGTCTTCTAAGGATCATTGGGCAGTGCTCCTCAATACTGCTATGGAGGGTGCTGCTTGGATCTTAGGGGATGGCTCACAAATTAATTTCTGGAGGGATACTTGGATTCCAAGTATGCAGCATTCCATTGCAAATTTTCTGCAACTTCCTCTGCACATCTCTGTTGATCTTCATGCTTTTGTGAAAGATTTCATCCATAATGGTTCTTGGAGGATTCCTTTACCTTTTTATCAGGCATTCCCTTCTTTAGCTACTAAAATTCATCAGGTTGTCATTCCTGAAGTTGTTGCCTCGGATGAGATGGTGTGGAGGTTAGCTTCTGATGGAGTTTTGACTTTCAAGAAGGCTTTCTCTCATTTATTTCCTGATGGCAATGCTGTTTTTTGGGGAAAAGCAATCTGGAACCAGGTGATACCTCCTTCCAAATCATTTACCTTGTGGAGGTTAATTCACAACAGATTACCTACAGATGATATCTTGAGGAATAAAGGTTGCATTGTGGTCTCAGATTGTAGTCTCTGTGGTCTTGCCTTTGAAACTGTAGATCACCTATTTTTGTCCTGCTCTTTTGCATCCAAGCTGTGGAATTGGTTAGGTGGACTGCTCCAAACTCCTATTGATCAGTCCAACATTCTTTCGACCATATCAGTGGTGGATAGAGGATGGTGTATCCAAGTCAGGGATATGCTCCTTTCGACTATAACTCATATAATTTGGCTAATTTGGTATTCCAGAAACCAGCTGAGATTTGAGAACAAGCAAATCTCATATGCTGCAGCTGTAAAATTAGTTTCAATTAACATTTCCTTGTCTGGTAAGTCATCTAAAGGTATTGCTTCTCATTCAATGATGGAGTTTTCTTTCATAAAACATTTCAATGTTCCGGTTCATGCTCCAAAAGCTCCCAGTATTATTCAAGTCAATTGGCATAAACCTCCTTGTGGTTGGGTGAAATGTAATTTGGATGGGGCTTCTAGAGGCAATCCGGGTTTGTCTGGCTGTGGCGGTATTTTTAGAGATTCAAGTGGTGCCATCATGGGGTGCTTCTCATATTTCCTTGGTTCTCTAACATCTTTCCAAGCTAAACCGGTTGCTGTCATGCTTGCAATTGAGATAACTTTTGACAAAAAGTGGATGAGGCTTAGGTTGGAATGTGATTCTTCTATGGTGGTTTCAACTTTCAAATCAGTTGATCTTATCCCCAGGAAATTCAAGAATAGATGACTGAATTGTATTTGATTGACTGAATTGGTGGGATTTAGCAACTAAGTTTATTCTAGAGGACTTTAACTGAAATAGGTTTGGTCTTCCTTTCTTTAGATTTGGTTGATTTAGCCTCCTTCATAGGTTTTGGTTTGGTCCCCCGTGTTTTTGTATTGTTTCATTTTATTATTTTTATTTAATGAAGGTGTGCTGCAAGTGATAGATAAGGGTTGGAGTGCCAGCCTAGCTGGGATGTCTTCTCCTTATTGTGATAACTTTTCATGCCTTCTTTGTTTAAAAAAAATTCACACCATAATATTACTTTTAGAAATAATGATCGAATAGATATTCCAAGATTATTTGAGGATATAGGAAAGACTTATTATCCTAATAGAAATGAAATAACAGAATTAGGAACCTTAATAAATAGACCAAGAATACTTGAAATCGAATCAATTTCAAGACCAATTTTTCTTCCGGAACAAGAAAGAACTAAGGAAGAAAATAATATTATTAAATTAACTAATCAAGTAAAAGATTTGTCCTTATATTTAAAAAATAAAATATGATTAATATAAAAGAATTAGAACAACTAATTAAAGAATTTAATTCAAATAAAGAAAGAGCTAAATCAGATATTAAAGATCTCAACGGAGTTTTAAATTATTATCTTTAAAAAGATCCAGAAAATAGAGATGGAAAATTAATTGAAAAACAAATTATAAAAAAGGAAGATTAATTAACTAAGTTAGAAAACTATGAAAGAAAATAAAGAAACATTTTAAAGAAGGAATGAAACATATAAGAAATAAATGGGGACTTAAACCCTCAAGCTCCTCATCGAAACCAACTAATTATTTTAGAATAGAAGCTCCGCCTTTTGAAGATAGTGATAGTGATTAAAATAAAAATAAATTTTGATGAACAAACATATAAAGAAATAATAAGTGTGTTACAACTAAACCTTCTAATTGATTGTAAACAAATTAAAATAAAAAAGATAAAAGAACAATTTAGGCAGGAAGAACTGAATTTACATAACATAGATATAAATATTGAATTTGAATATTTAGAAGAAGTGTAATTTATTGAAGAACAAAGATAGTCTAATGATGAACAATGGTATTCAGAATAATGGATAAGGAGACATTAAGTGTATTAGTCATAAATTTATCAAAGGACTATAAACAAATAATAATTAATAAATTAAGGAATCAATATTGGCAAGAAAATTTGTATCTAGATCGGATACAATTAAGAATACAATTAGAATATAATAAAGAATTATTAGAAATTTATGAATCTAGCGAATTTGCATATAAATATTGGTATGAATTATATAGCGATCCTGAATATTTAAATATATATGACGATGATGATATTGTTTTTCTGGATGATTAAAATACTACCCTCAAACATGAATAAATCAAAAATCAGTGAAATTATTAGGGTGGTACCGATTTGGTATCAAAGCTAAGTAGGAAAAGAAATATGATGAATAACTATCATAGTATAGAAAAATTTGTATATAACTTAAGCATATTAGATTTAACTAATCAAAGTTATTTAAAAAATCTAGTACAAAAATTAAAAGCTAAAGCTACAAATGTATGTGATAGACATATGAAATATCATTATGAATATTGTGATTGTAGAGATATGATAGACAAATAAAATTAATAAAAGTAATGATTATTAGAATAGAATCATGGATAGAACAGTGAAAAATATTCTACCAGAGCTAAGTACTTAAAAGGTCTATATTTATAAAAAAACAAAACAAAACAAAACACACTGTACAACCATATGTTGTCCCCGTATGATGTCAATTTTTTGTGTTAAATTAACACAGCTCTTTTTCCATAGATGATTTCCATCCGGTGTGTGCTTTTTAGTCTCTTACCTAGGGATGGCAAAGGGGTGGGGCGGGGGCGAGTTTTATCTTCCCCGACCCTGACCTCACTTTCCGTCGGGGTTCCCCCTGCCTCCAGCGGGGTCTGGTTTCCCCACGGGGTCTCCGCCCCCAGTCAATGAGAAACCAAATTTAAAAATTATTTTGTTTTAATTGAAATTAATAACTCAAAAATTAAACTTCCAAAAAAAAAACAAATAAAACCACACAATTAAAACAATCAACCAGACTGTAACGTAGTTTTCTTTCAGTTACAAATTAAAAAGAAACTAGTGCTTCAGAAGCATTTCGTAAGTACCTCTGTAACACTCAGGACTCAGCTCACCTGAACTTTTTTTGTAATTAACTAAAAAAAACAATGCTAGCATCAAAACACTAGAATAAAAGCACAATCAATGTTCTTTATTTTTTTTTTTAAAGTATCCCTTTATTGTAATAACGTAGACAACAAGTGGGTTCGAGGTGGGGCGGGTTCGAGTGGATATCCATGGGTTTGGATCTCGTTGTCATGCCTATTTTCCCTCCCTCTAGTTTTAGAAGCTAAAGTGAATATGTTTGTTAACAAAATTTCCACATGATTTAGTTGAGACACTTGTGATTTTCTATGTGTAATGCATTTTTATTGCATTTACACAGCTGAAGCAGATTCATCCTGTGAATGCATGTGTGGAGAAGAACGAGATTTGGGGTGTTTTAACCCTCCAGTTGAACAACGTCATTTGGGAAGGGTATCAGTATTTTGATTATTTTCTTGCTAACTTGTAAAATTTATTTTTCATTTGTTAAATATTGGCGCCACATCATAGAATTAACATGCCAAATGGATTAATCCGTTTAACTCAAACTGAGACATGTTAACAGAAGAACCATCCGTGCCTCAGTTTCTGAGAGTGCCTCCAACCGTGCCGGTGATCCTAACAGGAACAAAACAATAAAACGATTCAATGTTCATCCTTGCATGTCTGGTCTCTTCTCACATTCGTTATTCATTTTTTATTTATTTTGTTATTTTGCGTTTTGTTTTGTTCATATGTGAAATTATTTTGCTAAAAAATATTAAAGTTTTCTAAAAGAGTATGTGATTTTGAACACAAAAGTCGACACCAACACCCTGTACAATACAAAGTCATATGCATATGACAAAAACATACAGAACAAAAATAATAATATAATAATAAAACAATAAAATAATGGATTTATACGAAGAAATAACTATAAAATTGGAAGGAATAGAAAAAATAATGGAAGAGACTAATAAGATTATTATCCAACTGATAGAAAAATACCAAGAAAGTTGCAAATTTTACTTATAAAAGAATACAAAAAGGACAAAGTAAAATAAATAACAGAGATACATTAAATAATATAAGTAAAGGCAGGAAATTAGATGAAAACAAAGATATTGAAAGAATTAGAGAAGTTCTTGAACAACTAGAAAATCGTTTAGAAGATGAAGAAAATAACAAATGTATAACAAGAAAAGAATTAGAAGAATTACTAAAATCAAAAGATTTGGAAAATAGTGATAAATCAAGAATTAAGTCTAGAATCATCACAATTATCCCCACCAGTAACCTCATGGAGAGGATAAAATATGAATAAGTGGAAACATTAAAGAAATCAAATGATATAGAAAAAATTCAACAGTTATTAGAACAATTAAAAATAATTGAAGATGAAAATGATTAAATACAAAAATAGAGCAAACTGAGATAGCTAAAGAAAATGATGAAATAGTATTTCATTATAATTTTTTTAATTTATTCATGATTTTAGGGTAGTAATTTTTAGAAATACTCGTGTTCATTTAGTATTTCATACCTATATTCATTTAGTAATTCTTTTACAGATTCATCTTTTTCTAGTAATTCTACATATACCCATTTACATATTTCTATTTTATATTCTAGTTGTATTTTTAATTGTACATAATTTTGGTAGAAATTTTCTTGCCAATATTGATACCTTATCTTTTCAATTATTATTTGTTTACAGTCTTTTGGTAAGTTCATAACTAGAACACTTATTATCTCTTTATTCATTATTCTGAATACCAATTAATATTCATCATCTGAATATATTTCTTCTCCAATAAATTTTATTTCTTCTAAATATTCAAATTTAATATTCATATCTATGTTATTTAAATAAAGTTATTTTCGCCTACATTGTTCTTTTATCTTTTTTATTATGATTTATTTACAATCAATCAGAAGGTTCATTTGTAAAACACTTATTATTTCTATGTATGTATGTTCTTCAAAATTCATTATTATTTCAATCATTATCACTGTCCTCAAAAGGAGGAGCTTCTATTTTATTTTAAAATAATTAGTAGGTCTTGAGGAGGAACTTGAAAGTCCAAGTCCTCATTTATTTCTTATATATTCCACTCTTACTTTAAAACGTTTCTTTATTTTCTAAATTAGTTAATTCATTTTCCTTTCTTACAATTTGTTTTTCAATTAATTTTCTATATATATTTTATGGATCCTTTTTTAGATGGTAAGTTAAGGCTCCAGTAAAATCTGTAATATCTAGTTTAGTTTTTTCTTTCTTTGAGTTTAATTCTTTGATTAATCGTTTTAATTCTTCTTTGTTACTCATATTTTATTTTTTAAGTATAAAGATAAAGATAAATCTTTTACTTGATTAGTTAATTCGGGATTGATTCAATATCAAGTATTCTTGGTTCATTTATTAATGTTCCTAATTTTGTTATTTCATTTTCGTTAGAATAATAAATTTTTCCTATATCTTCAAATATCCTTGGAATATCTGTTTGATCATTATTTCTAAAAGTAATATTATGATGTGAATTTGTCAATGCATAATCTACGCAAAAAGTTATATATAATATCTTATCTCCTGACTTCATTAAGTTTTCTCCTGATATTTTATCTTTTGGATCATTTATTTTAGGCAAAATAGGTAAATTGGTCATATACGTTTATTTTATTTTTCATATTGGTCCTATAAGTTTTTTATTTTTCAAATTGGTCCTATGTGTTACGTTCTGTTTTCACATTAGTCATTTCCGTCAATTTTGACCTAACACCGTCAGTTTTGATGTCACGTGTCGGACTAAGGTGATAGCCACGTCATATCAAAACTGATGGTGTTAGGTCAAAATTGATGGAAATAACTAACGTGAAAACGGAACGTAACGTGTAGGACCAATTTGAAAAATAAAAAGCTTATAGGACCAATGTGAAAAATAGAACTAATTCTGTAGGTAAACTTATTCCTTCCAGAAAAGTTGCTTTAATTAAAACTTGTAATGCTTCTATATGAATATACCCTAATTTTCTTCTATGTTCTTGGTACTTTAAATTTCTTTTTAATTCTGAAATTTTTTCTTTACTTATTAGTTGAATACATGTATTATCTTCAGTTAATGATATCTATAGGTGTTTCATTCGTTAATTTTCCATAATATATTATTTCCTTTTTTATTAAATTTTCTTATTATATTCATAAACCTTTCATTCTTTCCTATCATATCTGCATTTTCTAATAGATCTAGATCTTCTTTCTTATTTTTCGGAATAATTTTATATCTATTAAGATGCATCCTTCATAATTTCCTTCTTCTTCAGTGATTTGTAGGTGCTATATTTCACTAGTATCAACTTTCTCTATTTCATACATTATTTTCAGATAAATAAGGACTAAAAATCAGATCTAAGAAGGGTGACCTAGTAATCATACCTGATCTTTGTCTCTTGAAAATTGATTGATTCTGCCCACTTCTGCTTCCGTTGTTTTCTGCTTCTATTGATCTTGTTTGAGTATAGTAATTTGACAGAATAATTTTAAGAAAAGTGATTTTATTTAGTAATTTAATATTTTATATAGAGGGTTTGGATGAACTCTCAGTCATCCGACCAACACCACAGGTGTAGCACACTACTCTCAGAAGAGATATTCACACAAATGAAAATTCACACTTGAATTCTTCCCTGCCTCAGCATAAGAGAGCTTATTTATTGGCCTAAGGATACAAAGTAAATTTCCAAAAGTGAACTTGCATTATATAAGTGCTTACATCAGATTTTTAATAATTCTGCATAGTGACGTAAGGGCTTACATCACTCTTCTAATATTGCTTCACCAGATTTCTTATCTTCTTGTCGACACTTACTAGTGCTTTTTTATGCAATTTGTCTTTTTGTACACCTCTCACATTCATGGTTTCTACTTTCCTTTATTAGTGTACACAGTTGGCTCAGGACAGCTGGCCTGTAATTTATTGCTGGCCCCTCCAAAGCATAGAAATTAAATTCAAAGTTTGTCAAGATAGACATTTTTTTTATCTTATTACTTTTCCAATTGTCTTTCTTAACAACAAAGTGTTTGGGCCCTTGTATAGAGTCTTGATGTATGACTCTTTTCCTATTGCTTGGCACTGTGTATAGATGCTTGCTAGTTGGCTAGCAATTACCACAGTCATTTCATCTTCATCATATTCGACTCCTTTTGCTTCATCCATCAAAGGGAAATTATTATTGCTTATTCCCATGAAGGCTAAGTGCTTGACTGACTGCTTTGTTTGGAAATTCGGATAAGCTGAATAGAACTTGAGATAAATAGTTCTATCACCAGCTACATTATTTTTAAACATTTGAACTGCTTCCTTGAAAAGATATGGGAACAAACTGATTTCTTCAAGATCTTTACTTAAGTAAAGACATTCAATAAGTCCAAATTGAAACATATTGAACGCTAGAGTAGGGGTTGCTCCTAGAGTAACTGTGACACCCTCTACCTCGCATGCATTCAAAAGCGATAACACATATATAAAAGTGAGAGAGAACACATGCAAATATATATAATTATCAAATCGGGCAGAGATTGTCGCATTATAACATCACGCGGTAATAACCAAAACATGTATAAAGAAAACATACATAAAACAAAACCATAAATGAACCCAACCCCAATGTCACACTATAGAGCTGGTATAACCAATCCGATAACAACTCGGATACAACTGGAAACAACTAAACAACTACTGAAAACGGGACATCCTATCTACGAGTCACGACTCCTCAAAGTGACTCCTCAAAGTGACTCCTCAACTGGCTGCACATCGACCTCTGTATAAACGATACATGCCACAAACAGGAAACATAAAGATAGGGAGTAAGAAACATATATATGAATATAAAGGTAAGGAAGCAGTTAGCAAGACGACCATAAATCAAACAAGCATGTTATATCAAACAACAATATCATAACAATCATCATCATATAACATGTATGCTATGCAATGCAGTTCTGCTCCACTCCTCTACTATGCATTTGGATCCAAACTAACTCAGGATGCCAACATTAGGGTTACATTTCCACATTGGTCAATAAGCACCAATGCCGGGGCAATCCACCAAACCATGGGTGGACCCTTAGGACAGCCGACACATCTTATTCTCGGATGCGCCACCATGGTGTATACTTGATTCCCTTTCGAACCAATCCCGCGGACAGTCAGATCGTCTTACTCTCGGACAACCTCCCCTATGTTGCATAACCTCCAATCAACATCTCCAATGCGTGAATGCATGGCAAACCACACACAACCACAACCACCACCTCCGCTTGGGCCCATAAGCTACCCAAGTTTTATCTTCATCCACATCTTGGCCACTAGGCTATCGAGGATTATCGTTTAACGTTCATCGTTAAGTCTTTTAAGCATTAACAACACTCTGGCCATTAAGTACCAGAGCTCAACACCTTGACCATCAAGCATCAAGACCCCCTTTGAGAGAACACTAGGCTACCAAGGTATAACACCTTATCACTTGGAGCGAACACTAGGCTACCAAGGTCCAACATCTTATCACTTGTCTTTTGGTCTTCATGTTCCGTTGGTATCTTATTAAGTCATTTAAGCATTTGAGGTGGAACCCCTACTTCTGCACCATTATGGTTTCTGTTCTGCACGGGTGAGCACGAGCGTGCTCACCCTTCAGTACGGTAATGCTGAACCTACAGGCAAGCACGACCGTGCTGCCTACTGGGCACGGGCGTGCTCAAATGCGCACCCTTCTCTGGGTTTCAAACTGGAGAACGGGCGTGCTCCTTATTAAGCACGGTCGTGCTCAGTGGAGCGTGGTCGTACTAATTTGGGCAGAAAAGAGTCAGAAACCCTTTCCCAAATCCCCGGGACAGTTCACAGATTCAATCTATTGGCTTTTACTAATCCATTGATCATAATCTTCATTAATCTTAAATGTTCTTCATTAATATTCATGTCTTATCATCATGGGGAATTAATCCTTTAATCATAGCTTCGTTATTAATGTTCCTAGAACACTCACTAATCAATCCTAGGGTCCTTAACTAAGCCCTATGAACATAACCTTACCTCTCACACCATGTTCATGTATTATGAACAACTGGGGAAACATCCCTTAATTATCATTATCATCGTTAACGTATTTTAACATCTTAACATCATTGTTGGCATTAGCATCCTCAACAATCAACTCTCATAAAGAGCACAACACAACAACAGCCAATAATATCATACACATCATAATCATGGCATCGCAACATCAACATATTTATAACAAACAACATCAATCAGTAATAACAGTCATGTCAGTCATCAACATCATAACAATTAAGCATCACATAACAAATAGGCATAAGGCATATAGACATGTTATCAAGGAAAGGGTCATGGGTAACCCTTCGTGTTACACTACCCCCAAGCCTACATACTCATACTATTCATTCTCCACATACCTGTTATGAAGATTCCCAAGCATTGGCCAAACAAGAAGAGGATAACCAATTAGTCTCTAGATCTAATAACAGAAAAGAGACTAAGAGAGGGAAGACAACGTTACCTTAAACGACACTATCGCGCTACTTCTCTCCCACAACTAGAGTAAGAACACCAAGAACTTCAAGGGGTTCAAGAGGAGGGAAGAGAAGGGGTTTCTGTTGCACTAGGATTGCCCAAAGTGCTAAAAAGAGGGTTTGGGTCGTAACCCTCACGGAACTGCTATATTTATAGACTCTGAGACCTGAGCACGACCTTGGTCCCTGTTGAGCACGACCGTGCTCAATTCCTAAGCACGAGGCGCTCAAATATTGCACTTCGAGACCATCTAAACGATCAAATTGACCAAAACACATAAAATAAGTAAGAACTCATTCTTGGAAGGTTGTGGAAATGAAGGATGAGGTGAGAATCCTTCATTATATTCTAAACAAGATAGTACTTCACAAGGTTGGGACAAAGGACAACCTCTCTGCCATACACAAGTTTTGTCTTTGCCATCTGTTGACTGAGACTAAAGTCAATCTTCCACACATTCTTTTTGGAAGGTTCAGAGAGTATGTCACTCACAAGGAGAAAGCTTCTGCCATTTGTTGTCCAAGGTCCTCAAGGCTCAACAAATTTATGCCTATCTGGAGGTTAAATCCCTTTAAGAACAAGCATTGATCCTGAGGGAGAAGGGTATGTCTGTCGTGGTTTTTGGCAAGGTAAACCTTACCAATATGAAGCCGAGCACTGTTGCTTAGGTGGAATTGGCTAAGGAGGAAAAAAGAATGGAAATTAAGGAAGTACAAATAGAGCTCAATAGTGCTGAGACTCTAGGGCTGAGAAGGAAAATAGTTGGAAGAAAGACAACCAGAGCAAGGAAACACGTTGCCAAGAAACCTGTTGCTAGCATTGTCATTAGGGAACAGCTTGCTGATGCACCTCAACCTGTTCCAACTCAAAAGAGAACCAGGAATTTGGTCATGTCTCAGAATGAGGATGAGGATGATGAGGACAATATCCCCATTGGTGCTATTTTGAAGAAGCAGAAGCTGTCTACTTCTGTTGCTACTGCCTCAACTCAAACCAGGAGGCAACCCTCAAGGAAGGCCATGTCTATTGTGGCTACACAGGTAAGCATCCCTACTGGTGACCCTGTACAATTAGCAGTTGATGCACTTGTTGAAAGCTTTGATAATGCATCTACACCATCTGTGTTACCACCATCACAATCACCACCTATTATGCATGAACAAACACTTCTCACACAACCTTCACCACAACCTGAAACTGAACCACAAATCACACCACAACAAACAACCTCACATGTCCACTCACCTATCCAAACCTCACCTACAAGACCACATTTTTAACCAATCATTCCAGCAGATGATCCCTTGTTTAATCAACCAGATGATGTAGGGATCAACCATGTTGCTCCCTTTCCTAAAATTCCCAAAGTCACCTTCCCCTACACAGACCCTTCAATCCTGTATGACGGCAAAGCTGAGAGCTGGGCCAAAGTCAAAAGAGATTGGAGAATACTCTACCACACTCACCAACCTGAACCAGAATCAACCAGACAAACCCTTTACCAGAATATGAGTATGAACCAGAACCCACTTACTATCCCTAGCATCAACCAATACCATATAAACAAATTGGTCCACTTCCATCTAACCTATACAATGAAATTGGACCTGCCCTCACTCATCTTCCACAACAGAAATTTCCCCCAAAAAAATCTATCCAAATCTCATTAAATTCCCACCCTTCAAACAACACATTGGTGGTGTAAACAGGCATATCATTCATGTCTGGTGGACAAATCCACTCAAGGCTGCATCTAAATACATTGAATGCCGAAGATCAAGGACATATGGCAGGGAGAAGTTTATCATGGACAGAAATACAAAGTGGAAGAATTTTGAGCATCCAAGGGAGTATGGTAGAGCTACTGATGTTGTGGGTCACATCATGTATGCACGCTTGAAGGTTGAGATTGAACTGCCAAGGTATATTAGGGCTGCCAATTTTGTTCCACCCACCTGGCTGTATCACTCCTCCAAGGAAACCAGAATTGGAGTGAGACCTCCCATGATCTGCCTAGGCTTAATATGATTGATCTGAACCCTGACAAGGATGCCAAGTTCAGAAGAAACAAATATGAGATGCATGCTGATAGCTCTTGTCTGCTTGAACCCACTGATGATCCTTTGATTGCTAAAGAAATGATGCAGTTCTTGCTTGAGGAGAATGAAAATTAGGACAAGAGAACCAATTTTGATGCCAGAGGCTTCTGGGCTTGTCACATGAAGATATGCAGTAAGGAAGCATCCTCCTCTGGATTAATTGAAGATGACAAGAGGGCCACTCCCACTGTTAGAGGAAAATTTGGCTTCTCCAATGTCGGGTATTATATTCATGAGGACACCATTGGTATTACTCTAATCAACCCTGTCTATGAAGAAGATCTTGTACATTGGGTTCCAAATTTACCTACCCCCTTGCCTACCCCTGCTCCAACTCCACAAGCATCTGAAGATTCTTCTGAGAAAATTGAGGAGATAATAGTTGAAGGCCCCAATAGGAAGACAGAAGCAGTCCATACTGAGCCATTAGGTGAAGAAGTTGCTGAGTCTGCAAGCAGACAAGAAACTTTTGGGAAGCACTCTTCACAACCATTGGCTTTGGCAGTTGTGCATCCACATGACCAGCCTCAACAATCTCAAGCATTAAGTACTTTGCAAGGTCAACAATATCTGCATGATTCTACTGAAAGCTCAAGACATTCTCTGCCACCAAATTTAGAGGAAATGATAGGAAAGATAGTGAAGGAGCAAATGAATGTAGAGGTCAAGGATCAAGTAAAGGAACAATTAGAAGACTCCTTGGCTCCAACCCATGTACTCATCAACCAGATGTTAAACCTCCTTACAAGTTTTCAATAGAGTCATAATCTTTCTATTCAACCTCCTCCAAATCAAGACCCTCCTTAACCCCCTCCACCCTCCTCATAGTTTCCTTTTATCTTTAACTGACAATGATGGTCCACTCATGTTTCCTTTTTGTCTGATGGCAAAAAAGGGGGGAGAAAGGATGAGAATTAAATTTTCACACACACACACACACACACACACACACACACACACACATATATGTATCTGTCTGCAATTGCATGTTCTCAAATTACTTTGTTGCTTACTTCTGTTCTGTTTTATATGCTCTAACACTATGTTTGCTACTCTCGACATAACTGATCTGTCTCTATGTTTCTGTAGCTATTTGTTTTAAAGTTCTTTGAAAAAGCTCCGATACTATGTCTTGAACATGACTGAGTTGATGCATGCTGCTCTGATAAGATATATATGATATGTGATGCTGCTTATCTGTTTTAGTTATTTTAAGTTTGAATGCTTTGTCTTAGGTGGAGCTCTGTAGCTCTCTTAGACTTTGCTCACTCAAATTTAATTAGTTTTTGTCATCATCAAAAAGGGGGAGAATGTTAGAACCAAAGTGGATTTGGCTTAAATAATCTCTTAAATTTTGATGTTAACTGATAAGCCTCTGGTTATCTATTTTTATAACTAGTAAGATCATGATTTTTGTGCTAATTATTCGAGTTCAACCTCGTTTTCGCCCAAATTTGGATTTTATTGTCCTCAAGCAACATTTTGAGTTTCTTAAGTAGTTTTAGTTAATTATGAGTCAAATAAAGCATTTACTGCTAATTCATATTTTCGGGTTAAAAGGAAAGCACTTAGAGTCAAGGGAATGAAGAAAACAGTGGAAAATGCAATTCTAGAAGTTTCGCCTCGCGAGAAGCTACTCGCCTCACGAGCCTGAAGACCAGCCTGAACAGAAACAATCACCCTTTCTGTCTCGTCTCGCGAATCACTATCTCGCCACGCGAGCCTGAAGGCCTGACTGTGCCAGAGAATGTCACCCTTTCGGTCTCACCTTGAGAATCACAATCTCGCCTCGCGAGAACCCAATTTTGAACTCACGCCACTTTTAATATTCGCCTCACGAGAGGCTACTCACCTCGCGAGCGGGCGCAGATTCTGAAAGTTATAAATTGCTGTTTTAGGGCAGATTAGAGGGGAACTTTTCATTCACTGTTTTTGCGAATTTTCTGAGTTTTGGATTGCGTTTTCAATGGAGAACTAATCACCGGAGATTAATCTGCTGTAATCGGTTTCCGCCGACACTTGAGGTTCTACAATTCCCAATCTTTTCGCTTTTCCCTTTCAATATTTTCCTATATGTCTTGTTTGCTTAATTCAAGTTATATAGGATAACTCTTGATTAATTTCGATGATTGTATGTTCCTATACGCTAATCACGTTTGCTTAATTCGCGTGTGTTCAATCGTGTTTGCTTAATTCACGAAGGTCTTAATCCGTTTGCTTAATTCAGAATAGGAACATATATCTCGTAGTGTCAATTGCTCTTGTCTAATTGTTGCTACAATCGAAAAGGGATTAGAATCCGCTTAGGGCATGGAATTATGTGAATCGATGATAGTTGGGAAACCGAAATAGTAGATTAATCGTTTTTAGCTTATTGAGAATCACTTAATTGCTCTATTTTCTTAATCAATTCTTCAATCCTAACCCCCCCCAAAAAAAAAAAAACTGATTTTAAGGTTAATAACAATCCAAGAGTCATTGTGATACGATACTCGAGTTGTCGTGCCATAACTACAGTTTTCCAATTACTCGTTTTTGACCCGCGTGTGACAACGGATCATTAACAAAAAGGTTAAATTTGTATGGCAATGCATTGTCAAAGATCTAACTTGTTTATTCTAGATTGCAGGACTGTTTGAATGTTATTAGACAGGGAAGCTTAGATAAAGTACCTTCGCTTTGCTATGGAATCATATCAGATTCTATATTTGATCCTCTAGACGAGTCTTCAATATTTGGTATAATTTTGAGTTTTTTAATTTATCGCTAGACGAGGTCATAAAAATTGGCTAAGGTAATAGATGCTAGACGAGTATCTAAGTCTAAGAAAAGATAAGTAGACGAGCCAATAAATAACTCTCAGAAAAACAACAAAGTCCAAAGACTTGATAATAGACGAGAAGTCACACTAGACGCCACGTCAGTAGACGAGCTATTGAATATAGCAAGTCTAAAGACTTGGAACTAGACAAGAGTCTATATACACAGTACCAGTAGACGAGTATGGTTGCTGTAAAGTTTAAAACAAGTACAAAGAAGGAAAGTCAGAAAGCAACCTTCGGTACAACAGGGAAGTGATAGCTCTACTTTGAGCATTCCTCTGATATACAAGAGCACTTCTCCATGAAGCATATCAAGTTATCAGTCTCAACGGATCCTAGCATTTAATGCTATGTCTAAACGGATACAAGTTGAAGACCATTGAAGAAGTTCAAGATAGTAAAAGCTCTCCATCTATAAATACCGGAAGAACCCCAGTAAAGAATATAGAAGCTTTGTTATCAAAAGTGAAAAAATTCTGCTGAAATCCTTGATCAAGTTTGCTTGTAATCTTAACTGATCTACAACTTTCATACTCTCACACTTAGTGAGTTCTTAGATCAAATCTAAATCTCTTTGTTAGAGTTAGAGACTGAAGAGGCTTGGTAGAGAAAGAATACCTGTAGCCTGAAGGGTGTTGAATACTTGTAATCTATTTGGAGAATAGTGGAGAAAACCTTCAGTATAAGGGACAAGACGTAGCTCTTGGTTGGAAAAGAGTGAACCAGGATAAATCACTTGTGTGAATCTTGTAATCCTTTTCTTTTACAGTATTTGGTTATACTAATTGTGGGGTTTTGGATATGAGTTTGTTAACTCTTTAAAAAGATTTTCTTGTCTGTGTGTTGCTTGTATTGTTTTTCTTGTAAAAAGGTTTGAGAAAAGGCTTTTTCAACAAACTGTTTAGAAACACAATTCAACAACCCTTCTTGTGTTTCCCTGTGTCAACTTCACAACAAGACTCTTACATCTTTGCACCAAGATTGCAAATATCAAGAATTTGTTGGAACCAAAGTGGTTTTGGATTTAATAATCTCTAAGTTTTGATGCTAACAAAAGGATTAAATTTGCTTGGCAAAGTGTTAGTTGGGATCTAACAAGTGAGTTAGTTTGTGCAGGAATATTCAAAATAATATAAGGTATGCAATGCTTGGACTTGTGCAAAGAATTACCCGTCCAAAGGTTATTTAAACTGCTTGTATTTTAAATGATAAGTAGACTGGTTTTCCTTAGTAGACGAGGCTATAAATGAATACCTAAATAACTTGTTAGGTATAACAAGTCCAAAGACTTGAAAATAAGTGCATCCATCCTGCCACGTCAGCAGACGAGTGCTATCCTTAAAACTCAAGTATACATTCATAATGTCTAACTAAAATTCAGTAGACGTCCATATGCCACGTCACTGGACGGATGTTCTCTAAGGACTTATCAAGTCCAAAGACTTGTGTGGACGAGCGCCTCTACCATATTAGTAGACGAGCGCTTCTGTCAATTCAGTGGATGAGCGCTTCTACCACATTAGTAGACGAGCGCTTCTGCCACATCAGTGGACGAGCAGAATTAAACTCTTGTATAGATGCGTTCTTAAAACTAAGTAGACGGCTATATATGTTCTATATGTTTGCTACCTTGAATATGAGATTTAATGCAATCTGGTCCACAATGAATTTATTTCAAATGAATATTTGTTCTTACCATTTGTCTTTATTCGATTTAATGGCTTGTTTCCCTTGAGAAAACTCATAGTACTATCAAGGTAATACAAAAAGCAAATAGTACAATTGGAAATCCAAAACGATTTGTACGATGACATCTTTTTGCTGAACAAAAGCTAGGTTATACACAAAGGAAGAAGGAAAGCTTTTAAGGCACAATTGCTCAAAACAGTGAGCCTCCATTTTGTGATTTTCTGATAACCAAGGATACTTTTCAACTCGCCAAAATCAAGCTATCAGTAACAATGGATATCAAGCATTAAATGCTCTCTCTAAACGGGATTATTCAAAGTAACTGTTGAAGAACTACAAGAGCAGAAGAAGGTCACTATATAAGTAGAAGACCTCAGATACTGAAGAATAACTTTTGCGAGCCCAAATTCTGCCAATACAATTCTTGTGAAAAAAAGCTCTTATTCTTTCATTATTTCAAAAGCAAAAGTCTGTAATATTTTAGTTTGAATATTGTTGCAATATTCAACTGATCTTAAACTGTCATACTCTGACACTTAGTGAGTTAAGAAGATCAACTTTTAAATCTGTGATAGAGTTAGAGCCTGAAGAGGCTTGGTAAGAAAGGAATACTTGTAGCCTGAAGAGGTGTTGAATACTTGTTGTGTAATCTATTTGGAGAAATATTGGAAAAATCCTTCAAGTCCAAGGGACTGGACATAGCTCTTGTTTGGAAGAGAGTGAACCAGGATAAAATCTCTTGTGTGAATTTTCTATCCCTAAACTCTTCAGTTTTTATTTGCTTATACTAACTGTGGGGTTTTGATATTGCTTTTGTTAATCTTTTAAAAAAGGATTTCTTGTGTGCTTATTCTTTTTATCTTCTGCTTGTGAAAAAGTTGTTCAAAAGGGTTTTTGCGAAAATAGTTAACAAACACAATTCAACCCCCCTTCTTGTGTTTGCTTGTGCCAACTTTAGTTGGTATCAAAGCTCAGCCATGACAGGGTTGAGCATCTAACAAGTGCTTAGGCAGTAAGATCCTACAATCATGGATGCAGAAGGACAAGCTATCAACAGACCTCCTTTCTTCGATGGAACTGATTATGATTATTGGAAAAAGTGGATGATGGCATTCTTGGATGCATAGAATGCTGACATCTGGGAACTAATTGAAAATGACTACACTGAGCCAAGGAGTGAAGCTGGAGCTGCTGTGCCTAGAGCTGAATGGACTCAAGAGCAGAAAAGCTAACATCAACTAAACTTGAAAGCTAAGAACTATCTCATGTGTGCTATCACCAGATCTGAGCATGATAAGGTTCATAGTTGCAACACAGCTAAAGAAATCTGGGATACTCTTGCACTAGCTCATGAAGGTTCCTCACAAGTAAAGGAATCAAAGATAAGCATGCTGGTTCACCAGTATGAGCTACTCAAGATGGTAGATCATGAAACTATAGATCAGATGTTTGGAAGATTCCGAACAATCACCAACAGTCTCAGGTCTCTTGGAAAGGTCTATGAAAATAGAGATCATGTGAGAAAAATCTTAAGAAGTCTCTCAAAGCTGTGGAGACCTAAGGTAACTGCTATCCAGGAAGCAAAGAATATGAATACTCTTTCTCTGGAAGAGCTTCTGGGGTCACTAAAAGTTCATGAACTTGAACTTAATGAAGAGGAAAACTCCAAAAAAGGAAAGTCAATTGCCTTAAAGGCCAAGAAAGCTAGTTCCTCAAAGATGCTTAAAGTTGCTGAGTCTTCAGATGAAGCTGATTCATCAAATAATGAAGATGACTCAGATGAGGATGAACTATCTTTCATCTCCAGAAAAATACAACACATGTGGAGAAAGAAAGGTGGATTAAGAAGGAAGCAGCTCAACAAAAAATTCTCCAAGGAGAAGTCAGATTCCAAGGAGAAAGGCCCACCCCTATGCTTTGAATGTAGGAAACCAGGGCACTTCAAAGCTGACTGCCTAGAGCTGAAGGAGAAAAAGAAATTCTTCAAAAAGAAGAAAGGCTTGATGGCTACTCGGGAGGTTCTTGACCTGTCTTCTTCAGATGACGAAGATGAAGCAGGATAAGAAGCAAACATTTGCTTCATGGCTGACACTGGATCAGAAAGTGAATTCACTGATGCTGAGGTAATAGAATCTGATCCATTCACTCTTCAAATTGTTTTTGATGAATTGCTGCATGAATTATGCATACTATCTAAAGAGTATAAGAATCTCAAAAAGAAGTTTATTAAACTTTCTAGAGACTATGATAAGGTCTGCACAGTAAATCAAAACCTTAGGGATAAGATTGAAACATTAAAATCAAACAATGCTAGTCTGACTAACAAGACTAAGTGTAAGTCTAATAGCTCTTGTGAAGTTGAAAAATTGAAACAAGATGTGACATACTTGACAGATTCTCTGTCAAAAATGGTTGGTAGCTCAGATAAATTAAATCTTATATTAAGATATTCTAGATCACCACATGACAAATCTGGCATTGGTTATGATAAAGAGAAGCAAGATGCATCTCAGAATAAACCAAAAATGAATACACAATATAAGGCTTTTAAAGCCTGTCCACAGCATACTAAGTCAAAACCAAGCCCTTCCAATACTTACTGCAAAGTATGTTGAAAAAGTGGGCATGTGTCATCTAAATGCATACATAACAAGCATGCAAAGCATTCAAGACCTATGATCACTAACAAGAAAGGACCCAAGTCAATTTGGGTACCTAAAGATAAGATAATCCCTGTTGCAGATCTGCTTAACAACAGGAAAGAAACAGAAGTCCTGGTACTTGGACAGTGGATGCTCACGACACATGACAGGAGAAAGGTATATGTTCCAAGACCTTAGACCCAAAGATGGTAGATGGGTCACTTTTGGAGGAAACCAAAAAGGAAAGATCATTGGTATTGGTAAATTGGTAAACATCATTTTCCCTCCATTGATAATGTTCTGTTAGTAAATGGTCTTAAACACAATCTGCTTAGCATTAGTCAATTATGTGATAGTAGGTTTGCTGTTTCATTTAATAAGAATATGTGTTTTGTCAAGAAAGCTGATGGATCACTCTTATTCACTGCTCAAAGGCAACACAATCTGTATAAGATTGACTTAGAGGACCTCTCAAATCAAAGTGTGTCATGTCTAGTGTCCATTGACGATGAATGATAGATTTGGCACAAAAGGTTGGGTCATGCAAGTTTGAGATTAATATTTAAACTGAAAAAGCATAACCTTGTAAGAGGGCTACCAAACCTTAGTTTCAAATCTGATGCTCTCTGTGATGCATGTCAGAAGGGAAAACAAGTCAAAGGTTCCTTTGAATCTAAGAATGTTGTTAGTACCAACAGACCACTAGAGTTGCTACACCTTGATCTCTTTGGTCCAACAAGGACTGCCTCTGTCAGTGGAAAGAAATATGGTCTTGTCATAGTAGACGACTACACTATATGGACATGGGTTATGTTCCTTGCTCACAAGGATGAGTCATTGAAGGTCTTTCCTGTATTTTGTAAACGTGCATAGAATGAAAAAGGCATGTGTATAGCTTCAATTAGAAGTGACCATGGAGGAGAATTTGTCAATGAGCTATTCCATGAGTTTTGTGAAGAAAGTGGTATTCAACACAACTTCTCAATACAAAGAACACCACAACAAGATGGTGTGGTAGAGAGAAAGAACGGATCTCTTCAAGAGATGGCTAGGACTATGCTCAATGACAATTCTGTCCCTAAGCACTTCTGGGCTGAAGCTGTGAACACTGCCTGCTACATTCAGAACAGAATATACATTAGACCTATTCTGAATAAGACTTCTTATGAATTGCGGAAAGGCAGAAAAACCAACATTTCATACTTTCACCCCTTCAGATGTAAATGTTATATTTTGAATACAAAAGATCAACTTGGTAAATTTGATGCTAAAGTAGATAATGGAATCCTTCTAGGATTTTCTGAAACTTCAAAAGGCTTTAGAGTTTATAATTCTAGAACTTTAGTTGTAGAAGAATGTATTCATGTGAAATTTGATGACAAACAGCCTGATAAGGATCTATCAGAGCTAGATGAAGCTTTTGCAGATCTTGATCTAAACATTTCAAGAGAGAAACCAGAAATCAAGACTGATATCCAAGTAGACGACACTTCTCAACAACATCCTAAAACTTCTACCTCTCAATAGGAAAATGCTCAGAAATCTTGGTATTTCAGAAATTACCATCCTCAAGATCAAATCATTGGTGACCCCAATGACAAGCTGAGAACTAGGTCAACCTTCAGAGAACAAAGTGATTCCGCTCTTGTCTCTGAATGTGAATCAAAGACAGTGGACAAAGCTCTACTGGACGAAGGATGGATTCTTGCTATGCAAGAAGAGCTAAATCAGTTTGAGAGAAGTGAAGTCTGGATGCTTGTACCCCTGCCTGAAGACAAGTCAGTCATTGGAACAAAGTGGGTCTATTGAAACAAGCTTGATGAATATGGTAAGGTTGTGAGAAACAAGGCAAGACTTGTTGCTCAAGGCTACTCTCAAGAAGAAGGTATAGACTATACTAAAACTTTTGCACCGGTTGCTTGACTAGGAGCTATAAGAATTTTAATATCGTTTGTTGCACATCATATCTTTATGCTTATTCAAATGGATGTTAAAAGTGCCTTCTTAAATGGCTTTATTAATGAAGAAGTATATGTCATGCAACCTCTAGGGTTTGAAAATACAAATCCCCCTGAACATGTTTATAAGCTTAAGAAAGCATTGTGTGGACTTAAGCAAGCTCCTAGAGCTTGGTACGATAGGTTAAGTTTGTTTCTTACTGAAAGTGGTTTTAATTTAACAGAGGAAATGTAGACACAATTCTATTTAGAAAATCTATTAAGTCAGATTTCATTATAGTACAGATTTATGTTGATGATATCATTTTCGGTGATACTAATGAATCTCTATGCAAGGAATATTCTAAGATAATGCCGAATGAATTTGAAATGAGCATGATGGGAGAACTCAAATTCTTCCTTGAACTTCAAGTTAAACAGTCTATGGACGAGGTATACATCCATCAGACTAAATATACAAAGGAACTTCTAAACAAGTTTAAGATGGATGATTGAAAACTGATGAATACCCCTATGCATCCCACTTCAATACTAAACAAAGATGATAAAGAGAAAAAGATAGACCAAAATGTATATAGAGGTATGATAGGATCTCTTTTATATCTGACTGCGTCTAGGCCTAATATAATGATTAGTGTTTGCTTATGTGCTCATTTTCAATTTGATCCTAGAGAGTCTCATCTCTCAGCAGTTAAAATAATATTTAGATATTTAAAAGGTACTACTAATCTGGGTTTGTGCTTTAAGAAAAATGATGATTACAGATTAGTTGGTTTTTGTGATGCTGACTATGCTGGAGATAGAATTGAAAGAAAAAGCACCAGTGGAGGATGTCACTTCATTGGAGCTAACCTAGTATCATGGTCAAGCAAAAGGCAAAGTACCATTGCTCTATCAACTGCTGAAGCAGAATACATATCAGCTGCAAGCTGCTGCTCACAACTTCTATGGATCAAACATCAATTGGAAGACTACAATGTATTTGCAAGTAGTATTCCACTTATGTGTGATAATACTGTTGCAATCAATTTATCTAAGAATCCAATATTGTATTCTAGAGCTAAGCACATAGAGATTAAACATCACTTTATTAGGCATTATGTGCAAAAAGGTGTGTTTAATGTTCAATTTATAGATACTGACCACCAATGGGCAGATATCTTCACTAAACCTCTTGCTGAGGACAGATTTATCTTTATAAGAAAGCATTTGAATATGTTGTATGTGGATTGAGCTAGTATAATTATTGTTAAATTGATCATCCATTGCATGTTCTCTCTGCACGTCCACTAGCCATGACGTCCAGAGCAAGTGGAATCTATGCGTCCACTATATATGTCTTTGCACGTCCACTCTTAGTCTTGTGTGGACTTGTCTATGCACATATTTATTAATTTGTTCTTGAACACTTTTATATAAAACTCTTCTCTTTCCTTGCTGAGTCAGCAACTCTCATCAATCCCATCAAGACCTTTTTATGGTCCCAAGTTACCAACGCCGTTTTATCATTTTGACATGTCATATCAAAAGTTTTTTTAAACCTTTTGATATTCAAGATTCTTTTAAAAGAAATCTTTTCCCTCTGAGAAAGGCTTTACGTTTCCATAATCACTCGAGCCCTCTCTCTTTATCTCTCTCTGCTCTCCAAACCCTAAGCTCGTTGATCTTCTACAATGGCATCTTCAACCTTCAAAGTGGATAAACTCAACCTATCTATAGAGCACCATTTCAAACTTAATGTGCTAAAAGACTACAATCTTGACATAAGTAAATATGTCAATGCTGCTGGCTGGGAAGGACTCTTCGTAGAGAAAGTCTCTGTTTTCCTAAATCTTGTCAGGGATTTTTGGAGAAACATCCAACAGACAGAAACTGACTTCTACTCAACCGTATTAAGAAGGAAGATTACAGTCTCGGAGAATACTATTGCTGAAGCAATCTTCTGTGCTCAGGAAGGACTAGTTTTTACTGAGTCTTGGGAAGAAGACTTGGGCAGTTCTGAGACAATAGAAGTTTGTCTCATGAAGGAGGACACGGTCAGGACTCACTCGTGGAAGGTTGTTGAAATGAAGTATATCGTTCGTATTCTTCACCAGCTTCTCAACAAAGTGGTGCTTCACAAGGTTGGGTCAAAGGACAACCTTTCATCTCTTCACAAGTTCTGTCTCTGCCATCTTTTCACAGAGACAAGAATCATTCTTCCAAGAATCCTTTATGGAAGATTCAGGGATGCAGTGATGAACAAGAAAAGACTCTCTGCAATTCCCTTCTGCCACCTTCTCTCAAAGATCTTCAAGGCTCAAGGAGTATATGAGTTTCTTGCTGCAAAGACTCCTGAGGAGCAAGCAAGGTTAGTGACTGATAAACCAATGTCTGCTTCAAACTTTGGAAAGATGAACATAGCCAACATGAACCTCAGTACGTATGCTGCTGCTGCTGCTACAATGGCTAAGACTGAGGAATTATTGGTGGCTAAAGAAGAGATGATCGAACAGAATAATGCTGAAGTCCTAGGGGTTAGAAAGGTAACCAGGTAAAAGACAACTGCTGCAAGAAAGCCTACCCCCAAAAGACCAACAAGTGGGATTTCTATCTGGGAGCCTTCTGTTGCCCCTACTGCAAAGAGGCCAAGGAAAATTATCCTCTCTCATAATGAAGATGAGGAAGCTTATGAGGATAGCATTCCTATCAGCTCTATCCTAAAGAAGCAAAAGAACTCTGTTGCTGCTGCTAAGGCCATTGTGCCTGATCCTTCAACTGTACCAACAAAACCAAGGAGACAACCAGCAAGAAAAGATAGGTCAACCAAAACTCCTAAGGTAACTATCTCTGCTAATGATCCTGTTCAATTAGCAGTAGATGACCTTGTATCTAGTTTAGAAGCTAGGATAGATGATATACCTATCCCCTCTTCAAATGAAGTATATATTCCCTCACCACCTTCACCACTACCACATATAGATAACAGTATTACCATTGAAGCCCCCTTTCCAAAACCCTTGAAAACTCTATTTCCACCCATAATTCCCTCTTCCACCCTTTACAATGGTAAATCTGAGGATTGGGCCAAAGTACAGAGAGAATGGAAAATACTCTTCCACACCATTCCACATGAACCAGAACTCATCCCAAATAGATGGTATCCTCTACCTGAATATAAGGAAGAAGTTAGCCAATCTGTTACCTACCTCACCCAGAGTGTCAACTAATCAAAACCGTACCTTCTCAAATGTACAATAATTTAGGGTCTTTAGTCACCCACCTGACTTTAGCCAAATTCCCCCCAAGAAAATTTACCCAAAACTTGTCAAAACTCCTCCATTCATGCCAATTACTGATGGACTTAAGAGACACATTATACCCGTCTGAGAGACTGACCCCGAGAGGAAGAATATTTCTACTATTCCTGAGAGGAGAGCTAGATCATCTAAGCATGTCCCCATGATCATGCCAAGGGACACAAATTGGATTTCTTTTGAGCATCCCAGAATCTATGAGAAGGCTGCTGATTTATTCATGGATCAACTCTGTATTGATATGCTGAAATGGGAGTTCAGCCAACTCAGAGCTGATAGGGCTACAAATTGTGTTCCTCCATCCTGGCTGAGACATAAGGAAACAACCAGGATTGGAATCAAGCCTTACAGAATCTGTCCGAGATTGCCAATGTTGGATCTCAACAAGGACAAGGACTTGAAGCATAGAAGGTTCAAGGGAGTGATGCCTGAAGCTGAATCAGCATTGCTTGACCTTGATCAGGAAACTTTTGATTACTCAATGTTGGATTTCCTTCAAAATCATGAATCCATTGAGTTAATCAATGAGCACAAGGCTGTTGATTTTTGGAAGTCACACTTAATTCACTGCACCAGAGAGGCATCTTCCTCTGGATTGACAGATGAAGAAAAGACAGATATTCTCAAGGTCAGAGGAAAATGTGGACTCTCACACTTTAGGTACATGATATATAAAGACCTCTGGGGACTTCCTATCAATAGCAGAAATGTGTTTTGATACCCTGTCAGATAAGTAATGGATATCCCTGAGCCAGTTATACAATATGCTTTTGCCACAACTTCAACTTCATCCTCTGAGCATACATCTGAAGATTTAATTATGGAAGGTCCTGAACTCAATGTAGAAATCCTTTCTGAACCTGTTTCTGAGCCTTCAACTCCTCTACATGATGCTGTTGCTACTGTCGAGCCAACTATAGAACAGTCTGATGAGTTATGTGCTTCTAAGCATGGTGCTGAGTCTGCTAAGACATCTTCTCAACCATTAGCTCTTGCTATGGTTCATCCTCCAGCCCAAGCTCAAAACACTATCTCAGACTCTACTGAAAGCTCAAGACAATTATCTTTGCCATCTAATCTTGAAGACATCATTGGAAGAATTGTTGATGATAAGGTTGGAAAGATAGTGTAAGAGAGGACTGAGCAGACGGCACAACAAATTGAAGAAAGAGTGCAAAAGCAAGTGCAAGACACCTTGGCCCCTAGAAATACCACGGTGACTCAAATGTTGGCCTTGCTAATGGAATTTCATAAGAATCAAAATCCAAACCAACCCCCTCCACCACCTCCTTCTTCTTAGAATTTCTACTTTCTTATTGTATTTTGCTGACAATGATGGTCCACTCCTTTTTTACCTTTTTGGCTGATGACAAAAAGAGGGAGAAAGGAAAAGAAAGAAAATTATAAATTAAGTCAGTTGTTGAAAAGCACTTATATGTAAAAATATATATAAAGTCAATTGTTGAAAAACACTTATATGTTTGCATTTGCATTGATCTGCTTTACTTATATTATTTGCTCTGATACTTGTGTTTATATGGATTCTAAGTATGATAAGTGTTTGTACCTATCTGTTAGTCTGTTTAAATATTTGAATGCTTTGTCTTAGGGGGAGCATTGCAAGCTTTCTTAGACTTTGCTATTTAAATTTAATCAGTTTTTGTCATCATCAAAAAGGGGGAGACTGAAGTTACCTACGCATACTCATGGTTTTGATGACGATTGTCAAATCCATCAAGGAAGGAACTCCAAGTTGAAAGCTTAAAAAAGTTTCAGGAACATTTTGTAAAATTGCCTTTTAAATGAAACATAGCTCTAGTATTATATCAAATGTGTTTGAAATATAAGAAACTGTTTAGAAATATACAACAAATATATTCAAGATTTTAAGAATTTAAAACAAAGTTTATAGACATGATTTTATAAGAAAAAATAGTTCTTTTAAGTATAAGCATGTTAGTAATCGACTACTTCTGGGTAATCGACTACTTTGTTTTTCACATCACCAGAACTTGTTTTGAATCAAAGTAATCTGCAAATAAGTAATCAACTACTTGAAGTGGGTCTTGAATCTTGAGGTTCTATTTGACCAAAGTAATCGACTACTTTGTTCTTCGTTGGTATTCTGGTATAAGTCTTGAACAAAGTAGTCGACAACTTCAAGAAAAAAACATAAGAGAAAATCACAAATTTTTTGAACCTCTTCTTCTAAAATTTTTCTCTCTATAAAATAGGCATAGTTTTGGCACGAATCTTAAGAAGTTTTACGCTACCATTACTCTACCAACATTCACTCAAAAACTCTAGAGCTTTTCATGTTTCATTCTATAAGGCAATTCGAGTTTGTATTTTGTAATTCAATTTGCACTAAGATAGAGTGCTATAATCTTTTAGACTTCAATTGTAATAACAATAGCATGGTTGCTATATTGATCTGGTAGAGCATCCAAGTCGAGGCTAAGGTGAGACATCCTTAGAGGTAAGGATTGCTTTGAGTGAGGTATCTCAAAGCAATCAAGGTAAAGGTAAGGTATTCTTTATTTTTGTTGTTGTATGCTTGTAAAAAATAATTTTCAAGTATAGTGAAAACACTTAAGCTTTTTGGGGACTGGTTGTAGATCACAAGCGGTGATGATCAAACCAGTATAAGCTGACCGTGTGATTTTCTTCTTTCGTATCTCTTTATTTCTTGCAATTATTTGGATATGTTGTATTATGCAATTGTATCGGGATGTGATAGTCTTTTTTTGGTTAACTGAGATTGGCTTATCGGTTCTCTAGTCTTCTACTTTCTTTCTTTGCATTGCAAATATTCTTTCTTGAAAAAGTTTTTTTTCTTCAAGAAAGCGAGTTTTTCCAAGAAAATTTCATAACCTCAATTCACCCTTCTTGAGGTGCCCTTTTATTAATTGTATCTAGCTAGTCTTTTTTATAGCTTAATCACGTTCAAGATCATTTTCGAAAATGGCACTTAATTCAAGTAGGAAACTTAAACACATTTCTACAACAACTCGTATCTTTGATGGTGAGGGATATCCTTGTTGGAAAGTAAGAATTAAAATTTTCATTAAGGATATAGACATAGGTTTATGGGTATAATAGAAAAAGGTCCCTTTGTCCCCAAACATGGAGTTGGAATGAAGAAAGGGACAAACCAAAGAATCTATGGATCCGAGAAGAAAAGCAAAAGATCCAACTAGACTTTGAAGCTAAGAATATCCTCACTAATGATTGATGAGTTCTTTAGGATCTCAAATTGCAAAACCACAAAAGAAATTTGGGATACTTTACAAGTGACCCATGAGGGAACAAGTGAGGTGAAAAAATCTAGGATAAACATGTTGAAAATACCTCAAAATCAAAGTGTAAAAACTGCAGAATTTGGTGACCAGAAACCAGATAATCGATTATGGACAGCCATAATCGATTATGGAGCTTCTGCCAGGAATCCTAAGTTTTCAGAATTAATGACAGACAGCAGATAATCGATTATGGGAAGGCCATAATCAATTACGGTATTCGATTATGCAATTCTACATAATCGATTGTCGCGCGTTAGTTTCTGATATTTAAGTTTGTTACAGCAGATTGGGGAAATAGATCTGGGGCATTTTAAGTGCATTTTTCATAGCGAAAAAGAGAGAGAAAAACCTAGAGAATACTATCATCTTTTATTGCTTTGATTCTATTGTGAATTGAGAGAAGAATCAAGAGAGGATTAGAGAGAGATCAAGGGTTGTGTGAAAATAGAGACACGAAAAACTTGGGTTTTTCTTGTATGTTCATCTTGAGCATGGTGGAGTGAAGATCCAAAGGATCTCTATTGTAATCTTGATCAAAGTTCATAGTGGAGGAGGCTCTCTCCCGTGAATGTAGGCCACATTGACTGAACTACGCTAAACTTTGTGTGCTATCTCCCTCTCTTCTTCACTTTCTCTTTTCTGATGCCATAATCGATTATCAGCTATAGATAATCGATTATCATAGTTTGTTGTGCTTTTATTTGTTGTTTTGTGCTTAGTTCTGGCTGGTTGTTTGCTATAGTGTTTCTTATACATTGGGTGTATTTGGTTTAGGTTGCGGAAATCTATTTCTTGGTTTTGTGTAGTCTTTGTTTATTGTTTCATGGATCTTCTTTTGATCCTTTCATACATTGGACCAACAAGTGGCACCGTTTTTGGGGATTGAAAGAAGAAGAAAGATCAAAAGTCTGAACAATGGGAGGCAATCTTGATACAACTTGGTGATAAGGCATTGAGAGAGGTTGCAAGGGAAAAGACATCGGCATCTATGTGGGCAAGGTTAGAAACATTGTACATGACAAAGTCACTAGCGAATAGACTATGCTTGAAGCAAATTCTATATTCCTTCAAGATGACGAAATTGAAGTCCATTGTGGAGCAACTTGTAGATTTCAATAAAATTATTGATGACCTAGAGAACATTGAGGTGAAGCTCGATGATGAGGACAAGGCATTGCTCCTACTTAATTCTTTACCTAAATCCTTCAAGCATTTCAAGGATGCCATTTTGTATGGCAATGATCAAACTATTTCCTTGGATGATGTGCAAACTTCAATCCGGACAAAGGAGCTCCAAATGCAACAAGAGTTGAAAGCGGGGAATAATGGTGAAAGCTTGAACGTCTCCAGGGGGAGGAACGAGAAGAAAAGGTCCAAAGGAGTTGGGTTATGGATTCCAGATGTTCGTTCCATGTGTGCCCAAGGAAGGACTACTGAGACACTAGAACTCAAAGAAGGTGGAGTGGTGCTTCTAGGAAACAATAAAGCCTGCAAGGAACAAGGTATGGGAACTATTCGGCTCAAAACTTCTGAAAATCGTGAAATCCTTTTAAAGGATGTGAGGTATATTCCTGAACTTAAGAGAAATCTTTTATCCATTAGTATGTTTGATGATTTAGGTTACTCCACTAAAATTGAACATGGTATGATAAAGATTTCTTGTGGTGCTTTAATAATAGCTAAGGGAAAAAATAGAAATGGTTTGTATATTCTTAATGGTTCCACTGTTATTACACAAGCATCGGTAGCTAGCCAAACACCACATGATAAAACCAAGTTATGGCACTTAAGGCTAGGTCATGTAAGTGAAAAAGGATTGATAGAATTGTCTAAAGAAAACTTGTTAAATGGTGATAAATTGGAGAAACTAGAATTTTGTGATCATTGCATATTAGGTAAACAACATAGAGTTTCTTTTGGAACCGGTATGCATGTTTCTAGTAGACCTTTTGAGTATGTGCACTCGGATCTTTGGGGTCCATCAAGGGTGATGACTCATGGAGGGGGATCCTATTTTCTTACCATGATTGATGACTTTTCTAGAAGAATGTGGATTTACATTTTGAAAAATAAATCTGAAACCTTTCAAAAATTCAAGGAATGGCACACTCTTATAGAAAATCAACTAGGCTCGAAATAGAAAATTTTAAGGACTGACAATGGCCTTGAGTTTGTTTCAGAGCAGTTTAATGAGTTTTGCAGGAAACAGGGAATTAAAAGGCGTAGGACTGTGGCACGGACTCCTCAACAAAATGGTCTAGAAGAAAGGATGAACATGACTATTCTGGAGCGTGTTAGGTGTATGCTTTTGGGTGCTGGACTACCTAAGAGTTTCTGGGGTGAAATTGTAAATACTGCAGTGTACTTGATAAACAGATGTCCGTCTTCAGCTTTATACTTCAAGACACCTATGGAAGTATGGAGCGGTAAACCGATGGATTACTCTAATCTTAGGGTATTTGGTTCTTTGACATTTTCTCACATCCAGGAAGACAAGCTCGATGCACGAGCAGTAAAATGCATCTTCATTGGGTATCCAGATGGTGTGAAGGGCTACAAGTTATGGAAGTTGGAATCAGGTGGATCAAGGTGCTTTGTAAGCAGGGATGTCACATTTGATGAGACTAGGATGGGTATGATGTGCAATGGCTTAGAACAAAGCAGCTCATATAAAACAGACCAGAAAGCTCAGTTTGAGGTGGAGTTTCCTACCTCTAACTATTGTACTATCAACTATTGAAGCAGAATACATCTCTACTGCTAGTTGCTGCTCTCAACTCGTATGGGTAAAACATCAACTTGAGGATTACTCTATTTATGAACATAACATATCTGTATGGTGTGATAATTCCAGTGCTATATGCTTAACTAAAAATCCAATTCAGCATTCTAAGGCTAAGCATATTGAAATCAAACATCACTTTATTAGGGATTATGTTCAGAAAGGTATCTTTGATATTAAGTTTGTTAAAACTGAAAATCAATGGACTGATATTTTCACTAAACCCTTAGAAGAAGAAAGTTTTTTATTTATTAGAGATAATCTAAACATGCATTGCATTATTGAATGACATGTCTGAATGTTAACCTATATGTGCTTTATCACCTGTCTATGATTACCTATCTGACTCTGCTGAGTCACTATGCTAGAACTCAACAGTTTTATTGAAATGGCTATTAAGTGTTTAATACCATTCCTTATCTGAAGCTAATCATGTGCACGGTAGTTTATATAACTCGAAACCATGTTTTCATTATGTCTTAAGTGGGCGTTGCAGTTCCCCATACAAATCGTGCCATTTTGAATTAAAGATGTCATTTTTCTCTCTCCTACTTTTATGACTATAAAGGAAAATAGATCAGAAAGGTTAAACCTTTAACTTTTCAAAATTCCAAAATCTCTTTGTCTTTTCACCTCTGAAACCCTCTTCTCTCTCGAAACCCTAGAACCATTTTCTCTCAAAAATGGCATCATCCAAGCATCTCTCTGCAAAAGAAATCACTGAGAAATACAATCTCAAAGTTACTGATATCGAGAAGATCATTCCGGGAAAGACTGTTGACCTTCAACAGATGAAGAAGCTAGGTATGGATGTCACTGAAGAGTTGGAGTACTCCAAATGGACTCCTTTCTTCGACATCAAGGAGCTTGTTCACCCTAAGCTCGTTCAAACGTTCTGGAGAAATTATGTGGTTGTCACCAACCGACTCAATGGAATCAAAAGCTATAAGACTGAAATGGGGGATAGAACCATTCTCTTCCCCATCAGCTCTCTGGAGCTTGTCACAAAATGCCCGAGAATTGGAGCCGGATTCACACCCAACTGGGAAGATGAAGTGGGAGTTGACAATGTCAACATTGACATCTATGGTGTTCCCATACCTGTGAACCCTAAGCCTGTCAACATGGTGGTGAAGTGCAGATTCCTGCACAAATTGCTGTTGGAGTGCATGATCCAAGGAAAGGCTCACGAGACAGTGTGACCAATATGGACAAATTTTCTCTGTACCAATTGATCCTCAAAATCAAGGTTGACATCAACGACCTTATCTACATGTACCTTGAGACTCTGATCAAGAGAACCAACATGTAGACCTATCCTTATTGGATGTTGCTGACAAGGGTACTCAGGAACAAGCTGTTTGTTCCCTGTGATGTTCACTTTGTGGACATGTCACTGCCCATAGACAGGAAGATATTGTCTATGATGGACATCATTTGCTGATGAGGAGGCAGATGATAAGAAGAAGAAGAAGAAGAAGAAGAAGAAGAAGAAGAAGAAGTCTGCTGTTGAGCAGAAGGAGAAAGAACCAGTGGTTTCCACTGATGAATCTGAAGTCCCCATTTCTGAGAGACTGTTCAAACCATCTGGAAAGGTGTCCAGACAAGACTAAATTCCGGAGCTGCAACCTTTAGTTTCTGAAAATTCTGCTGAGACAGTTGAGCCTTTAAGGTTCAGGCCGAGGAGACCCTCTCCCAAGAGGAAGACTAGTAAAGCTGAGGAATTAGTAGATGTTCCTTCTCATCCCAGCAAGAAGAGGAAGCTGGTGAAGACCTTTGCCAAGGTCGGACAAGTTGAGTATGAACCTAGCGAAGAGGAAGCATCTGCTCAGGGGGAGCAGACAGAGCAAGTTCTGGAAGAACCAAAGAAGACTTTCATTTTGGGAAATATTCCCAAAAAGAGAAGATCTGGTTACCCAGTACCTGCAAAGACTGAAGTGCCTACAGAGGCTAACACTGTAGAAGACCTGTTTGGAGGAGCTCAGACAGTTGTACCCGAGGATGACCAAGTGTCTCCTTCTCACAAGAAGTTGAAGATATCTGAAGAGCAGACATCTCCTTTATTCCCTTCCCCTTCTCATTAAGGTATCATCACCCCATCTGTCTCTTCTCCATCTGCCCTTTTTTGTTCAACTTCTCTCTATGCATCTCCTCTTTCTTCACCTGTCCACTCCTTTCAAACTCAAAAATCTTCTTTCACTGTTGTACCTGATGACTGTCAGTACACAGTTGTTCACAGGGACTCTGCACCCAAAGAACAAACTAGCATATCATCGAGACTCTTTGTGTCTGATCTGGAATCTCTTTTGCTTGCTAGTATCTCACATGTCTCTGTCATTCCTTCTCCTCCACCTCATATTCTTAACCCCTATAGAGAACTTTTCTTCTACCCACCTATTGTTGTCTTCATTAGAACATTAGCTGGAACTCACTATCCTGCTTCTGTTGTAATGCTACCTTATAGGTCTAGGTATTTCTTTATGTTAATTACGGGATCAAATTCTTTATTTTGTCATATTGATTCTTTATTACTTGTCCCTCCATCTGTATCAGCTCAAACACCTCTTCCCCCACCTATCCAAATAATCATCACCAGACTGTCTCTGTCCAAGAGACTTTCCTGTGTGTTTCCTTCACCTGATATTGACCTTGTCAGAATTAGTCTCATCTTCAAATTTTTCTTTCTTCCTTTCTATGCCCTTCAAACTCTCCATGAACTTTTTTTCCCTTCCATCACCTCTCCCCTATCTCTACCTAAGGCACCCCCAGTTTTAGCCTTACCCTGGCACTCTTCTCTGACTATCTCTTCCTCAAGCCTGTCTACAGAAGCCTCCACTTCTCTCCTACTCAGTCTCACGCTTATCAAGAAAAGTCATAAGTTACTCTCTCAAGCAAACTTGGATATCAGAACAAAAGAATAGTTAAAGAATGCTTCCAACGTACTTTATTCCCTAGTACCTCTGGTCCTTTCCCGAAAAGGGAATTGTACTCAGCAAAGTACAAAAAGCTCTTTGCACAACTCTGATATGGCTGTTTCACGGTGCATAAAGTCATGATCCTTCAAGTTAGAGTACAACCAACGTTTCTATTGCATTAATGGCTGCCCAAAATGACTCTATTGCATTTAATGAAGTTCTGCTTGAAGCCAACATCTGAGGGAATGTCTATAACGGATCTTAAATGCTTAAAGATTATAAATACAGAAGTCATTGAAGATGAAAAAACAGAGAATACATATAGCATTAAAGAGCCATTACTCTGTACATTAATATCGTCATTACTCTGAGTGTTAGTGAAAGATCTGTCTGTCTGAAGTTGTATTTATTACAAACCAAATTTCTCAAACAAATCTAAGTGAGCCTGAAGAGGCTAGGTGGGAAAATAATACTTGTCTTGGTGCCTGAAGAGGCTAGGTGTGCAAACAATACTTGGAGTCTGTAACCCGATCAGTTATAGTGGATAAAACTTGGTGCTGCCAAGGACTGGACGTAGCTCTTTGCTTTGAATAGTGAACCACGATAAATAGTTGTGTCAATCTCTCTTTCCTTATATACTTTTTAGTTGATTTAGTTTTCTTATCCATTTATCAAGTGGTGTGTTTGCCTAAGTCACTGTTAAAATTTCATCAGACAGGTCACTTGTCTGTCCAATATCTTTCCACTCGTCTGAACCAAGCTTCTGTATGCGAAAAGTTTTCAACTTTGTTAAAATTCTGATAAACACAATTCAACCCCCCTTCTCGTGTTTATAGTTGTCTATTTCAATTCTGCATAATCGATTATCGTGCGTTAGTTTCTGATATTTAAGTTTGTTACAACAGATTAGGGAAACAGATCTGGGGCTTCTTGAGTGTGTTTTTCATAGCGAAAAAGAGAGAAAAACCTAGAGAATACTATCATCTTGTATTGCTTTTATTCTATTGTGAATTGAGAGAAGAATCAAGAGAAAATTAGAGAGAGATCAAGGATTGTGTGAAAATAGAGAGACGAAAGGCTTGGGTTTTTCTTGTATGTTCATCTTGAGCATGGTTGAGTGAAGATCCAAGGGATCTCTATTGTAATCTTGATCAAAGTTCATGCTGGAGGAGGCTATCTCCCGTGGATGTAGCCCACATTGGCTGAACTACGCTAAACTGTGTTTGTGTTATCTCCCTCTCTTCTTCACTCTCTATTTTCCGATGCCATAATCGATTACCAGCTATATATAATCGATTATCATAGTTTGATGTTCTTTTATTTGTTGTTTTGTGCTTAGTTATGTCTGGTTGTTTGCTATAGTGTTTCTTCTACATTAGGTGTATTTGGTTTAGGTTGCGAAACTCTATTTCTTGGTACTCTGTAGTCTTTGTTTATTGTTTCAAGGATCCTATTTTGATTCTTTCATACATTGGACCAACAAGTGGCGCCTTCTGTGGGGATTGAAATAAGAAGAAAGATCAAAAGTCTGAACAATGGGAAACACAAAGTATGACATAGAGAAATTCTCCGGAAGTAATGACTTTGGGTTATGGAGGTTTAAGATGGAGGCAATCTTGATACAACTTGGTGTTAAGGCATTGAGAGAGGTTGCAAAGGAAAAGACAACGGCATCTATGTGGGCAAGGTTAGAAACATTGTACATGACAAAGTCACTAACGAATAGACTATGCTTGAAGCAAATTCTATATTCCTTCAAAATGACGAAATCGAAGTCCATTGTGGAGCAACTTGTGGAATTCAATAAAATTCTTGATGACTAGAGAACATTGAGGTGAAGCTCAATGATGAGGATAAGGCATTGCTCCTACTTAATTCTTTACCTGAATCCTTTGAGCATTTCAAGGATGCCCTTTTTTATGGCAATGATCAAACCATTTCCTTGGATGATGTGCAAACTTCAATCCGGACAAAGGAGCTCCAAATGCAACAAGAGTTGAAAGCGGGGAATAATGGTGAAAGCTTGAACGTCTCAAGGGGGAGGAACGAGAAGAAAGGGTCCAAAAGCAAGATTTCCAGATCAAAATCAAAGACTCATTCAAAGTCAAAGCTCAAGTGTTTCAATTGCAATAAAACGGGTCACTTAAAGAAAGATTGTCCTGAAAAGGGGGGCAAGGAATCAAGGAACTCCGCTGAGGTTGCAGTTGCTTCGGATGGCTATGAGAGTTTCAAGGTGTTGGTAGTGTCAAGTTCTGAAACACAAAGGAGTTGGGTCATGGATTCCGGATGTTCGTACCATATGTGCCCAAGGAAGGACTACTTCGAGACACTAGAACTCAAAGAAGGTGGAGTGGTGCTTCTAGGAAACAATAAAGCATGCAAGGTACAAGGTATGGGAACTAATCAGCTCAAAACTTCTTAAAATCTTGAAATCCTTTTAAATGATGTGAGGTATGTTCCCGAACTTAAGAGAAATCTTTTATCCATTAGTATGTTTGATGATTTAGGTTACTCCACTAAAATTGAACATGGTATGATAAAGATTTCTAGTGGTTCTTTAATAATAGCTAAGAGAACAAATAGAAATGGTTTGTATATTCTTAATGGTTCCACTGTTATTGCACAAGCATCGATAGCTAGCCAAACACCACATGATAAAACCAAGTTATGGCACTTAAGGCTAGGTCATGTAAGTGAAAAAGGATTGATAGAATTGTCTAAATAAAACTTGTTAAATGGTGATAAATTGGTGAAACTAGAATTTTGTGATCATTTCATATTAGGTAAACAACATAGAGTTTCTTTTGGAACCGGTATGCATGTTTCTAGTAGACCTTTTGAGTATGTGCACTCAGATCTTTGGGGTCCATCAAGGGTGATGACTCATGGAGGGGGATCCTATTTTCTTACCATGATTGATGACTTTTCTAGAAGAATGTGGATTTATATTTTGAAAAATAAATCCGAAACCTTTCAAAAATTCAAGGAATGGCACACTCTTATATATAATCAACTAGGCTAGAAATTGAAAGTTTTAAGGACTGACAATAGCCCGTAGTTTGTTTCATAGCAGTTTAATGAGTTTTGCAGGAAACAGGGAATTAAAAGGCACAGGACTGTGGCACAGACTCCTCAACAAAATGGTCTAGAAGAAAGGATGAACAAGACTATTCTAGAGCGTGTTAGGTGTATGCTTTTGGGTGCTGGACTACCTAAGAGTTTCTGGGGTGAAGCTGTAAACACTGCAGTGTACTTGATAAACAGATGTCTATCTTCTTCTTTAGACTTCAAGACACCTATGGGAGTATGGAGTGGTAAACCGATGGATTACTCTAATCTTAGGGTATTTGGTTCTTTGTCATTTGCTCACATCTGGGAAGACAAACTTGATGCACAAGCGGTAAAATGCATCTTCATTGGGTATCCAGATGGTGTGAAGGGCTACAAGTTATGGAAGTTGGAATCAGGTGGATCAAGGTGCTTTGTAAGCAAGGATGTCACATTTGATGAGACCAGCATGGGTATGATGTGCATTGTCTTGGAACAAAGCAGCTCATATGAAACAGACCAGAAAGCTCAGTTTGAGGTGGAGTTTCCCACCTCTAACATCAGAGAGGAAAGTCCACCACTAGTTGAACAAACATATCAACAACCACCAGTAGTATCAGACTATTAGTTGACTAGAGATCGAGCTATGAGGAATATTGTACCTCCTAAGAGATTTGGGTATACTGACCTCGTTTGCTATGCTCTTAATGAGGCTGAAGATATTTAAGATCCAGAACCGAGAAGTTTCAGAGAGGCTATGGAAAGTAAGGATAGTCAGTATTGGTTACAAGCGGTACAAGCAGAAATGGAATCCTTGGATAAAAATCAAACCTGGACACTTGTGGACTTACCCAAGAATCAAAGGGTAGTTGGATGCAAGTGGATCTTCAAGAAAAAGGATGGTATTCCAAGCATTGAGGAGGCAGGGTTCAAGGCAAGACTGGTAGCAAAGGGTTTTACCCAGGTTGAAGGGATTGACTGCAATAAGATCTTTTCACCTGTGGTAAAACATTGTTCTATAAGGATATTGTTTTCTATTGTGAATTAGAATGACTTGGAATTAGAACAGTTGGATGTCAAGACAGCATTTCTACATAGAGATCCAGAGGAAACAATCTACTTGCAACAACCGGAAGGATATGCAGAATATAAGACCAAGGTATGTCTCTTGAGAAAATTACTTTATGGGCTAAAACGAAGCCCTAGACAATGGTACAAAAAATTGGATGATTTTCTCTTGAGAGTGGGATTTATGAGGAGTAGTTATGATAGCTGTGTGTACATACTAAGGATATATGATGAGTGTGTTCTTTTCCTACTCCTATATGTGGATGACATTCTTATAGCCAGCTCTAGCAAGGAAGAGATAAGCAAGCTTAAGGACCAATTGAACTCTGAATTTCAGATGAAAGATCTTGGTAATGCAAATAGGATGCTTGGCATGGACATAGTCGGAAACAAAAAGAATGGGGAACTATTACTATCTCAGCAAGGTTACTTGAGGAAAGTTGTAGAAAGGTATAGGATGCATCAATCTAAACCGGTTTCTACACCTTTGGGTAATCACACAAAGCTCTCCATTACTCAAGCTCCTTGCAACGACATGGAAAGAAGAAGAATGGATTCTATTCCTTATGTAAGTGGAGTGGGTAGCATCATGTATGGGATGGTATGTAGCAGACCGGATTTAGCACACGTCGTTAGCATTGTTAGCAGATTTATGGCGGATCCAGGGGAAGCTCATTGGGAGGCTTTGAAGTGGGTTCTAAGGTATTTGAATGGTTCTCTAAATTCTGGACTTATGTACAAGAAGGCAGCTCAAGGAGAAGATGCTATTGTGGGTTATGTTGATGCGCATTATGTCGGAAATGTTGATACAAGGAAGTCTCTTTTAGGGTATGTGTTCAATTTGTTTGGGACTACAATTAGTTGGAAGTCTACTTTAGAACCCGTGGTTGCGTTGTCCACTACACGAGCAGAGTATATAGCTCTTGCGGATGGAATAAAGGAAGCTCTATGGTTAAAAGGGATGACTGGTGAATTCGGAATTATGCAAAAGACTGTGACTGTCCATTGTGATAGCCAGAGTGCTATTCACTTAGCTAATCATCAAGTTTATCATGAGAGAATGAAGCATATCGATATAAGGCTTCATTTCATTAGAGATGTGGTTGAATCAAAGGAAATTCAGATTGAGAAGATAGCTTCAGAAGACAATCCAGCGGATGCATTCACAAAGTCACTACCGAGAGCAAAGTTCAAGCTTTGCTTGGACTTGATAAACTTCATTGAAGCATAATTCCATAAGTGGGAGAGCCACCACTACAAGGTTTAACTCAATCCTATGATTTGGAGTCAAGGTGGAGTATTGTTGAAAGTGCCTCAAAACAAAAGTGTAAAAACTGCAGAATTTGGTGACCAGAAACCAGATAATCGATTATGGAGCAGTCATAATCGATTATGGAGCTTCTACCAGGAATCTTGAGTTTTCAGAACTGTGGACAGACAGCAGATAATCGATTATGGGAAGGCCATGATCGATTACGGTAATCGATTATGCAATTCTGCATAATCTATTATCGCGCGTCAGTTTCTGATATTTAAGTTTGTTACAGCGGATTTGGGAAATAGATCTGGGGCTTCTTGAGTGCGTTTTTCAGAGCGAAAAAGAGAGAAAAACCTAGAGAATACTATCATCTTGTATTGCTTTGATTCTATTGTGAATTGAGAGAAGAATCCAGAGAGGATTAGAGATAGATCAAGGGTTGTGTGAAAATAGAGAGACGAAAGGCTTGAGTTTTTCTTGTATGTTCATCTTGAGCATGGTGGAGTGAAGATCCTAGGGATCTCTATTGTAATCTTGATCAAAGTTCATAGTGGAGGAGGCTCTCTCCCATGGATGTAGGCCACATTGGCTGAACCATGCTAAACCGTGTGTGTGCTATCTCCCTCTCTTCTTCCCTTTATCTTTTCTGATGCCATAGTCGATTATCAGCTGTAGATAATCGATTATCATAGTTTGTTGTGGTTTTATTTGTTGTTTTGCACTTAGTTCTGGCTGGTTGTTTGCTATAGTGTTTCTTCTACATTAGGTGTATTTGGTTTAGGTTGCGAAACTCTATTTCTTGGTACTGTGTAGTCTTTGTTTATTGTTTTAGGGATCTTTGGATTCTTTCATACATTGGACCAACAAAACATCTTAGTGCATCAATATGAGTTGTTTAGAATGAAACATGGCGAATCTACAAATGATGCGCAAAATCATTTACAAATTATGGTGAATCAATTGATTACCTTTGATAAATCATTTTCTAATGAAGATCTTATTACCAAGATACTAAGGTGTCTAAATCGAGAGTGGCAACCAAAGGTAACAACGTCATGGAGTCAAAGGACCTTTCTACAATGACTTTGGCAACCTTGTTCGAAAAGCTCAAGGAACACGAGTTGGAGCTAAAAAGGCTCGAGAAGAATGAAGAATCGGATAAAAATTACAAAAGAATTTCTCTAGTGGCTTCCTCTCCAAGAAACAAGATAGTGACAAAGATAGCAATGACTCCAGTTATGAAGACCAAGAAGAGGAGCAAATCCACATACTTGCTAGAAGATTTGAAAAGTTCCTCAAGATAAAGGCAATTGGAATAAGTTCAATAACTCCAAGAAGCCTACAAAGAAAGTAACACTTGCCACCAGACCAACACATTCGTTGATACAAATCAACTGTTAAATGCATTTATCGTTTAACAAAACACAACTATTCCAACATGTATTTTGGAGATCCCTCACAAGGCCTACTATGAGACTTCCCTTCGAACGAAAAAACTTTTGTCTATTATATACCGGAGCTCAACATCAAAATAATATTTTACCAGACAGATACAAAATTCCTTGGAGATAATATGGACAATGATGAAAGGAATTGTGTTGTTGAATTTGCCATGTGGAAATTTAACTTTACCATTTGAATTTTTTTTTTTTTTTTTTGACATTAGGCTCCTTTAAAATTTGTTATATAAATTTTTTTGTCTGCATGATTAAGATCAATCTTGGTTACCTATCTTATAAATGGCTTCCTTTGTTTCTAATGTTTCCTTTTAATTTTCATTCCTAATGACATTCTCTTTTACTCTTGATATGTCCAAATTTTAAAATTTTAAAATTAATATTATATTTTATGAAAAATAAAACAAATTTTATTGTTTACAATTTAAAAATCACTTTTATTGAAGTTTTTATTATAATATTATCTTGTTGCTTTGTTAAGGGATGATATGCTAGTATTTGAAAAAGATATTGTAATTCTTTTTGGCAATTGAAGTTAAGGATTTTCTTTTTCTTTTTTTGGTTTGGTCTTTGATTTAAGAACTATTATTGTTTCATCCGAGTAGAAACAATGAGCTCCGGCAAGACGGAGACGTTGGGGATTTATGGATTGGGCCTGACAGAATATGGTATTATGCTCCTACGTATCCCGGTTGAGAGTCAAGGCTAACATAGTTCTAAGTTGACAGAGTTTATTTCTTAGAAGAGGTGGGAGTCTTCTCTTCTCCGAGATACCTCCTTTGAGGTAGCTGGAGGTCTTCTTCTTATAGGATATTTCACGTGAGCGGGGCACACGAAGCGGTTACGCTGGGTGGGGTTCACTAGGCCATATCGTGATTTGCAGACGCATCGCACACATTAGAGGAATCTCATTTGTCTTCAATCATTGTGTGATCCATCTAGAAGGTTCGTATAGGTGATGTGTCCATCTTTGATCGAGCTATTTTCCCTTAGTGTTTGACCGAGTTGGACCGATCAAACTATGACATCATGGTCTCTGGGTTCCTGAGGTGTTGCTTCCCAAGCTATTCCGAGTAACATCCCGGATTGGCTTTCCAACGTTGTTTGCTGAAATCTCCTCTTTTGGGTCCAAGCTCGGATACCCCTTCTCAGTGTGCTTATTAGGTCATCCAGTCAAATTTGGGCCAAGCTCAACTTAGGCATGAACAGAAGTCCCCCAAGTCTCGAGTTGTATACAGTGGAGAGACTTTTGAGTGCGATATTTCGGGATTATGACCTGTTTGTAGAGGCCATAATTTCTTGGACCGATGGACCATGATGCTCGTATTGACCGAATTTTAAGGAGACAAGGGAAGTCTCCTGAGTTCTGAGTCGTATTTGGAAAAGACGTTTTATTTGAGTTGTTTATTCTGAAAATGTTGTAATTTTCGGCCTGTCATAGCATTCCTTACTTGAAAGGGAACATTAGCTCGACCTCTCCTACTTTTAAGAGGAAACATTGGCTCAACCTCTATAAGATTTGAGAGGGATAATTGGCTCGACCTCTGACATTTGATGAGGAACCTTGAGCTCGACCTCGTTTTGACATTTGATAAGGGAGATTGAGCTCGATCTCATTTTGGAATTTATGAGGGAGCTTGAGCTCGACCTCGTGTTGACATTTGATGAGGGAGATTGAGCTCGACCTCGTGACATTTGATGAGGAAGCTTGAGCTAGACCTCATTTTTATCATTTGAGCAGGGAACTTGAGCTCGACTTCGTCTTCATCTTTGGATGGAGCATCTGCAGGACCTCATTTTTTATTTTTGGAAGGAGCATTATTTCGACCTCTTGGTTTTAATGTCGGAGGGTGTAGGGGGCTCAACCTCTTGTTTTCAATTTTTCGAAGAAGTGGGAGCTCGAAATTTTGGCTTTAATTTTAGAGGGAGTCAGAGCTCGACCTCTATTAGTTTGAGAGAGAGCTTGAGATCAACCCTCGGTCTTCCTCTTGGCCTGGACGTTCTCGGTCTTCCACGTTGAGCATTGGCCTCACTCTCCCGTGGCCTTCGTTTTCCTTCTCAGGCAGAGCTTGAGCTCTTTGGCTTTGGTTTTATCTTCGAAAGGAGTGGGAGCTCGACCTCGTCTGGTGTCAGGACTCGACTTAGGCGTCCCCGACCGGCCAGAATGAAACTCCGATGTCCCATTCCCAAGGCCTTTCAAGCACGTATAAGTCACATCATAATAAGATATATTGCATATCTTAAGTATTTATCAGAGTAAAAGATTATACCAAAAGTAAGTCAAAGGTGGCACTGAGTCAACATCAAGAGTTTTAAAAACATAGCTCAAATGGGTTTACAACTAGAATGAATTTCAAAACTCCAAACAGCGGAAAATTCTCATATGACAATAAACCAAACAAAAAAAAATCTAAAACAGCAGCAGCTGCCCGCACTACACAAGTGCATGGGTCCCTGAGATGGCTCCACTTGCGGAATACATGAAGCTAAGACCAAAAAGGGGGGTGAGTCCTAGAACTTAGTAAGGGATAAACAAAATAAATAGAAAAATAGTGCAATATATAAGCATCTCCATAAATATTTGATTTAGTATTTTATATTGTACATAACCTTACATAGCAAATCGCCACTTACTACCAAGTCAATTTGCCATTGGGCAAGATGCTTGTGTATCCCTTTGGAGTTGTTCACTACAGTCTCTGTAACGTATCCCTTTGGAGTTGTTCACTACAGTCTCTGTAACACCCCCCATTGGGTATTACATGACTAACACATTTCGGAAATAAAACTTAAAATAATAGCTGGTTTGCTTTCGGAAAATAATTTTTTTTGTAAGTACTTAAGTACAGATCTATAAATTTTACAAAAATTTCGACAGAGTCTCCTCTGTAATTTCAACATCGTCAAACAAAAACACCTGCTAATATATTTATAATTTCATCCAAAAGAAAGGCTCTCTAATCCATGAACATACATACTTTCAATACATTAATCAACAACGTCTTAAAACCTAAGCTAGTCGTTATACCCAACATCCACCGAGAAGGCCCTAAATGGTCATCTCATAAACGTAAGTCCTCTTCAAAGATCAGGACGAATATCCTCAAGTGAAAACTGGAAAAGACTCTTCTGCACCATCTGTACTCGTGTACCGAGGTACAACAACAAAACCAAGAAAACAAATATATGCAATGGTGAGATACCATTATATGGATTTAAACACGATAACTACATGCGCTACACACAAAAACAACATATATACATATATCTATTTCATAAGAAATTTTCAACAGGAACACAATAATTTATCAAGGGGTTTCATACCCGACAGTCATAGCCATTTTTAAAACAATGACACTTCAATATTCATCATCTAACTTTGATACCTAATCTCTGGAGCTCCAACCAACAAATAAATGAGCTGATCAGGCTCTCATTGCCGAATAAGGCAGAATCATTGCAAACAAGGCAAAATCGTTGCCAGATATAGCAGAGTTCAAATTAACCAAATCACTGTCCAAAACGAGGCACAGTGAGTATTATTCGTAGTATATGGTTTCATGGTCATATATCCATCAAGACACAGTGATGCAAACGTCATGAATACTTACCATCAAGCATTCAAGTCCTACGTAAAGGCACGTCTACCCCCAAAAATGCATGTAAACCGTTTTGTTCATGTCATTTTCTTTGTGTTCAATCTTTCCGTGTCGGAGCTAAAAGCCTCACGACCAAATCACCGTTTTAAAATTTCAAGTTTAATCCATCGTTCCAAAAATAACCGACTCCAGGTCAAAAATGTGCAAATCACGAAATCTACACCGATGCACAAGTCAGAGATACGTATATTTTAGCGCACAAAAACCAATACCCGTTTTATAGGACATCTAGCCCATAACTTCACCTTTCGGACCGCGGGCCCATATCATAGAACACTAGACCCGACGTCTCGGTAGCTAGGTTCGTTTTTCATCTTGAAAACCATTTTTGTTATGTGAAACACAAAACAAAACAAAATTTCTTCAACTTATCTAAGTTGACGGATATAGCACCGTTGTTTACCGAAAATCCTTTTTCGTTGGAAATTCATTTTATAAATCCGTCAAGATCATATAGAAATCCATTTTTCTCGAATCCGTTTTCTTTTGGAAACTTCTTTTTCCGAAACAACTTCAAATCATCGTAAAATCATTTCCAACCCATTTCTATCCAAAATAATAAAATTGCTCTTCATAACTTTCGTCGTTAAATACCTTTCTAAAGTATTTTTGGTTGGAAATAAAGTCATTTATAAATCAAATGATTTTCTCCTTTACAAAAGTTCTTCATAATCACTGTTAAAATATCATTGACACTTAAATTTCTTGGAATAACTTTTCATCTTATTTTTGAATTTATTTTGAAAAAGATAACGTAATTGAAATATTTTCAAGATGCCGTCCTTGCTATTTCTCATTAATCACTATTTTCCTCGAAACATCATCAAATATAAATATTTTCCATATTTTTCTTCCACTTCCCTAAATCAAATCATTTAAATTCCTCCTCAAGCTTTTTCAAAGCTTTTAACTTTAATTAGTTGAGCACAGACCACTGTCAGGCTTCTCAGTCAATCAACCAACCAACAGATAATCCATACATAGCAGATATCCATACATCACAGATATAATCATACTTTCACAAAACATTCAAAACCACATAATAGCCAAATAACAACTTAAATTAACACCACACATCACAACAGATAAACTCAAATACGACACACAAATAGCATGCAATTATCAAAAATCCCTCAGGCAATCTCCCCTTACCTTTGAAGACAATAGAATGATCCTCATCTTAAGGCTCATAGTAGTTCCAAGAGTGCGGACATCTACCCCACCAAACAACCATAACCGTGTTCTACATCCCGGAGACACAAAACAAGCATGATAACATACAAGCAATTTCACCAAATCAATTTTCATCCTCAAAACATATAATCAAAAGAAACCATATATTTAATTCAACAAATAGAATCGATTTCTCAATAAAGTCGGTTTTGGGTAAAAAGGATCCATAATTAAATTGGGGAAAATTTGCTTTTGTTTGAGAAACATGAAATTGAACTTCTAAACCATAAATTAAGTCTCAATTGCATTAAAATAGAGACAATTTCATAATTGAAGTTAAGATAAAAATTTTGGGACTTTAGTGAAATTGGGTAAAATGAGATTTGCTTACAGAAAAGCGAAATTGATTTGTCATAACTTAAATTAACAGTCCCAATTTCATAAATGAATAGTTAATTTTACCAATCATAACCAATTTCAATAAAAATCAAATTGAGGCTTTAGGGTTCGTAACCTAAATTGGGGAAAATCCAATCCACTTAAAGAATGATGAAATTGATTTAGGGTAGCATTAATTTACAATCTCAATTGCATAAAAACAAGTTTTAATTTCATATTACAACATGAAATCAAGGAGCTAGGGTTAGGGTTTGTAACTGAAATTTGGGGTTTCTTGAAATTCAACAAGATAAGGTGAGGAATCACTCACCCACAAGGAGGAAGAAGAAGCACGCGGTGGTGCTGCGATGGACTCGCGGCGACGACGACAGTAACGCGGCGGAGGGTGGAGACTCGTTTCTGTATAGTCCAAAACTCCAAACAAAACAGGAGTAAGTTTTATGGGAGAAGAAGAGGTTCAAATGCAAGGAAGAAGGTGGAAAACCACCATGGAAGCGGCGGCCGAAGCTTACCGCGGCGAAGTGCGTTTTCGCACGTCGAAGGTGAAGTTCCGTGAGCAGGGATGCGGACAGGACGCGGTGGTCGCATGGCTCCGGCGGCGTTGCAGTCGGCACGGTCGCGGCTGGACAGTGGCTGGACGGTGCGATCTGGTGGAGAGGGATGGAGATGATGTGAAGGGGAAAGAGGAAGAAGAAGAATAGAAGTAAGGAGGGGGAAGGGTATTGGGTCTGAGATAGAAATAGGAAAGGAGAGAGTGAGGGGGGTCGTGCGATGACTAAAAAGGGGAGAGGAAAAATATTATTTTTGTATTAGTGGGTATAAAATGAGTGGTAATTATTGTGCCTAAAAATAAAAAAGTTTTTGCTTTTGGATCTAAAAATAATGGTTGACAATTATATACTTTCAAAATTTAAATTAAAGTCAAGACTGATAATTGAACTGACCAACTAAGAAAATTAACAGTCCAAAATTTAATCTCCGATTAATTTTAAACCGACATATTGTCAAATCTAAAATCAAATAGAGTCAAATAAAAAAATATTTTTCTTTCCATCGTATTATTTAAAATATTTTTCTAAATAAATACTACTAGTCACAATAACATAATATTATTGTCTAGTAATTGTGCATACAATGACATAAGCCAGTATTAACACACTCAAAAATTAATTTAAAATGAAAAATTAAAATTTCTCAACCAAATCACATAAAATAAATCAAAATAAATATCTATAAAATTAACCAATCCAAATAAAATAATCTAACATATACACACATTTACTGTTATTGAAAAATAGTAAAAACCGGGGTGTTGTATTACCACCCCATTAAAAAAAATCGTCCTCGAAATTTTGTGACTCAAAACTAGATAGGATCTTGTATCCCACTTTGACCCCAATGTCCTACCTTGTATTACTCGTCATTTAATTTCTCCTATCGTTAACTCCATAACATAATCCACCTCTATATTGTTCTATTTATCTTCGAAACTTACCACTACCACATTATTCCCACCATCTTCGACATCCAATCTTATTTTCTTAACACATGACGGATCAAATTAAAACTTAATCACGTCTATTCTTAATACCGGTTCTCTAGAAAACATTCTTCAACATATAATTTTCACAGCTAACATCAAAGTCAACACTAATTCTACCGCAACATTCTTCAACATCCTACTTAAGGTATTCAATCGTAGTTTCAATTCCTTTGGTCATAGTCTACTCTTCTAGGTTATATCAGATTCACACATTTCAAGTCTCCAAGTAAAACGGCATAATGTTCCTTAAGGTAAACTAAAATCAAAAAGGAATCACGCCGGTTAGAATTATCTAACTCATCAACTTTGAACTTCTTCAGAAACTTAATTTTCACAAGAGCTTATCTCTTTCGCTCGAATCCACTTAAGTGAAATTACTATAGGCACTCTTCCTGTCAATCTTTCAAAATTCATACAATCAAAGCTTAATTGCGGACATTGATCATTACCCTAGGTTCCCCAATGATTATTCTACCTCAATCAACATTTGATTTATAATAATTGTCTCACTTACTGAGACTGATCTTAAAGTTTCACATCTTACCAATCACAACTATACCTCAATAAAACTCTTACCACTTCTTGTCTATCCTTCTAAAGGAATGATCGTAGTTAAATGCTACACTTACTCCCAACTGAAGTTCTAAGGATTGATCGTCTCTTACTTTCCCATTTAGTTGAGGGTGATCAGTTGAACTCAATCTCAACTTGGTCCTCAACTCTTAAAGCGGATTTTACCAACAACGTTGGTAAACTTCGGGTCTTCATCTGAAATGATGCTTAAAGATAATACATGAAGTCCGATCAGTCCTCTGACACATAATTTGGTTAACTTCTCTACTACATAACTTCTCCACTATAGAAAGATGCCTTCCTCATTAACTTGACATCGATCGTCCAAAATGAATGAAAACTATTATAGATCCTCGGTAAACCCACACAAAATTCCTTGCAATGCTACTATCATAATCAGTGAGATCTCGTACTCCAAATTTTTTCTTACTATACTCAACTAACTCTGATATCGTGATATGAGTCAAATAATCATTCACTTATAAGGTAGGTCACACGTTAATGACGCTTTTGAAAACTATGTAGGGTAAAGTTGATCAAAGATAACAAGTCCTTTCGAACTACTATAAGACATGGTCTTGAAGATTATGACAGGTATCGAAAAGATACAGGAATATTCTTTATGTAATAAGATTCTTTAGTAGGTTTGTGGTTGTAAAAATGCATGATCGATACACATTTACAAACATGAATCTAATAAAGTTCTTTCTTTCACAAGAACTTTGCTGCACAATGATTTAAATGAACAACAGTCCAACAAAATTTAGACTGAATCACTTCCACCCAAAGTAAAAGTGAATAGAGTAAGTTTTCAGTAAGAAATTTTTGTTATCAAGAAGCCATCTGAGTTACACAACTCAAGGAATACTTATAACATATTTTCAAACAAAATATGAAAATATCCAGACTATCAGAACCAATTGATAGTCATCATAGACTTTAAATCAAGGTCAGAAAAGTGAGTTTGGCATGTACAAAACGTACCGCTGTGATTGTCTAATACAACCATAGGAATTTGAGGAACAATTGTCAAATGACAAGTTCAAAAAGAATCAACTAGTGTAGTAAAGAGGTTTTCTTAAACATAAGACATTCATTCTAAGAGTGAAGATTCGGATTGACTTGTCTCGACTTCGAACAAGCACAAAGGTCTTTCTAAACACACTTAATCCGGTTGTTGCTGTCTCCCGCATCCTTCTCTGAACTGCGTACAATGACCAACAACTTAGTCAGTCTCCCAGGCATTGGAAAGAGTTGGTCTTTCCTCGTAAGCTGAGTCAACGATGCAAAATCTTAAATAGTTCCTCGATGAATCTTTGATAAAAATCGGTTAGCCTAACCATCTACGGATTTCAATCACCGTCTATGATCACTTCCACAAAAGTATTGTTTCATCCTTATGAACAACGTCGGTTCTCCTCGCAGGACACACTTGGTCCCAAAACTATCCTGATAGCAAGTCTTCTCGTTAAGACAAGTCATCTAACTAGACTAATTTTGTAGGCGATATCCTACCCAAAGTGATAAAGATCTGATTAAATCTAGGAACTAGATCAATCCAAAACTCAATATCCTTCGCAAGGACAAACCTGGAACATTCTTATGGAATACTCCCGAAAAATCTTCCACGACAGGTACCTCATTCAAATGTTTGACACAATCCCCAAGGGATGAACGAACGTGTCAACATGACCATAAGTACCATTTACTAACCATGAGTTCTCAAAAGGTCTCAACACAATTAGAACCCATCAAAACATACATATTTGTATGTCAGTACACATTGTTTCGACAAAGAAACAATGAAAACAAGGTCCAACCAGAGATCACACAACAAAAACCTAATGGACCTCTTTCCCAAGGTTCCCGTAAGACTCGACCAGCTCGGATACCACTAATGTAACACCCCCCCTTGGGCATTACATGACTAACACATTTCGAAAATAAAACTTAAAATATTAGCTGGTTTGCTACCGGAAAATATTTTTTTATAAGTACTTAAGTACATATCTATAACTTTTACAAAAATTTCGACAGAGTCTCCTCTGTAATTTCAACATCCCCAAACAAAAACACCTGCTAATATATTTATAGTTTCATCCAAAAGAAAGGCTCTCCGAGCCATAAACATACATACTTTCATTACATTAATCAACGTCTTAAAAACCTAAGCTGCTCGTTATACCCTACACCTACCGAGAAGGTCCTAAATGGTCATCTCATAAACGTAAGTCCTCTTCAAAGATCAGGACGAATATCCTCAAGTGAAAACTGGAAAAGACTCTTCTGCACCATCTGTATTCGTGTACCGAGGTACAATAGTAAAACCAAGAAAACAAATATATGCAAGGGTGATATACCAATATATGGATTTAAACACGATAACTACATGCATGACACACAAAAACAACATATATACAGATATCCATATCATAAGAAATTTTCAACATGAACACAATAATTTATCAAGGGGTTTCATACCCGACAGTCGTAGTCGTTTTTAAAACAATGACACTTCAATATTCATCATCTAACTTTGATACCTAATCTCCGGAGCTCCAACGAACAAATAAATGAGCTGATCAGGCTCTCATTGCCAAATAAGGCAGAATCGTTGCCAGATAAGTTAAAGTTCAAATTAACCATATAACTGTCCAAAACGAGGCACAGTGAGTACTATTCATAGTATATGGTTTCGTGGTCATATATCCATCAAGGCACAGTGATGCAAACGTCATGAATACTTGCCATCAAGCATTCAAGTCCTATGCAAAGGCACGTCTTCCCCAAAAATGCATGTAAAACGTTTTGTTCATGCCGTTTTCTTTGTGTTCAATCTTCCCGTGTCGGAGCTAAAAGCCTCACGACCAAATCACCATTTTAAACTTTCAAGTTTAATCCATCATTCCAAAAATAACCGACTCCAAGTCAAAAATGTGCAAATCACGATATCTAGACCGATGCACCAGTCTTAGATACGTATATTTTAGTGCACAAAAACCAATACCCGTTTTATAGGACATCTAGTCCATAACTTTGCCTTTCGGACCCGGTCCCATATCATAGAAAACTAGACCCGACGTCTCGGTAGCTAGGTTCGTTTTTCATCTTGAAAACCATTTTCATTCTGTGAAACACAAAACAAAACAAAATTTCCTCAACTTATCTAAGTTGACGGATATAGCACCATTGTTTACCGAAAATCATTTTATGTTGGAAATTCGTTTTATAAATCCGTCAAGATCATAGAGAAATCCATTTTTCTCAAATCCGTTTTCTTTTGGAAACTCCTTTTTCCGAAACAACTTCAAATCATCGTAAAATCATTTCCAACCCATTTCTATCCGAAAAAATAAAATTTCTCTTCACAACTTTCATCGTTAAATACCTTTCTAAAGTATTTTCGTTGGAAATAAAGTCATTTATAAATCAAATGATTTTCTCCTATACAAAAGTTCTTCATAATCACTGTTAAAATATCATTGACACTTAAATTTCTTGGAATAACTTTTCATCTTATTTTTGAATTTATTTTGAAAAAGATGACGTAACTGAAATATTTTCAAGATGCTGTCCTCGCTATTTCTCATTAATCACTATTTTCCACAAAACATCATCAAATATAAATATTTTCCTTATTTTTCTTCCATTTCTCTAAATCAAATCCTTTAAATTCGTCCTCAAGCATTTTCAAAGCTTTTATCTTTAATTAGTTGAGCACTGACCACTGTCAAGCTTCTCAGTCAATCAACCAACCAACAGATAATCCATACATAGCATATATCCATAGATCACAGATATAATCATACTTTCATAGAAAACATTAAAAACCACATAATAGCCATATAACAACTTAATTTAACACCACACATCACAACAGATAAACTCAAATACGACACACAAATAGCATGTAATTACCGAAAATCCCTTAGGCAATCTCCTATTACCTTTGAAGACAATAGAATGATCCTCATCTTAAAGCTCACAGTAGTTCCAAGAGTGCGAACATCTACTCCACCAAACAAGCATAACCGTGTTCAACATCCCGGAGACACAAACCAAGCATGATAACAAACAAGAAATTTCACCAAATCAATTTCCATCCTCAAAACATATAATCAAAAGAAACCATATATTTAATTCAATAAATAGAATTGATTTCTCAATGAAGTTGATTTGGGTAAAAAGGATCCATAATTAAATTGGGGAAAATTTGATTTGGTTTGAGAAACATGAAATTGAACTTCTAAACCATAAATTAAGTCTCAATTGATTTAAAATAGAGACAATTTCATAATTGAAGTTAAGATAAAAAATTTGGGACTTTAGTGAAATTGGGAAAAATGAGATTTGCTTACAGAAAAGCGAAATTGATTTGTCAGAACTTAAATTAACAGACCCAATTTCATAAATGCATAGTTAATTTTACCAATCATAACCAACTTCAATAAAAATCAAATTGGGGCTTTAGGGTTCATAACCTAAATTGGGGAAAATCCAATCCACTTAAAGAATGATGAAATTGATTTAGGGAAGCACTAATTTACAATCTCAATTGCATAAAAACAAGATTTAATTTCATATTACAACATGAAATCAAGGAGCTAGGGTTGGGGTTTGTAACTGAAATTTGGGGTTTCTTGAAATGCAACAAGATAAGGTGAGGAATCAGTCACCTACAAGGAAGAAGAAGAAGAAGCACGCGGTGGTGCTGTGATGGACTCGCGGCGGGGACGATAGCGACGCGGCGGAGGATGGCGGCTCGTTTCTGTACAGTCCAGAACTCCAAACAAAACAAGAGTAAGTTTTGAAGTTGACATAGGCAAACACAAGAAGGGGGGTTGAATTGTGTTTGTTAATAATTTTCGAGAATAACTTTTAAAATAATTTTTGCACTAAAAGAGATTTGAAACAGAAGCACACATAAAGACAAAGATCATTTTTAAAAGACTTTAACAAAAGCAATATCAAAACCCCATAGTTAGTATAAGCAAATAAAACTGAAGAGTTTAGGGATAGAAGATTCAAGCAAAAGATTTTATCCTGGTTCACTCTCTTCCAACCAAAAGCTACGTCAAGTCCCTTCGACTTGAAGGATTTATCCACTATTTCTCCAAATAGATTACAACTAAGTATTCAACACCTCTCCAGGCTACAAGTATTCCTTTCTTACCAAGCCTCTTCAAGCTCTAACTCTAACAAAGAGATTTAATGTTTGATCTTCTTAACTCACTATGTGTTAGAATATGACAGTTTAAGATCAGTTGAATATTACAACAATATTCAAACTAAAGAAAACAGACTCTTGCTCTTGAAAGAATAATGGAATAAATGATTATCAAAGGGCAAAAATTCAGCTAGCAAGATTGTGCAGGCAAGAGTTATACTTCAGTATCTGAGGTCTTCAATTTATAGTGACCTTCTTCTTCACTTGTATTTTTTCAACGGTTACTTTGTATAATCCCGTTTAGAGATAGCATTTAATGCATGATATCCGTTGTGACTGATAGCTTGATTGTAGCAATGATGAATAGTACTCTTGGTTATCGAGGTGGCATGAATTTGGAGGTTCACTCCTCTGAGTATTGCAGCTTGAGCACTTGTTGTTCCTCTTCTGTTTATAATCCAGCTTTTTCAGTCATAGAGTTGTCATGTACAGATCGTTTTGCAGTATCTTATTTGTACGATTCTGCTTTTTGCATTTCTTGATTGTACTATGTTTCTTTTACAATAAGGTGAAACATTAAAGCAGATAAAACAAATATGAAGAACAAATATTCTAATGAAATAAATATCATTCATTTGAAAAAAATATAAGAGATTCGGATTGCATTTAATTCATTCAAAGATGGAGCTCGTCTAAAAAGAAACTCCGTATACTTATTCATATGAGAGTCCAAGTCTGTTCTATATTTTACTTAGCTCTTCTGATGACATGGCATGTCCTTTTTTTAATATCAAGTCTTCGAACTTGTTGTTCTTTAATGAGTTATAAAGATCTCCGTCTAGTGACGTGGCGGTTAGAGCTCGTCTACTAGATTACTTTTAGTTCATTTTCTTCAACTAATTACTTCCGTCTGCTTACGTGGCAAGATGGACACGCTTATTTTCAAGTCTTTGGACTTGTTGTACCTAACAAGTTATTTTAGGTATTTATCTAGTAAATATTTAGAGCCTCGTCTACTTAAGAAAACCAGTCTACTTAATTAAATGACTAAGCAACTTTACCAAAGTACTTGAGCAGCCCGTCTACAGGGGTGGACGCGTATATTTCAATTTGAACTTATCCCAAGTTTATTTTCTTATTAAAGTATTCCTGCATAACTGAAATCACATATTAGATCTCAACTAACACTGTACCAAGTAAATTTAATCCTTTTGTTAGCATCAAAACTTAGAGATTATTAAATCCAAAACCACTTTGGTTCCAACCATCTCCCCCTTTTTGATGATGACAAAACTAAATAAATTTGAAAAACAAAGTCTAAGAGAGCTTGCAGGTCTCCCCCTAAGACAAAGTATTCAAATACTTAAGCAGACTTACAAGCTAACAGATAGGTGCAACCGCTTATCATTCTTAGAATCTATATAAACACAAGTATCAAAGCAGCATATATCAAAACAAATAAGTAAACATAAGTATATCAAAGCAATTTATCAAGTATAAGATAATATGAAAATGCAAACATATAAGAGCTTTTCAAAAACAGACTTTATATATATAATTCTCTTTTCATTCCTTTCTCCCCCTTTTTGTCATCCGCAAAAAGGTAAAAGGAGAGGATCGTCATTGTCAGTACAAAAGATAGTAAAGATTAAGAAAGGAAGAAGAAAAAAATAAAGCCTACGAAGAATGACGTGGTGGAGGAGGAGGGTTCTGAGTTTGACTCTTCTTGAAGTCCATGAGGAATTCAAGCATTTTATTCACAACCTCTAAGGTTGGAGCCATTGAAGTTTGAACTTGCTGATGGACATCCTCCTTGATCTTTTCAGCTATCTTTTCAACGTTCTCATCAACTAACTTTCCAACCCTTTCATCAACCAGTTTTCCAAGAACTTCTTCAATATTAGATGGCAGAGTCTGTTCCCTTGCACTTTCTGCAGACTCTTGAAAAGTGCTTAGAGTTCTTGATTGATCTTCAGGGTGCATTACAACCAGTGCTAAAGGTTGAGAAGATTGCCTTTCTGATGAGCTCTGTTGGTGACAGGATTTAACAGTATCTTCTAAATTATCAGCAATGACAGTTTGACCATTTTCTTCAGCAACAAGTTCATCTGTGATAAGCTTTGGAGTAGGTTTGGGTTTTACTGTGATCTCCTTTGCCCATTTAATAGGGTAGATAAATTCCACATTCCTACTATTAATTGGAAGTCCCCAGAGGTCTTTATAGATCATATATCTAAAGTGTGAGAGACCACACTTTCCTATGACCTTGGGAATATCCTCCTTTTCTTCTTCAGACAAACCAGAGGAAGATGCCTCTCTAGTGCAGTGAATTATGTGAGACTTCCAGAAGTCAGCAGCTCTGTGCTCATTGATCAACTCAATGGATTCAGTATTTAGAAGGAAATCCAACATTGAGTAGTCAAAGGTCTCTTGATCAAGACCAATCAATGCTGACTCAGCTTCAGCCATTACTCCCTTGAATCTTCTATTCTTCAAGTCCTTGTCCTTATTAAGATCCAGCATTGGCAATCTCGGACAGATCCTGTAGGGCTTGATTCCAATCCTGGTTACTTCATTATGCCTCAGCCAAGATGGAGGGACACAATTTGCTGCTCTATCAGCTCTGATTTGACTGAACTCCCACTTCAGCATATCATAGCAGAGCTGATCCAGAAACAAGTCAGTAGCCCTCCCATAGATTCTGGAATGCTCAAAGGACACCCATTTTGTGTCCCTTGGAATGATCATGGGGAGATGCTTAGATGATTTTGCTCTTTTCTCTGGTATAGTAGGAAGATTTTTCCTATTGGGGTCAATCTCCCAGACGGGGATAATATGTCTCTCAACTCCATTAGTAAGTGGTATGAATGGAGGAGTTTTGACAAGGTTTGGGTAAATTTTTCTGGGGGGAATTTGGTTAAGGGTAGGTGGGTGACTAAAGACCCTAAATCATTGTGCATTTGAGAAGGCACATTCTTGATTAATTGACACTCAGGGTGAGGTAGGTATAGGGGTTCAACAGATTGGCTAACTTCTTCCTCATATTCAGGTAGAGGATACCATCTGTCTGGAATGTGTTCTGGTTCAGGTTGGTGAGAATGAAACAGATTTTTCCACTCCCTTTTTACCTTGGCCCAATCCTCAGATTTGCCATTGTAAAGGACAGAAGTTGGGGTGAGGGAAGGAAATAAGGTTCTCTTGGGTTTGAGGAAAGGTGCACCAGGGAAAATGCCTTCATATGGTTGATTTAACCAGGGATCATCGGCTTGTGAAGTAGTTGTTTGTGTTGGTTGGAATGAAAGAGGTGTGGGAATATACACATCATCTAGAGTCGAGACAGACATATCATCTATCCTAGTTTCTAAATTAGACACTGGGGCATCTACAGCTAATTGAACAGGATCATTAGCAGAGATGGATACCTTAGGAGTCTTAGTCGACCTAGATTTTCTTGTTGGTTGCCTCCTTGGTTTAGTTGGTACAATTGATGGATCAGGCACAACGACCTCACAGCAGCAGCAGAGGTCTTCTGCTTTTTTAGAATATAACTGATAGGAATGCTATCATCATCAGCTTCCTCATCTTCATTATGGGAGAGGATAACTTTTCTTGGTTTCTTTGCAGTAGGGGCATCAGAAGGCTCCCTGGTAACAATCCCGCTAGATGGCCTCTTGGGGGCAGGTTTCCTTGTAGCAGTGGTCTTCTGCCTGGTTACCCTTTTAACCCCTAGGACTTCAGCATTATTTTGTTCAACCATCTCTACTTTAGCCATCATTAATTCCTCAGTCTTGGCCATTGCAGCAGCAGCAAAGGTACTGAGGTTCATGTTGGCTACGTTCATCTTTCCAAAGTTTGCAGCAGACATTGGTTTACCAGTTAATAACCTAGCTTGCTCCTCAAGAGTCTTAGCAGTAAGAAACTCATGTACTCCTTGAGCCTTGAAAATCTTTGAGAGAAGATGGCAGAAAGGAAGTGCAGAGAGTCTTTTCTTGTTCATCACAGAGTCTCTTAATCTTCCATACAGGATTCTTGGTAGATTAATTCTTGTTTCTGTGAGAAGATGGCAGAGACAGAATTTGTGAAGAGATGAGAGGTTGTCATTGGATCCAACCTTGTGAAGCATCACTTTGTTGAGAAGCTGGTGAAGGATACGAACGATGTCCTTCATTTCAACAGCCTTCCAAGAGTTAGTCATGACCGTGTCCTCTTTCATGAGTCAGACTTCTATAGTCTCAGAGCCACCCAAGTCTTCTTCTCATGACTCAGTGAAGACTAGACCTTCCTGAGCATAGAAGATTGCATCAGCAATAGTCTTCTCCGAGACTGTAATCTTCTTTCTTAACACTGTTGAGTAGAAGTTAGTTTCAGTCAATTGGATGTTTCTCCAGAAATCTCTGATTAGGTTGGGAAAGACGGAGACTTTCTCTGCGAAGAGTCCTTCCCACCCAGCTGTGTTGACATATTTGCTTATGTCAAGATTGTGGTCTTTCAGCACACCAAGGTTAAAATGATGCTCTATAGCTAAGTTGAGTTTGTCCACGTTGAAGGTTGAAGAAGCCATTGTAGATGATCAAAGAGCTTAGGGTTTGAAAACAGAGAGAGGTAAAGAGAGAGATAGCTCGAGAGGTTATGGAAGCGTAAAGCTTTTCTCTGAGGGAAAAGATTTCTTATAAAGGAATTTTGAATATCAAAGGTTTTTTTTAAAAAAAAACTTTTGACATGACATGTCATTGATCAGCCTCTGGCTCATCTAGTTTTATGGCTAGTATGACCAGGGTTTTGTGGAAATTATATCCTATTTTCTCCCAAATTAGATTAGATTGTCCTCAAGCAAGGTTTTGAGTTATAAAGTAGTTTTAGGTTAATTTAGCCAGTTTTGAGTCAAATAATGCACTTATAGCTACTTCTTTGTTTTTCAGGTTAAGTAGAAGATGAGGGAATAAAGAAACAGGGGATTCGCCTCGCGAGAGTCTTTCTCGCCTCGCGAACCTGAAAGCCAGCAGAACAGTGAAAATGTCATCCTCTCTGGTTCGCCCCGCGGACAGATCTTCACCTCGCGACACTGAAGGGTGACTGTTCCAGAAATATGCCAGCTCTCGGGGTCGCCTCGCGAATAAATTCTTCGCCTCACGATCATGGAAGTCATAAAGCATCACGGTTGGCCCCTGATGTACATAATGGGCGTAATAAGAAGACTCTTCAGTTCTTCGCCCCGCGATCCGTTGTTCGCCTCACGAGAATGCCAAAGGTTGCTGACTCTTCACAATATTCGCCTCGCGAAGGTGTGCTCGCCTCGCGAGTAGACTTAATTTCTGAATAGTATACATTGCTGTTCTGAACAGATTGAAAAGACTTTTGCTTCTCCATTGTTTTTGCATTTTTCTGTGTGTTTTCGTTTTCTATGGAGAACTAAGTTTCTAGGATTAATCTATTGTAATCGATTTCCACTATACTTGAGGTTCTTGTATTTCCTGTTTTGTATGCTTTTCCCTTTTCAATGCCATGCTTTATATTTCTGTTTGCTTAATTCAGGAGTATATTGTATTGTGTTGATTTATCTTCGGTGATATCATGTTCCTATAATTAATCGCGTTTGCTTAATTCGCGTGTGTACGTTTCGTGTTCGCTTAGTTCACGAAGGGATTAACCCCGTTTGCTTAATTCGGGAATAGGGACATATATCTGTAGTAGTGGTTTCGCTTGTAAATTGTTGCTACAACCGGGAGGGGATTAGAATCTGCTTAGGGCTTGGAAATTGCATGAACCTATGATAGTTGAGAAATCGCGGACAATAGATTAATCGATTTTTAGCTATTTGACAATCTCTTTGAATTGCCTTGTTTCATTGCTTTATTATCTTGTTTCCTTATTTGCATCCCAATCCAACCCCCCCCAAAAAAAAAAAAAAAAAAATTGATTTTTGTGATAAATAACACTTTAAGAGTCCTTCTGAGACGACATCCGAGTTGTCACCCTAAACTACAGTTTAAAAACCCGCTCGTTCTTTTTGGCGTGTGCGCGACAGCGCGACCATTCATTATGATAAAACGACGTTGGTAACTTGGGACCATAAAAAGGACTCGATGGGATTGATGGAAGTACTGACTCAGCCAAGAGAATAAAGGATAAATTTTTCTTGTGACAAAATAAATGCATTTATTAACACACAAAAAGAATATTTTTAATCATAGGCAGATGTGAACTTGTCTGAAACTATACAATGGACGCGATAATCAGTATCAGTGGACGCATCATAAGGACGTGCAATACATTATGCAATAGACACGCAGCTTTAAATATGTATTAGACGAGCATAGGTAATAGACACAGAATTAGAAAAACATTTTTTTCTCGAGGTTGGACGCCTAAATTAATTCACACATATCATATTAAGATGCTTCCTAATAAAGATATATTTGTCCTCTGCAAGAGGTTTAGTAAAGATATCTGCCCATTGATGGTCAGTATCTACAAATTGAATATCAATCACACCTTTTTGCACATAATCCCTAATAAAATGATGTTTAATCTCTATGTGCTTAGCTCTAGAATGAAAAATTGGATTCTTAGATAGATTTATTGCAGCAATATTATCACACATAAGCGGAATACTACTTACAAATACATTATAGTCCACCAATTGATGTTTGATCCAGAGAAGTTGTGAGCATCAACTTGCAGCTAATATATACTCAGCTTCAGCAATTGATAAAGCAATGGTACTTTGTCTTTTGCTTGACCATGAGACAAGATTAGCTCCAATGAAGTGACATCCTCCACTAGTGCTTTTTCTTTCAATTCTATCTCCAGTAATCTGTAATCTTTATTTTTCTTAAAGCACAAACCAAGATTAGTAGTGCCTTTTAAATATCTAAAAATTCTCTTAACTGCTGATAAGTGAGATTCTCTAGGATCAGATTGAAATCGAGCATATAAACATACATTGAACATAATATTAGGCCTAGACGCAGTAAGATATAGAAGAGATCCTATCATACCTCTGTATACCTTTTGGTCTACCTTTTTCTCTTTATCATCTTTGTTCAGTATGGAAGTGGGTGCATAGGAGTATTCATTGGTTTGCAGTCATCCATCTTAAACTTCTTCAGAAGTTCTTTTGTATACTTAGTTTGGTGGATAAGCACCTCGTCCATGGTTTGTTTTACTTGAAGTCTAAGGAAGAATTTGAGTTCTCCCATCATGCTCATTTCAAACTCTTTCTGCATTAACTTAGAGAATTCTTTGCATAGAGACTCATTAGTACTACCAAAAATAATATCATCAACATATATATGTACAACTATGAAATTAGACTTAATGGATTTTCTAAATAAGGTTGTATCAATCTTTCCTCTATTGAATCCATTTTCCATAAGAAAGGAACTTAGTCTATCATACCAAGCTCTAGGAGCTTGCTGAAGACCGTATAAAGCTTTCTTAAGCTTATATACATGTTCAGGATGGGTTTCACACTCAAAACCCGGAGGTTTCATAACATAGACTTCTTCATTAATAAAGCCATTTGGAAAAGCGCTCCTAACATCCATCTGAAAAAGCATAATACTATGATGTGCAGTGAATGAAAGTAGAATTCTAATAGCTTCCAATCTAGCAACATGTGAAAAGGTTTCAGTATAATCTATACCTTCTTCTTGAGAGAAACCTTGAGCAACAAGTCTTACTTTATTTCTGATTACCTTCCCATTTTCATCAAGTTTGTTTCTGTAAACCCACTTTGTTCTAATCACTGATTTGTCTTTGGGCAATGGAACCAGAGTCCAAATATCACTTCTTTCAAACTGATTGAGTTCTTCTTGCATAGCTAGAATCCAACCATCATCCAGCAGAGCCTCATCTACTGTCTTTGGTTCCAACTCAGAGACTAGTGCAGAATTGTCTTGTTCTCTGAAGGTTGATCTGGTTCTTAGCTTGTCATTGGGGTTTCCAATGATCTGATCTTTTGGATGATAATTCTTGAAATACCAAGATTTTTGAACTGTATCATGTTGAGAAGTGGAAGTTTCTGGTTGTTGTGTGGGGTCATCTTCTTGATCATCAACTTTTATCTCGGGTGAGTCTCCTGGAGTGATTAGATCAAGATCTGCAAAAGCTTCATCTAGCTCTGATAATTTCTTATCAGGTTGTTTGTCATCAAACTTGACATGAATACTTTCTTCTACTATCAGAGTCCCAGAATTATAAACTCTAAAGCCTTTAGATGTTTCAGAATATCCTAATAGAATTCCACTATTTGTTTTAGCATCAAACTTACCAAGTTGATCTTTAGTATTCAGTATATAGAATTTACAACCAAAGGGGTGAAAATAAGATATGTTGGATTTTCTTCCTTTCCACAGTTCATAAGGAGTCTTATTCAGAATAGGTCTAATGTATATTATGTTCTGAATGTAACAGGCAGTATTAACAGCTTCAGCCCAAAAGTGCCTAGGGACAGAGTTGTCATTGAGCATAGTCCTAGCCATCTCTTGAAGAGATATGTTCTTTCTCTCTACCACACCATTTTGATGTGGTGTTCCAGGTATTGATAAGTTGTGAAGGATACCATTCTCCTCACATAACTGTTGAAATAGCTCATTTTCAAACTTTCCCCCATGATCACTTCTGATTGAAGTGATACACAAGCCTTTTTCATTCTGTACACGTTTGCAGAATACAAAAAAGACCTTAAAAGACTCATCCTTGTGAGTTAGTAACATAACCCATGTCCATCTAGTGTAATCGTCTACTATGACAAGACCATATTTCTTACCACTGACAGAGGCAATCCTTGTTGGACCAAAAAGATCAAGATGTAGCAACTCTAATGGTCTATTGATACTAACAACATTCTTAGATTCAAAAGAACCTTTGACTTGTTTTCCCTTTCGACATGCATCACAGAGAGCATCAGATTTGAACTTAAGGTTCGGTAGTCCTCTCACGAGGTTATGCTTGTTTAGCTTTGAAATTAATTTCAAGCTTGCATGACCTAGCCTTTTGTGCCAAATCCATCGCTCATCTACAATCGACACTAGACATGAGACACTTTGATTTGAGAGGTCCTCCAAGTCAATCTTGTAGAGATTGGTTTGCCTTTTTGCAGTGAATAAAAGTGATCCATCATCTTTCCTAGCATTACACATGTTCTTATCAAAAGACACTGCATATCCACTATCACATAATTGACTTATGCTCAGTAGATTGTGCTTCAAACCATTTACTAAAACAACATTGTCAATGGAGGGAAAAGGATGTTTACCAATTTTACCTATACCAATGATGTTCCCTTTCTGATTTCCTCCAAATGTGACCCAGCCACCATCTTTGGGCTTAAGGTTTTGGAACATAGACTTTTCTCCCGTCATGTGTCGTGAGCAGCCACTGTCCAAGTACCAAGACATATGTTTTCTTCCTGTTTTTAAGCAAATCTGCAACAGGTATTATCTTATCTTTTGGTACCCAAACTGACTTGGGTCCTTTCTTTTCAATTGTCACTGGACGAGTATGCTTAGCATATTTATTGTGTATGCATCTAGATGTAACATGCCCATTTTTTCCACATACTTTACAAAAAGGTGTTAAACGAGCTAGACTTAGCTTTGGTATGTTTATTTGGAACTTTTGAAGCTCTATGATGTTTAAGTGGTTTTGACTTTTTGTGAGATGAGTCTTGCTTCTCTTTGTCATAACCAAGACCAGATTTATCATAAGGTGACCTAGAGTACCTTAAAATGAGGCTAAGCTTATTTGAGCCTCCTACAAGCTTTGACAGAGAATCAATTAGATATGTTACATCTTGTTTCAGTTTTGCAACTTCACAAGAAACATCAGGTTCACACACCATTTTGTCAGCAAGACTGACATTCATAGATTTTAGTATGTCATTTTCATTTTTGAGGTTTTGTTTCTCAATGCAGACCCTGTCATATTCTTTAGATAGTTTTAAAAACTTCTTTTTGAGACTCTTATATTCTTGTGATAGTATAGATGACTCATGCAACAATTCATCAAAAGCATTTTGAAGAGTGGGATGTCGTAGTCCATTACCTCAAAGATCGGTGTATTCACTTTCTGATGCAGTGTCTGCCATGAGACAGATATTTGCCTCTTCCTCAGCTTCATTTTCTTCATCTGAAGAAGACAGATCAAGATCCTCCCATGTGGCCATTAAGCCTTTCTTCTTTTTGAAGAATTTCTTTTTGTCATTTAGCTCAGGGCAGTCAGCTTTGAAATGACCAGGTTTCTTGCATTCAAAGAACAAGGGTGGACCTTTTTCCTTGGAGTCTGACTTCTCCTTGGAAAACTTTTTATTGATTTGTTTCCTTCTGAAACCGCCTTTATTTATCCATATATGTTGAATCTTCCTGGAGATATAGGATAATTGGTCCTCATCTATCCTTCATTATCATCAGAAGATTCATACTCATCAGATGACTCAGCAGCTTTGAGAACTTTTGACGAACTTGCTTTCTTTGCCTTTAGGGCAATAGATTTTCCTTTTCTGGAATTTTATTCTTCATTGAGTTCAAGTTCGTGAATCTTGAGAGATCCAAGAAGCTCTTCCAGAAAGAGTGTATTCAGGTTTTTTGCTTCCTAAATAGCAGTTACTTTGGGTCTCCATTGCTTGGATAGACTTCTCAGGATTTTTCTGACATGATCTCTATTTTCATAGATTTTTCCAAGAGATCTGAGACTGTTGGTGATGGTTTGGAATCTTCCAAACATTTGGTCTATTGTTTCATGTTCACCCATCTTGAACAGCTCATACTGATGAACTAGCATACTGATCTTGGATTCCTTAACTTGTGAGGAACCCTCATAAGCTAGGGCAAGAGTATCCCAGATTTCTTTAGCAATATTGCAGCTGTGAACTTTGTCATGTTCATATTTGGTGATGGCACACATCAAATAATGCTTAGCTTTAAGATTGAGTTGATGCTTTGCCTTTTGATCTGCTGTCCAGTCTGCTGTAGCAACAGCAGCTCCATTTTCATTTCTGGGTTCAATGTAACAAGTTTCTATGAGCTCCCAGATGTCTAGACTTTGTGCATCCAAAAAGGCCATCATCCTCTTCTTCCAATAGTCATAATCCGAACCAACAAAGAGAAGAGGTATGTTGATAGCTTGTCCTTCTGCATCCATGGTTGTTAGATCGTACTCCCTCGACACTTGTTAGATGCTCAACCCTTTCAAGGCTGAGCTCTGATACCAACTGAAGTTGACACAGGTAAACACAAGAAGGGGGGTTGAATTGTGTTTGTTAATAATTTTTGAAAACAACCTTTAAAACAATTTTTTCACTCAAAATGATTTGAAACAGAAGCACACACAAAGACATGGATCCTTTTTAAAAGACGTTAACAAAAGCAATATCAAAACCCCACAGTTAGTATAAGCAAATAAAACTGAAAAGTTTAGGGATAGAATATTCAAGCAAGAGATTTTATCCTGGTTCACTCTCTTCCAACCAAGAGCTATGTCCAGTCCCTTCGACTTGAAGGATTTATCCACTATTTCTCCAAATAGATTACAACCAAGTTTTCAACACCTCTCCACGCTACAAGTATTCCTTTCTTACCAAGTATCTTCAGGCTCTAACTCTAACAAATAGATTTAATGTTTGATCTTCTTAACTCACTATGTGTGAGAATATGACAGCTTAAGATCAGTTGAATATTACAACAATATTCAAACTAAAGAATACAGACTCTTGCTCTTGAAAGAATAATGGAATGAATGATTATCAAAGGGCAAAAGTTCAGCTAGCAAGATTGTGTAGGCAAGAGTTATACTTCAGTATTTGAGGTCTTCAATTTATAGTGACCTTCTTCTTCACTTGTATTTCTTCAACGGTTACTTTGTATAATCCCGTTTAGAGATAACATTTAATGCATGATATCCGTTGTGACTGATAGCTTGATTGTAGCAATGCTGAATAGTATTCTTGGTTATCGAGGTAGCATGAATTTGAAGGTTCACTCCTCTGAGTATTGCAGCTTGAGCACTTGTTGTTCCTCTTTTGTGTATAATCCAGCTTTTTCAGTCATAGAGTTGTCATCATACAGATCGTTTTGCAATATCTTATTTGTACGATTCTGCTTTTTGCATTTCTTGATTGTACTATGTTTCTTTTACAACAAGGTGAAACATTAAAGCAAATAAAACAAATATGAAGAACAAATATTCTAATGAAATAAATATCGTTCATTTGAAATAAATATAAGAGATTCGGATTGCATTTAATTCATTCAAAGATGGAGCTCGTCTAAAAAGAAACTCCGTATACTCATTCATATAAGCGTCCAAGTCTGTTCTATATTTTACTTAGCTCGTCTGATGACGTGACATGTCCTTTTTTTAATATCAAGTCTTCGAACTTGTTGTTCTTTAATGAGTTATAAAGATCTCCGTCTAGTGACGTGGCGGTTAGAGCTCGTCTACTAGATTACTTTGTGTTTTAGTTCATTTTATTCAACTAATTACTTCTGTCTGCTTACGTGGCAAGATGGACGTGCTTATTTTCAAGTCTTTGGACTTGCTGCACCTAACAAATTATTTTAGGTATTTATCTAGTAAATATTTAGAGCCTCGTCTACTTAAGAAAACCAGACTACTTAATTAAATGACTAAGCAACTTTACCAAAGTACTTGAGCAGCCCGTCTACAGGGGTGGACGTGTATTTTTCAATTTGAACTTATCCCAAGTTTATTTTACTTATTAAAGTGTTCCTGCTTAACTGAAAGCACATGTTAGATCTCAACTAACACTTTGCCAAGAATATTTAATCCTTTTGTTAGCATCAAAACTTAGAGATTATTAAATCCAAAACCACTTTGGTTCCAACAAGTTTTAGGGGAGAAGAAGTTCAAATGCAAGGAAGAAGGTGGAAAACCACCATGGAAGTGGCGGTCGAAGCTTACTGCGGCGAAGTGCGTTTTCGCAAGTCGAAGGCGAAGTTCCCCGAGCAGGGACGCGGACCGGATGCGGTGATCGCGTGGTTCCAGCGGCGTTGCAAACGGCGCGGTCGCGGCTGGACAGGGGCTGAACGGCGCGATCTGGTGGAGAAGGAAGGAGATGATTTGAAGGGGAAAGAGGAAGAAGAAGAATAGAAGTAAGGAGAGGGAGGGGTATCGGGTCTGACACAGAAATAGGAAAGAAAAGAGTGAGGGGGGTCGTGCGACGACTAAAAGGGGGAGAGGAAAAATCTTATTTTTGTATTGGTGGGTACAAAATGAGTGGTAATTATTGAGCCTAAAAATAAAAATAAAAAAAATTGGCTTTTGGATCTAAAAATAATGGTTGATAATTATATACTTTCAAAATTTAAATTAAAGTCAAGATTGTTATTTGAACTGATCAACTAAGAAAATTAACAGTCCAAAACTTAATCTCCGATTAATTTTAAACCAACATATTTTCAAATCTAAAATCAACTAGAGTCAAATAGAAAAAATAATTTTCTTTCCATCATATTATTTAAAATATTTTCTAAATAAATACTATTAGTGACAATAACATAATATTATTGTCTAGTAATCGTGCATACAATGACATAAGTCAATATTAACGCACTCAAAAATTAATTTAAAATGAAAAATAAAAATTTCTCAACAAAATCACATAAAATAAATCAAAATAAATATCTAGAAAATTAATCAGTCCAACTAAAATAATATAACATATACACATATTTACTGTTATTTGAAAAACAGTAAAAACTGGGATGTTACAGTCTCCCACTGCGACGATCACATTTATATCCCGGTCGAGTCCGCTGACCGGTAAGTGACATCAGTCACTACACAACCACCCTCCGAACTCCGGGGTTTTTCACTAAAGGCCCCACGCTCCAACGGTCACATTTATATCCCGGTCGAGTCCACTGACCGGTCGGATACACCAACTCTTGTCCAATGTCTAAGCATCATATCCAAGCACCAAGTGCAGTTATCATGCCTTACCATAGCATACGTGCATTGTGTTTCATAACAAATCTTGAATAATCATTTCAGTGTTATTCAATAAAGTCCATAAGGTTCTCAATAACAAATACATGTAGGCAACATTATAGTCATTCCATTCACATACTATCATCAATTGATCAGTTCATTCCAAAATTTATACCATGAACATACACATAGTAATATTTAGCATATTATCACTAATTTCTTTATTCACATACCATGTAATCAAACACATAATTTAACATATTCACAAAAATTTTATTCCATATCATAACCATGGCGGCAACAACGTAATCATTTCATTCACATACTATCATCACTTTATTGATACTTTCCAAGATGTACATTAATATAATCTAATATAATATATATTCACTACGTAGATAAAAATCCATTGTGTAAATACCCTTACTAAAATTCAACCATAGAGGGAATCAATATTCGAAAAACAATCACATTAAAATACACATCATAGCATAGTCATAAATCCACCAAAACATTACCGATGATAATGTTTCCAGCAAACCTAGACCAACTTCAAATGAAAACTAGGATTGTTATAGAGGTCCATAAATTATGAAATTTTAACCACAACAATACTTACATGTCTACTTTAAAATGAAACTAGTTTCACATAAAAAGATAGTCTAAAACTCTTGATATAAAATTTGAAGTAAAACATGTTTGAGTACATCCAAGTCATATATACAATACTCTATTTTCAAAATTAAATTGGGACGTCCTCATGTTAAATCAAGAAATTATACCACAAAATACTCCTACACTTCATTTTTCAGACGCAACAAGTTTCATCTCAATCCAAATTTTAAAAACCAAGATATGATTTTCTGAATGCAGGCTGTCAGGATGAATTTGGGACCGCCGTTGTCCTGTTTTCAAAATTTAACTGAGAGTACCTCAGATTTCCAAAAATCACTAACTTTATATACTATGTACCTCTAGATGTTAGCTTTTCAACGAGACCAATTCATATTAATCCAATATCTATAACTCTAGTTATAATGTTTTTATCACATGTCTGTCAGGAATTTAGACCAAAACCGAGACCCCTTAAGAAAAACACCAAACATCAAGCTCCAACAACGGAGTTTTCTTACCCCCAATTTCTAGGGTTCAACCAAACAGATATAATAACTCACCAAAAACACATTAGTCAAAGAATAATCAACCTAAACATGTCGAAACGATTTTCATGAAAGGGGTTCACCCAAAACAACTCACAAACATCCATATTTCAACCATCATCAACCCATTTCATATCCCTAAAAAATACCCATGAAAATTACTCAAAAAAAAATCACAAATCCCACACCTTGTTTGAAATTCTTGAATATCTCTTTCCTTCTTCCTCCGTTGTTACTCTTTCCTCTTTGCCTTCTCCTTTCGTTCTTTTCTTCTTCGCCTCTTCTTCATCTTTTCTTTTCTGCTAGGGTTGCTAATGGCTGCCCATCCTCCTTTCTCTAACCATTTACACCACATTCACTAGTGGAAAATATGTAATAAATGGGCAAGGTTAACGTCTGTTAACCAAAGCTTAGACGTTACAAAGGAGGCGATCGCAAAACTGTAATTATCAGGTTCATTTAAATCTTTTTTAACGTCTGTTGTTTAAAAACCAGACGTTAAAAGTGCATCTTTAACGCCTGTTGTTTAAACAACAAAAGTTAAAGATGACTTTTAAAACAACAGACGTTAGAAGTGATCTGTAATGTTTTTAGAAAGTATATGCAACACCCCGATTTTTCTGCTTGTCTGTAATCTGTGATTATATGGATAATTAAATGTTTATTATAATAAATTATGAAGAATTATTTTGATAAACCCAATTGTAAATATCATAATTTATTTTATTTTAGAAAAATGTAGTTGAATTTTCGGTAGAAAATTTCAGACATTTATGGTCTGAGTTTTCGTTGTCTGTTAGACTTTACTGACCCGAAAAATTAATTTTTATATACAAAAATGAAATTTTAATTTTTCTAACCCAGTTATGATTATTTTTATGATTTTAGAAATTATTTATTTTAATATGAATTTTCTAGTTTACAAATAAAAATACGATCGATTTACACTGACGGGAACCACTTGGAACTGGAACGAACCAAAATTATTAAGCCCGGATTTTTTCTAGATTTGGAAAAGATGTGATTGAGGTAAATAGTGACCCTTGTCACTGTAACACTATTGAGGTAAATAGTTTTAAAAAATTGTTAAAAAAATTGAAAAAAAATCCCATCCTCCCTTGACTGAGAGAGCAACGCCCCCCTCTGTAAATACCACTAGTGCAGAAAAAGGATTCCACATCGGTTATTTTTTGCTTTTCACATCGGTTTTCAAACTGATGTTGAAAAGACCGATGTAGTTTATTGCCACTTTTCACATCGGTTTTAAAACTGATGTTTAAAGTACATTTTTAACAGCAGTTTTAACATTAACCGATGTGGAAAGTTCATTTGTCAATTGGTAACCTATTGGAAATATCACTTCCCATATCGGTTTTCGTTAAAACCGATGTGGAAATTAGACTTTACACATCGTTTTTGCCTAAACCGATGTGAAAATTTCAATTTACACATTGGTTTTCCTGAAAACCGATGTGGAAATTTCACTTTCCACATCGGTTTTTAGGAAAACCGATGTGGAAATTGAAATTTCCACATCGGTTTTTTTAAAACCGATGTGTAAAGTCTAATTTTTTTTTTTAAACTGTTTTTTACATTTCTATCATTCATTTCCTCTGTTTCAGTAATGCAGATCAATACCAGAATAACATACTCTAAATATTCTCAACACAATCACTTTTGAACAACAAAAACACACTAAATTAATATATACTAAATTTATTACGAACAATACATATGTACGTTCAATTACATTCAGACAACAAAGATAATTAGAAACCAAAAAGCAACATGATATATATTATAGGTTTCATATCAAAATACATATGATCAGTCAAAAGTACACTATAGCTAGTACATGATAAGTTTTTAAACTAACTATATATATACAAACTATGGTTGGTACACTTCAAGAAAGAAAGTTGCCCAATGCCTCCTTATGTTGTTGATGTCGGAATCAGATAATGAAGTTGGATTGTTGAATATCTGCAAGTTTAATTGGACAAAAGATTATATCTTTTAAGTAATAAACTAACATAAAACATATAACGAATCTATAACTGTTACTTCTAATTGTTATCAATTAACATTTACCTCGTGCCATCTTTCAGTGATCCTGGAGGAGATAATTTCCAACATCCACTTCATCACATAGTATCCACATTCCCATGATCCACGTTGTATACGTGACTACGTACAAATGAAACCCAATTAGAATATGAGGAATTAAATAGAAATCAATAATTATACCCACTGCATTTGATGCATTTGAACTAATAAATATATTACACTAGGAATAATCCATCTGATAGCCCGACGCCTTTCACCATGCAACATGTGGTTTGCATTAATAGAACTATCATGACAAAATAAACATTAATTAAAGTATATCTAATAGATTTCAGATAATTAAAACAACTGCATTACTGATTATAAAGTATTTTAATGCTTACGTTTCGATGATCGTCTTAAGTTCATTCGCCAGCTTATTTCCAATTGAGCAGAAGAAGACCACGACGTTCATCCTAGGGTACAAGATCAATAGTTGCCAATGCTGGCTGTATTTGCGGAACAATTAGTGACTAAGTCATATATAGTTATAATTAAATAACCGGTACTGACATATTGAGATAAGGCGCAAGGTAGAATTGATGATCGTCTCGGGCAAGTATATCACATATGGTGGTGACCCGGTCTTCTGATGCTAGGAGAACATCACCCTGAATGAACATGGGGTCAATGAACCCCTAAAGGGCGAGGTTACCCTGATCAACTAACATACGATGCAGTTACCTAATATATTTAAAAAAAATGTTAATTATCATAGTATTTAAAAATTAATTACTTAACTTATAAATAAAATGTACTTACGTGCACTATAACGATAGGTGTGCAGAACTAGCCATTTCTTTGAGTACAATCTCCATAAGTTCCTTCTTTGGGATATACAGTTCATCACCTGGACTGGCATCATGTTCCAACCTTACCAAAGCTGCGTCATTCTCCATGGTGACAACCTGTATAGCCAGAAGTTTAAAAACATCACCAGGTGCCCCTTTGTCAATCCCCTAAGCATCAAAGATATATATTAGTAATCACAGATAAGTTATTTCATTCGTCATTAATTAAATGGTCAAATGAATACCTTGGCAGGAGCAGACATCTCTGGTCTTCCTGGATCCGACCTTTTAGGCAGAATATCATTTCCAACATCCTATAACGTATAAAAATAAAGCATTATCTTTGAAAAATAATAAATAATTTCAACTATGAATATAGAAAAACACAACTAACTGAATGTCTCGGATGCAACAAGAAAGATGACCAGTCTTCTTGGCCAGAGGATGAAGTTACCGGGGGCCTGACCCACTGTTTGAACCTCCTCAGTGGGCACAGGGACTCGAGCATCAGCATCTCGAATAATCTCAACAACAACCCTCACCTGATCATTCGGTAATAAACGATGGTGTATGGTATTACCTAAGTTATTATGTGCCCTCCCCAATGCCACTAAGCGGCGATCATGATGATCATCAACATACAGCTCACACCTATCAAGGTCGTCATCATCATCATCATCATCATCATCACCATCATCATCATTTTCAGGCTGATGAGGAGGATCACATGAGCCCTTAGTGCTCACATGGACAGAGGGTTGGACACCGGTTGTCATCTGCTGGGACATAGAAGTCAATATTGCCATCTGCTGGGCAAACTGCTCGGCCATCTCCTATCTAAGCTCAGCTGCAATCTCCTATTTTAGCCGTGCTCTATCTGCATCAACATCCCTGTGGCATTGGTGTGAAGATGAACCATGGTATTGGCGAATGCCAACGCCCCATCCAACACCAATGACACGGCCCGGGTGGTCTGGTTTACCGATGGCATAGATACCAGAATACTCTCCCATATCTGATCCTTCACGTCCGCCGGTACATCTTTCCAATTATCAATAAGTATACTAGGCCTGCTCCTAGCAAGGGTCGCCACAAAACTGTTAAACTGCTCTGCCATTGGCCCAATAGGATTGAGGTTATTATCAAAGTCTATTCTTATCCTTTGATTTGAACCACGGTTGGCAGTCAAATTCCTCATTCGTGTGGCACGTCTACCCTTTCTACCCGTAGACAGGGTCTCCAACCCGCTGCATGAAAGAGTGATATCCTCAGGATCAGACATGTATACCTATTTAAACAAAAAAAACTTGTTAGTATGCCAGGATAAAAATCAAACATAACTTATAAATATCGATCAACATACGTAAACATAACTTATAAATATCAATGTAAACATATAACATTAGAATAATTATTTTAACTAAAATGAAGAAAAAGTTTTAACTGAATGAAGTTTTAATTAGAATATCAATCCGAACTTTCATCAAGTATATAACATTAGAATCAATGAATAACTATTTTAACTGAATGAAGAAAAAGTTTTTTCCCAAACTGTCCAACTTTGGACAATTCAAGATCCAACACAATGAGCGGTACATTAAGCACGTACACGTGTGCTCATTAGTATTCCATCTCAAACGGGAAACTAAGGCTTTACTAATTATGTAGCTTGCATGAAGATGGGGCATGAAAAGTGAAGAAAATGAGCCAAACAGAGCCATCACGGCCTAGCCGTGACAGCCATCACGGTCATAATCGAGTAGAGCTGAAAAGAAAGAATGGAAAAGTCAGAACTGGTCACAGCCAGCCCGTGATGTCCATCACGGTCGTGACATGCCAACTGAACCAGACCCTCACAGGCAGAACTGATCACGGCCGAGCCGTGATGGTGGTCACGGTCGTGACAGACCAACTAGTGAAGCAACCTCCAAGTCAGAATCAGTCACGGCCTAGCCGTGACAGGCATCACGGCCGTGACGCGTGATACCACCAATAGTGTTCCTTTCTGTGTATCACTAACACACTCATGACAGAGCCTAGACATGCGGTTGAACATGGATGCAGTTCACCATTAGCCTCACAACAACCAGGTTTTCACAAACACAAAATTAAAAATCTAAAAAATCTCAAGAATCTGAAGAAAAAAAAACACAGATGTTAGGTTTTCGTTCAAACCTTGTTGAGGCGAAACTCAATATTGAAGAACAAAATCACAGAGGAAGAAACGAAATCTCAGTCAGATCTGTAGAGGAAGAAACGAAATAGAAGAAGAAGCTAAGTCAAAAGAGAAGAAGAAGACGAATACATGGCGCAAATGGAAGAGGAAAACGCGAGTGGAAGAAGAAGAAGAATACCTAAACCAAATGGAAATTGCGAGTGGAGGGAATGAAAAATAAAGGAATGCTCTGTTCTTAATAGCAAGCACAGAAGGTTGTTGGCGGTGAAGCAACCAAATGTGATTTCTGCTTAGTGTGCTCGTGAGTGTGAAGCCTTCGTCAGCTGAAGCCCTCGTGAGTGTGAAGCAACCAAAACAAAGGTTCCAGTTCTTGCTCGTATAAGGAAGAGCAGAGCCAAAACAAAGGAAAAGGGCACGTGACAGATGGAGGGAATGAAAAGAGAAACAAAAAGTAGGGTTTTGTCAAATATTACACATCTGTTATTGAAAAACCGATGTGGTTAGTCATATTTCACATCGGTTCTACAATAACCGATGTAGAAACTTACGATATAATTTAAATATTTCATTTTTTTAATTTATTACATCGGTTATTTTAAAACCGATGTGGAAAGATAACATTTTAATTCTATTTTTTTTTTTAATTTTACACATCGGTTATAAAAAACCCGATGTGGTTAATCTATATATTACACATCGGTTTCTACAGAACCGATGTCAAAAGATAAAAGTTTAAAATTTAAAATTTTTTGTTTTAATTTTAAACATCGGTTAAAATATAACCGATGTGGAAAATATTTACACATCGGTTAATTTTTAAACCGATGTGGAATCCTTTGCATTGAATTTCAAAAATGCCACCACCTCGTTTTACACATCGGTTATTGTGAAACCGATGTGGAATCTCCGATGTTAAAAGCATATTTTGCACTAGTGTACCCTCTTCTAACACTTCATTCCATTAGCTTTTCTTTCCTACTTAAGCCAACACTTACTTCTTTCACAAAGGTTACTATTCATCATCTTCAACCACTAGATTTTAAGTTTGGAAGCCAATACACCTCATCATCTTCATCTCTTGCTCATCACCATTATCATTTAGAGGGTATAAATTCTCAAGTCTTGCTCATTTCTTTCAAGTTCCTAATATCAACTTACATGTTTATGGATTTTGTTGAAAGTTGATTTTTTTTCTTAGTGCATGTACATGAAACAAATATATTTAAGTTCATCATCATCTTCACAACCATCTTCAACCTTTGCATGTTAAAAAGAACCTTCCTATGAACCTTGATGATGGGTGGCCGAAACCCAAATGGAGGAAAGGTGTTGGTTTTACAAAAAATTTCACATGCATGTTAGTTACCAATGTTATATGTTCATAAATTCAACTTATGTTTTTAAGAAAAATCATTTTTCACATAAAAATGATTTTCACAAAACCTTAATCATCTTCACTTTTACTTTTATGTATTGCATGTAGTGAGAAATTCATCCAACCCTATGATCATCGTGTTGGCCGAAAACACCAAGAGGGAAAAGGATGAACTTTGATGAAAATCTCACATGCTTGGTTAAAGAACTTTGATTCATGTATTTTTCAACTCATGGATTTTATCAAAAATATGTTTTCCTTCCTTAATATGATTTTGTGGCTAAAACTCTAAAAATTATAGAGTTAGTGAAGCCTAAATTTGAATTTTTAGGAAGGATGCATGTATGATAATCTAATTCCTTTGCTTGAATGATTTAATGTGGAGTTTTGAAAATTTTAAAATCCCTAGCCTTTTTATTTTAATGAGGCCGAAACTCACTTGAGGAGTTGATGAAGTCTTACTCAAATTTTTTTTTAGTTGAATGATGCTTAAAAACACTATATTAGTACATGCAAGAAATTAGATTCTTGAACAATATTATTTTCCTCTATATTATGTGAGGGCCGAAACCTATGGTTAATGAGGCTAAGAGTTCAAAATTTAATTTTCAAGTTTTGAGCTTGTATTTGGTCTTTTTAATGCTTAAGGAGCTTAAGTCCAAAAGCTTGTAAAAATTGAAAATCTCTAGCATGATTTTTTTTTGCATGGCCGAAACATGCATAGAAGTTTTAGGGTGATTTTATAAAATTTTAATTTATGAAAAACATTTATTTTATTCAGATTGGCAATCATCACGAGAACCGAGTCGGCCTCTTTAAAATACTTAACCAAATCCTTTATCGCTGAACTCTGAGGTAAGGGGAGAAAGCTTGAGGGATGTTACAATTGTTTGGCTATGTTGATGTTGTTGCTACATGGGTGAAAAAGTTGGATTGCTATATGATTGTGTGTTAAGTCTATGAAGTTGTGCTGAAGTTGTTGTTTAAGTGGTTGTTTTGGAATTACTTGCATTTATATGACTTTGATGAAATGTTGAATTGAAATATTTGCTTGAACATATTATGTTACTTATGTGGTAACTTGTTGAAAGTTGTGTTGGTTGTTGCATAGAAGCCTAACCTTGGTTTGAGCTCAATTATTAAAGATAAAAGCCTTAAAAGACTTATGTGGAAAACCACAAAACAAAGGTTTTAAATTTTAAGTAGCATGTTGATAAGAAAAATTTATTCTGGAAAATTTTTTAAAGATGTTGTTCTATGAGAAACTTAAATTATTTTATTTTTTTTAGGCTATTTTATGATGAAAAACAATAGAGGAAAACAAATTAAATTCTAAGTTCTTTTGGAGAAATTTTAGTTCTCAGTGTTTTAGAAAGAGTTTTGCTCTAAAGAAGAGAGAATTTTCTGTAACTCAAGGTTTTCAAAATGAATTTCAAAGGAAAAATGTCTTTTAGAAGGTTTTCTTTCAAAATAAAATATCCGATAACTTGGATAAGTTACGAAAGTTTTGTTTTCGGATTATTGTTTTTCACCGAGCGAAAAAGAAGAAAAGTTGAAAAGTTGAAACTAGTAACCGAGACGTCGGGATACTAGTGTTTTAAAAGCATGTTGATTTATAATGCGTGCTACGTTGCTATGGACTGTTGTCCTATACACTTTGAATTGAAACATGGTGAAAGAAATAAAAAGGTGAAAGTTGTTTTTCACGACCACAAAGTTCTAGACTAGTGCACAGGTCTAGGACTGTTGTGATTAGACACTCGGACTTAAGGTCCTGTGTTGATAATAAAAGTTTTAAGATGTTGAAAACCTTGAAAGGTTGTGAGCCTTGAGCCTCGACAAAGGAAATAACAAAGCACAAAGAAAAGCTTAAAATAAAAATGATTTTTCTCATGCATTCATTTTTGGCAGACGTGCCCACATTGTTTCGTATGAATACCTTGAAGGGTCGGGTATCTCATGCTAAGTTGTTTCATTGTGCCTTGATGGACAATGAAGTCCATATGCCTAGGTTACTGTGCCTTGTGTTGGACAGTTTGCTATGGACATCCACACACGTTGATCATTGTGCCAAGTGTTTTGGACAGTGATGTGGAAAATCACATTATGCCTTATTGGCAATCGAGCTTGATCAGCTCATTTTTACACTAAGTTGAATTCTCCGGAGATTTCCATTACACATTGAACTTTAAAGATGCATGTGTTTTCAAAAACTACGATGAATTGTGTGATGTTATGTTTTATTTGAATATTTTATGCCATGTATGTATGATATCTGTTGTATCTGATGTTATGTCTTGCAAGTATGTGGTTATCATGATTATCCATATATTGGTATCTCACCCTTGCATTTTGTTGGTTTTCTTTTTTGTGTGGTATATTTTATTTGTTTGGAAAAAAAATAGATGGATCCGGACGCACCATTGGTTCACCTTCGGGTGCAAGCCCTCGTATTTGAGAACTATTAGGACCCTGCTGTGTGGGAGTTTCAACCGGGAGCTCACGCAGTTACTATACTAGTCCGGTGTGTACCGTGGAGGGTAGAGCCTTGGATGGACCGGTTTGGAGAGTTCACACCAGAGACGGTGCAGATCACATTACCACCTGTGGATATCTACTTACAGCATTGGGCTACCAGGGTTTGGTGGTCTTAGGTCCTCAGCGGCCCCAGGATCCACCTCATCAGGAGGTAGGACCTATTGAGCCTATTGAGGAGGATCCACAGGAGATTATGGAGGATGACCCTTAGGAGGATTTGGAGGACGATCCCGTTGAGGAGATAGATGAGGATCCTCAGTATTATCCACTTGACGAGGATGATGATGATGCTCCCGATGAGGGAGGTGATGTGGATAACCATCCACCAGTTGTATCTCCGCAGGGTGGAGATAACCGTAGTGGTCTCCCTAACGGAGACCACTAGGACTAGACCAGCCATGGGTTTTTCTTTTCTTTTATGATGGTAGTATATGTGTAGTTGCGCTGGCTTTTGTATTTGACTATGTATCTTTAAGTTGTTTAACCCCTATCAAGTGTGTTTATGTTTGAACTAGTTTTTGTGAAGAGTTGAACCACTCAATGTAACTTCTGTCAAAATAGCCTGAGTCAAGAAGGCTTTTATTAATGTAAAAAGGTGTTTATTGTTAGACTCAATAACTTAGAGATTTTGATATATGACAAATACAACTTAATGTGTATGCAAGTGTTTTAGTGTCAAACTACAAAGATGGGTTGATGAGTGTGATTTCGCCTTATATTTCTTTATCACATTACATACATTTTCATGTAGTTTAGACATTTTTAATTTGATTTTTGTAAGTTTTTATCATGGAACGGGTAAGGCGGTTTTGTGGTGTTTGTGTGTAGGAATTGAGGATTAAAATGCTCAGGATCATTTATGTTGGAGCTTGCAAGAAGACGAGGCTTGAAAAGTAAGAAAAATGAGCCAAACAGAGCCCATCACTGCCTAGCCGTGACAGCCATCACAGCCATGATCGAGCAAGGTTGAAAAGAAAAGAACGAAAAGTCAGAACCTGTCACGGCCCTGACAGGCCATCAATGCCAAGTTTTCCAAGACAGAATCTATCACGGCCTGGCCATGACAGGCATCACGGCCGTGACGCGCAATATCTGGAATTTTAATTGCTGATTTTATATGATTTTGTAACAACTTGGGATTCAAGTTAACCTACTCTATAAATAGCGCAATTAGGCTCGAAAATAGGGATCCCTGGGGCTGCTACCTTAGGCAAAAATTAGGATTCCTCTTCTTCTCAATTTCTTCTTCTCTCTTAGGTTTTCTTATGCTTTTGTTAATCAAGCTTGCTATGAATATGGCAATGCTTGAGTAGTCTTTTTTTATTTCTAGGGATTGGGGCTATGCCCAAGATTTGTTTTATGTTATGAATTGACGTTTTACTTCTTGTTAATTTCAATTTTGCTTTCGATTTGATTCCTATTGCATGAATTACTTGTGTTGCATGTCATAGATACTCTAAGGAGGAACCTAGCGGTGAACTTAGGTATCGGATCTATAGAAATCAAACTTAGGACTTAAATCACGAGAGTTAGAAGCGATCCTTCGAGGGTTCACTGAGTTGTCACAAAGCTTAAAGGGTTCGATTTAAATTCAATTACCACGAGAGTAGGGGTTAGTTTAATCGGGCACGGTTCTTGTATCCCGAGAGGGAACATTAACTTATTTAAGATAAACTCACCTTCAAAGCAAATTTCGATAATTAACAACAGGAGTAGTCAATTTAGTAACATGAGCAGTCTTGTTGGTAACCTAATTCCTGGAAATCTCTTTTGATATTGAAAAATCCCATATTTAATTTGATTGCGATTTTGTTTGATTGCGTTTTAGATATTTGATTTGTTAGTTAATCTTTTAAAAACCAAATCTTTTCCAAATATTTTTCGAGTCCAGTTTAATTGATTTAATAATTGATAGTTATTTAAGATCACGGTCTCTATGGGATCAATCTTTTTATTACTTGACGACGAAGTCGTACACTTGCGGATTCAAGCCCCATCAAGTTTTTGGCGCCGTTGCCGGGGACTGTGCTTTCTTGAATCTCAATTTAATTTTTAAATTGATTTTTCTGAACATTTTTTTTATTTAATTTTTTTCTTTCTTTCTTTTTCTAGTATCTATCTCTCTCTTTGCAGGTATTTTTCTCTCTTATGCGAAGATCCCAAAGTCTTGGAAATCTCATTGAAGTTGACCCCGAGATCGAAAGGACCTTTCGTAGATGTGGGAGACTACAAAGTCAAAGAGAGAGAGAGAGGTTGATTCTCATTCCACTCATGGCGAATCCACCGGATACCAAACCACTGAAGGATTACGCAGCCTCAAATGCTAGGGGTTTGCGAACTGGGATTGCTAGGCTAGAAATTGAGGCGGAGAACTACACTATACCGCCTCTGTTAATTGGCATGATTAGGCAACATCAATTTGGAGGATTACCCTCGGAGGACCCGAGTGATCATGTGGAGGCATTCTTGGAGTTCACCGATGCAATAAGAATTCAAGGTGCCCCGATTGATGCTATACACTTGAGGTTATTCCCCTCCTCTCTGACTGGAAAGACAAAAGCTTGGTTGAAGCAAGTACCCGTTAATACTTTGTCAACTAGGGACCAACTGGAGCAGGCATTCTTGGAAAAATTCTTCCCTTCATCTAAGACTGCTTACCTACGAACTCAGATCACCGGCTTCTTCCAAAAAGACGGAGAATGCTTATCCGAAGCTTGGGATCGTTGCAAAGGATTGCTAGAGTCTTGCCTACATCATGGGCTCGAGAGGTGGTTGTTAGTGCATACCTTCTACAACAGATTGGATTACTCTTCGAAGGTGTCACTTGACTCCGCAGCTGGTGGAGCATTTATGAATAGACCTCTGACTGAAGCGTTCAATATCATTGAAAACGTAGCCACCAACTATCACCAATGGGGTTCGGAAAGAGGTAATAACCTGAAAAAGCTTTCGGGGGGTAAGTTTGAAATGAATAGCACTAATCTAATTATGTCTAAAATTGACTCATTGAATAAACGCTTTGATAAGCTTGAAAAGGCTAATGTGAGTTCAATAGGTGCTACTAATGTTATTTGTGAGATTTGTGGAATGCAGGGACATGACATAATGGAGTGCCCACATGGTATTGCTCCTGGATCCAGTGCTTCGGGGGAACAAGTGAACTCTTGTCACAACTTCTATGACACGAACCCGAAGTTGCCAAATTATGCTCCTCCAAATCCTTACAACCAGGTGAGGAAGAATAATCCTTATCTCTCCTACAGGAACTACAACAAAACATTGAACCACGAATTCCAGGAAGGTCAAGGTAATAGGAAACCCGCATCGGGGTATCCTCAGGTACAAAAGTCTAAACTTAAGTCTCTTTTGGAAAATTTTGTTGAAACTCAAACAAAGCAAGTTGAAGAGTTTAGGCAACAAGGTAGGGCAGTCAATGAGGCAATAAAAGAGTTAACATCTAAGGTAGATAACTTAGTCATCCATAATAAGATGTTAGAAACTCATATTGCCCAACAAGCTAGTACATATTCTAGAACTAAGGGTACGTTTCCAGGACAACCCGAAGTTAATCCCAATGAGCATTGTAATGCTATATACTTGAGGGATGATAAGCTTGGGGTAGTTGAAAAGGATGTGGAATGTGAGGAGGACATGAGTGAACAAGAAGAGATAGAGCCAAAGTATGTCCCTCCACCACCTTACCAACCCCAATACCTTTCCCACAAAGGTTGGTCAAGAAAAAGCAAGTAGAAAAAGAAACTAAGTGCTTAATTAAGGAGCATGATGCCATGATAAAAACTAATATGCCTCCTAAACTAAAAGATCTAGGGAGTTTCTCTATTGCTTGCTCAATTGGAGAATTAAAAATAGACCAAGCCTTATGTGACTTAGGGGCTAGTGCGAGTTTGATGCCGCTTACTATCTTTGAGAGGTTAGGAACCAAGAAATTGAGTCCATCCAAGTCCTCTTTACAATTTGCGGATGGATCAACTAAAACCCCTCTAGGCATACTAGAGAATGTCCCCATAAAGGTAGGGAAATTTTTCATTCCTACCGATTTCATGGTGTTGTACATGAACGGGAATTCTAAATTCCCTACCATTCTAGAAAGGCCATTCTTGGCCACAGCTGGAGCAATAATAGATGTAAAAAATGGTAAGCTCACTTTGAATGTAGAGGAAGGTAGGGTGAATTTTGATTTAACTAACTCATATAACAACCCTCCTTTTGAGAGTCATGTGTGCAGGATTGAGATAATGCCTCCAAAGGTGAAGGAAGAGCTTAATATGGAAGCAACTCCCAAACTTTGCATGACAAATGATGCACCAAATAATGATGAAATCGGAGCTACTCAACATGTGGAGTTCAAACTTCCGCCGAGTGGAAGTAAGGCCATGAAACTCAGAGTGAAAAGAGCAAAGCGAAAGCGCATGTGGCCATATGAACAAAATAGGCTCTTTGAAGGACTTCCTTGGAAGAAAGGTGTTCTTTCACTTCCAAGCCCAGCTGATCCCGGTTGATTGAAAGAAGTATGGTCAAGCTTAAGGCCGTAAATAAGCACTTCTTGGGAGGCAACCCAAGTTTTCTTTCCCTTTTTAATTTGTATTTGAATTTTGTTTTTGAATAATTTGAGAAGATTAAGAGAAGAAAGATCACTAATTGATGGTTTTGCCAAGTATTTTCAGGTTATGAAGGCAGGAAGAGCAAAAAGGCATGGAAAAAATGAAGTAAGAGGAGATCATGGTCTGCCCCTGATATCCATCATGGCCATGATGTGAGACCAGAATTGATCACGCCCAGGCCGTGACGGGGGTCACGGCTGTGAGGGGCCAGCTCCTATAGACCCGAATTGATTACGGCCCAGCCGTGATGTATATTACGCCCGTGATGGGGACTCACTTGACACTAGAACTGGTCATAGCATGCCCGTGATGAATGTCACGGTCATGACATGTCTTCCAGCTGCTCTATGACTGGCATCTGTGCCAACATCTTCCACCACCTCTGTGAGTTGTTTCATTTTTTCTCTCTCTCTATCTGACTTGATTATTTACATTTGGGACAATGTAAGTTTTTAAGCTTGGGGTAAGGGTATTTTTGCATTTTTTTTGCATTTTTGCATTTTACATGTTGCATTCATATAGGCATAGTTTTGCATAATCACATGATTAGATTGCCCCTTACTTAGAGTATGCATCCAATTGTGAGAACTTTGTGCCAAATGAATTGAGACAATGAATTTTTGAACCCAATTTTTGTATTCTTGTAATAGGCTAAAAATAAAAAATACTTGAGATGATCTTCTGATAGTTGATAATTAGCATGTGGTTCCTTAGATTTGTGTTTCTCATTGATTTTAAACTACTAAATATGAGATTTTTTTGAGCCTAAAAGGGGTACTCACTAAATCTACCCCATTCTTTGTGATTGTGTTTTATTCCTCTTGGATTGTATTCTCTAGAACTTGACTTGAAACCGTTTTGAAACTTAAAAATTTTTGAAAACATATTTGAAAATGATTGAGGAACTAGGTATTTTTCTGGCCTTCTGAGCTTTGACTGATTAAATGCTACCCCTTAGTTGACCAATTTTGAGCCTAAAAGAATAAAATATTTTTCTTGGTACCTTGATTTATTTTGATGAATGATGCTTGGTATGACACCTTTTAAAGTATTGCAAAAAGGGCAAAAAGGTGGTTTGAAAAAATAAATTGTGGGATGAAAAATTTATAAAAATATTTCTCTTAAGTTGAAAATCTCCCCTTCTCCAAATAAAAAAATAAAATAAACAAAAAAATGGAGAAGGGGATGAGAAAAAGAAAGTGAGAAATAAAAAAAATTGAAAAAAGAAAGAAAGGTGGAAAATTGAATTAAAGCCCAAAAAGGTATTTTAGAAGGTTGTCATGCTTTGCATTATTTGATATTTTGTTCAGCCTTCTTGAATTTTCCTTTTCTTGATATCCCCACCTAACGATTAATCCCATGGCCCCATTACAACCAAAATAAAAGACCTCTTGATTCTTATGTGTTTTCATTAATAAAGTAGAGATTTAGTTAATAGTCAAGCTTATGGTAGAATACCTTCCTTGAGGAAATTGAGTGAATTGTCAAATGTCCCTGAACACTTGAGTGAGGTGAGAAGAGTGCCCGAATTAGTGAGAGGCATGAATCTAGAGAGCCTAAGCTTCTAATTGGACTTGAAATTGATTGTCTCTTGGTTACTTATTTGGATGATCCTGTCACTTGGATTTGTTACTCAGGTTCTTGGTTCACTGTCCATGCTCTAATTGTTTATCTTGTCTAGCCTTAGTTATTGCTTGAGGACAAGCAAAATCTTAAGCTTGGGGTAGTTTGATGAGTGTGATTTCACCTCATATTTCCTTATCATATTGCATGCATTTTCATGTAGTTTAGTCATTTTTAATTTGATTTTTGTTAGTTTTTACCTTGGAACGGGTAAGGCGGTTTTGTGGTGTTTGTGTGCAGGAATTGAGGATTAAAATGCTCGGGATCATTTATGTTGGAGCTTGCAAGAAGACGGAGCTTGAAAAGTAAGAAAAATGAGCCAAACAGAGCCCATCACGGCCTAGCTGTGACAGCCATCACGGCCATGATCGAGCAAGGTTGAAAAGAAAAGAACGGAAAAGTCAGACAGGCCATCATGGTCGTGACAAACCATCAATGCCAAGTTTTCCAAGATAGAATCTGTCACGGCTGTGACGTGCAATATCTGGAATTTTAATTGCTGATTTTATCTGATTTTGTAACAACTTGGGATTCAAGTTAACCTACTCTATAAATAGCACAATTAGGCTCGAAAATAGGTATCCCTGGGGCTGCTACCTTAGGCAAAAATTAGGATTCCTCTTCTTCTCAATTTCTTCTTCTCTCTTAGGTTTTCTTATGCTTTTGTTAATCAAGCTTGCTATGAATATGGCAATGCTTGAGTAGTCTTTTTTTATTTCTAGGGATTGGGGCTATTCCCAAGAGTTGTTTTATGTTATGAATTTACGTTTTACTTCTTATTAATTTCAATTTTGCTTTCGATTTGAATCCTATTGCATGAATTACTTGTGAAGCTGGTGCGTACTTATTTGCATGTCATAGATATTCTAAGGAGGAACCTAGCGGTGAACTTAGGTATCGGATCTATAGGAATCAAACTTAGGACTTAAATCACAAGAGTTAGAAGCGATCCTTCGAGGGTTCACTGAGTTGTCACAAAGCTTAAAGGGTTCGATTTAAATTCAATTACCACGAGAGTAGGGGTTGGTTTAATCGGGCACGGTTCTTGTATCCCGAGAGGGAACATTAACTTATTTAGGATAAATTCACCTTCAAAGCAAATTTCGATAATTAACAATAGGGGTAGTCAATTTCGTAACATGAGCACTCTTGTTGGTAACCTAATTCCTAGAAATCTATTTTGATACTGAAAAATCCCATATTTGATTTGATTGAGATTTTGTTTCATTGCATTTTAGATATTTGATTTGTTAGTTAATCTTTTAAAAACCAAATCTTTTCCAAATCTTTTTATAGTCCAGTTTAATTGATTTAATAATTGATAGTTATTTAAGATCACGGTCTCTGTGGGATCGATCTTTTTATTACTTGACGACGAAGCCGTACACTTGCGGATTCGAGCCCCATCACGGGTATCAAGCAATGATCAACAAGTTCGGTGAGCAATCAATGGAGAATATTCAAGGAAGAACTTGAAGGAATCAAAGAGCAAAGACAGAGATCAAAGGATCATAAAGACAAGTGCTTAAAGGAGAAATTAGATTTAAGTCTTAGATGATTTGTAAGTGATGAAATCTCTTATTCACAAATAGCTCAATTAAAAAGAAGCATGAAGAAAATCAATTTTAATAACCTGCATGAAAAGGAATAAGTTTTCGTTAATGAAAATAATTTTTGGAAATAAGAAGTGCTCATCCAAAGCGCTCGTCCAACACTGAAGTAATACAAGCGCTCGTCCAAACACAAGTGATCGAAGCGCTCGTCCAACAAGTGACAGAAGAGCTCTTCCACTGAAGTGACAGAAGCGCTCATCCAAAATAAGTGACAAAAGCGCTAGTCCCCTGAAGTGATAGAAGTGCTCGTCCACTGAAGTGATACAAGCGTTCGTCCACTAAAGTGATAGAAGCGCTCGTCCACTAAAGTGATACAAGCGATTGTCCACTAAAGTGACAGAAGCGCCCGTCCACTCAAGTGACACAAGCGCTCGTCTACTAAAGTGACAGTAGCGCTCATTCACAAAAGTCTTTGGACCTGCTAAATCCTTAAATGAGAAGCTCCATCCAATGACATGGCATATGGAGCTCGTCTACTAATTAGAGCACGTCCAATTTCTTTGTGTTTTAGTACTCCAGTCTGCTGATGTGGCATATGGAGCTTGTCTACTAGCCCATCCGAATATAAAATCTTAATGGCTAGATGGACGTGGTTATTTTCAAAATGGAAGCGAATTCTATAAGAACTATCAGAATCTTATTTCAAGAACGAGAATCAAGAAAACAGATTCTGATAATCAGATCCAAATCTGTTTTGATTGATCCCAATGACTATACCTTGTTTTCTATATAAAGAGGTATCAAAGGAACACTATTTAACATAACGAATAACATATCGAATACAATACACATATCATTCATCATCTTCCTTGAGCTTATTGTGAAAAGAGTGTTTCAATACTCATAAGTGCTTCAATTTGTATATCTGACTATTGAGAGTTAGGAATCAACTTTTGTTTTGCTTTTCGATTGTAGGGAGAGGGAGTCTCTCTGAGTGATTAGGGTGAGGTATCCCTAAGGTTGAACATTGGGACTCTTCACAAGAGTGTGGTATCTCGAGGTGAAGGAGTGCTCTTTGGTGTAAAGGTTTTTCAAGCTACCTGGTAAAGCTTATGTGTTAGTGTGTGAAATCCCACAGGTGGAGTGGGGACTGGATGTAGGTCACAGTGGAGGTGACTGAACCAGGATAAATCTGTTTGTATAGTATCTCTAAACTCAAACTCATTTACTTTCTGTTTATGATCAAGAACCTGTGATTTTGATGTTTAAAGTTCAATATAATTTCTATTCTTGATCTGTATAAACTGTATTGAAACCTGAGTCTGATTGTAATCAAGTTTGTGTTATCTGCGTTCAAAACTGAGTTGATCAAAACCATTCTTGATTGCTGAAACTGAACTATACTGAAACTGAAACTTGCATAACTTGTTCTTAATTTTTAAAGGATTAATCAGTTTCTGTATTTTGTTATTACTGAGTCATTAAACCTGAATCTATTCTCTATTAATTCTGAATTAATCTTTCTTATCCTCATCACCCTCTATTCAACATTTTATATAAACCCTTCATTGATTTTGTAAAAGATCCTGAGGCCTCAAATCCGTAACTCTGATTTGAAAAGTTTTAAGAGGGAATTATTTTTAAGAAAACTCAATTCACCCCCCCCCCCCCCCCCCCCCTCCTTAAGTCGTTGAAGCCAAAACAACATTTATGCATATTTCATGGTGTTATTTATGTTTCGTTACATATGTTTTTAGAAAGAAATCGACGTGTCACTAATAATGTTATTTTTCCGTAAAACGATGTAATTAATGTGATGCCCGGGGAAGGGGTGTCACAGTATACGTTACCCGCATGCCTTTCTCTAGCTTCATCACTTTCATCAGTTTCATCACCCACTGCGCTAACCTTCTCTGCCCTAACCCTTCTCTCTCTCTCCGGTAAGCCACTGAAGCCCACCGCGCGAGCTCCTTCTCTTCCCTCACAGTCGCGACCGTCATCTTATCACCGGTGACTTCTCTTCTCTTTCTACTCTTATCTTCTCTTCTCTTCTCCGCCCTCACCGTCACGACCAATATTAATCTTGTTTTCTGTCTCATTGAAGTTTCGGCCGCCACTTCTCCACTCCACTCATAGCATGATTCTCCATTAAACCACTCCACGTGCATTAAAAGAACAGGTATGGAACCCTAATGTGTTATTGTTATCTCTTTAGTTTCTTTTCTTTGATTTTCAGTTGTAACAGAACTTGGGATTTTTGGTTTTCAGTTATCTACCCATAATATTGCCTGCCACCGAATTTTTGGTTCCTGGATTTCTCACTTGTTAGAACTTGGTTGTCACCCCCATTAACAGGTATGCACCCCCTCTATCTTTCTTCATTTCATTTCACTTGCTTTTATGGTTTGTGTTACTTTTATGTGTTAACATTAGGAACTTGGGTTTTAGAAATGTCATTCTTGCATTTTTTTTGTTTTAAGATTTTTTGTTTGTTTTTTTGGATGATGGGAAAGTTGAGGAACAAGGATTGGATTTAGAAAAATGATGAAAAATCTAATCTGTTATTTTTTAAAAAGTTAGTAAAATAGTTTTTTCAAAAAAAGAAAGTGAATGTTGTTTTGGGTGAAACATTTTTAGAATTATTGGGGTTATTTTATGGGGGGGCAAAAGAGAGAAAGGAATCATTGATAGGTATAATTGTACAAATGAACATTATCGAATGAGATCTTGAGTTTGAAATGATACTTAGGTTTAATGTCGGCTTTGCATATGAAAAGAAAAATCTTTTTATTGAATCATGAATGATAGAAGTATCTTCTTTTGGAGTATATATTATATTGATTTAGATCTTCTAGACTTCCAAAGCAAGGAGTGCACTTTAGATAGTGATGTGTATATATGGTTGTTAGGTTTTCAAATACTAGTGTGCTTTTCCAATCTCGCATATTGTGCTTATATTGGATATATATGTATATATCTACAGAACCTATCTAGCTATGGATCGTAGTTGGATGGTTTGCAAACGCACATATGATGAGTATCTGAAGGGAGTGGAAGAGTTTATAGAATTTGCTCAAAAGAATGTTCCTAAGAGTAAAGGAATGTTATGTTGTCCTTGTGTCAAATGTTTAAATACAAGGAAATGTACGATCAAGGATATATGTATTCATCTTATTTTTTTTGGAATTTGCTTGAATTTTACAAGATGGATATGGCATGGTGATATGTTGTTAAATAATAAGACAAGTGTCTCCCAAAGTGAGGACGTTGACGTAGATATGGAGGATGATCAAGTAAAGGACATGACCTGTGATATTGGACAAGAATCTTTTTAGCGAGCACATGTGTATGAAAGATTGTGCGGTGATGCGGATAAGCCTTTGTATCCGGGGTGTACTACTCATACACGGTTGTCGGTGGTGTTAAATTTGGTTTGTGTGGAGGCGAGAAATGGTTGGAGCGATAAAAGATTCACTGAATTACTTTAATTGTTGAAAGACTTGCTTCCAGAGGGCAACATATTGCCTGACCGTAAATATGAGGCGAATAAGGTATTGGGTCTGATGGGTATGGAGTTAAGAAGATACATGCATGCCCCAATAATTGCATTTTGTATACGGGTAATTATGAAAAGATGCGTGATTAACCCAAGTGTGGGTTATCACGCTACAAAGTGAAGGATGGTGATGATGGTGATGATCTTGATGATTCTAGTTGTGATGTGAAAAAAAAGGGTCCTCCTGCGAAGGTGTTGTGGTATCTTCCAATAATTCTAAGGTTCAAGCGATTGTTTGCTAATGTAAAAGATGCAAAGAACCTTAGATGGCATGATGATGAGAGGAAACGTGATGGACATGTTTGCCATCTGGCTGATTCTGTACAATGGAAGAAAATTGATACTTTGTTTCCGAACTTCGCCAATGAGCCAAGAAACCTTAGGCTTGGACTTGCTACGGATGGAATGAATCCATAGGGTAACTTAAGTAGTACTCATAGTTCATGGTCTGTTCTCCTGATAATTTACAACCTACCTCCTTGGATGTGCATGAACCGCAAATACATGATGTTATCTATGATGATTGTGTGGCCAAAGCAACCGGGAAATGACTTAGATGTTTATCTAAGTCCCTTGATTGAAGACTTGAAAAAGCTGTGGGTAGAAGGTGTTGATGTAGTTTATGGGTATTCTCACGAGACTTTCAAGCTGCGTGCCATGTTATTTTGCACCATCAATGACTTTCCAGCATACGGGAACTTGTCCTGGTACAGTGTTAAAGCATGCCCTATATGTGAAGAAGGTACATGATTCACTCAGTTGCATGATATTGTGATTTCACATCATAATTCCTGTACATTTTTTGCATGCATTTTTCATATAGTTTAGGCATATTTGATTTGATTTTATTAGTTTTTACCTTGGATCGGGTGAGGCGGTTTCTTGGTGTTGTTTTACAGGAATTCAAGGAAAAATGCTCAAGATTAGCCATGATGGAGCTTGGATGAAGACAGAGCTTAAAAAGTGAAGAAAATGACCCAGGCAGAGCCCATCACGGCCTGGCCATGATGACCCTCACGGCCGTGATCGACCAATAATTGAGAGAAAAGAAGGCAAAAGTCAGAAGCTGTCGCGGCTTAGCCGTGATACCCATCACGGTCGTGACATGTTAATGAAGCCAGACCCCCTCTTGGCAGAATCTGTCACGGCCAAGCCGTGACGACCATCACGGCCGTGACAGATCATTTGGTGAAGGCAGAAGCTATCACGGCCATGATGCTCCAATATTTGAAAGCGCGCCAAGGCAGAAAGCGTCACGGCTAGGCCGTGATGGCCATCACGGCCGTGACGCGAACCCTGAACTATAAAGGAGCACGAGCAGAACAGAAGAAAAAAGAGTTTTGGAAACCCTAAATCATTCTCTCTGAACTAGGGCAGCTGCACAAGGATTCCATGGAGTTCTTCTTCCTTTTCATCTATATTTCTTTGGTTTTGGTTATGATCATGAGTAGCTAAACCTCCATTGTTGGGGTTAGGTGTAGCTATCTCTAAATTCTCATGTATCCGACTTGATCTCGTAATACAGTTTTTACTTCTTTATTGAGTGATTGATTTCTATGCTTAATGCTTGTTGTGGCTAGCACCCCCATGACTTGATTAGTGTTTTGATATGCAATTGGAAAATTCGTATAAGAACCGGAATTGAAATTAATCACCTAGTAAATCTTGTATCTAGGAATGGAACTAGGTTTATTAGCAATCACATAATCCCTAATCTTAATGCAATTTCATTAATCTAGCCCACCTAAGGAATTAGGGTCTGTTAGTGGATTTAGGCTCTTGTCATCCGAGGAATCAGGACTTGAGTAATTTAGTGGATTGATTGTCATACTTGAAATAGAAACTGTTTATTAGTCATGTCATTGCATGGGGATGAAGTTTAGTGAACCTAATCCCAGCATTGTTCTTATATTTGAAGAATCCTTTTAAGTGCCTTCCAAGTGTTCGACAGAAATTCCCAACGAACTTTTCTCTTTATTTTGTTTGTTCTAGGTTTAAATCTTATTTGGGCTTGGTATTCACTATCGAGCTCCCTTCAATCCAAATATCCACTTAGATAGTAATTGATTCGGTACGTGCTAGTACTTGTCACAGTCCTCGTGGGAACGATAAACGGTCTCATCACCGTATTACTTGCACGACTAGGTATACTTGCCTAGAGCCGTCAACAAGTATTTGGCGCCGTTGTCGAGGATTGTGTTTCAATATTAGCATACCCATTTCGGTTACTAATTTAAGCAAAAGCAAAAAAAAAATTCTGTGGTGATCTGTTTGCTGTCATTTTTGTGTTTTGGTTTGCTGTCATATTTTTCTGGTATATTTGTTGTTTGTGTGCTGACATTTACTGCTAACACTCTTGTTTGCTAGACTGTTTGTGTATGCGAGGTACTATCCCAGCTGACCAACTCCTCCACGATCCTGAAATTGAAAGAACAGCTAGGAAGAATCGAAGGCAAGTAAGAGAGCAGAAACTGTTAGAACAGCAAGAAGAAGAACAAGAGACTTCCACCTCTAAAGTTCATCAAGAAAAACTCAGAATGGCAGGCAATGGTGAAGGTGCTCCACCACGGAGGACACTTGGTGACTACGGCAATACAAATGTCAATCGGCATGTCACTAGCATAGTGAGGCCCCCAATTAACTGCAACAATTTTGAAATCAAGCCAGCTCTCTTGAATTTGGTTGCATAGAATCAATTTGCCGGGTTGGAAAAGGAAGATCCTAATAGTCATATCTCCAACTTCATTGAGATATGTGATACGATGAAGCACAATGGTGCCTCTGAGGATGCAATCCGCCTAAGGGTGTTTCCCTTCTCTTTAAGAGATAGGGCCAAAGCTTGGCTCCAATCTCAACCAAGGGGGAGCATTACTACATGGGATGACTTAGAGGCAAAATTTCTGGCAAGGTTCTTCCCCACCTCAAGATTTGTGAAGACAAGGGGTGACATCATAAGCTTTGCTCAGCAAGAAGGTGAGACTCTTCATGACGCCTAGGAAAGGTTCAAGGAATTGCTCCGAAGATGTCCAAATCATGGGTTTGATGATCATACCCAAATGCAAACATTTTGCAATGGACTGAGGCCGTCAACCAGGTATACGTTGGATGCCTCAGCTGGAGGGTCCATGAACACAAAGACAGCAGAGGAAGCACTGATTTTGATAGAGGCTATGGCATCGAATGACTATTTGATGCATCATGATCTGGGTCCCATATCAAGAAGGGGAGTGTTGGAGTTAGATCCACAATCTGTACTTTTGGCTCAGAATAAACTCATGACACAACAACTGGAGTCCATTACCAAGCAACTAGCTCAACTCCCACAACAACTCCAAACTGTTCAAGGGACCACCATGCCACCTCAACAGGTAATAAGATGCGATTTTTGTGGAGGAGATCATGATAATGGAAGATGTGAGGCACCACCTAGTTCCCATGAGGAAGCTAATTATATGGGGAACTATGGGCGGCCAGGCAACAACCAATACTCCAACAACTACAACCAAGGATGGAGGAATCAACCGAGTTTTGGTTGGAAACAAGATGCCGAACAAGCAAGCAAGCCTCAACCCACACCACCGACTCAAGACCGGACTTCTATCTTGGAGAACACCCTCAATCAGTTCATGCAAATGTCCATGTCAAACCATAAAAACATTGATGCTTCTATAAAGAACTTGGAGGTTCAAGTTGGACAGATTGCAAAGCAACTAGATGAGCAATCTAGCAGCAGTTTTTCAGGTAATACTCAAACTAATTCTAAAGAGCATTGCAAGGCTATTGTGTTGAGGAGTGGTAAAAGCCTTGAGGAAGAGAGTGGTGGGCCCGTGGTGAAAAATCAGAGAGTTGATGAAAAAACAGAGGTGAATGCTAAAAAAACTGATTTGAATAAGGAAAAAGGTAAAGAGGTTGTAGTAGAGGAGGAAGAAAAAGACAATGAAAAAGACAAGTGGGAAAAATTAGTAGATGAAAATTCGATTTTGAGGAGAACTAAAAGTCTGATTTTGAAAGATGGAGACAAGCCTCAAGTGATCCCCTCTTATGTGAAGTTGCCCTATCCTCATTTGAGCAAGAAAAAAGAGAAGGAAGAACAGTTTGCCAAGTTCCTTGACATCTTCAAGCGGTTACAGATCAACATACCCTTTACTGAAGCACTAGAGCAAATGCCAACCTATGCAAAGTTCATGAAGAAGTTGCTCACAAAGAAAAGAAAATTCAAAGAAGGTGAGACTGTTGCCTTGACAGAGGAGTGTAGTGCAATACTTCAGAGGAAGCTACCTCCAAAGCTTAAAGATCCTGGTAGTTTTACAATCCCTTGAACTATTGGGAGTGTTGCTATTGGGAAGGCCTTATGCGACTTGGGAGCGAGTATCAACTTGATGCCGCTTTCAATTTTGAACAAGCTTGGAGGTGGTGAGGTGAAACCAACAAGGATGGCATTGCAACTAGCTGATAGATCAATCAAGCGTCCTTATGGTATTCTGGAAGACGTCTTGGTTAAAGTGGACAAGTTTATCTCCCTAGTGGATTTTGTGATATTAGACATGGAGGAGGATGCAGAAGTTCCACTTATATTGGGGAGACCCTTTCTTGCAACCGGATGTGCTTTGATAGACGTACAAAAGGGCCAGCTTCGACTCAGAGTGCAAGATGAAGAGGTTACTTTCAATGTGTTTGAAGCCATGCATCGCCCGAGTGATGAAGAGAATTGCTTCCGCATGGACATTGTGGATGTAGTGGCCAATGAAGTCTTTGCACAGCAGCACCATTCCTCTACTCTTGAGAAGGTAATTATGAACTCTATTGAAAATCTTGATGAAGAAGAGGAGAAGGAATTAGAAGACTGTTTGTGTGATTTGGAAGCCCAACCCAAGCAATTTGCTGTGAACACTAAGAAAGAAGAACTCAAGAAGGATGAAGTCCAAGAGAAGCTCGAGTTGGAGCTTAAACCTCTACCTCCCCACTTGAAGTATGTCTTTCTTGGTGAGAATGATGAAGACCCTGTCATAGTGAGTAATGTACTGTCCAAATTGGAAGAGGAGAAGCTTGTAAGGGTGCTTCGAGAGCATAAGACAGCTATCGGATGGTCCATATCAGATTTGAAAGGTATTAGCCCCACGTTTTGTATGCACAAGATCATGATGGAGGCTGAATTTAAACCGGTGGTCCAACCGCAGAGGGGGCTCAATCCTACAATGAAAGAAGTGGTGAAGAAGGAGGTGCTGAAACTCCTTGAAGTTGGAATGATCTATCCAATTTCCGATAGTGCTTGGGTGAGTCTGGTACAAGTGGTTCCAAAGAAAGGTGGCATGACCGTCGTGCACAATGAGAAGAATGAGTTGATCCCAACTAGAACGGTCACCGGTTGGCGGATGTGTATAAATTACCGGAAGCTTAATAAAGCTACTAGGAAGGATCACTTCCCACTTCCATTCATGGACCAGATGTTGGAGAGGTTGGTCGGGCAAGCTTACTACTGTTTCTTGGATGGTTATTCAGGTTATAACCAAATTGCGGTTAACCCGGAAGACCAAGAGAAAACTGCTTTCACATGCCGTTTGGAGTTTTTGCCTATCGAAAAATGTTTTTTGGTCTTTGTAATGCGCCTGCGACATTTTAAAGGTGCATGCTTTCCATCTTTTCTGATATGGTAGAAAAATACATTGAGATTTTCATGGATGATTTTTCTGTTTTCGGTTCCTCTTATGATAACTGTTTGTCTAACCTTACTGTTGTGCTAAAGAGGTGCATGGACACCAATTTAGTCTTAAATTGGGAGAAGTGTCATTTTATGGTGTAGGGAGGCATTGTGCTTGGGCACAAAATTTCAGTCAAGGGGATCGAAGTGGATAAATCCAAGATTGAAGTGATTGAGAAACTACATCCACCAGTGAATGTCAAGGGTGTGAGGAGTTTTCTTGGGCATGCAGGCTTCTTTCGGCGGTTCATCAAGGACTTTTCAAAGATAGCCAAGCCGTTGTGTAGCCTTTTGAACAAGGACACTCCATTTCTGTTTGACACTTCTTGTCTTAACTCTTTTCAAATTTTGAAAGACAAGTTGATCACTACGCCCATTCTTGTTGCACCCAACTGGGAGTCACCGTTTGAATTAATGTGTGATGCCAGTGACTACGCAGTTAGGGCAGTTTTGGGGCAGCGATGGGACAAGTTTTTCCATACCATTCACTATGCTAGCAAGGTTCTCATTGAGAACCAAGTAAATTATGCAACAACTGAAAAAGAGTTGCTAGCCATAGTGTTTGCACTGGAAAAATTTCGTTCCTACTTAATAGGGTCACAAGTCACTGTTTTTACTGATCATGCTGCAATTAAATATTTGTTGACTAAGTTAGATTCTAAACCAAGACTCATAAGGTGGATTCTATTGTTACAGGAGTTTGATTTAGTCATCAAGGACAAAAAGGGCAGCGAGAATGTGGTGGCTGACCACTTGTGTCGGTTAGTGAATGAGGAGGTGGCTGCTAAAGAAAAGGACATTCGGGATGAGTTCCCGGATGAGGCTTTATTGCTGGTACATGAGAGACCATGGTTTGCCAACATGGCAAATTTCAAAGCAGCCAGCATTGTTCCAGAGCACCTCACTTGGCAACAAAAGAAGAAGTTCTTCCGGGATGCCAACCATTTCATGTGGGATGATCCATTTCTATTCAAGGTTGGACTGGATGGCTTATGGAGGAGGTGCGTTAGTCAAGAGGAAGCAAGGAAAGTTTTGTGGCATTGTCATAACTCTCCATATGGTGGACATTACAATGGGGATCGGACAGCTGCAAAGGTCCTCCAATCCGGGTTCTTTTGGCCCTCAATCTTCAAGGACTCTTACAATCATGTTAAGAGTTGTGACAAGTGCCAGAGGACCGGGAACATTTCAAAGAGGGATGAGATGCCACTGTAGAATATATTGGAGGTTGAGGTATTTGACTGTTGGGGCAGAGACTTTATGGGTCAACTTCCACCTTCATTCTCCAATCAATATATCTTGGTGGCGGTGGACTATGTCTCCAAATTGGTGGAGGCCATTGCAACACCGCAGAATGATGCCCAGACAGTGATTAGATTCATCAAGAAGAACATCTTTGCCCGGTTCGGTGTCCCAAGGGTTCTTATAAGTGATGGGGGATCTCACTTTTGCAACTCACAACTGAGAAATGTGTTGGCCAAGTATGATGTGAGGCACAAGGTGGCATCTCCCTATCATTCACAAACAAATGGGCAAGCGGAGGTCTCTAACCGAGAGATTAAGAGAATTCTAGAAAAGACTGTGGCCGCTTCAAGAAGAGATTGGGCAAAGAAGCTGGACGATGCCTTGTGGGCCTACCGGACTGCACTGAAAACTTCTGTGGGGTTATCCCCATTTCAGCTGGTCTATGGAAGGGCATGTCATCTGCCCGTAGAGTTGGAGCATCGAGCCTTTTGGGCATTGAAGTTCTTGAATTTTAATGCCACTCTGGCGGGTGAGAAAAGAGTGAATCAGCTGCATGAATTAGAGGAGATGCCCCTTAATGCATATGAGAATGCAGCCATTTACAAGTAGCGAGTCAAGACCTACCACGACAAGAAGATCGTGATGAAAATATTTTAGTCGGGACAGCAAATTTTACTGTTCAATTCCCGGCTGAGATTGTTTCCGGGAAAGTTGAAGTATAAGTGGTCGGGACCGTTCATTGTCAAGGAAATCTCACCCCATGGAGCTGTGGAAGTGGAGGATCCTACTTCAAAAAGTAACTTCAAGGTCAATGGCCAAAGACTTAAGGCCTACTTGGGTGGTGACATCGAGAGATTGATCTCAGCTGTGCGCCTTCATGATCCTTGAGGTCACCTACCCGTCAAGCTAGTGATGTTAAAGAAGCGCTTATTGGGAGGCAACCCAAGTTTTCTTTTCATTTTTCCTTTTGTTTTTGATTTTGCCCTCTTGAATAATTTGAGAAGATCAAGAGGAAAATATCATAGATTAATAGGTTTGTTAAGTGTTTTCAGGGAAAGGAGGAAGGAGAAGCAAAAAGGGCAGAGACAACAAAGTCAGTAACCATCACGCCCAGCAGTGATGAGCCAGAGTTGAAGATCAGAAAGGATCAAGGCTCAGCCGTGATCCCCATCACGGGCGTGATGGAAGGACCCTGAGGATCAGAGAGCATCACGGCCTAGCCGTGATGGAGGTCACGGTCGTGACAGGTTACTCCTATGAACCAGAATGCATCACGGCCTGCCCGTGATAAGCATCACGGCCTTGACCCAATTTTCATGCAATTCCTTCTGACTAGGCATGTGAACCAGCACCCGCTGCCGCCTCGGTAAGTCGTTCCAGTTTTTCTTTCCTCTCTCCAACTTGATTATTTACATTGGGGACAATGTAAGTTCTTAAGCTTGGGGTAGGGGTATTTTTGCATTGTTCATGTTGCATTCATATAGTTTTGCATGATAGCTTTGCATGTTCACATGATTAGATTGCCCCTTGCCTAGATTTTGCATCCAATTGTGAGAACTAAGTGTCAAATAAATTGAGATAGTGAATTTTTGAACCTAATTTTTTATTCTTGTGATAAGGCTGCAAATGAAAATGCTTGAGATGATCTCTAATAGTTGATAATTAGCATGTGGTGCCATAGATTTGTGTTTCTCGCTGATTTTTGAACTACAAAATGTGAGATTTTGAGCCAAAAGGGGTACTCACTAAATTTACCCCATTCCTTGTGTTAGAGTGTTATTCCTCTTGGTTTGTATTCTCTAGAACTTGACTTGAAACCATTTTGAAGCTTAAAAATTTTTTAAAACATTTTTGAAAATGATTGAGGCAGTAGGTATTTTTCCGGCCTTCCGAGCTTTGAATGACTAAATGCTACCCCTTAGTTGCCCAATTTTGAGCCTACATGAATAAAATACTTTTCTTGGTACCTTGAAATATGTGGATGAATGATGCTTGATAAGGGACCTTCTAAAGTATTACAAAAGGGTAAAAAAAGGTAGTTGAAAAAGTTTGGGATGAGAAAACCAGAAAAATATTTCTCTTGAGCTGAAAATCTCCCCTTCTCCAAATAAAAGAAAAATAAAAGAAAAAGAAAAATCTATGGAGAAGGGGATGACAAAAGAAAGTGAGAAATGAAATAAAAAGAAAGAAAGAAAGGTGGAAAAAGGAATCAAAACCCAAAAAGGTATTTTAGAAGGTCATGCTTTGCAATGCTTGATTGTGTTTAGCCCTTTTGAAATTTCCTTTTCTTGACTTCCCCACCTAACGATAAATCCCATGGCCCCGTTACAACCTCTTGATTCTTAATTGTTTTCGTTAATAAAGTAGAGATTTGGTTGATAGTCAAGCCTATGTTAGAATTCATTCCTTGAGGAAAGTGGAGCGAATTGTCTTATTTCCCTAACACTTGAGTGAGGCGAGAAAGAGAGCCAAGCAAATGAACAAGCTTGGGGTGATCTTCAGGTGAGAAAGAGTGCCCTAATCGGTGAGAATATGAGTCTAAGAAACCTAAGCCTCTAATTGGACTTGAACTGATTGTCTCTTGCTGAATTATTTGAGATGCCTGTTACTTTGATTACTTGCTACTCGGGTTCTTGGTTCACTATCCGTAATCTGATTATCTATATCTTCTGGCCTTAGTGATTGCTTGAGGACAAGCAATTGAATAAGCTTGGGGTGATTTGATAGTGTGATTTCACATCATAATTCCTGTACATTTTTGCATGCATTTTTTCATATAGTTTAGGCATATTTGATTTGATTTTATTAGTTTTTACCTTGGATCGAGTGAGGCGGTTTCTTGGTGTTGTTTTGCAGGAATTCAAGGAAAAATGCTCAATATTAGCCATGATGGAGCTTGGATGAAGACAGAGCTTAAAAAGTGAAGAAAATGACCCAGGCAGAGCCCATCACGGCCTGGACGTGATGACCCTCACGGCCGTGATCGAGCAATAATTGAGAGAAAAGAAGGCAAAAGTCAGAAGCTGTCACGGCTTAGCCGTGATACCCATCACGGCCGTGACATGTTAATGGAGCCAGACCCCCTCTTGGCAGAATCTGTCACGGTCAAGCCGTGACGGCCATCACGACCGTGACAGATCATTTGGTGAAGGCAGAAGCTATCACGGCCTGCCCGTGATGAGCATCACGACCGTGATGCTCCAATATTTGAAAGCACGCCAAGGCAGAAAGTGTCACGGCCGTGACGCGAACCCTGATCTATAAAGGAGCACGAGCAGAACAGAAGAAAAAAGAGTTTTGGAAACCCTAAATCATTCTCTCTGAACCAGGGGCAGTTGCACAAGGATTCCATGGAGTTCTTCTTCCTTTTCATCTATATTTCTTTGGTTTTGGCTATGATCATGAGTAGCTAAACCTCCATTGTTGGGGTTAGGTGTAGCTATCTCTAAATTCTCATGTATCCAACTTGATCTCGTAATATAGTTTTTACTTCTTTATTAAGTGATTGATTTCTATGCTTAATGCTTGTTGTGGCTAGCATCCCCATGACTTGATTAGTGTTTTGATATGCAATTGGAAAATTCGTATTAGAACCGGAATTGAAATTAATCACCTAGTAAATCTTGTATCTAGGAATGGAACTAGGTTTATTAGCAATCGCATAATCCCTAATCTTAATGCAATTTCATTAATCTAGGCCACCTAAGGAATTAGGGTCTGTTAGTGGATTTAGGCTCTTGTCATCCGAGGAATCAGGACTTGAGTAATTTAGTGGATTGATTGTCATACTTGAAATAGAAACTATTTATTAGTCATGTCATTGCATGGGGATGAAGTTTAGTGAACCTAATCCCAGCATTGTTCTTATATTTGAAGAATCCTTTTAAGTGCCTTCCAAGTGTTCGACAGAAATTCCCAACGAACTTTTCTCTTTATTTTGTTTGTTCTAGGTTTAAATCTTATTTGGGCTTGGTATTCACTATCGAGCTCCCTTCAATCCAAATAACCGCTTAGATAGTAATTGATTCGGTACGTGCTAGTACTTGTCACAGTCCTCGTGGGAACGATAAACGGTCTCACCACCGTATTACTTGTACGACTAGGTATACTTGCCTAGATCCGTCAACATTGCATCATGGAAGGAAGATGGTTTACCTTGGGCATCAGAGATTTCTTAGACGTGTTCACCCATATCGTAAGATGAAAAAAGCTTTTAACGAATGCCAAAAGAGTGAAAATGCTCCGACGGCCTTAAATGGAGAGCAAGTTTATCAACGGGTAAAGCACATCAATGTTATCTTCGACAAGGCCAAAACGAAGGCTAAGGCTACTGAGAAAAACAAATGGAAGAAGAGGTCGATATTCTTTGATCTCCCATACTGGTGCAAGGTTGATGTCAGACACTATACTGATGTGATGCATGTGGAGAAAATGTGTGTGATAATGTAATCGGAACGCTTCTCAACATTTAGGGCAAGATAAAGGATGTCGTGAGTCATATTTTGTCAAAAAAAGAGAGACAAAGTTTTTATGAGTGTCTTCAGGGCATCAAAGTTCCACATGGTTACACTTCAAATGTCAAGAGGCTTGTCTCAAGTGATCTCAAATTAATTGGCTTAAAGTCTCATGATTGCCACGTCTTGATGCAACAACTACTACCTGTGGCTATTCGTGGTATTGCTCCTAAAAATGTTAGACATGCCATAACTAGGTTGTGCTCATTCATCAATGCTATATGTAGCAAAGTCGTTGACCCCCATAAGTTGGATGAGTTGGAAGTTGAGGCTGTTATAATCCTGTGCCAATTGGAGATGTATTTTCCTCCTTCATTGTTTGACATCATGGTTCACTTAATTGTTCATTTAGTGAGGGAGATTAGATTATATGGCCCCCTTTTTTTGAGGTGGATGTACCCAGTTAAGCGATACATGAAGATCTTGAAAGGGTATGCGAAGAATCCACACTGTCGCGTAGCATCTATTGTTCAAAGGTACGTTGCAGAAGAAGCTAATGAGTTTTGTTCAGACTACCTTCCTAGCACGGATCCTATAGGGGTTCCTAAGCCTCGTCATGGTGAGAGAATATGTCAAGGTAAGGGTACACATGGTGTAATGATTAAGAGAAAGGGTCGGGAGGAAGTGTTCAAACACATTTGTATCTATTGAATAACATCGATTTTGTTCAACCTTACTTTTGTCATCACAAAAGAAAAGTCAAGGAAGAAAACCCTCGAATGAACGAAAAGTGGCTGTTGAACAAGCATAACAAGACTTTCTTAAAATGGCTTAAAGAAGAAATTCTGAAGGATGGTAGTACTACTTCTGATGCATTAAAATGGCTATCACGTGGGCCTAGCTTTAATGTAATATGTTAGAGCGGATATGACATCAATAACTTTTCATTTCATACAAAGGAATAAGATAACAAGAGTATCATGCAAAATAGTGGGGTTATAATCGTGGCTAAATCCATGCACTTCTCTAGTTCAAAAGATATAAACGTCGTTATTGCACTGATACCTTACTTTGGAGTCAGTGAAGAGATTTGGGTGCTCGGTTACATTAAGCTTATGGTGCCGGTTTTTAAATGTAAGTGGGTAGACAGTAAAGGTGGTGTACAAACCGACGGATGGGGATTTACATTGGTAGACCATGGCAAGTTAGGTCATACAGATAAGCCTTTCATCATGGCTTCCTAAGTAAAACAAGTGTTTTACATCACTGATCCTTCTAACAAAAGGTTGTCTGCGGTTCTCCAAGGAAAAAGCATGCATAATGATAATGATGAAAATCAAGATTCAACTCTTGATATTCCTGAGACTCCTTCTTTCTCAACAAGCATGCCTACTATCATTGAGGAAAATGAGGTGGACGATGTACATGCCACTCGTGATGATCATCACAAAGGGATATTGATCTAGCTAAATTAAACTTGACCATAGTGTGAGTTTTATTCTTTTAGGGTAAGTGTTTTATTTATCCATGTTAGTTTAGATTTATTTTTATTTATCCATGTTTATTTAGCTTTATTTTTATTTATCCATGTTAAACTAACTGTTGGAAATTCAAGTGTGAGTGGTTAGTCCCACATTGGCTATTAATGAGCTAAATGAAGGATATATAAGAGAGGTGACCCATATACCTAATGCCTTAAGGTTTTGGGTGGAGATGTGGTGTCCTGATCTCTTTGTGGTCCTGATCATTAGCCCATTGTTGCTCCCAGTGCTCCCCGGACACCCTGGTGGTAGATGTATTGGATCCTTGTATCGAAAGTCTTCCTGACCGTGGTGGAGTCAGGCGGCGTGTCCCATTGGTTGGTAACGGCGGTGCAAGTATAGTGATGTGGGAGACTCACACTTGAGGGGGAGATTGTATTGTTGAATTCAAGTGAGAGTGTTTAACTCCCACATTGGCTAGGAATGAGCTAAATGAACGATATATAAGAGAGGTGACCCATATACCTAATGCCTTAAGGTTTTTGGTGGAGATGTGGTGTCTTATTCTCTTGGTGATCCTTGTCATTAGCCCATTGTTGCTCTCGGTGCTCCCCAGACTCCCCAACACTAACATAATTTATTATTATTTTTCATCTAAACAGGCATACACATGGCTAATTCAGCTGACATCCCTCATGCGCGAAGGGGGGGTCAATGACGGTTATGCCATCTGATAGTGTAAGTTTTATTTATACATATAGTGTTAATTGATTAGGCTTATATTTTTTTATTTATCCATGTTATACCTAGCCTAATTTATTATTTCTTTGTCCAAACAGGCATCACAGAGGCCTGACAACCCTCATGCATGGGAGGGGCTGGTGGCGGCTACGCCACCAGATAGTGTAAGTTTTATTTATACATATAATTTTAATTAATTAGTCTTATACTATTTATTTATCCATGTTATATCTAACCCTATAATTTATTATTTATTTTGTCCAAACAGGCATCATACTGTTCGAAAAAACGGGGTAGAGCATCCACTTCTTTGAAAAATTTAGACAAGTCTAGGCTCAGCGGTCAGAAGCTTGAGGTCTGGTTTGATCATGAACTAAATCCCCAGGGACCTCTTGCTAAGCAATTTACCAGTTTGGTGGCTAAGGAGACTAAAGAGCATACTAGCATTCTGTATGATGATTGGGAACACGTACCACAGAATGTGAAGGATCAGATTTGGGAGTCAATCACAGTATTTTACTTTTACACTCTTTTGATGTACATTATTAAAGAATTATTTGAGTTCTAATTCCTCCTTTTTGTTATGTAATTAATGTAGATCACGTGGACCGTGCCGAATACTGATAAGCATAGGCAGAAATGGCTATCACTGGCGGCTACGCGTTAGAAGGGGTTTAAGCACGATCTGACTAGGCATTACATATTCGGAGAGAAGTCGAATCTCCTCTTGCTTGCTACTCATACCTTGATAAGGATATGTGGGATGCCTTTGTTAGGAGCCGAGGCACACCTGTCTTTCTAGTTAGTTGAAGTTAATTTACTTATCCGTTTTAAAGTACATTTAAGTGAAGAAAATTTATTTAACTAAATTTATTACGTGTTATTTGTAACATGCTAAAAGGGAAAAGAGTAAGCAGAATCAAGCAAAGAATGCTCACACCCGCACCATGTCTCAAGGTGGGTATCCCAATTTGATTAAGGGTATGATAGAGGATAAGTTAAAGGAGAGGCAAGAGAAGCTGAATGAGAAGATAGCAGCAGGAGAGGCACCTAAGGACTCAATTGTTGATCCTCTATCTCCACCCGCACGCGACGATTGTTGGGTGGAGGGTCGAAAGTCAAAAAAAGAGATTTTAAAGTTGAAGCCACACGCATTGTAGCAGAAAAGATTGTAAGTAACAAAGTAACTGTATTTCTAGTTGATATTTGTAACACCTTGTCTTCTTACATGTTTTTAATTTCATCTTTGTAGGAGGAGCTTAAGGAACAAAGCTCGCAGGGATCATTCGTCCCACATGGACGTCAGGATATCTTGATCACCGCCCTAGGCAAAGACGACCACCCTGGTCGAGTCATTGGTGTTTCCAGGGACGGTTGGCATCATAAATTCTATGAGAAATGCGCTTCACGTAGGCGGGTCGAGCAGACGATCAATAAGGAGGAGCTCAGAGAAGAGATTAAATCGGAGCTCATTGCCGACCCGGCCTTTAGAAAAGAGCTGCTGAGAAGGTTTCTAACTGACCCAGACTTCACACAGATGATTAGGCAGCATTTTTCCTCTGTGGCTTCCCAAGAAACATCGGGAGTTGCCCAACCTTCACATGTGAGCACAAAAGAGAGCTGTCAAAAGACACATGTGGAGGTGGATGAGTTGTCAAAGAGGGAGCGGGAGTTGGAGGTGAAACAGCAGGAGCTGGAGTTGGCGCGGTGGGAGTTCGAGCTGTCCCATGTATATTCATAATGATCATATTTATCAATTACTTATGTTTTCTTTATTCTCAATTACTTATACTTTCGTTATTTACAATTGAAGGCAAAGCAGAAGCCGATTCGTCCATCTCCCGTTACTCGTATGTTCCCTCTTGGTGAGGATTTTCCGTACGAGCTTTTTGAATGCCCGCTGGAACACGATGGATGGAGAGCACGCCTAAACTCAACACTTCTTTTTAATTATGTGGTACTGATCTTGGGCATTTTTGCAAAGATGGCGAGTGGATAGCGAACACGGTTATGAATATTTAGTGTACGTAAGTACATTTTAACGTTATAATTTTAATTTTTATATTTTATTTCAATTTTATAATTTATTTAAATTTCAATATATTACATGATTAACATCCACTTATTTCATATCTTAGGTATCTGCATCGTCTTCTAATTGACAGGGGCCGCAATGTAATTTATGGATTCTTAGACCCCACTATCTTGATGCCTCAGTTCTTGTTTGATCACAGTAAACTCAGTCCATGCCTTTGCGGCTTAGTGGGAGGACGTGATCGGAATGACATATATCCGGCACCCTACGAAATGAATAACCATTGGCAGTTGCTCATACTTCATCCTTCTAGGCATACTGTCATATTCTTATGCTCTCTCTACCAGGCCCGCCGGAGGAGGTGGTGGCCTCTATCAATACGTAAGTAATTAATCTTCTATCTAATTAAATTTGTAACATTTGCTTTTATTTTATTACACGCATGATGAACATATAACTGACATGAATATTTTGTTTATGATAGTCTGATGAAAGCATGCAGCATATCTTGCGCCAACGGGAAAAGTAGGACTTCAAAGTCAAAAGGAAATCCTGAATGGATTATCCTCAAGGTTGCTAGTTTATTAAATATTAATTAATATTATAATTACTATATATATATATATATATATATATATATATATATATATAATTGACATTAAATTTCATTTCTTTTATAGTCTCGTCATCAGTTAGATAGTCGGTCGTGTGCCTATTATGTGATACATCATATGTTGAACATCGTCTCGACATCTATTACCGAGGGATGGAGGAAGGTAATTAATTAAAAAATTTATTTAATTATATATTTGATTTTTGGTGATGACTTGAGTTAATGTTTATTTTATTTGAACTTGTGAAGGCTTTCAGTGATCAATCTCCTCTTGAGAAATACGATATTAAAGACTTGATGACGCAATTTGCAGAATTCTTTTTTAAGTATGCTGCACAAAAAGGAATAAAAAATATACCTCCTGCACACTTAGAAGATGTGTAGTTTGTATGAATTTACATTTATATACTTAGAAGATACATAATGTGTAGTTGTATAGAATATATATGTATTATTATGTTATGAATTTTTCATGTATTGTGGCCTGAATTGTGTTAATTAAGATAATTATAGTTTTAATTGTTTTAATTAAGAATTGTGTTAATTAGCTAGTAATAGTTCTACATATATATTGGAATGCAAATGCATGAGTTAATGTATATGGACTTGTTAGTGAGTGTCTGTGCAAATTCTCTATTATGGAATTAGTGAATGCAGGGAGCTAGCTGGGCGAAAGGGATATTATAACAGAATTTTTTTAAAAAAAACTACTTTTAACGTCTGTCATTTATTCAACTTTTAACGTCTGTTGTTTAAAAAAGCAAACGTTAAAAGTAGCACTTTTAACGTCTGTTACATAAAAGAACAGACGTTAAAAGTGTAACATTTAACGTCTGTTTATTAAAAGATAGATGTTAAAAGTAGACCTTTACGTCTGTTCAAAACAGACGTTAAAAGTCACACATTTAACATATGATGCATTAACATTTGGCTTTTTTAAGACGTTAAATAGCACTTTTTATAGACGTAAAAAGTGCATCCTACACTAGTGATTGCTTTTACCAAAACGTCCTCGAGGTTATGTTAACTGATTACTTAGCCCTTGGGTGCAAAATGAAATATGTCTCTACATTAATTATGATAACCCGTTTATTTTGTCTTTTATTATTATTTTTTTAAGCACACTAATAATAATTATTATACTCTAGTAATTTCCTCATGTTATAAATAATTTATAACATGCCAAACAAATTCTTCATTTTCCTATTTATTTATTTATTTTTAAATAAAAAAAGTACCTTATACCATTTTTGGTGGGTATTACATTAAAAAAAAGCACCTTATACCATTTTTGGCGGGTATTACACCTTGCAAGGAAAAGTTTGAGCTCTTTGTCCCTATTTTCATGTCCAGAAGTAGCCGAGTCTCATCCTCGCCTTCATTTTTGGAAGGAGTCGGAGCCCGACCTCGTTTTCTTCTTTGGAGGGAGCATCAACTCGACTTCATCTTTATTTATGGAAGGAGTCGTGACCCGACGTCATCTTCAAGTTTTGATATTGAGCAGGAGCTTCAACTCGACCTCTGTTAGTATTGGGGGAGGTTAAGATTGACCTCGTTTTTTATGTTTTGATGGGGGAGAGCTAGCTCAACCTCGTCCTTATCATTTTATGAGGGAGCTTTAGCTCGACCTCGTCTTTACGTTTTAATAAGGGAGCTTGAGCTCGACCTCATGTTGACATTTTGATGAGGGAGCTTGAGCTCGACCTCATCTTTACATTCGATGAGGGAGCTTGATTTCGACCTCATGTTGACATGTTGATAAGGGATCTTGAGCTCGACCTCATCTTGACATTTGATAAGGGAGCTTGAGCTCGACCTCGCTTTGTCGGGTAGTACTTGAGAGCGTTAGCTCTATTTTCATCTTTGGAAGGATTCAGGGCCTGGCCTCATCTCCATTTATGGAGGGAGCATGAGTTCGTCCTCTCCTTATCATTTGATGAGGGAGCTTGAGCTCGACCTCGTCTTTACATTTGGATGAGGGATATTGAGCTCGACCTCATGTTGACATTTTGATGAGGAGCTTGAGCACAACTTGTGGTTTTTTAGGGAGCTTGTGCTCAACCTATAGTCTTCGAGGGAACTTTCGCTCGACTTATGGTTTTTGAAGGACCAGGAGCAGGAGCTCGACCTGTGATTTTTGAGGGAGCCGAAGCTCAACCTGCGGTCCTCAAGAAAGATTTTGATCGACCTATGTTCTTCAAGAGAGCTTTCGCTCGACCTATGATCTTCAGTGAGAGCTTGAGCTCAGCTTTTCTTGAATGCGAGCTTGAGCGTAGCTTCTCTTCAATACGAACATGATCTCAACTTTTATTCAGTGTGAGCTTGAGCTCGACTTTTCTTTAGTGTGAGCATTGGCTCAACTTCTCTTCAGTGCGAGCATTGGCTAGGCTTTTCTTCAGTGCGAGCATGAGCTCTACTTATTGTCATCATGTCGGGTGGAGAAAACATCTCAGTATGCTGATAAGATGAATTCTTTGCTACATCTCAGGCATGTTCCAGGTTGTTTCTAACTAAAACACCACAAAGAAAAACCATGGTCAAGGCAGTTGTTCTTAGTAATGTAACAAAATCCAACAATAGTGTATGCATCAAAAAAATTCAAAGGTTAGGAAGATTTCACCTGCTTTTTGTATGGATCTGAGACTTGGTGGGGCTTTTGAGCGATCTGGGGCTGATGTATAGATCTGGGCCGTCATGACTTGGTGAACAACATTGCTAGAGTAAAAACAATATTGCGCGAGCGTTGATGGTGATGGCGAGCGAGCAAGGATGCGTTGAGATGAAAATGTGGTTGCTCTGGTCCAAAGATGTTGATTACCGCAGTGACCATGCCTCTAGAAGATCCGGGGGTTTGAGTTGTGAGTATCCACTTCTGGCGTCTCCAATGGTTGCAAACGAGGCTTGAAGCAAGGAGATTCATTGCAATCTGATGGTGTATCTTGCAGATCTGGAAATTTTGATGAAATCGTAGTAGGTATCTGAAGGTGTCCAAGATGACGGGGCACGATCACGCCATCAGACAAGCTAAGATGACCTCCACCACTTTGGTGAATAGCGGTCATGCCAGATAAGGGTTCCAATGAAGATGGAACGGTGGCTAAGTTCTTGCTTGAGGATTAAGCCTACACCGATGTCGAATGCGAAAATTTTGTAGTGTGCGGCCGGGGCAAAATTTCACTGAGGTCCCCCTGGTGGCTCCAATTGTTTTTGTTTCATCCGAGTATAAACAATGAGCTCTGGCAAGGCAGAGACGGTGGGGGATTTGTGGGTTGGGCATGACAGAATATGGTATTCTGCTTCTATGTATCCTGATTGGGAATAAAGGCTAACGTAGTTCTAAGTTGGTGGAGTGTATTTCTTAGAGAATGTGAGAGTCTTCTCTTCTCCGAGAGGCCTCCTTTGATGTAGGCGGAGGTCTTCTTCTTATTGGGTCTTTCTCATGTGCGAGACACATGACACAGTTAAGTCGGGTGGGGTCCACTAGGTCGTTAGCATGATTTTGCAGACGCATCGCACACATTAGCAGATTCTCCTTTCTCTTCAATCATCGTGTGTTCCTTCTGGAAGGTTCGAATAGGTGACATGTCCCTCTTTGACCGAGTTGGACTGGTCAGACTAGGGCATGGTCTCTGGGTTCCCGCGGTGTTGCTTCCCGGGTTGTTTCGAGTAACATCTCGGATTGGCTTTCCAGCGTTGTTTGCTGAAATCTTGTCTTCTAGGTCTAAGCTCGAATACCCCTTCTCAGCTTGCTTATTAGGCCATCCAGCCAAAGTTGATCCAAGCTCAACATGGTGGGAATAATAACTAATACAGTAATAACCTAGTGTAATAATAAAAATTATTTTTGGACATCTTTATTTTTAAACTAAAATTAAATATTGAACTAATTATACATGTATCTATGAGAAGATGAACGTTGGATCAACTAAAATCATGTAATAAAATCATGCATTTTGATATGTTGGACTATGAATTTGGACTAACTATGGTTTAAGTAAGCTATGCCTCGTAAAAAGAAAGAGAATGATAAGATGAGTGAAATATGGACAGGGAGAATCATTCAGACTTGGATTGTACCGTGAGCAAGTTCCAAGACCAAGAGCTTCAAAGGGTATATTAGTTAAGGTCTTGGGAATTTTGTAAGAAAAGATAGAAGTTTGTTATGATACCTCAAAAATCATTTAAACACACAGTTAAGCTTTTTATGAAAATCATACGGTTTTCATGCTCTTAAATTTACAAAACTCAATATGCTTTTTTTCATTCTATAATCGATTACGTGCTTTGCAAAATCATTTAGAGACCATTATGTTTTTGAAAAATCGTTTGTGGTCAATGCTCTCTATTTTCATTCAAAATGGTTTTTATCGAAAATAGAACAATCATAATCGATTATGACCTCTCGACATTACTAAAATTGACTATCATGTTTTCTAATCTATTATGAGAAATATGAGAAAACCATAATCAATTATTAAAATCGATTATGAGTTCTGGAACTTACCCAATAACATAACCAGTAAAGCCATAATCGATTATGTCGTGCGAAAATGAAAACTTTTGTATTTTAAGTTATTGTTATACATTCAAGCATTCAAGTATATAAAAGCAAGTGAACTCTTGTGTTATAACACATGAATTACAACTGAGAAACAACATTGTTTACATTTAGTTTGAGTTTTAATCTTTATTTGATTTGAGCCCTTATTCCATATTTCTTTATTATCTTGGATTTCAATTTGTGTTATTTTCACCTTAAGAGTGCTGCATTCTATTGATCTTATTTGTATTATCTTTACTTTAAGAGAGATACGTTTCCTTGTTTATTTCGTTAAGAGGGTGAGGTATCCCTCGCATGGTATCCCTTTGAGTTTGTTGAGGCTTTCGCACAAATGGTGGGATATCGCTAGAGGTGAAGAGTGCCCAAATTGTTAAGAGGGTGTCGTATCGCTTTAAGATTATTGAGACTCTTGTACAAAGGATGAGGTAATCGTAGACGTGAAGAGTGCTCCAGTTGTTAAGTGTGACACCCTTCTACCCCGCGTGTTAATATAAAACACTTACTTAAAAGAAGTAATTATAAAACATACATTTATTTGAAAAAAAATAAAAACTTGGATAAAAAGGTTTCACATCTCAACAAAAGCAACGCGGAAATAACATAGTTTTAAAACAGTAAAACATAAACAAGACAGATAAAGAAAAACCCAACCCCGATGTCACATACAGAGCCGGTATAACCAAAATCCGGATACATCACGGAAACAAACTAAACAACTAATAAAACTAACAACTATAACTCAGCATTCTAACTAGAGTCGCGGCTCCTCAGAGTCACTCCTCCGCTGGCTGCTCACCGTCCTCTGCATAAGGAAATACATGCAACAACAGAAACAGGAAAACAGGGAGTAAGAAATCGTGTAAACACAACGGCATGGGAATAGGGAATAAGATGAACATGCATCATATCATGGCATAGCAATATAACAACATACAATATTTATACATCATCATATAATACCATAACAACATGTTAATCATCCAACATATGCTATGCGGTACAATGCAACCCTACTCCACTACTCCATGCATGTGGATCCAACTAACTCAGGAAGTCAACTTTGGAGTTACATATCCGTATTGGCCAAAAAGCACCAACACCGGCAGTTCCCCAAACCATGGAGGAACCCCTTGGATAGCCAACGTATCATAACCGGATACGCCACCTCGGGGGCGCACGGTTCACCAAACCATGGGTGAACCACCCGAGACTTGGGCTAGATCATCATAACTAGGATGACCTCCCCTATGTTGAACATCCCCCTCAACATCAACTCCAATGCTCTATGCAAATGGCACAACAACACACAAGGTAACCACTTCCTCTGCTTAGGCCTAAAAGCACCCAAGACTTATCACCAACATCAACATTAACACCTTAGACCCACACCCTGGTGTCAAGGGCCCCTTGGCCAAAAAGCACCAAGGTCCAACATAACAACATCTCGACCAAAAAGCATCAAGAGCACTTTGGCCAAAAAGCACCAAAGCATGACAACGTACGGTAACCCATCGGGTACCGGCTTAACCAGCTTATCAATCTTTGTTATCTTAATTAATCTTTAATTAAGTTATCTAACTTTTTATCATTTGATTAGTGTATTATTGCATCATCTGGGGATAATTGGGGTAAGCACCCCTTTAATTCATTAATCTTAAGTTCGGACCAGTAGGGGGAAGCACGGGCATACTAAACCCCCAGTACGGTCGTGCTGCCACTTAAGTGGAGCACTGTCGGGCTCACTGTCCTGCACGGCTGTGCTCAATGCGCGGCCTGTTTTCCAGAATTTAACCGGGAGCACGGACGTGCTCCCTGTTCAGCACGGTCGTGCTCCTGGACAGGGCCATACTGTTCGAGGCAGAATTTAACGTGTTCTTGGAGCTTAGGCTCCCTAATTCTCTCAAATTAGATCCTAGGGTCTTAACTGAAACATTCGGCATGAAACTTCACCCTTCACTAACACAGTTCATGTCTTATGAAGAGTGGGGAATTAATCCCTTAATTCCTATGTTAACTAAGAGTCCTAATTAAGTCAATTAGAGTCTTATTAATATACTCAACATAACGGTAACATCATCATCAACAACATATCCCGTCAATGTGATCAACATAACCCATGTCATAACAACAACATTCATAATCATGGGTATTCATACCAATTCAACCAAAACTCATGGCATAAGACAATTTAATAGGCATACCACATCATGAACAACTCAACAATTATAACAAATAGGCATACCAATTAATCCAATTAAAATATAAACAATTCAGTCATACAACCAGGCAGATCATGGCATCAATACATTATAACGACAATAAACGGGGCTATGGGAACCCCTCATCTTACGCTAATCCCTAGCCTAGTGTATATACTATTCTTCTCCCATATCCGGTACGAGGTTCGCGTTTCAAAAGAAGAAAGAAGATCCACTAGGGTCCCGTCTCACTAGCGATTGTCTACGACCTTAAGGATGCCAAAGAGACACTTTGGTTCAACCCTAAGATCAAAAAATCAAAAGGAAGAGATCAAGAACTTGAAATAAAGAAAACAGGGGACAAGGTACACGAATTTTACCTTTTCTAAAGTCACAAACAACAAGCACAATGAACCCCTATTCGTAGCGATGTTCTCCTATCAAGAAGCAGTGAAGAACGGTGCAAGAACGGGTTCCCTAGAGAGTTTTAGCGAAAAAAAACCATAAGGATTCAAAGAGGAAGGAGAGAGACAGTTTTCTGAATGTTGGGGTCATGTAAACTAGGTTTAGGTTGAGTCTAATGGTATATATATGAGTTTGGGTCATAACGGGCTCCTATTTCAGCCCAAACTATATACAGCTCCGTATTTTAACCGTAACTTGAGTTACAAGTTTTCGATTGAGGCGTTCTTAGTGTCGTTAGAAAGCGCAGAGAAATATATACAAATTAATGTCTAATGATCGAATCCTAAATCGGAATCTAAGATGGTCAAAAGTTCGAAGGAAGTTTAGAGACAGATTTGGTAGTTACTCCTAGATAGGATCCTTAGGAGATTATGATAAGATCTTAAGATATAAACAAAAAGAGGATGATCCTATATTGATAAGGACTCAAATATGATTGGTTGAGGGGCTAATATCTAAGAACAACACTATCTCTATTTAAATACTAAATCACACGATATGTTATCATATCATTCTTAATCGCTTATTGTTAATAAAATCACATATCATATATTAACATATAAAATCAAACATTAAGAGACACAATCTCATATTAATGCAAATAATCATATATTAATATACAGATTATCATATGCAATAATATATACACATATATATAAATATCAAACATATATATGCCAGAACTAACACATATAAACATAAGGGTGAATCTTGAGGGGTTACATTAAGAGGGTGAGGTATCCCCCGAGTAGTAAAGGGTGGGATATCCTTGAGGCTTTGAGACTCTTGAACTAAGGGTGATCACACACATAATAATAAAAAATCGATTAGTGAAAAATATCATATTGTTGACTTGAGGACCGAACGTAGGTTACAAGTAGTCGGTGACCAAACGAGGATAAATCTCGGAGTACATGCTTTCCTCCTTATCTCTATTTATAATATTTGTTATGTTATATCCATCTATTATATCTCTTTGTTAGACCATTCTGGTGCATCTTTTGTTTAAGTGTTTGAAAATGCATTATTCCTCAAAGAAGTTTTAAGATCCACATTCACTCAATTCACCCCGGCCCTCTTGGGTAATGGTTGCCACAACCAACGATTCTGACATATGGCCTAGTATGCGATGCCACATCACCGTTGTTTCTTCTTGATTGACTAATGCAAATGATGCATCTACCTCTTGTAACGTATCTACTGTAAGCATATATGGATTAGCTGTGATTTTGTCTACTTTCACAACTTTAAGATCCCACCTTCGATATGGATCTTAAACCCAATGTCTTCTAACTGTCCAATATACAACCAATTCGTCATTAGACCCTTCACATGTTGTGCCTCTTTAATTGCTTGAACAATATCATCATACATTTTTAATTTGACATACCAACTCCAATAATTTCTAAGGCATGATTATTTTTCATGAACACATATCCTTCCAAGATATGCTCGTGAGTGTAAAACTAGTCTCGGCTTGGAGTTATGTGCCAAATTGAACCTAAATCCATTATTCAAACATCAGTGTGTTGTTTTCTACCTAGAGAACTAATTGCTGCTTCGGTTTACAAGATTTATGCACCATATGAGGTACTTGAAGCACATCCTTAGGAGGTTGTTGCTTTAACATGTAGTCTTTTTTATAATCTTATTATGCCAATAATATTTCTTCAAGTGTCCTCTCATGTTATAGTGGTAGCATTTTAAATTCTTCCTTTTTTGAGATTTTGATCTACCTCTAGTAATCGCTAAAGGCTCTACTTACTATGAGTTTTCAAATCTATCTTCCTTATGTTATTGACGGGTTAGTCATTCGAATATGGTAAACTCTGAAGTAGAAGTTTTGTGTGTTCATTTTCTACAATTTTAAAATCTAATGCTGTAAGTTAGGTAAATAGTGTATTCAAAATGTTGTTGTGATCTGTCACCGATATTTTTACTTATTCGAAGAGTATAAAGTTTTTTAAGAATATTCTATTGTAAAGTGATTTGATGTCATACAATAAATGAGTGCATCTTGGATCCCATTTGCAGTCCTCTTCTGTGCAACACTTGATAAGATTTGTGATTGCTAAAAACGTATTGTCAACAACATTGTCATCTACCTCGCTCCTAGTACTTGTCATTAGTTATATCTATAGGTCTACCTTCATTTGCAGCTACGAAATTGTCCTTTCTCAAAATTGCTTTTATCTTCAATTATCGTAGTGAGAAATACTTCTCAAACTCAACTATTGCTGTCATGTTTTTAACAAAGATCTATATTTCTTTAACTAAATTGGTTTACATGATTTCACCATGAATCATATTTGCAGCGTGAATAGTGACCAACAACTTTTGGCTCTGATGTCTCTGTATTAGTGTTACAAGAATAGTATATCACACAGCTAAAATAGAGTTGAGGAAATTTAAGTGATCAAATTTTCTTCGGTTTCAGCAAGCATTTTTGAGCTGCAAAGTACGCAAATCTAATTTTACCTTAAGAAGTAAAGATATTTTTGTTATATTTATCACTTATTTAATGCTCCAGAATATATATTCATCTTGCGAACACACGACTTTTCTTTCTTCAAGGCGTAAAACATTAATAGTTAGTCTTCCAGTCTCACCAGTATTCAAATGAATCCACAACACCATTCACAAAGAGCAATAATCATATGAGTTCATCTGTCAATAGACTCAATACTCAGTATGAATGAAGAAGTGGAAGCTCTTAATCTTAACACAATAGAATACAATCCCCTTATAAAGGAAGAGGGACATATATAGAAAGAAAACATGGTATCTAAGGGCTCTTGATAGAGTTAACTGATATGCCTCCAGAGCAAAACAGGTTCAATTGAGTTAACATATAGCAGTAATGTTATTTGAACAACAAAATTTGATAACAGTCGGGAACTTGTTTGATAACATTTAAAATCGTGATTAATGACATATTATTATAGTGGTCCCTACATTATCTCAGGAATCTAATAAATAGTATGCATATAAGTCCACTGTAAAAGTAAATTTACTTTTTGTGTACGGCATATAGTGGAATCTTTAACTCATTTATTCTCACTATTATGAGTACTCCTATGGATGAGATGATTCTAAAAAGGTTCAAACATCCAAGAGCTATGCTCAAAGCCTCAAACTGTTGTTCCATCAAAATCAAAGAACTTTGAAAGCAATTTGTCATAAATATATACAGGGCACAGAAACAATTGCTGAAATGATTTTAAGCAAGACATAGCCCACACACAGCAAAACATGAAAAGGACATGTGCAACCCATTAGGCCATTACATCAAATTCTGAGGAAGCAACAACAACACAAGACACAAACATAGAGAAGCTGCAAGCATTTCATAAAACCATTCGGATTTTTATAGGTAGTACTAGTTTTGCATCCTAAAAAAATGAGTTTTGGAAGCAAAGGGAAATTGAAAGACACAAGCTTCTCAACATCATCAGGAAGCAACATGAACACAAACACCACAAAGGACAAGGCACTTGCTCAGTACAGTGCAGATGCTGGGATTCATGCTGAGTTTGAGCATTCTGGTGTGTCTGGCAAATCATTTGACTACTCAAGGTCTGTTCTTGATCCTCCCAGGTTAGTGTCTGAAGAGAAAATGACTGCATATTTGTCCAAAATCCAAAGGGGTGGTCTTATCCAACCCTTTGGTTGCATGGTTGTAATTGAAGAACCCAGTTTCAGAATCATTGGTTACAGTGAAAATTGCTTTGAATTGTTGGGTTTGGAGAGGCAATTTGATTCAAAACAGTTGATTGGGGTTGATGCCACAACCCTTTTCACTCCTCCTTCTGGAGCTTCCCTTGCAAAAGCTGTGGCTTCCAGGGAAATTTCACTTTTGAACCCAATTTGGGTCCATGCAAGGACAACCCAGAAGCCATTTTATGCTATACTGCACAGGATTGATGTTGGGGTTGTGATTGATTTGGAGCCTGCAAGATCAAGTGACCATGCATTGTCATTTGCTGGGGCTGTTCAGTCACAGAAGCTAGCTGTTAAAGCTATTTCAAGGCTGCAATCTCTTCCTGGAGAAGATATTGGTCTGTTGTGTGATAAAGTTGTTGAGGAAGTGCAGAAGCTTACAGGATATGACAGGGTTATGGTTTATAAATTTCATGAGGATGATCATGGTGAGGTTGTATCTGAGATTAGGAGGTCAGATTTAGAGCCTTACTTGGGTTTGCATTATCCTGCTACAGATATCCCTCAAGCAGCGCGATTCTTGTTCAAGCAAAGCCGGGTGAGAATGATTTGTGATTGCCATGCTAAGCCTGTGCAAGTGATTCAGAGTGAAGAATTAAAGCAACCTCTCTGCTTGGTCAACTCAACCCTGAGGTCTCCACATGGTTGTCACACACTGTACATGGATAACATGGGCTCAATCGCCTCTCTGGTGATGGCAGTTATAGTCAATGGAAATGATACAACAAGGCTTTGGGGTTTGCTAGTTTGTCATCACACTTCACCGCGCTATGTGCCTTTCCCGGTTCGCTATGCTTGTGAGTTCCTTATGCAGGCTTTTGGACTGCAGCTTTACATGGAGATTCAGTTGGCATCACAAATGGCAGAGAAGAGAATTCTTAAAACACAAACCTTACTGTGTGACATGCTCCTGCGTGACGCTCCATTTGGCATTGTGAATCAATCTCCTAGTATTATGGATCTTGTCAAGTGTGATGGAGCTGCCTTGTATTATGATGGAAACTGTTGGTTATTAGGAACAACTCCAACTGAATCACAGGTGAAACACATTGCAGAATGGCTACTATGTCATCATGGGGAGTCAACAGGTTTGAGCACAGATAGTTTGGCTGATGCTGGTTATCCAGGTGCTTCTTTACTGGGGGATGCAGTTTGTGGCATGGCCACAGCAAGAATCAGTTCTACACATTTCTTGTTCTGGTTTAGGTCTCACAATGCTAAGGAAATCAAATGGGGAGGAGCCAAACACCATCCACAGGATAAGGATGATGGAGGAAAAATGAACCCAAGGTCATCATTTAAAACTTTTCTTGAAGTAGTCAAAAGCAAAAGTTTGCCTTGGGAAGTGTCAGAAATCAATGCTATACACTCATTACAACTTATGATGAGAGATTCATTCCAACAAATGGAGAACGGTGGTCCTAAGAATCTAAATGATATACAGAAAAGCGATCCTGCAGTCGGTGGGATGGATGAACTCAGTGCAGTAGCATTTGAAATGGTGAGATTAATTGAGACAGCAACAGTCCCAATTTTTGGAGTTGATTCAGCTGGCCTAATCAACGGATGGAATGCAAAAATTGCTGAATTGACAGGTCTGCAGCCAACTGAAGCTATGGGAAAATCCCTGGTACACGAAGTGGTACACGTGGACTCGCGCGAAACTCTTGAAAATATGCTTAGGAGAGCTTTGCAAGGTAAATCAGTTCTTGTAGAAAAGATCAATAGTAAATATGGAGTTTAGACTTTGTTAATTCACTCAAATGCCATACATGATTCATTGCTTTGTGCTGTAGTTTAATGGTAGCTATACTGGCCATCCTTTAGAATTTTCATTTTACTTTACAACAACAATAAAAAGCTTTTTCCCACTGGGTTGGGTCATCTACATAGATCAAATGGTGCCATTATCTTCTATTGTAAATCATAAATTTAATTCCCCCTTGAACATCTGAAATATCAATTTTATGAAACTCGCCCTGATCATCTATCCTGGTTTCCAATAGCCATTTAACTACTCTGCCTTATCTAGATTCATATCCTATGATAAGGTACAGGTGACCCTGATTTTGTTGAAAAATTCAGTATTTATTGTCATTTGTCTATATTAAAATTTTACTTTCATGTGATTCTGAATCTCTGAACATTTCATGAATGAATGTTTGCGGTGTATGATTTATGAGGCTATGGCCAAACAACTATCTCATGTGTTTTCTAAGTTATGACTGTCATTTTCGCCAATGTGAATGTGAATATTAAATGACTTGTCTTTCATAACTGAATATGCTTGCTAAAGTTTGTGAAAAAAATATCCCTGATGACTTCAACATGGAGTTTGACTTCCCATCTTATTTTGTTTCCTTCTCTCTCAAAATTATCTTGTTTATATTTTTGTCATTCATTAAGAAAAAATAAGTACTCATACTATATGTATTGATTCCTGATGTATTTTGCAGGCCAGGAGGACAAAAATGTTCAGTTGAAACTAAAACATTTTGGGGTTCAACAAGAAAAGGATGTTGTATATCTCAAAGCCAATGCCTGCACAAGTAGGGACTACACAAATGCTGTTGTTGGGGCATGCTTTGTAGGTCAAGATATCACTTATGAGAAAGTGATTCTAGATAAATTCATCAAGTTGGAAGGTGATTACAAAGCTATCATCCAGAATCTAAATCCACTGATTCCACCCATATTTGCTTCTAATGAGAATGCCTGCTGCTCTGAATGGAATGCAGCCATGGAAAGGCTAACTGGTTGGAAGAGAGATGAAGTCATAGGAAAAATGCTTCCTGGGGAAATTTTTGGAAGTTTTTGTCCATTGAAAGACCAAGATACACTGACTAATTTTATGATTTTACTGTATCGTGGAATAAATGGTCAAGATTCTGACAAGTTCCCATTTGGATTTTTTGATAGAAATGGAAAATCTATAGAGGCCTATATAACAGCAAACAAGAGGACTGATGCAGGTGGAAATATGATTGGCTGTTTCTGCTTCTTGCAGATTGTATCTTCAGATCCAAATCAGCCCTCTGAAGGGGCCACACCTCAGGGCAGTAAAAGCATTTCTAAATCTAAGGAGCTGGCTTATATTCTACAAGAGGTGAAGAAACCTTTAAACGGTATACGATTCACACACAAACTTTTGGAAAATACACAAGTCTCAGAAAGCCAGAAACAATTTCTTGTCACTAGTGATGCATGTGAAAGACAAATCATGGCAATTATTGAGGATACAGGTTTAGGAAGTATAAATGAAGGGTGAGTGTTATTGTTGCATTTTAATAGGAATGAGTTCAGTTTTACTTTCCTTTCTTTACATTTTACTGTTGATGACTAGTATATCATATTTATTAATATTCCATGCATACATACAACCATATGTACAAATTAAACAGACAAACAAACAATGATACTGACTTGTTCATATTTTATGATATTAATAGCAGCAATGTGCAGCTAAACATGGAAGAATTTCTGCTCGGAAATATTTTAGATGCCATTGTCAGCCAAGTCATGATCTTGATAAGAGGAAAAAACTTGCAGCTGTTTCATGAAATTCCTGATGAAATCAAAACACTTGCTCTATATGGTGACCAAATTAAGCTTCAGATGGTGTTGTCTGACTTTTTGCTTAATGTAGTCAGTCATACACCATCTCCAAATGGCTGGGTAGAAATCAAGATTTCACCTGGTTTAAAGATAATACAGGATGGCAATGACTTTATACATTTGCAATTCAGGTACACAATAAATTTATTTTTGTCTGTACATTATTCGCAGTTGGTCAATTTGGTTGCTAATACTTATCCTCCCTAGTGATGTTTTACTGTTTACTATATAGTGTACTTTCTGAGATAAGGATAACTGATTATTCCCTTTTTTATAAATGCAATTTATATGTCTGAATTAGATATTATGGATTCATGTCTAACATTTAGACCTTTTAGACAAGTGAAGTCCAACTTCCTCTGACTTGGATGTACCACCTTTTGCATTACATGTGATTTTCAGTTATCAAATTTTCTAGAACAATATCAAATCATGGCCTTTTCTAACTTTAGGTTCCGAAAATTACTCAAATTTTGCGCTCATTTCGAAAGTTGATGGTATAATAAACAACATTCCTAATATCAAATGCCTTTCCAAATGCAAGTTTGCCTATACTAGTGCTAACATGACCATTTCATGTGATAATATTTTTTTTTGCTTTAGAAATGGTCAAAGTTTTTATGTTCAATTGATTTGATAATTATTATGTAAACTAGAATCTCATTTACCATAATTTTCATGCAGAATGACCCATTCTGGTGAAGGTCTTCCTTCCACTGTTCTTCGGGATATGTTTGAAGGAGGGAATCAATGGACTACACAGGAAGGTCTAGGGCTGTTCATGTCTAGGAAAATCCTCAGTAGGATGAATGGTCGTGTCCAATATGTAAGAGAAGAAAATAAATGCTACTTCCTCATTGATCTTGAACTTAGAACAAGAAAAGAAAGGCAAAGGAATTTGAAAGCAGAGACAAGGATATTAAGTTAGCTTTCTTCTCCAGATGCTCCTACTAGTGCAACAGATGTGGTGGGTCATTAGCAGAGAAGTCTCTAATCTAGCTTTGAAAAACCAACCTCATAGACCCATGATTAAACAACTAGTGAAAATAGAAGTGGAGTGAGTAATGAGGGCTGTAAGTATGAGCATTTGCAGCTACTGAGTGCTAGTGGGAAAGCATTTACAGCTACTGGGAGAGAATAAAGAAAGCTACAACTAGTATTTACCTAAGGCGGTTAACATACAGTTAGTGGAGAGAATAAATAGGGAAGTAGGGGGATGATTAGGATTATTCTGGAACCTGGAAAGGCTTTGGGATGGCTTAGGCCTTAGGCAGAGACAGCACTTAACCTCTCTGATTCTTTCTTTGTTTCTCTTCTACCTACATCTTTATGGTCTCTATCATTGTAATTAGAGCTTAGCTCTTGGTTTTCCTGCTGCTTTCTACTATCAATACCAGTTCCTATCCTATCACAAGCTAATTTATCATGTCCAAATATAGTACAACAGCATGTGTTCAGAGATATAACCATATGATGATAAAATAAATGCCTAAAACAAACTTGTATTTCTTCACTAAATAATAGTGTCCAAACTCAAATCCATTCAATCTCACTACATAGGCAATAAGGACAAAAATAAAAACTAAGAAAAGAGATAATTCAAAAATGTACTAAATAACAAGTCTCACTTGTCAGATAATGTCAAGTAACTAAGGCATAAATGCTTCCAGAATGCTCCTCAACTATCATCTACCATGTGGTTGAAGAACTTGGCTTGAAGCATATTGTTGTAGTCATCTGTCTGAAATTCATCCATTGGTGGTGTTAAGGTATAAGAAGTTGCTCCTTGCTGCAAGTTCTGAGACTCATCAGGTAGAGTAGCCCAATTCATAACCTCGCCTAGTTGACTAGTCCAATCTTCAGTCCCACCAAGTTCACTTAACCGCTCAATAGGCTCATCAAGTAGACTAGCCCAATCCGGCTCACCAAGTGGATTTGTATAATCTTTAGCAGCATCACTTTGTTTAGTACAATCCAAAGGCACATTAACTTGATCAGCAGAATTCATGACCCCAGCTTGCTGCTGCTTTTTCAACATTCTAACTCTTTGACTGCAAGCTTCAATCTTAGTATTCAACATAGCAATGAAGTTCATTAGCTGCTGATTTCCTAAGTTATTAAGACTTGGATCCCACGTCGGATACTTGATCTTGAGGATGTTTTTTCTCACTTTGGAAATATCATCTTCAACTGAGTCCTTCTTACTCTCGAAATAGTCTTGGATACCAAACATTTGAGGAGAATTCTTATTCTTTTCACGCTCATAATTATCAATTATGGAATGTACTTTTGTGGGGTCTTCGGGCCATGTCACTGGTTGAGGATCACCATCAGCATCATAAACTATCAAGCAAGCTTCAGATACATCACACAACTTGGAAATTTCAGACATTTTGTTCACAAGTACTTTGCTTCTTTGTCTGAATGTTGATTTCCGAAGTCTCTCATTTGATATACGTTTCAAGGATAATCTTGCACGACCCATTTTCTAACACATTCATAATAAACAGAAATCAGATTAAAAATAAAACTCGGTATCATAATATCATAATCTATAATAAAATTTATAACACCAAAATTAAAAAAAAGAAAATTAATAAGCAATTAAATTACCCTTGTTGCTGAAATTAAAAAAGAAAGAAAGAATCTATCTCAATTGCTTTGCATTACAGTATTACTAATGTGTTAAGATCGATATAAAATATATTAAATTGTGAAAAGTAAGAAATTTCTTAATATATATAGAATTGCTTGTACACGTGTTATGCTAGAACAGGATTGTCTAAGTTGCACTATAAATAAATAAAAAAAGTTGCAACCTTGCACCTTGTTTTTGGAGAAATCTAGACCCTTTATTTTGCCACATGTACATTTTTTTTTTGGCACATTCAGCCAGCTTTTAGTTGGTCAAATGTATACCAATTTCCTATATTTGCACATTAGGTCATTTATTTCTTATATTTGCATTTTAATTAATTTTGTTTTGTGATGTACTTCTGTATTTGTAAAAACTTTTTGTTTTTGAGATTAAAGGCTCCCTTGCTGAAGCGCCGTCATACACATCGTGCCTCCGTCACGACCTCCGTCCAACCTCTCCTCCGCAAAACGCAGCTCCATGCCGGAAGCATAAGCCGTCCTCGTCCGCCACTGCTGCACGAGTTCGTCACCGCCACGCCTGTCTCTCTGCCCTGTCTCCTCCCCTGTGATCTCTGTAACGTTTTCAACCCCAATGAACCAAGCATCCTGAAGGTTCTTCATGTGTGCTTATCAGTCGGCGATGAGATAGAAAGATGAGAGGGGGAGTTAGAGATTTGGGCATGAAGGGGAATGAGGGATTAGGGTTTCACTTCTAATCTCATCTCCTATGGTGCTTAGAGAAGGATGGGTTTTGCTGATTTGAGAGGAAAAAATTATGTGTCCCAACGTGCAAATACAGAAGATACATGTATCTTTGACCAGGTTAAAAATTCAAAACTAAAGTAGATGCCAACATGGCTATTTTATTGGTCCACGTTGCTTCGTAAAACTGGTGCATGATTGCACCATTACGGTAGAATGAAGCAGAACGTGTTGACATGTTAACATGTTTTGGACAAGATGAATGATTTTTGTACATGAAACATCATGCGGTGTTTCCTTTGCTTTCCAAGAGTATTTTTGAGAAACATGTATATAAAGAAAATAAAAAATAAATGAAAAATAGATATAAACATACATGATTTTACAAAAATTTTGTTGAAATAGTTTGGGCAAGCCATTTATTCAAAGACAGAAACAAGACTAAGAATTTGTTAACATGTTTTGCACGCGCTGTTGAATCCAACCATGGCACAGTAACAACACAAAATTGAAAGAAAAGCAAGAGTATATGTGTAAACTATAAACATACCGAAGTTAATCTTGCAACAAGGTTTCAATGGCTTATCTCAAACTGTGCTGTGAAATTTGATAACCAAGTAATGTTTTAGAGTTAATACAAAAGAGTTGAATTTATAGAAAGTTAGGCATTAACTTGTAACATTATTAAGAGATAAGTTGAATCTTACAATTTCAGAAACTTAATCAACATTTAATATTTTTTCCCCTTAATTTTAGTTTGGGAAACTTATTTCTTACACTAGAATTAAAAGCTTCCATTGTTTAACGATAACAAAGAATCTTTGATTGATTAAATCATATCCTTCCAGATAGCTTCAATAAAATTGAACTCTGTCACTTGTGTTTAAAAGATTTATTTGGATTGGGTGAATAATATCTTACAATTAGCTTGTGACATCATTACGAAATAAAATGGGTTTTACAATTTGAAACAGAATTAATATTTAAATGTTTTCCCACATATATTTAATTTAGGAAAGTAAATTCTAACATCGGAATTTTAAATTTGCATTGTGCAATGATTTAGACAAATCTTTGATTGAATAAATGATATGGTAAATTACAAATTAGTAATTACCATCTAAAGTCTTTTTTCTTTTTTTTAATTCTCATTTGTCATACATAAGTTTCATTTCGTAATATATAACCCCCTAAATTATTTGTAAATACTTCAAGCCTGTTTTTTTTTTTTTGTCAATTTTAACAATAAAATACATGTAAAACATGTGATCTCTATCAATGTAATCATCCCCAAATACTACTCAACTCCCAAAAATAATATATATGTGTGTGTGATTATATCTAAAACACTATCACCAAAAAAAATATTTTCACCAAAAAATATCTATACCACCAAAATATAAAAAAGAAAATTTATAAGCAATGACCCTTTTTTTTGTTGAACTTATCTATGTATTTATGATATATTAAAATAGAGTCCCAAAATTTGATATTGACATCTCATCCTATTCTGTCATCTAATACTATTTCTTCCACCTCACTAATTATATGATGTGGTTCATTGCCATCATTGGGGCGATTGGAGGCAGTAACGATTAGGGTAAGGTTGTAGTTGGAGCGGTTGGAGGCGGCAACGAGAGAGGATTTGGCACGACAACGATATTCCAGTGCGGTGGCAAGATTCCGGCCCGACAGCAAGGTTCCGTTGCCAGAGGTAGGCGGTGGATGGTTGGAAGGTGGGGTGGGTCGGTCTGGAATAGGATGGGCTAAAAGGGTAGAACAAAAATTTTCGTTGTAATCTAAACCATATTAGTGTTGGTAATTTGTTCAACCATTAACCATTAATATAAACTGTTGTTGGTAACCTATTCAGCCATTAACCAGTTTTAATCTAAACAGCTAAAATTAATTTAATAATATATCCTTGGTTCATCATCATGAACCATATTCTCTCATGTTTCACCCTAGACGCGTCCTGATATTAGATCTTAAATAATATTGTACGATTAACATCTAAAGTGGACCCAAATTGTATTATTAGTTTTCAAAAGACTTAGTAGAGTAATATTTATAGTAGAACTAGAATCAAACTCTATTGTTTGTGTTCAAAAGAATTACTTCACCAACGTCCTCAATAGGATTTTCAATATCAATTGCTGAGGAAGGTTCAACCGTTCAAGTTCGAGGGGATGGCTGATACTCACTGCTCTGAAAGATAGATGAGAGTCTCTTTCAAGAAAGGAAGGATTAAAGATTGAAGAAGAAGGTGAATTTGAAAGTGATACAATGTAGGGTTTACCAATTGCTACTGGAAAATGCAAAAGAGAAATCGGTGGCTTAATTACCTACACAAGGAGAGGTTCTTGTACACTCTAGGATTGTATCAGTCAAATTAAACACATGTCATTTATAAGGATTAAAAATAAATATTATATACTAGTTGAGCTTGATAGATAGTTGGATTCCTTAAACGTATTGTCAGGAGTTTGATTCATGTCATGTGTATGAAAAATGTATTGAAAGATCTTAATCTCCATCCGTCGGTTGGGGATATCTAGTGCACCAAAACAATTAAAATTAAACTATTATGTTACTTCTCATGGTAATGTTTTGAGAGTATTTTGAAATTTTTTCAACTGAGATTTCCTTAACATGTGCCCACATGTTAAGAATTGAAAAATAGAAATTATAAGTATTTAATATTTATAAACTTTGAAAAACATTCAATATTTTTTAAGTAATTAAACATATAACCAAGCCCAATTTTCAATCAAAGATGTTTAGATGTCATCAACTAGCCAATTTTTCACTGCTTCATTATTAACATTACCATCATGGAAAGGAAGTTTAGAAAAGCCATCATATTTTCACGTTACTTTGTTGTTGCTATACATGGAAAAATATATATTTCAAAATCTTACAAAAGAGGGTTCAAAAATGACGGTCATAAGCTTGCACCAATATAAAAGAAAAGAGCTTAGTTAAACACAATCTATCACTTATTAAGGTGTGTTTAGAAAAGCTTATTTGAATTTATCTTATGACATAAGTATTTCTATGAGTGTTTGAAAGAACTTATAAAAATAGTCGAGTCAATCGAGTTGTCCTTACACACCTTATCATCATCTCATTGAAACAACTTGTACTCTCGTTACATTCTAATGTAAGTGATGCTGTTCTCACCACAGGTTATTAAATCAATCGTATGTCATCTTTTGTTCTCAATAATCAAGTTCCTTACTTTTTTTTATATCCCTAGACCTCAAGCACCTCTATATATATTGTTCCCCTTGTGTTTTTGGTTCCACTTATTTTGTCCATAATGTAAATGTTGCTCTTGGTCTAGATAAACTTGCTGCCTGCGCATTTAAGTGTCTCTTTCTTGGTTTTCTTGGATTCAAAAAGGATACTTATGTAGACTTTAAACTCATAAGCTATTTTATTGTAAAATCAGTTTATACATAAACTCTTATATAACAAGCACTTATCAAATAAGTTCTTAATTAAGCCATGTATTCAAATACACCCTAATTTCTTAGATATTCAAACTATTATTTCACATATGTAAAAATATTTTTAAAGATTAAGCAACTCTTTAATAAAACCCCGCAACCTGACATACCAAATAATATTTTGGATGCTTATGATAACCTGAACCTAAATAAAAATTACTTAACAGTTGCCAGCTACCACTCTCTTTTCTCTAGAGCACATTCCCACCAACTCAAATTATGGCTGTCCATAAAAATGGCTGTGTGTCAGTTTTAATGAGTTAGACTATTTCACTAGAAATGTCACAAAACCAGAATGTCTAGTGAAAGCAACTTTGAACACCATATATTCAAATCCGGGTTTTACTCTTTCATTCCAACAGTACTAATACATTAGAGAAACATAAAAAGAAGTCATTTTATTTCTTACTATACAACTTTGTACCCCATGTTACCTTGCCAACTCTATTCTCAAAACTAAACTAACCATATTAACATTTTCAGAAACAAAAATACTCAATGACAAACCACCAAAATGCAAAAAAATTGAGCAAAACTGGAGAGAGAATGCAAAACACATCCCTAGAGGGAAACTCTGCACTGCAGCACCAGAGACATATAAATATATGCAGCAGCAGAGTACATGCAAATGTTAACATTAACAACAACCATGTTAGGCTCATGCAACTCTGCATCTGATTCGATGTTAATTCATCTCCAAGCTCACAGGAGGACCGTCCTTCGGAGGGCTTCTTGGAAAATCACTCGAATCTAAATAATGCTCTTGTATGATCTACAGTGAAGTATAAACATACAGCCAGTTAAGCCATTGTTATTATAATAAGAAAGTAAAGAACAAGATGATTAATTAATAACTTCAATCATTTATCATCATATCATACACTTCAGGAGACAACAAATCTAAAGGGGAAAAAAAGCATAATAAAAATCTACTATTTCCAAATATCAATTTCCTGTTAAGAAAATCACACCAGATACACCAGTAATATCTAATAATATGACCTGATTACCAGCTTCAGGATCCTGTGAGTGGAAGACAATAGGGCGGCAGCGCTTATTCATCAAACTTGAATTTTGAAAGTGGCTCACAAGGGCAGTCTTCCCTTGGATCATTTTGGAGGTGTATCTGCAGGTTATCAACAAATAATGTATCATTCAAGCATCCAATAGAAAAAAAATGAAGGCCAATAAACAGTGTTGTTATAGTTTCATCTTACTTGTTTGTTAGGGATATTCTTTATCATTAATGTAGTCCTTGTATCTTCACTAGTTTTAATCTTATCAAAGTCAAGCTAATATTATCAACTTGGCTCCGAGCACGGTCATTCAAACTCTCCATGGTGGTAGTTGGCAGTCCAGGGTAAGAAGATCTCATTCGCGCCTCCTCTATAAGATGTACTCACATGTTAAGAATTGAAAAAAAGAAATAAAAAAAAAACCATAATTTAATATTTAAAAAAACGACAGAATGTTTTGTTTCACTAAGCATCATTCATATAATATATCATATGTAAAAGCTTTATAATAGTTCATCAGGAAATGAATTATTCACTATAATAGCAACAAGACTGACATTTTCAAGAACTTGCCTTGCTCCCTATTAAGTATGAAGGATACAGGAATAAGAGGCATCAAGTAAAGCTTCCTTGATGAAAACAAATCATTAAAACTTAAGAGGAGTCGTGTCATCCAAAGGTCCCCCCTGCCTATACCCATTAGGGAATTTTATATTGAACCCCATAGAAGCATATCACATAACTATGAAATGTTTAAGCAAGTCATTGTTTAAGGGCAGAAATGTTTCAAGATCATACAAAAAAGGGGTCCAAAGATCAGAGTCAGTGGTAATTTCATGCTACTTTGTTGTTACTGTGTGTATTACTAAATTTTTTGTGCAGCTCCGCAGAAGCAGAACACACAGCTATGATGTTTTTAAGTAAGCTATTGTTTGAGAAAAAAATAATACTTCAAAATGTTACAAAAATGGGAATCATAAGCTTACATCAATATAAAAGAAAAAAGCTTTGTTAAGCACAATCTATCACTTATTTCTGGATGTCAAAAAAAAAAAGATTAACCAACATTAATAACGCGTCAAATAATATTTTGGATGCTTATGATAACCTGTACCTTAATAAAAATTACTAAACAGTTGCCAGCTACCACCGGCTTTTCTCTAAGAGCACAATCCCACCAACTCAAATTGTAGTTGTCCATAAAAATGGCACCATGTGTCAGTTTTGACGAGTTAGACTATTTCACTAGAAATGTCACAAAACAAGAATGTATTGGGAGAGCAACTTTGAACACTATATTTAAATCCGGGTTTTACACTTTCATTCCAGCATTACTGATACGTTAGAGGAAGATAAAAAGAAGTCCTTTTATTTCTCTCTGTACAACTTTGTACCCCATGTTAACTTGCCAACTCTAATCTCAAACCTAAACTAACCATATAAACATTTTCAGAAACAAAAATACTCAATGAAAAACCACCAAAATGTAAAAAAAGAAAAAAAAAAAAAAAAGAGCAAAACTGGAGAGAAAATGCTGAACACCTCCCTAGAAGGAAACTCTATTTGCTCAACCCCTCAGCCTTTGCTCCCACCTTGAATACATTATCAGATCAGCTACCTGTGCAGCAAATCAACCAAAATGCTCCCAACTTCTGAAGCTTTCTGGCAAAATACTTTGGAATGTGACTATGGTACAAAATCTACATCCTTATCCTTCCTAAATATATGCAGCACCAGAGACATAAATATATGCAGCAGCAGAGTACATGCCAATGTTAACATTAACAACCATGTTGGGCTCATGCAACTCTGCATCTGATTTGATGTTAATTTGTCTCAAAGCTCACAGGAGGGCCATCGTTCGGAGGGCTTCTTGGAAAATCACTTGAATGTAACTCGCTCGGCCTATGAGCCTGGATATTTAGATTGTTGGAGGGAAGATGCTCTTGTATGATCTACAGGGAAGTATAAACATACAGTCAGTTAAGCCATTATTATAATAAGAGAGTAAAGAACAAAATGATTAATTAATAACCTCAGTCATCAAACACTTCAGGAGACAACAAATCTAAAGGGGGAAGGCATAATAAAAATCTACTAGTTCCAAATATCAATTTGATGTTAAGAAAATCACACTAAATAAGTTTATGATATCCAATCACTGCTCGAGCTTCCATGCAGCGATATCTAATATTACCTGATTACCAGCTTCAGGACCCTCTGAGTGGAAGAGAATAGGGCGGCAGCGCTTATCTTCATTCATCAAACTTGAATTTTGGAAGTGGCTCACAAGGGCAGTCTTCCCTTGGATTCGAGCAAATGCTAAAGAAGCGACTTTTTCACTGTTAAACTTCTCCCATTTCTTCCCATTGAATGTCTGCAAAATCAGACATACAAGTGAGTGCCATTTGAACTAGGGGAGACAAAATCATTAGGGTAATTACCCTTCCTTTAGTAAATCCCAGGATATCATTAACTGCTAAACTAATTATGGAAAGATAAAGGTAAGGGTCAGAAAACATGACCCAAACAAGACAAATTTCATTGAGGAAAATGATAGAAATATGCAAAAAAAATTGACATAAAAACCTCGTAGAATGGAATAATAAGGGAGGGTGACAACATGTTGATAAATGCATAACCCACATTACATTTATTCTGCAATTAGAAACCAAAAAAGAAAATCATCAGCTTCACAATTTTGAAAGAAGTCAGGGATCAAAAGGTAACTCAAAGGAAAAATAAACTCCTTAAAAGAGCACAATATATACCTTAAAGTCGATTGGCAGATAGAGAAAATCATAGGTACCCCTGTGATTTTCATCAATGGCAGCTAATAACATTTTTGAGGTGTATCTGCAGGTTATCAACATATAATGTATCATTCAAGCATCCAATGGAGGAAGAAAAAAAAAATAAGGTCAATAAACAGTGTTCTTATAGATCATCTTACTTATTAGGGATATTCTTTATCATTAATGTAGTCCTTGTATCTTCACCACTTCTAATCTTATCAAAGTCAAGCTGAAATTGCTTCTTATTATCAACTTGGCTCCCATTGTTATCTATCCATCTACTCCGAGCACGGTCATTCAAACTCTCCATGGTGGTAGTTGGCAGTCCAGGGTAAGGACCATTACCCAAAAACAGAGGGTTAAGCCTAGGAGAAGATCTCATTCTGAAGTTTGATGAACCATTATCAGACATATTTCTTGGTATGTTAATGCCAGTATTAACAGACCGACCCGCATTAACCATGAAATTTCCATCATTGTGCCCCAGAGCCATGCCTCCATAACCAACATTATTCATGAATGAAGTTTCAGGTGACTCAGGATGGAAACCAAAGTGCCTCTCAAAAGGCAAACCTGATGGAGCAGAGCCGACATGATGATGCTGGGATGAACCAACAAAGGAACTACTCTGACTTGAGTATGGGAAGGCATGGCTCTTTGCATTCGATTGAAATGGATGGCCCACAGATGGTCTTGGCCAAGCTGATGGTTTGCTATGCTCCGAGTAGAGAGTTGGACTTCCCCACAGAAACTGTGGCCCAGACAAGGTTTCCATTGAGGAGCCATTTGATGTTGATGGACCAAAAGAGGACAAAGGTCCTCGATATTGGCTGAACTTTGGCTCTGGAAGTGAATGCGAATGAAAAGTAGAACCATGTGATGAATTCATATTGGTAAATATGTGCTCTCCATGATTACTCCTGCTTAAGTCCTTGCCAATAGTTGCACCCTTCACAGTGTTTGATACCTGAGGTTGCAAAATTGAAGCTAATCCTGGTAAATGGTTGCCCGTTGTTGGGCTTATGGTCCTAGAACCAGGAGAATGATTTATAGTTTGCATTGAATTCTGCTCGACAGGGCTGTTGAACTGCAACCAATTACCTGTTATGAAGGTTTTACTTTTATTAACTTGACTCCATCAGAGAGAAAACAAATGCAAGGGGAACATGATTATAAAGTCAGTAACTAAAAGTTATGCTGCTTAAAAATGCAAATGGCACAGGGGATATTTAGCATCTTAAAGAACCTACCTGGTGGAGAGTTAGCCACAGGAGAACTCATTTGATATCGGAAACTCCGAGATTCATCTTGATCAAGCTCTAGATTTAGTTGGAGCATCAAACTACAAGGTGCAAAGTATTATCAATTATTATATATATACTAATGTATGATGCCAGAAAACAAGGGCAGAAGATATATGGAAGTTATACATCCAACAGTTAGTAATAAGAATTCTCCCACCCTCAATAATAATTTGAATGAGTTTCTCTACTCTCGCATAAAACATTATTTTTATCGGGCATTTGGTGAAAATCATCTTACAGGAATGCAATGCCAATAATAATTAATTTCAAATAGTTTCGAAAGTGTTTAAGCTGTCTCAGTAAGTGCTAGAGAAAGATAAGCCAAACCATATCCTTTTTGCTACTCTATTCAACAATCATCAGTCATCAGTTTTTTCTTATATTTACACTATGCATGAAAATCAGCAAGCAGAACAGATGATTATCACCATAAAGATAAAGAGAATATCATAACGGTATCAATAGTCAAATTATTAATGTACGCACTTTCGACGAGCTCCTCCGGGCCGACTAGGTTCCAGCTTTATGCGTTTACCAGCTATGTCAATCCTATTCAATGACTTAAGTGCTGCTTCTGCAGCTCTGACATCATAAAATTCAATAAACTTATGATGCCTCTTGTGAGGAGTTTCCCTTATCTGTGGAGATAATGATCATTAATCTTAAGTCAAAAAGGATATATGACAAGGTTGAAAAACAATCAAAAAGGATAAAATTATCACCTCTTTGACCTCTCCATAAGCCCCAAATATTTGACGGAGGTCTTCATTTGAAACAGATGGATCCAAATTGAAAACTACCAAGGTTCCTTGGTTGATATCCTTGTCTGATGGATTGTCCTGGATGTACAAGAAAAGAAATGCAAAAGAATAAGAATGTCAGGCATTCAATTAATGAAATAATAAGAATGTCAGGCATTCAACTAATAAAAGAATAAATCACGGGAACTTTGAAGTAGGTAGAAAACCTTTGGTATTGAAAAGTGAATGTCAAGTTTCCTGCGCCGAAGAGGTTTGTTTTGTAATGCACGCATTGCTGTTCGAGCAGCACGGATGTCATAATAGGATATCATTACAAACCCCCGATGTTTACACGCAGTATAGAGGGTTCTAATATCACCATATTGCTGAAAACAAGAACATATAAAAACACAATTAAGAATTTGAATAGAAAGTACTATCAGTTAACTAGCAGATCAACCACAAAAATATAGTTTAACCTACACTTGTGATTAAAAAGTAAATAAATAAAATAAAATGCATAGTTGTGTAATGCCACATTATTTCACAACCACTCCACAGGAAGGGACTATCAGAGTTACAGAAATAAAATCCATTCTAAAACATAGATGCTATCATAAGTTTTTATCAGATTTCAGTTCTACAGTACATGGTTTAGATTCTGTTTTCTAACCATTTATATCACGCTTCACATAACTTTCTTCTCAACTATGCTAACATTCATTAGAGACAGTGAAGAATTATGAGCACAATATGTTGTATTCATAAAGCAAACATAGAATAGAACACTAAAATATCAAAGCAAAAGTTTATATTAATTTCTAAATTCAACTCACTCTAACTTGAACTGACCTCAAAAAGCGCTTTCAGCTCAGAATCCTCCACATTACTGTTAATATTTCGAACAAATAATGTTCGAGAAGGATGCTCTCCAAAAGGATGTTCTCCAGCAACAGTTCCCACACCATTAGGAAAAGAATAATTGGGCGAACCATTGCCAGCAGTGCTATCAGAGAAGCTTAACTTAGACATACCCACACTGAGACTTTCCTGTGGATCAGTTTCTAGTTCCAAACCTCCACCACTACCAAAAAGATCATACTCTTCCAAGTCCTCGAGGGAACCAGGCAAACCACTTAGATCAAAATCATCCATTATACCAGCTAAAAGCTCCTCCTCGTCATCAGGAAGCATGGTTCCAATTGCACGAGTATCAACATCTTCAAGTGAATCATTGCCCTCAACATCTTGACTGAGCATTTTAAAGCCAGATGAGATGTCATCGGTTGATTGATAACCATTTTCAGTGTCATTTAAGTTCACTGCAGGTTAGCAAAACCAGGTCAGGAGATTTTATACAAAAAATGCAGTACACAAATGACAGAGCAGTTAAGAAATAACTATCACATACATTTTTCATGTGGAAGGACAGGTAATGAGCTAGAAAAGAGGCTAGCATCAGATGAGGCATGGCAGGAATCAGATCCAGATAAAACCTCCCACGCACCACGCCCTGCTTCTCTCGATATATTTATAGATCGAATCTTGGAAGGATCTATTAGTAATAAAGAGATTATATTTAATTTGATATGATAACTCATTATGATAACCAAAACAAAATAAAAGAATTAAGAGAATTACCCAAAGATGAAGGATCCAAAGACTGCTTCATTGCATCACCCTTCTCTGCCTCATTCACGACACAATAATACATTGAATGATTTTATTTATTTTTTGCTAGAAGCAGATAAATCATCAATCCGTGCAAGAGATATATCAAACATCAAAAAACTCAGAAAACTATTAATTTTACCAGAATTGGGAAAATGATTAAGAAAAAACTGCATATACAATAATAGTGAGCTTTTGGTGAAATATGCAATAACCAATTACATCTGTAGAGGCAGAATTTCCCTTGTTTAAATTTTTTTTTCATCTGAACAAATAAGGGGAACCGATGCAGATATATATTGTTCTAAACCAACCAACCCTGTCCTCAGTCTAACCGCAGGGGGAGCAGAGATATATAGAGAAGAGATCACTAATCTCCTTGAGAATATGAGGGGAACCCCTTCTCATTAGCTCTCCTTCCTCGATTTCCATGAAGAACCCTTCACGATTTTTTTTCATCTTCAAAAGTAAAGAATGGTCCAGTTCTAATGATTTGCATGTCCTAATTTCCTAAACCAAAGGACTCTACTGATTTTTGCAGTAAAAAAGGAAATCATCTGGTACTTGCGGGTTCTAATTGAACTTAAAGTTGAAACTTGAAACCTGTGATAATTTTTGGGGTGGGGGGGGGGGGGGGGGGGGACCAACACAAGAATCAGGAGACAGCAAACATGTCCCTTCCGAAATGAAGAGAAAGAAATGAAAATCAAACCCAATTGGACCAATGGACTATAGAGCAAACCCAAGTGCAAAAGGCAATCTCTATAAATTCAAGACATGCAAAGGCCATCTTGATAAAATTAAACCCCAGATAATTGGTCCACAAACAGAAAGAAAAGGACACCAATTTTCTTCCAGCTTCTCAGCATCCAACAAGATGCTGCTTCAATATATTCCATCCAACAAAGAACAAAGAAAGTGACTTTGGCAAGAAGAAATCAAATTGAATGAACCCTTGTAGTTAGACTAGTGTATGCAGATGTGATAAATTACTCATACGATCATACCTAACATCCATAAACATATTTGGAGAAAAATAAAATCGGTTACCTATCAAATAAAGCAAGTGATGGCAACTACAAAACCAACCCAATTTCTCATTTCTCATTGACCAAATGATACAACAGCCCTTCAAACCCAAAACCATAAATTCAAGCACTTTCAGCAATATTGAACTTCATAGTAACCATAACTCAAATCCCCTACCGCTGCACTTAAAGTTTAAAAAAAAAACAAAAAAACAAATTCAACTCAAAAAACTTCGGTGATCAATCCAATCGACCAACCCAGAAACAAAAATGTCCAAAAGACTCAAAATTTAGCATTGGAAAATCCAGAAACGGTGGATTAAAAATAAAAAACATGAATTTACCTGAAAGGGGGTTAAAAGGTCAGAAACCCTAAAGCTTAAAGGTGAGAGAAAGGGTCCAGGGACACAAGAACTTGGTTCTTAGGCACCTAAAACCAAATGGGTGTGCAACAAATTGAAGAGAAACCTCTTGTTCTAATCTCAAAGAGTGGAAAGAAAGAGAAAGTAGGGTGTGCAGTTTCATGCAGTGTTTGTGATGGTAGCAAAATGGGGAATCTTTTGTAAGAAGGAGAGAAAGGTGAAGAGCAAGAACGTGACGATGATTGGCCCCCTGACCCCAAGAGAAGTGAAAAGTAGTAGAGAATGATTGACACAGAGAGAGAGAGACAGAGAGAAATTTTGGCTTCAATGGTTTGGTTTGGGACTTGGGGGAATGTGGAGAATTGAACTGTATTTAAATGTCATTTGGCGTCCAAAAGATGTTTCTTTGCATTTATTCAACAAGCTTGCCTAAAACAATTATTTTATATTAAAGATATATAAAAAGGTTTAGATGATTGATGATATAAGGATTTAGTGTTATTGATTAATACTAACAAGGGGTGTTATTAATTATTTTTAGCAGAAAAAATAATCATTTGATCCACTAATGCAAACGATGAACAGTTTAGATTATCGGTTTGTTTTAAAAAAAATATCTAATCTAATACAATCAAATAAAGTTTGGTTTGAATTGATTAGTTCAGTTTTTATTATATTTTATTTTTTTATTATATCAAATATCCTTTTTATTTATTTTATTAGTGGACATCAATCTTCTTTATTTGAAGGAGGTAATTGAGGATGTCCGTATCTATTTTAACCTCTGTCAATATTAGATCGGTAGAACATTTAAAAAGGGCAACAACTATTTGTTACTTACTACTCCGGACTCAATTATAAGTAAAATTAACTAATTTCATACTTATTAAAGAAGTTAGTTAATTTAGTTTAATTGTCTTGATTTATGTAAATAAGTTATAATTACTAAACTACCATTTAATTGTCTCGGGAGTGTGCAATGCTATTGGAAAAGTAAAAGGAGAATTGGTTGGATTAGTTAATTTTCTTGATTTTTGGAACACTGACGTTAAATAAAACTGAGTTTATTGGATTTTGTTTATATTTGAATCCACAAAATATAGATATTTTTTTACTTATAATTAAGTCCAAATGGAGTATGTTATGATTCGACCCAAAAGAATTCAGACCAGAGTGTAGAAAAGTGTAGGGCATACAAAAAAGGCTCTTGGTGGTGTTGGACTTCATCTTGACGCTTCAATGTGTTTGGTTTATGTCTCTGGTTGAGAGGTTCATGGTTTACACAAAGGGGATCCCTCGGTGTTGGATTCGACAGAGGGGGAACTCCGGTCCTACGTATTCCCAATGAAAAAATCAGAGCTACACGTAGTTCTCTTTGAAAGAAAGAGACGAACACATATGATATAGGTCGGATCCAATTCTCACTTGGAGAGGGGGGAAAGACTATAGGGAAGATGAAAAGACAGCCCATTTCCTTGTTCTCCAATGCCCTTTTTATACGAAAACAAGTGGAGCTTTGGACCCATTAGGTAATATCCAGAACACTTATTAATCATTACATGATTTGATGACGAATTAGAAAAATTCTAAAGAATTCTTGACAAAATTTGGGAGTTTGGGAAAAAATAATTATCGATATTTTTTAATACGTTCTTTTATGTTAAAGATTATTTTATGTTAACCTTTTATGTCTACTCTCATGTCTCCTTTTTTTTTTCTTGAATCAACTACAAATAAATTGTACCTAATCACTTTTCAAATTTATTTACTTTATCGATTTCCTGTTTTCCATGTTTACTCAATCAAGTATATATATGATATATATAGAAACTTTTAGCAAATATAACTTTAAGACATTAACATTTATTCAATATAATCTCATATATGACATTCCAACAAAAATATTAAAGCGAATGATGGTGTTCGTTCATAAAAGTATGAAAAACAATGTTTAAAATGAGTAATACTATAATTTCAAAAATAATAGTATATGTATATAGTAGGTTGTTGGATCGGATCGGTTTTCACCTGGGGATTCAAAATCTGATCAAATCTAATGAAAAGAATGTGGTTTTTCGGTTTTCGATTTTTACGAATTGAAATGGTTTGGATCGGTTAATGAACACACTTATTACTAATGTATCTATAGACATCCAAGTGGCAGTGCTGACGTGGCGCATCATCAGCCACGTCAGATGGTTAACAGAACAAACTAACGGCAAGAACCCAAAACAAAAATATTCAAAATATAGATATCAAAACCCAACAAAAAATTTTACAATGACTGATTTCAAAATACTCATACTTTATAGCTGGGAACAAAAGTTCATTAAACCTTCTATTAATCTACTCTTATCATTTCGAAGCTACTGCTTGCTGCTTGCTGCTTGCTGCTTGCTGCTTGCTGCAAAGCTTTTTCACATTGTTATTCATCTAGCAGCCAAAAATGCACAAGTCACAAGGTATTTCTTATTGCTACTTGATTATTTCCTATTACTATTTTAAATCTCGTATCTTTCTATATCCCTATTTATTCAAAGAATTGAAGTGAATTTTTGAAGTGACCAATTGGGTTACCGATGGTGTTGAAGTCTTGGGGTGCGTTTGATTTGTAAAAGATATCTGGACAGCACATGACAGACAGGATAGCACAGGGTAAATCCTTGAGTTACAAGATAATTCTTTGTCTTGTACATTATTTGATGGATAATGAACAACACAAACAAAATAATATTGAATTTACCGGAATACCCTTTATAATATATATTATTTAATATATAAATATACAATATATAATTTTGTATAATTATGTAAAAAGAGAGGACAAAGAGGAGAGAGAAAGAGATAGGGAGGAGAGAGAAGAGAGGGAGGGAGAAAGAGGAAAGAAAAAGAGAGGAGAGAGAGAGGGAGATGAGAGAGAGGAAAGAAAGAGGAGAGAGGGATAGAGAGGAGAGAGGGAGAGAGATGAGGGAGAGAGATCAGAGAGAGAGATGAGAGAGAGAGATGAGAGAGAGGGAGAGAGAAGAGCGGAGAAAGATGTAAGGATAATTTTGTGTTTTGTTAGTCTCTTCATGGGACAGCTTTTTGTCCCATGGTTTGGCGGGAGACAAAATTTTGGGTTTTTATCCTATTCCTCACCACTTTTTTATCTTGTCCCCTAACCATTTTTCAAATCAAACAAGACACAAAAAATTTTGTGCTGTTCAGTCTCCTGAATTTTTACAAATCAAACACACCTTAAAGACTTGAAGTGAGTTACTGATTTTCAATAGATAACATCAATATTCCAGTTTCATCGTTTTCGATTTCTCCGTTTCTATCGGTTCATCAATTTTTTCTTTTGATTTTTAAAATTTTATTATATTTATATTTATATTTTTTTACTTGTTACTTTTTAATTTTAGTTTATTTTTTTTTAACTTTGTAGTGGCAGAAGATTTATGAATCTGGTTATGAACAATTGAAGAAAAAAATAAGACTTTAAAATTTAGGCAAAATAGGATACTTTTCGTTTTGTTCCTATGCTAAGGGGTGGTTTAGGCTAGGCCTGTGTAATAGCAATGTTGGCTTCTCAATGGTCCAATATTTTACCTACATAGGTTCTTTCTTTATTATACTTTTCATTCTTTTATGTGGGTTGGGATCTTTCTCGTATTCTTTTATTAATATAATTTTTGGCTTATACAAAAAAAAAAAGATCTTATATGTTAGTGTTACATTTTGTTTTTACGTTCGTCCTTTTCGTCAGTTTTGATCTAACGCCTTCAGTTTTGATCTAATGTGGCTATCACCTTAATCCGATACGTGGCTTTTGATCTGACTCCGTAAGATCGAAATCGACGGAAAAGACTAACGTGAAAACTGAATGTAACGTATAAGACTAATTTAAAAAAATAAAACACTTATAGGTCCAATATAAAAGGTAAAATAAACATATATTATGAAAAATAATATAAATGTATAAGATCAATCTATCTATTTTGCCTAAAATTTAATACAATCACAACATAGTACAATCTTCATGAGTTTGTTACTATTCATAAAGGGATGTTGCAACAAGTTCAATTATTGATGAAAAAATGGTAGAAAATTATTTTTCAATTATCAATTGTTTATCGAATAGTATTGGTAATACTTCTAACTCTTGCCACCGTTGAAAGAAGTTATTCAAAACTAAATTTTATTAATCTCATTTGAGATAAATATGTTATTGGATAGATTGAAAGGATTAGTCATATTATCTATTAAGAGTAAAATATTAAAATTATATGATTATAAAACCTTGATAAATAACTTTGCAACTTAGAAGAATAAAATGAGAGTCGATGAGATATTAAACTAGACTTTGAACTTGAATTTTGCGTAAGGCCTCAAAACATCTGGACAGTATTAGAATGAATTGCACGTGTAAAAGAACTTTTGTATGAGCTCGTCCAAAATAGTTTTTCACACCTCAAACACATCTTTATTTCTATTACATGTTATTTCCCGCATAGCGTAAGGAAACGATTAATTGTCATGGGAAACAATGAGTTGATGAACCCACTAACCAACAGTAGGAGTGAAAGCAACAAAACTCAAATTATCACAGGATAATTAGAGATATTTCAAAAGTTTAATGTTTAATTTTGGTTGTATAATTATCACACAATCAGTGTAAAATGAATCTGGTTGGTTTTTATTATTTAGTCAAATTAATTTTTGTGAAAATAATTTTATATTTTATTTGGTCATACATATTTTGTTTTGTTTTGATGTGATCCTACAAAAAAGGTATTTGACCACTTTCAAAGCTGTAGGTTGGGTTTGTTGGATGCTGATCCAAATTTTTTGGATTCTTTGGCAGATATTAAATAGAGAATATATGCATTAAAAACGTGTGGACTTCGGTAACCTTAATATATTGAAAACTCGCAACTTTACGCCACTGTTATGTTGATTTGTTGTAACTTGTGGATAGATAAAGCATTTTGTGCACACCCTTTTCTGCACTTTCGTTTTTGCCGTTTGGAACGAACTTTTTTTCTTTGCCAATTTTCTCGAGAAAATTCATAGGAAACTGAACCTGAAGAGAGTTTATTTGTTGCAGTCCTTTTGCTTTTGTTCCTGGGTTCTACATTGCCTGCCTCATCTATATTACATTCTTGCTGTTCTGTTACCTCGGTTTATTTGCCGGGAGGGGCCCGTTGTATCCTGGGGGGTTTGCGCATCACACGGATAAACCCTTGAGGGCGGTGTGATTTCACACACCTCAGGCTGTTGAGATTAGTTCGTGTATTCGTGCTACGTTGAAGACAATTTTTATTTTACAACAATCTCAAGGGTTTATTATGTCTGACAACGTAACCGTCGAGGAGCAACAAACACCAAGCAACAACCTCTTTTTTGTGAAGGAGATACAGACGTTGTTGACGTCATGAAGTTCGTGGCTGACCATGGAGGTAAGTTTCATCATCTTATCAGAGAGAAAGGTATGAAATTGTATGACCTTACAAAGATATGGTTGTGTATGAGATGTTTGTTAAAATGTCTAAATCAAACTGTTTTAAAATTCTGTGGCATGTCTCGGTTTTGAAGAACTTGTTAGTCTATTTGTAGCGTTGTATGCATGATATTAATATGTAGTGTTTATTTATGTGGTGAAAAAATGGGTTTGGACCAGGGGATTAAAATCTACATAATGTTTAGCCATTGTTTTTTTTTTTTTTTTGTGAATGACATGCTAAACTTTGGAACCTTGATTTAATTAATTGTTATGATTTGAATGAATAAAGTTGGTTGATTTTTATTTTATTATTTTTGACTAAATACAGATTACGTTGTTTTGATTCAAAAGTGCATGCTCCTTTTTTTTATATGATATAAGTCAAATTATCCAAGTGCATGTGTAGCTATAATTTCTTTTATAAACAGTAAATAATTTGAAAAAAAAACATGGATATATGTGCTTTGAAACTGTAGTGGCTGGTTTCCTAATTAATAGTTTATAGTGATTTTAGTCTAATTGATTTCGAAGTATTGGTTCGGATGATTATTAGGAATGTATCATTCCATTGCGTGACTTGCTGTGTTTGGTAGTTGAACATGAATTTGAATATGAAATTTGTAATGTGATTATGATCATGTAAGTATGATAAAATGACGTTTGATGTTGCTGTACTAAATTGAGTGTTTGTTTAAATATATATTCAGTAAAATATCAGAGACTATATTATCTAAGTGGTATGGATGATTATCCATATGTAAATACACTATGGTTCAATTATTTACAGTGGTACAATATTTTTTATCTGTGGGGGTTTAATTTGTATGTGTAAATTCATGTGATTGTGCATTTTAATGCATATGTGTAAAGAGGAATGACAATTCTCCTAGGCAGAAGGCAAAATTGGTCTAAGGAGATGTTATAATGACACGGTCTTTTATCGGGCTTGTCATGTGGTAAACGTGAAATAATGTATGGTAGACTTTGGGGCTACCATATAATTTTGTGCATACAAAATTGTTTTTACCTTCTACAATTTTTGTAGGAGATGATCTATGATATTGTATATGGTGGATTTCCACTATACACAGTGATGTTAACCGAGTTTCATATTCAGATGAGATTAAATCTACTCATAGTTATATGTTCACTCTTTGTGGTGATTTAATTACTTGGAGATCAGCCAAATGAAATTTATTGTTAAATGTACAATGTGGTTAGAGTTATTACTCTGAAAATGGCTAATAATGAGTTTGAGTGGTTGGAAAACCTTTTAGTAAATATTTATGTGAGTTAAATTAACTCCTTATGTGTTTATATATTGTGATTGTCAAGTGGGAAAATGAATATATTCTGTAGACATACGTGTGTGTTACAATCCTGAAAATAGCTACTGAATGATGAGGCCTAATTATTGGGAGGTCAAAAATTAATTTGACCGATTTTCTCACAAAAAGCAAAACTTTGTGAACGAAACATCAAGGAGAATGAGACTTACCAATTGAGATTAATGAGTGATGGGAACCCAACCTTTGTGATTGGAGACCCCATGAAGAAGGTTCAATGGGTAAGAACAAGTCACTCATTAGTTCTGCTAGCACACAAAACTAATTTCGTTTTGTTTTGTGTCCATTTCCTGTGGTGTAATTGAGAAAGTGCTAGACACTGCATTGTTGAGAGGATAAGCTTGTAAAGCTTTTAAATGATTTTCATATCCCTTATGGGTGGTGTATGATTTGCAGCATGCACTTGATGAAATCACCCATATGAGTGTCAAGTGGGGCCGCTTGCATGAGATCATGACGAAATCTCTAGAGCACTCATGAATACTGGGCGCGCGCATGGCCTATTAGCGCAAAACGGCATAACAGCAAGAATTGTGGGGGTGTAGTATGATTGATAGACCTCTAACACATATTAAGTGTCTTGGGTTCCATAGCTTGCTACACCAATTCACTGTGTGTTAAGTTTTATCAATCTAGCTCTGGTTCCATAGCTTGCTATATAGATCCGATGCATTACATCCAAGATGTCAACCCAGGAAAATTTTTTTTCTCTTAAATGTTTTTTCTTTAACTTTTGAAATATGTGGGGGATTGTTGGATAATTAGAGATATTTCAAAAGTTTAATGTTTTATTTTGGTTGTGTAATTATCACACAATTAGTGTAAAATGAATCTGGTTGGTTTTTATTATTTAGTCAAATTAATTTTTGTGAAAATAATTTTATATTTTATTTGGTCATACATATTTTGTTTTGTTTTGATGTGATCCTACAAAAAAGGTATTTGACCATTTTCAAAACTGCGATCCTTTGGCAGATATTAAATAGAGAATATATGCATTAAAAACGTGTGGACTTCGGTAACCTTAATATATTGAAAACCCGCAACTTTACGCCACTGTTACTAAATTTGCTGTAGCTTGTGGATAGATAAAGCATTTTGTTCACACCCTTTTCTGCACTTTCGTTTTTGCCGTTTGGAACGAACATTTTTTCTTTGCCAATTTTCTCGAGAAAATTCATAGGAAACTGAACCTGAAGAGAGTTTATTTGTTACAGTCCTTTTGCTTTTGTTCCTGTGTTCTACATTGTCTGCCTCATCTATATTATATTCTTGCTGTTGTTACCTCGGTTTATTTGCCGGGAGGGGCCTGTTGTATCTTGGGGGGTTTGCGCACCACGCGGATAAACCCTTGAGGGCAGTGTGATTTCACACGCCTCAGGATATTGAGATTAGTTCGTGTGTTCGTGCTACGTTGAAGACAATTTTTATTTTACAACACACTACACATGTAACGGAGTCATCCAAACTAGTATGCACTCAAATATATATCACTCTAAGGCTAGTATTAGAGATGTTGATAAGGAAAACCGAGAGAATAAGGTCCCCCTCCATCCATTTATCATACCAAAAGAAGATATTTCTTGCAAGATTCTAATGCCAAACCTTGATTTAAATGTAAGAGCTAGGAACCATGTCTACTACAAGCATCTAGTAAGTAAGTATTTACTCCCTCCGTTCTTTTTCTATGGTAATCTTAGCTGTTTGTTTTTGTTCCAAAATAATGGATCTTTTATAAATTCAAGATATATTTGACAATTTTTTTTCATATATACCATTATCATATAATTAAATTGAAATGTCTTGAAAAAATACTAAACATTTCCTACTTAAATTCAGTCATAAATGTTGCATGTTCCAAAACAAAAGTGGCACATATCAATGCATATTGCCATAAATGTCTCTTTTTATTTAATGTTGTAAATGCTTCTTTTCAAGGTACATAAATGACTAGTAGAGTGTGAAGTAAATGTGGTTAGAATTTGTAAATAATTAATGATACTACAAATAATAGTATTTTTGTATAAATATAAACAAATTAATGATTTTTTAATCTGTGTGTGGAAACCTTAAATCACCATAAAAAAAGAACGGATGGATTAATCAGTACTTGTGCGATAAAATCCAAACCTAAACTTGTATGAACCCTCAAACTTATTAAGTAGTGCGAGGTTTTACCAACCAAGAGTCCAGGATCCCAAGACCACTGTGATGGTTAGGAGACATCACAAAGGCCAAATTAATGAGATGCCAACCCCTAGCATTATCTCTTACCCCCATAAGTACCTTTAACCGCGGTATGAATAGCTCCAAAAATTGTTGCAAGAAGCCAATAATTTTGCAAAGTGTGTGGATTGAAATGGAGGTTAGCATTAAAGTTACTAAGCAAGTTTATTGACTCAATTATGAAGATTACTCTTCTAATATGCCAAAAGTAAATATAAATATTTAATCTTGTGTTGATATTTTATTTAATGACTTTGAGTATATTAACACTTATCAAATTTATTAAAGAATTTAATTGATATGCATCATCTTCCTCGTATACTAACTTGTACAATACAGTATTTTTCGTAAGTACTCCCACTGTCCTTTTCAACATTGCATCCCGATCTCATCCTCGCCTAAGTCAACAAAGACCACCTCATACGTGCTCCCGAGATCAATCAAATTAAATATTTTTGCTAAATATTTTTGCTAACGTGACATTATTTTTTAAAAATTGTTTGATTTCGCTTAGATTGTGATACCTTCATTTTGGTATATCTTTCTTTTTCACAAAAGTCTAAATATTAGTTTTTAAATCGTGGATTTCTTCATCTAGTTTAAAAATAATCTATCTTTTATGTATTGAGTCGTTATTTATTTACAGATAAGTATTTGAAAAATATAAAAGAAAAGGAAATTGATTATTCAATTTCATTAATTTTTACATTTTATTTAAATCACTTTAAAGAATGCAAACTAGAGCGTTGAGTGCCTGAGTGTAGCAAAGAAATATACCACGTGTCGAAAGTGACAAAAGACAAACCACATATAAACAAAGGGTGCCTTCTACGGTGCACCAACAAAAAAACCGGTGCAACCGTGCACCATTTTAACTAAGTATTTAGGACCGATTGATTTACCAACATGGAATGTCGTTTACCTCTCTATCTTTTTTTAAATACAGTCAATGATTGTTTTAATTGATGTATTTGGAATAGTATTCGTCTTCCTGCAGTTTTTACTTGGATATTTCAAAAATAAAATTTTCATATTCTTGGAATCACATTATTCCTCTCATCCCCCAAATCCTTAATTCCCTTTTAGATTTCGATCTCATCCCTTCCAACTCTCTGTCATCTCTTTACATTGAACCAATTAAGACACATTCATCTTCACCATCTTCCATCCCCTCCATCTCCCAGTATCTTCACCATCCCATTCATCGAGAGTTGAACATCGGAGGTCCCATTTCACCATCTGAAATCGGAGCTCCCCATTTTGTAATTCCATTTCGTGAGTTGAATCAATGAAGCCCAATGCTATTAGAATCCTTCCTCTCATATATAAACTCATCCTTGCAGAAAACCTAATGCAGGTTGCGATGAAAAGGCTCAACAAAGAGTTCTGCCATATCTTATCCATGAGCCGGGACCACCTTGACCCCGAATCCATATCCATAAGATCCTCTCGCACCCCCGTCTGTTCCAGCGCCTTCGATTTCGACGATGACTCCACGATGGAATTTAAGAGTTAGGTAGAGGCGGTTAGGATTTCCATGAGGACATTCTTCAACGGAGAGAGGATCCTCTGCGATCACGTGTTCGGTGCATCCGATTCCATCAGAAAATCTTGCTTTGCTGAGATTTCCAGGGACGATGTCACTCTTCATTTCAGATTCCCCAAACTTGTTGCGAAAGGGGAGAAATCGTCGCTAGAGAAGATGTTCCAGTGCAAAATATAAATATTCGATCCAAATACAACTTGTTAATTACCCATAATACATAAATACTACCTCTGGTCCGCAATATAAGAAAAAAAAATGAGTCTTTTTTTTTGTCCAAAATATAAGAAACATGCATCAATTTTCACACATATTAAATGCTAATTTCCAATATTACCCTTATTTATAATAGGATTTATATTTACTAGATATATCCAATTTCCATGTGAGTTGGTTCATGTGATGACCGTGAAAAATAAAATCAAACGGTGTCAATGGAATTGTAAACGCACATGGAAAGTGTGAACAAATTTTTTTTTGTGACCTTACAACACGTATTTAAGTGTTCTAACATAGTTCACGTGAAATTATGATACCATAGACTTTAGGGTGTGCTAAATATACAAAACAAATGACAGTTGTGAGCCTATTTTTGCAAAAATGACCCTCCCCACTTATGGGAAGGCCTTAGGGGCCCAAAAATAATGTTGAGGGACAATTTTGCAAAACTTAAAGTGGTTAAATAGTGGAGGGTGGGGGTGGGGGTGGGGGTGGGGGGAAGGGGGTAAGGGGGCATATGGGTTTTTGGAAAGAAAAGAAGAAGAATAAAGAGAAGAAGGGGAGGAAGAGATGGAAGGAGAGTTAGGGCAAGCTCCTCACCCTCTCCATCATCTTCACTTCATGGGTAAGCACTCATACTCCATCATTTTCTTCATCTTTGTCCATCATCTCTTTCCCCAAAACCCTTATTCTTCCTCCATTTCCGTGTAATGTGGGAACTCCATTTTTTGGGCTTCATTTTTGTTGGATTTGAGCTAATAGAGTGGGGAACTCACTCTCTTATGATTTAGGACTTATAAAAGGACTTCAAGGGACAACAAACAACCTCTTGGAAGCTCCAATTGGGGGGTACATCTCCTCATCTCCCAAAACCGAGTTGACTCAATGGTTGGATAAGAAACCTAAAAGTGAGGGATTTTAGTGTCCTCTTGAGTTTGTTTTGGCTTAATTTTTCTTATTGATTTTTTTTCTATGAAATTTAAAGGAATATCAAGGTTATGATTGATGGGTTAAATCCTAGAAATTTGGGGGTGAAGAACTCCATTGATGGAGCTTGAGTTTTCTTGGTTGTAGGTGTTGAAAAAACTTGAAACTTTACATGTTTCTCTTGGTTATTCTAAGTTGCATTTTGGTCGTGAAAAACCCTTGACTTGTTAGGTCAAAGCAACCATCTCACACAAGAGGGGGATGAATTGGGTGATAATAGAAATTTAAAACTTTTACTAAACAACAAAACATAAATCAATTTTTTTTCAAATAAAGAGAGTGTAGATGGATAAAAGAAGATAATTTAAAAACCATCTAACAAAACTAATAACATATTTTTAACCAGTTTGGAAATAAGGAAGATAAAGCATTTCACTTGTCTAATGATCTTAGACTAAACATTAACCGGTTAGACAACATCTAGCGGATAAAAACATTTGAAAATAGCTTATAACATAAAGCTTAAAATCAGTTAGAAAACTTTGTTGAAAATACATAAAACAACAAAGATAAGGGGATAAGGGTAAAGAGAAAATAAACAACAAGATTTATCCTGGTTCACTCATATAAACGATGAGCTACATCCAGTCCCCAGCAGTAGCTGAGTTTTTCTCCACTATCACATCAGATAATTACAATGAGTAGTCTTTGCACACCTAGCCTCTCCAAGCTCATTGAGTATTGTACTTAACCAGCCTCTCTAGACTGTTGCAAGTATTATTTGCACACCTAGCCACTCTAGGCTCATTGAGTATTGTTCTTAACCAGCCTCTCCATACTGTTGCAAGTATTATTTCCACACCTAGCCTCTCCAGGCTCATTGAGTATTGTTCTTAACCAACCTCTCCAGGCTGTTGCAAGTATTATTTGTGAGACACCCCGTTGTGCCCCGGTGTTTTATTAGTTTAAAACCTTATTAATTAATTCCTTAATCGCGCACTTAGCGTGAAAAGTATGTAAAAATTAAAACTTTATTTAAACAATCATATAACTTCTGCAAATTAAACACACCAAGGTTGTAATATATAAATACATACATGTTTATTTATTACATTACCAAAACATTGTTGAGGGTGTCCTCTTAGTAGAATCCATCACAGGCATATACTTAAACATAAGCTGTGCTTAGCAGAAAATATAAAACGTCTCACGAGACGCACTGGCCATAGACTAACTAGACCCTAATCACCATGGGTCACGACTCGACCTCCGGCTTCCGGTTCATAGGGAGTTCCATCCAACCCCTCTTTGTTCAGCTCAGCCACAGGGTCTTCAAGTACGATCCTATACAAGATAAAATAAAACATATCGAAAGATACAGGGGATAAGAAACAGTTCTATCATCAAAAGCGGAACAGAATACATAGCACATAATATAATAATAGCCACAGACACGCATCACTCAAAATCAACAATCATCCTCAATTCAATATATCATCCTCTACCCTCAACCCCTGCAACTAAGACTTTATACTGATGTGGTCATCTTTACTCCTGTCACATTAGTCAGTAGTCCGAAACAGTCCAGTGCAAATAACTTTCGAATGCGTCAACAACTAAGCGAGTATTAGTCCAAAACGCGTCAAGGATATGCGAACGCGTCAAGGAGTATCAATCCAAAACGGTCCAGTGCCAAGAATATGCGAACGCGTCAAGGAGTATCAATCCAAAACGGTCCAGTTCCAAGAATATGCGAACGTGCCAAGAACTAAAAGAATATTATGGTAGTCTACCTCGGCATCCATATCCGTAGGGCACTCACCCACAATATCCGATATCCCAAAATAGGATATCCCGACCTCGTGTGTTCCACTCATACGGCTGTGAATAACAATACATCTATAAATGAATCTCCCTACATTACATCAATAACAACCCAGTGCCCCAACCTTCCATCAAAGTCTCAACACCTTTTTCCTCATAGATAAAACCACTTAATTAGGCTAGGCACTTCTAAATTACCTTTATTCTCTCACCCAAACAATTATCTCCCGAACAACACATATCCTTACTTAAAAATCAGCTAAGCACAATATTAAAAACCAGGCAGATCATGCATAACACAATATCAGAAAATAATTCAAATACCACAAAATATCACATAAGCAATGCAATAATAATAATAATAAATTCAATCAACCTCAGATAAGATAAAATCATCTTAACGTCGATAAACCTACAATTCCCAAATCACCATTGGTTTTACAGAAAAGGTTTCCAATATGATTTTGGTCTTGTCAATTACTCAACTACTAGTAGGGTTTAGGTCGCCCTACACAATTATTATATAATATGCTACTTATCGATTCCGACAGTAGAATGATTCTTTCCCCCACCTGAGTTAGCACCAGAATTCAGACTTTGGCGATCCTCGTTATCACACCACAGTTTAACAGTTTCTCCTTCAACCAAACAATACAACTATAATTAATCAACAAAATCACTCTTAACCTAACTAACTAGGTTTCGGCCTCCTAATTCAAAGTAGGGTTAGGATTCTTTTCTCATTCCAAGCTTTTGGATTCTAGTCCCTATAGTCTTAGATAGCTTAGATAAATTATCATATATAACTTGGAAATATTAACAAAATAATTTAATCTCCTTTTTAATTAAGTTTCGGCCTCACTTAGTAAAATAGACTAGGAAATTCATTTTGATTCTAGATATTGGTTTTAGATTACATAGATACCTAAGAGTATTAACCAATCATTAGAATTCATTAAATTAACAAAATCTATAAACTCCTAAACCCTAGATTTTCGGCCAACACCATAAAATTAGGATAGAAATCTTTGTTGAAGTTAAGCTCTTAGATTATAACCATATAGGTATTAGAGAGCATGATACAAGTGATGGATTTGAGTAATGACACAAAAACTTAACACTCACTTTCTCACCTAGGTTCGGCCAAGAATGGTTAATAGGGAAGGAAAATAACTTTGATCACATGCTTTTGGATAATGAAAGTAGGGATTATATCTAGATCATAGAAATTGGTTTCACATTTTTATGATTTTTCTACAATTTTCTAGAATTATTACAAGTTCTAGATCTAGAAATGGAAAACTATGAAATATGAAGAACAAAAGCTTAAACAAGAGATGAGATGATCATGTTACCTCAAGTTAGGAAAGTAGAAGAAGAATAGATGATGATCTTGGCAAACTTTGTAATGGAATCACTTGGAGCTCTTGAAGAATGAAAATGGAGTTTAAGTGTTTTTGGTGAAGAAATGAAGAAGATGAAGAAGATGAGTGAAATGGTGAGGGAGGCCACGGTTTGGAGGGCTTTTATAGGGAAAATCTTAGGCCTTGTTTGGTTTTTAACTTTTAGATTAATGGGTTTTGTGATTATTTAGTTAATATAAGCTTAACCATAGTTAATAATTAACTTAACTAGGGTTACTTTTGCTAATTATGGATAATAAATAAGTGGCTCACATTTGATGGAGGTGTGACTGATTTTGGGTCACACATAGTGACTCACCAATGAGTCACTGATCCTATCCGTTAGCGATTCCCGGAAATTTCGTACGCAGCTTCGTCATTTACCCGATTTCGATTTTTGAGAGGAAAATAATGAAACGAGAGTAAAATAAAATAGGTATGATTTATTGGAGGTGGATGCACAAAAGTGAAGAGTTGTGGGAGGTTTACAACCATGTAAAATGAGTGGTTAAGAGTGCGTAGATGTGTCTTGTTAATACCCGCGAAAGCTTGGGGGTATTTTGGTCTTTTTACCTAAAAGTCATGATTACTAGCATTTAATGCTCATAAATGCTTGGTGACTCATCCTCCATGAGTCATCATGTAGGACTCGTTGTCCCGATCTCTTGACGGGTCTCTGCAGTTCCGATTTCGACTCCGTCGGTTTCCCGATTAGGGTTTTACGCCTACGTAAAAGCGTAATATTTTGTTTTCAATTGAAAATTTTCAAAACAACCAAACTCGTTAGAAATATGATTTAAATATAAACCATTTCGTTCATGAGTCAAAATTAGGTTTTCTGATCATTAAAATCTTACTGTTAGTGAAAACACCGACTGTTTTCCGTCCGAACTTTTACCAAAATTCGTCCGAATAAACATAATATTTTATTTCTGATCAGAAATTTGGAAAGTAGACTTTCTCGAGGACAAAATATAAAAAAATCTACAAATTTCAGTTTTCGGGTCAAATTAGGGTTTTACAAGGTATAAAATTATACTTCGCTTAAAAACGCAGACCGGGCTCCGTCTGAATTTTCAACCCAAAATTTCACCGTAGCCATCTACCATAAGATAGACTATGAATATGATTTTATTTTATTTAAAATCACTTTCTAACTCTCAGATTAAAATATACTTAATTATATTTTAACTGGTTAAACTGCATAATTAAAAATCAGGCTATTACAATTTGCACACCTAGCCTCTCCAGGCTCATTGAGTATTGTTCTTAACCAACCTCTCCAGGCTGTTGCAAGTATTATTTTCACCTAGCCTCTCCAGGCTCACTGTATTTTGATGAAGGTTACATAGAGAAAATCTCACAACACTCATGGAGTGATATATTTTACAATGAAGTACAGAGATGAGTTCTTCCTACACTCACAAGAGTGGATATATTTTTAAGCACTTCAAAACTGATAAAAGAAATCTCTCATAACACTCACTTGAGTGAATATAGAATGTTTACATTGAGGATGATTTTTGTTGAGATGAAGATGGCGATCCTCTCATTTTTCATCAAGTGTAGTAGAGGTAGTAGCTCCAACAACTCTCTCTTCTTCATCTTCAATGACTTCTGTATTTATAGTCTTCAAGCATTTAGGATCCATTAGAGACATTCCCTCAGATGTTGGCTTCAAACAGAACTTCATTAAATGCAATAGAGGGGAGGGGTGTCCCTAGTGAGAAGGGCTCTATTGTGTACAAAGGTTGCAAACACCAGTTATAAGCTTGTTTGTTAGTGGAAGAAAATCCCACAGGTGGAGTGGGGACTGGACGTAGGTCACTGGTGGTTGGTGGCTGAACCATGATAAAATCCTCGCGCAAGTATTCTCTTTACCTCTCTTTTAATTTATTTCTTTTATATAATTGATTGCGTGATAAATTTTGTTAAAGAAATTTTGTTGAAAAATTAAAAAGAAATTTGTAGACTCAATTCACCCCTCCCCTCTTGAGTCGAAGCCACATATTCCAACAAGTGGTACCAGAGCTAGACTCTTGCATAAAGAGCTTAGCAGCTTCAAGAGAAATGGCTTCGAATGACTTCCTACCTGAAGGAGCCTCCCTTGGCAGACCCCCTGCCTTTACTGGTGAAGAATATGCATATTGGAAAGAACGCATGATAATTTTTATTCAAGCACAAGATTATGATGTGTGGGATGCTATTGAAAATGGACCTTTTATCCCTATGAAAAATGTAGATGGTAAGTCTGTTATTAAGCCTAGAAGTGAACAAACTGAGGATGAGAAAAAGAAAGTAAAATTAAATTTACGTGCTAGAAATATGATAACATCTGCTTTGAGTAGGGGAGAATTTTTCAAGGTCTCAAATTGCAAGACGGCCAAAGAAATGTGGGATACGCTTCAAGTCACTCATGAAGGAACGAGTGAAGTTAAGCACGCAAGGACAAACACTCTGATAAGAGAATACGAGTTGTTCATGATGAAGCAAGGAGAATCCATCCAAGACATGCAGAAACGCTTCACTCACATTGTGAACCAGCTTGCTAGTCTGGGCAAGAATATTGATAATGAAGATTTAATTAATAAAGTTCTACGTTGTTTGAGTAGGGAATGGCAGTCGAAGGTGACAGCAATTGCTGAATCTAAAGATCTCACCACAATGAACTTAGCGACACTATTTGGAAAATTACAAGAGCATGAACTAGAATTTATTCGGCTATCGGAACACGAAGAAAAAGACAAGAAAAAGAAGAGCCTAGCCTTGAAAGCATCCTCCTCCAAAAATGAGGAAGAGAGTGAAAAAGATGAAGAAGAGGAAGACGCTTCATATGATGAAATGGGAATGCTAGTAAAGAAATTCAAAGGATTTGTAAAAAAGAAAGCTAACTCAAGAAGATCATCAACCTTTCCCCAAAAGAGTTTCAATAAGGGAGATGGTCCAAGCTCCGCACCTACTTGCTATGAATGTGGAAAGCCCGGTCACATGAGGTATGATTGCCCTAAATTACAAAAGAAGGACAAATTCGAAAGAAAAGAAAAGAAGGAAAACAAACCTAGAAGAGCTTACATAGCTTGGGATGAAAATGATTTGGATACCACCGATGATTCAGACAATGAGGAAGCTAACTTATGTCTCATGAATGGCCACGAAAGCGATGATGAGGTAACCTCTAACTCTTCTTCTTCTTCTTGCTCATATGATGCATTGCATGATTCCTTTCTTGAACTACACAATGACTCTATGAGATTGGCTAAGGCATTAGAAAAATCCAAGAAAATGGTTAATTATTTGAAAAACCAAGTAATTACTTTAACAAAAGAAAGGTTGGAATTAGAGAAGGAAAACCATAGCATTGGATATACTCTAGGAAATTTTACATGCAAAAAGTGCAGTGAATATGAAAAACAAGTAAATGACTTGAAGATCACTCTTGCAAAATTCACCAATGGTAGAGATACCTTGAATGTTCTTTTGGGAATCCAAAAAGGTGTATATGATAAGGCTGGCTTAGGATATAAGCCTAATGATCATAAAAAATCCTTTTTGAAGAAAACATTTGTGCATACTCATACATCTGTTAGTCCTTTCGTCAAATGTTATTATTGTGCTAGAAAAGGGCATATCGCATCAACTTGTAATATGAGAAAGGAGAATGAAAAGAAAAAATGGGTTCCTAAGGGAACATAATATGGCACTAACAACCAAGGACCCAATAAAATTTGGGTACCTAAAAGCAAAACATAATTGTTGTTTTGTAGGTATGCTTGAAAGTCAAGACTACAAATTGGTACCTTGACAGCGGCTGCTCTAAGCATATGACGGGAGACATTAGCAAGTTCACATCCTTCACACCAAAAGTTGGAGGACATGTGACATATGGTGACAATAACAAAGGGCAAATTCTTGGGATTGGAAGTGTTGGTAAAAGTCCGACAACATCAATTGATAATGTACTTTTTGTGGAAGGACTAAGGCACAACCTCCTAAGCATAAGTCAACTTTGTGACAAAGGTAACAAGGTTAGCTTTGATTCTAAAAGTTGTTTAATTGAAAATTTGCATGGTAAAAATAAGAAATTAATTGGACATAGAATTAATAATATTTATATGATAGACTTAGATGATATCTCTTCAAATGATGCATGATGTCTTGTCTCTAGAGAAGAAGACAGTTTTCTTTGTCATCGTAGGATTGCACACATACACACAGAGCACTTAAACAAGCTTATTTCAAAAGAACTTGTTACTGGTTTACCCAAAATGAAATTTAAAAGGGATGGATTGTGTGATGCATGCCAAAAAGGTAAACAAACAAAGGCTTCCTTCAAACCAGTTAATATTGTTTCATCGGAGAGGCCCTTGAAACTCCTACATATGGATCTTTTTGGGCCCTCTAGAACTAAGAGCCTTGGTGGCAATTTTTACGTGTTAGTAATTGTTGACGACTACTCTAGGTTCACTTGGACCTTATTTCTTTCACACAAAAGTGACACCTTTAAAGCTTTCAAAAAATTAGCCAAGGTAATTTAAAATGAAAAGGATCTAAAAATTGTATCTATTAGAAGTGACCATGGCGGGGAATTTGAAAACGAAACATTTGAAATTTTTTGTGAAGAAAATGGCATAAAACATAATTTTTCTGCGCCTAGGACCCCACAACAAAATGGGGTGGTAGAAAGAAAAAATAGGGCTTTAGAGGAACTCGCTATAACACTATTAAGCGATGCAAACCTCCCAAAATATTTTTGGGTGGATGTAGTTAGCACTGTCTGCTATGTTCTCAATAGGGTCTTAATTAGATCAATTTTAAAGAGAACCCCATATGAATTATATAAAGGAAGGAAGCTCAATATCTCTCATTTTCGTGTGTTTGGATGCAAATGTTTTGTGCTTAATAATGGTAAAAATAATTTAGGAAAACTTGATGCCAAAGCTGATGAAGGGATATTCTTAGGTTATTCATCATCTAGCAAAGCCTTCAGGGTATACAATAAAAGAACTTTAACTGTTGAGGAATCAGTGCATATTTCTTTTGATGAGACTAACCCCAAAAGGTTGGGAAAGGATTTTGTTGATGACCTTGTAGATTCCTTAGAACATACCCACTTGGATGAAAAGAAAAATCAAGAGGACAAAGAAGGCAATGATGATGAGATCAAGCAAGAGAAAGAAGAACTTCAAGATCTTCCCAAAGAATGGAAAGTTTCCAAAAATCATCCATTGAACAACATTATTGGTGATATTTCTAATGGGGTAATTACTAGAAATTCCATTAAAAATGCTTGCAATCACATGGCTTTTGTTTCTCAAATAGAACTTAAGAACATTGACGATGCTATTCGTGATGAATTTTGGTTGTTAGCCATGCAAGAATAATTAAACCAATTTGAAAGAAATCAGGTATGGGAACTAGTCCCTAGGCCATCAAAAAATCAAACAATTGGAACTAAATGGGTCTTTAGAAATAAATTAGATGAAAATGGTATAATTGTTAGAAACAAGGCTAGACTTGTAGCTAAAGGGTACAATCAAGAGGAGGGCATAGATTATGAAGAAATGTATGCACCCGTAGCCAGACTCGAGGCCATTCGCATGTTACTTGCATTTGCTTGCATTATGAATTTTAAATTATATCAAATGAATGTAAAAAGTGCGTTTTTAAATGGATTTATTCAAGAAGAGGTGTATGTAAATCAACCTCCTGGTTTCGAAAATTTTGACCGACCCAATCAAGTGTTTCGCTTAAAGAAAGCGCTTTATGGTTTAAAGCAAGCTCCTAGAGCTTGGTATGAGCGCTTAAGCAAGTTTCTTTTAGAAAAAGGTTTTTCACGAGGAAAGGTTGACACAACCTTATTTATTAAAAGAAAATTACATGATATTCTTCTTGTACAAGTGTATGTGGATGATATAATTTTTGGTGCTACTGATGAGTTTCTTTGCAAAGAATTCTCTAAGCATATGCAGGAAGAATTTGAAATGTCGATGATGGGAGAATTAAATTTCTTCCTTGGGCTTCAAATCAAACAAACAAAAACGGCATATTCATAAGTCAAACAAAATACTGCAAGGAACTTTTAAAAAGATTTGGAATGGACAATGCCAAGGAGATAGCCACACCAATGAGCAGTTCATGCTACTTAGATAAGGATGAAAATGGTAAGCCTATTGAATTGACAAAATATCGAGGTATGATTGGATCCCTCTTGTATCTTACTGCAAGTAGGCCTGACATCATGTTTAGTGTTTGCATGTGTGCTAGATATCTGGCTAGTCCTAGGGAATCCCACCTTGCGGCGGTTAAGCGAATAATGAGATATTTAGTTGGAACAAAAGACATGGGCTTGTGGTACCCCAAAGGCAACACATGCAATTTGGTTGGTTATTCCGACTCTGACTTTGCAGGTTGCAAGTTAGATAGGAAAAGTACTAGTGGGACATGCCACTTTTTAGGTAGTGCCTTAGTTTCATGGTTTAGCAAAAAACAAGCTAGTGTGGCATTGTCAACCGCTGAGGCGGAATACATAGCAACAGGGAGTTGTTGTGCCCAAATTATTTGGATGAAACAACAACTGTTAGACTATGGTGTCCAATTAGATCATATCCTCATTCGATGTGATAACACTAGTGCCATTAACTTAACTAAGAATCTCATTCAACATTCTAGGACAAAACACGTTGAGATAAGACACCATTTTATTCAGGATAATGTGCAAAATGGAGATTGTGTTTTGGAGCATGTGGGTACAACTAAGCAATTAGCAGATATCCTTACTAAACCACTCAATAAAGAGAGTTTCTTTTACATCAGAAGAGAATTAGGCATCCTAGATTTATCTTACATCAATTAATCTTACATGTTTACTTTTATTCTCACATATCTATCAAATTTGCTCTCTGTCGATAATTTTATTAATAAATATGTGAGCAGGACAATTAATATTATCACAGTTTCTATAACTATGTGTCACCTTTTCAATAATAAATTTCCAAATTAACTGCATAAATTGAATTGCATCCAGATGGTCAATGTGCTCCTGCACCATCCGTTCTATTGTGATAGTCTGATTTTGTTAGTTTGGATACCGTGAATCATAAAATCATAAAATCAACCTCCATATTGGCTACTACACATACTTATTTTATTAACGCTATTAATGTCTTACTCTTCATCTATTTTGATGAATGAAAGTTATCATCTTTACTTATTATCTTTTATCCATAAACTTTCTTTTTGATCATGTCAAAAGGGGGAGAAGAATTGGAATATTAATCTTGCATAAAATAAATGTAATTGAACCATTCAGGGGAGCATGCTTATAATATTCCATTGCCTAATAAATGTAATTGAACTATTCAGGGGGAGCATGCTTATAATATTACATTGCCTAATAATTTGAATTTATGCCTTCTGAATTTAACTGGCGTATCTATTGAGTAATATGTTTTAGATAGGGGGAAATCCATCCCACGCTCATTTAGTGTGTATACGACTCTGACACCACATTACATAGGTAAGAAGGTAAGGGTTGTCATAATCAAAAAGGGGAGTATGTAATCACACATTTATATTTTGATGAATGACAAACACTAACAAAAAGGCAAGAGAATTTTTTCTTTTAGCATGCAGGTACTGCGTGCACAAATTCAAATTATTATGGTGTACCAGAAAATCAAGTATCAAAACCACAAGACCAAATGGGTAAATTATTAGGTCTTAGATACTTTTGTAAGAGGTTTGTTTAATTAGGTACTTAGCTTGGCTCAAAGTTTTTTTTATGATGAAAAGCAAAATATTTTATCAAAATAATTTCTGAAATTTTTAATATCATCAAAAGATTTCACTCGAGTTTTTTTTTTTGAAAATAATATTTCTGGTTGTGCCTTAGTCTTATATGTTTTCTTTATGGAAATCAATTTATTTGCAAAACTGACTTGAACGTTAAAATTGTTTTGGGAAGACAAGAGTGATTTGCTCATTGATTGCCTTTTTTAAAAAAACAAATTTGACCAGATTTTTATCATGATTCAAAACCAATTTGATATCACTTTATATCACATGTGATTCTCAAATATTGCATTGAATGCAATATATCATGGCAATTCATGCTTAAGCCTTCAACATTAATTTTAATGCCCAGCGCCTCAGCCTTACACTTTTCTACTTTTTGCAATTTAATTGTTTTTAATAATAAGATCATTTGTTTTAAATGCATTATCAGATCAAAGGCTTTTATGTGATACAAACGTTCAAATTCTCTTTCAAATGGCCTCACGTTCTCTTTTATGGCAATCAATAATTTTTTATACAAACATATTTGCATTGAATGAAAATTTCAAACATTTGCCCAAGTCATTATTATTGGTTTTAAAAGGAAAAATTTTTGAGCTTAAAAACAGAAAATTATGCAAGACAGAAGGGAGAAAATATATATATATATATATATATATATATATATATATATATATATATATATATATATATATATATTCTTGTGTGCAGTTTCGTTATTGAGATATATACTTTTGCACTAAAATTCTGAAAACACTTTGAGCTATTACTAGTATCTTTTTATCAATCTCATAGGACTTCAAGTTGTAATCATCTGCACTAGAAGAGTGTATCATATTGTTCTTCCTTTGCTGAAACTTTGTGTGAGGGTGTGGTATCCCTCTTTGTTGTGATTGAGGCTTCTACACAAGGGAGGGGTATCCCTAGTGAGAAGGGCTCTGTTGTGTGCAAAGGTTGCAAGCATCAGTTATAAGCTTGTTTGTTAGTGGAAGAAAATCCCACAGGTGGAGTGGGGACTGGACGTAGGTCACTGGTGGTTGGTGGCTGAACAAGGATAAAATCCTCGCGCAAGTATTCTCTTTACCTCTCTTTTAATTTATTTCTTTTATATAATTGATTGCGTGATAAATTTTGTTAAAGAAATTTTGTTGAAAAATTAAAAAGGAATTTGTAGACTCAATTCACCCCCCCCCCCCCTCTTGAGTCAAAGCCACATATTCCAACACTGGGCAGCCATTAATGCAATAGAGTCGTTGGTTATGCAGAGAGCTTTTTGTACTTTGCTGAGTACACTTTCCTTTTTGTGTAAGGACCAGAGGTACTAGGGAATAAAGCATGTTGGAAGCACTCTTTAACTGGTCTTTGGTTCTGATTATCCAAGGTTGCTTGAGAGAGTAACTTCTGACTTTTCTTGATAAGCGTGAAACTGAGTAGGAGAGAAGGCTTCAAGTCTCTTTCTGGTTCTTGAAATACGATTCTGATAATCCTTATAGAATTCCCATTCATAAGATAAGTGCTTCTATCTTGAAAATAACCGTGTCTATCTAGCCATTTGAGTTTTCATTCAGGCTAGTAGACGAGCTCCATATTAAGGACTCAGCAAGTCCAAAGACTAGTTTGGACGAGCGCTTCTGTCACATTTAGTGGAGGAGCACTTTTGTTACTTTAGTGGACGACAGCCTCTGTTACTTTAGTGGACGAGAGCCTCTGTTACTTTAGTGGACGAGCTCCATATGCCACGTCATTGGATGAGCGCTTCTGATTCCTTAATGGACGAGCTTCTTCTGCCACGTCATTGGACGAGCGCTTCTGATACCTTAATGGACAGGATCAAGATGCCACGTCATTGGATGAGCCGTTCTGATTCCTTAATGGACGAGCTCCATCTGCGACGTCATTGGACGAGCGCTTCTGATACCTTTTGTAGACACGGGCTTTCATCACTTTAGTGGACGCAAGTTTCTATCTCTTGCGTTTTGGACGTGCGTTTCAATCACTACAGTGCTGGACGTTTGATTCTCTTATTTATTCTGCACACTCGATAGATAGGTTAGCAACCAATATGAAGGTTAATTAAATCATTAACTAATGTTTAGTTCTCATCAAAACTTAGGAAAATGCCCACCAGACATTTTAGAGACTTAACAATCTCCCCCTTTTTGATGATGACAAACATTGAGATGATTTAATGAACCTCAGAAAATATCAACAAAGAAAATAGCATATATCAGATAGGTTGAAATTTTCTTAAGCGGACAGGTTATATCATATTCATTCTCCCATTTCATATTCATTCTCTCATTCTCCTATAACATATTTCTATGACAAATCTCAATTTCTCCTATTCTCCCCCTTTTGTCAACATCAAAAAGGGTTATCAAGTTTTATTTATGAGATATGTTAAGGGCAAGATAACATGTTAAGAAGATCATAGTAATGCATCAAGCATATTAGACATACTCCACTTAAACTATTGTATCATTACTCCCCCTGAACTAATGCTTAGTTAAAAGAACATGTATATAGGAGTAATGACAAATTTAGCATAGATAGGTCATTCATACATGTCATTCAGTAATGCAATGCATGTTTAGATTATCTCTAATGAATAAAAACCTTTCTTCTGTGAGGGGTTTAATGAAAATATCAGCCCATTGATTTTCAGTTTTAACAAACTTAATGTCAAAGATGCCTTTCTGAACATGATCCCTAATGAAATGATGTTTGATTTCAATATGCCTAGCCTTAGAATGCTGAATTAGATTTTTAGTTAAGCATATAGCACTGGAATAATCACACCATACAGATATGTTAAGTTCATAAATAGAGTAATCCTCAAGTTGATGTTCTACCCATAAGAGTTGAGAGCAGCAACTAGCAGCAGAGATGTATTCTGCTTCAGTAGTAGACAGGGCAATGGTTGTCTGCCTCTTGCTTGACCATGAGACTAAACTTGCTCCAATGAAGTGACATCCTCCACTGGTGCTTTTTCTTTCTATTCTGTCTCCAGCAAAGTCAGCATCACTATATCCCACTAATCTGTATTCTTTTGATCTTAAATACAGCAAACCAAGATTAGTAGTTCTAAGCAAATATCTAAATATTCTTTTAACAGCCTTAAGGTGAGATTCTCTAGGATCAGATTGGAATCTAGCACACATACAGATACTAAATTGAATGTCAGGTCTGCTTGAAGTTAAGTACAGTAGAGAGCCAATCATACCTCTGTAGACAGTTTGATCTACTTTTTTACCTTCATCATCTTTGCTTAGTTTTGCATTGGGTTGCATAGGGGTTTTCATGAGCTTTGCATTTTTCATTTTGTATTTCTTGAGTATCTCCTTGGTATATTTTTGTTGATGAATGTAAATTCCATCACTTGTCTGCTTGATTTGTAATCCAAGGAAGAACTTCATTCTCCCATCATGCTCATCTCAAATTCAGCTTGCATTAGATTTGAAAATTCCTTGCACAACTTTTCATTAGTTGCTCCAAAAATAATATCATTAACATATATTTGAACTATAATAAAGTTATCTTTAGAGCATTTTTTGAACAGAGTAGTGTCTATTTGTCCTCTAGTAAAACCATTATGCATGAGAAAAGAACTGAGTCTATCATACCATGCTCTAGGTGTTTGCTTCAAACCATATAATGCCTTTTTAAGTTTGAAAACGTGATCTGGTTTATCAGTATCCTCAAAACCAATGGGTTGTTTAACATACACTTCTTCTTCAGTTATACCATTTAGAAAAGCACTTTTTACATCCATTTGAAACGGGGTAATTTGGTGTTGTGCAGCATATGACATTAAAATACGTATGGCTTCTATTCTAGCTACAGGTGCAAAGGTTTCAGTATAATCAATACCTTCTTGTTGGTTATAGCCTTGAGCTACTAACCTTGCCTTATTTCTGACAACTTTACCATCTTCATCCAATTTGTTTCTGAAGACCCATTTTGTTCCAATAATCGACTTGTTTTTAGGCTTAGAAACAAGAGTCCAGACATCATTTCTGGTGAACTGGTTAAGTTCTTCTTGCATAGCAAGAATCCAGCTTTCATCCTCAAGAGCTTCCACTACAAAAAAAACTTATTTAGCGACCGAAGATTTCGGTAGCTAAACATGATAATTCGGTTGCTATATTGTGTAGCGACCAAATTAGCGACCGAATTAAAGGGGTAGCAGAAACCCTGGTGGCTAAATGTTTAGCGACCGAATTTGTATTTCGGTCACAAATTTGCGACTGATATTTCGGTCACAAAATTATATATTTCGGTCGCCGTATAGTTGGTCAAATAACCAAATTTGGTGACTGATATTCGGTCGCTATTTCGGTCTCAAATTTTGAAATTTTTTTTTATAAAAATTTTCCTGTAACTTAATCCTACCGACGAAATTTTGTTTTTCAACTATTACCCCATTGATTTTTAATTTCTGATATAAACAAAATACACCAATATTTTTTTTTGAATAAATAGAAAACGTAAATATGATGTACTAACGATCCAAAACACCACAATCAATATGATCAAGAAAACACATACATTAATTAACGCAAGTTTAATAATTGTTTATAATTTTTTTAATAATGTACTAATTAACTATCAAAACATAAAAACACACCACAGTCAATAAGTACTAATCAAATATCAAAACTAATCAATCTTCCAAAGGGATGAACATGTAGAAGCGAGAACCCCTAAGGTACTTAAACTTTGCCAATACACCAGTGGACAACAAATACAACTCCCTGATACCATTTATGTCTGTTGTAAAATATGGGCGATCCTCGTGGATTACTATATTCCCATTGAACATATTTCCGCATTTGTCTTCAATAGTCACAAGTCGCGGTATTCCTCTTCCCCAACGACAGTAGAATGATCGCGGGATTGAAATCAAATCCTGCAAATACACAAGAACAATTTAGTAATGATTAGTTTATGCCTTAACCATCATTACGTGAATCCGATCGTTATTCTTAAGTTGATGAGATATGATACTGTACCTGGTCTAAATGGATGGCTGTCTCAAAATATTTAGTCGGATCCATTTTCTGATAAAACGATAAGGAAAACAAGTCATATGTCTAAACTTCATCAAGTGATAATAAGAAAATATGGAAATATCTATGTAGCATACTATCATGTTAAAATATAACAAAGAAATGCAACTTCACATGCAACTTTACAGATTAGCAAACATAGTAGTTTTCAGGAAAGCAGATGCTTTTACGTCGTTTTGAAGGATGGTCATAGAGAGGACTTTTCCTACTTGAAATGCCTAGATAACCTAGTAAGGATGGTCATCAGCAACTATTTCTGGAAAGCTCCATTGCCTAGTGAAACAAATGAGTAGAATACCAGAGTTGCTTTCATAATATTGTGTACAGAGCTGCTTTCTAATGTGAATAATGTTTGATTGATGACGGCACGTCATGTGCCTGACAAATTGTGCCCCACCCTTCATTTTATCTAACCCTATACTTAATCCATCATTATCTAAGACCTTGGCCTTAAGGCAGAATTAAAGAAAAACCTCAAACTTCAAGAATCCTTCAAGCACATCCAAAATATTGAATGAGCATGCGTGCCCTGAGAAGGTACGCATGCTCATTAATATTGAATCTCAAATAGGAAACTAATTAAGGCTTTCGTAGCTTAATAATTAACTCTAGCAGAAAATAAAACCATTGACTTATAAGGATTGCAGCATACTTCAACAAATATATATTGAAGCATATTTCAATACAAACTTAGATAAAATATAGTAGCAAACATCCTATTGAGCTCCGCTCTCCACTAACAAGTAACACATAATTGTCAAACACATGCATAACTTCTAAATTAGCAACACACAACAAGCATCCCACCTTTTTGACAGGATGACATCCTATTGAGCTCTGCTCTCCACTAACAAACAACACATAATTGCAAATACATGCATTCTCAAGTATGCTTAGTAAAGATGTATTTGGATTCACTATCCAATTCATCTCACATTTGAAACAACAATGTACTTGAGTAATCTAAATAAGAGAAACAAGGATGAGCAAGCCTTAAAAAAAAATATTACAGGACATAGATGGACTCAAGTTGTATTGCAGGGTGTAACATAATCATTTTCAAGGGACCTTGACCTTGGAATTCAACGGTTCAAGAAGTTTGAAAACAAATGTTTCCTCCCACCATCCCTCACTTACCAATCTCCATCGATAAAAAAGAAACTCAAAGGCCAGCCATTAATTAGCCATCAAATTTTTATCAAACCTCCATACATTCATATACCCAAAGAACAAATATAAAGTGTTCAACTCAACAATGAAAATTTACAAAATTTACAAGTTGGGGTTAGGACCCTTGCCTCCACATTGACTTGGTCTTCAAACTCATATTAAAATAGTCTTCCTTATGTCTAATACAATGTGCCTGTAATTTACTAATTACATTCTTGGCTTCATATTTGCTTATTTTATGTAGGGATGACCATGAAACTTATAGTAGTCATACTTCCAAGCATTACAGTCGAAGAGATAGTGAATCAAGAGGAAGCTAACTTATATTATCTATCCAATAAGTTATTTAAATCAATATACCCCTACTGTCAAAATTTCTCTACTCTGGATTTCACTAGAACAACATCAATGATTAATTTGACAGCATAAATACCCATATTGACAGAACTTCCCTAAACCCTAACCTGAGACAAAACTGATCAGAGGAGACTGTGGGGGTGGTGGTTGCTCAAACAGAACCCCTTGAGATGGCGGTGGTGGTGGCCGGAGGAGGAAGTGACAACACCTGAGAGAGACATTGAGAGAAACTGAGACAAACAGAACCGAGCAAGAGAGAGAGAGAGATACACAGAGAGAGAGAAGAGGGGATCAACCTTACCAAAGAAGGAGGTCACGGTGCTACAGTGGTGGTCGTGGTGGTGGTGGTGGCACGGTGCTGCTGGGAGGAGGAAGAGAGAGTGAGAGACAGAGAAGGAGAAACACAAAATGAGAAGGATAAGGGGAGAACCTTACCAAGTGGTGGCCGGAGGAGGATGAGATGGTGAAAGGTGGTGATGCGTGGCCGGAACAGAGACGGGGCGGAGCAGCTGCGCGAGAGAGAGTAGAAGAAAAAAGAGAAATGGCGGAAGAGATAAAGAAAATCGAGATTTAGGGATTTTATTTTTAGCGACCGAATTATTCGGTCGCAAAATCGGTCGCTAAATGGGTTGATTTGAAATTTGAATTCATAAATTTAGCGACATATTTTTAAATCGGTCGCTAACACGCGTTGTTTTAAATTTTTTACGCGTCGTTTAACGACCGAATTAATATCGGTCGCAAATACAAATAAAGTTTAACTATTGCATTTAAATCGGTCGTCAGTTCGATCGCTAAAAAGTCATAAATTTCTGACTTTTATTTTCCTTTATTTAGCGACCGAAATAGCGACCGATAACTCTCCACGCTCTATTTCGGTCGCTATTTCGGTCGCAGTATCAACTCTAATCAGTGTTTCATGTAGATCCTACAATCGGTCGCCATTTCGGTCGCAAAAAGCAACCAAAAAACTCGGTCACTATTTTCGGTCGCTAAATAACCTTTTTTTGTAGTGTTCTTCAATGCGTTTAGGCTCCAAATCTGAAATAAAGGCCACATTGCTTGATTCTCTTAATGTGGATCTGGTTTTTACTCCTTCATAAGGATTTCCAATAATAATATCCTTAGGATGATGAGTGTTGAACTTCCAATCCCTTTTGAGATCATCATGAAGATCTTGACTTGTCTGCTGACTCGTCTGTTCCACTTGTCTTTCAGCCTCAGGCACAGGTTCTGTTTTGGTTAGATTGGGTTGTTGACTTTCTGGCTTGTTTATATCAAGACTTGCAAGATCATCTTCTAGATCTTATAGTTCTTTATCAGTCTTTAATCCATCATTGAATTTAACATGAATAGATTCTTCAATAATACAAGTTCTTGAATTGTATACTCTAAAGGCCTTAGACTTTTCAGAATATCCTGCGAAAATACCTTTATCTACCTTAGAATCAAACTTTCCAAGATTATCTCTGGTATTCAGAATAAAAAGTCCAAAAGCATGAAAATAAGATATGTTGGGGCTTTTTATTTTCACAATTCATAAGGAGTCCTTTTTAGAAAAGGCCTGATAAGTATTCTGTTTTGTACATAACAAGCAGTGTTTACACACGCCCGCCTGTAGTACTTAGGGAGATTATTTTCATTGAGCATAGATCTAGCCATCTCTTGCAGAGATCTGTTCTTTCTCTCAACACTCCATTTTGCTGTGGAGTTATAGGTGCAGAGAAATTGTGAGAGATTCCATTCTCCTCACAGAACTATCTAAACTACTCATTTTCAAATTCTCCCCCATGATCACTTCTAAGGGTAGAAATACAGAAACCCTGATCATTTTGTACTCTTTTGCAGAAAACTGAGAAAGCCTTAAAAGACTCATCCTTGTGTGTTAGGAAGAGTACCCATGTGTATCTAGAATAGTCATCAACTATGACAAATCCATATTTTCTTCCAGTAATTATAATGATGACAAAAAGAATCTCTTATGCATTGGACTATTATGATTTCAACTCATAAAAGCATTTCATTTCATATTGATACCATTTCAACATAAGTTGAAGCACAAGAAATATTTAATGCACACATTTGATAACTTCAAGTGGAAAGAATCTTTATCAATATATTTCTTCCAAGTATGCATGTTGAATCATTTTAACATGTATAACAAACATTTTATGAGAATATTCAAATTCATGCGAGGGATAAGCAAATGCGAGCTTAGATTAATGAAAATTAAAATCATTATCTTATTTTAACATGAATGCACTTTAGCACACACAAAAAAAAATCATGTGTAAAATAAATAATCACAAGTTAAACAACAACAAGAGATAAGGAGTAGATATCACCGAGTTTGATTCCTTTAATTTTTCAGCATTCATGTTGTTCTGAACTTTTCAACAGGGAATAGAATCAAGTAACTTCCGATGTAGCTTCTCAAGTTTAATAAACTTAACTCCAAAAGTTCTTCTTCAGTTAGATCCTTCATGAAAAATTCTTCTTCATCCATATCTTCTCATCTCATAGGCTTCTTGAGATGAAGAGCCACTAATTATGTTGCGTTCTTCCTCTTGATGACATTTTTATAATCCAACTTCTATCAATGATCTGCATCTTCTAATTCAAGGATAGACTTTTACACAAAGAAGCATTTTTGGTAACATAAATAGCATTGAACAGAAATAAAATATTTTTAGATTTGATACACCTTTTGGGTTTGTCAAAACCAACAATTTTAAAAGACAAATTTCTTAAAGACATTTTTCTAATGTTAAAATATAAAAGTATTTTAACAAAATCAGTCCAAATGAATTTTGGTTTAGAAGAGAAAAGAGTATAAAGAAATACATTTCACAAAACAAAGTTAACATCTTATAAAAACAATTCCAGTTTGAATTTTTGTGAAAAGAAATTCAAAGACATGAGGTTTTTCAAATTTAAAAATCAAACATTTAAAAAAAAAAAAATGATTTTGGTTGTTTAGATAACAAGAATCTTTAACTCTAAGCGGTTAAGCTTCTCTACAGAGCACGTGACTCTGATACCAATTGTTAGGTCAAAGCAACCATCACACAAAAGGAGGGGGGAGGGGGTGAATTGGGTGATAATAGAAATTTAAAACTTTTACTAAACAACAAAACATAAATCGGATTTTTTTTCAAATAAAGAGAGTGTAGATGGATAAAGGAAGATGATTTAAAAACCATCTAACAAAACTAATAACATATTTTTAACCAGTTTGGAAATAAGGAAGATAAAGCATTTCACTCGTCTAATTATCTTAGACTAAACATTAACCGGTTAGACAACATCTAGCGGATAAAAACATTTGAAAATAGCTTAGAACATAAAGCTTAAAATCAGTTAGAAAACTTTGTTGAAAATACATAAAACAACAAAGATAAGGAGATAAGGGTAGAGAGAAAACAAACAACAAGATTAATCCTGGTTCACTCATATAAACGATGAGTTACATCCAGTCCCCATCAGTAGCTGAGTTTTCTCCACTATCACATCAGATAATTACAACGAGTAGTCTTTGCACACCTAGCGTCTCCAATCTCATTGAGTATTGTTCTTAACCAGCCTCTCTAGACTATTGCAAGTATTATTTGCACACCTAGCCTCTCTAGGCTTCTCCAGGCTGTTGCAAGTATTATTTGCACACCTAGCCTCTCCAGGCTCATTGGGTATTATTCTTAACCAACCTCTTCAGGCTGTTGCAAGTATTATTTTCACCTAGCCTCTCCAGGCTCACTAGATTTTGATGAAGGTTACATAGAGAAAATCTCACAACACTCATGGGAGTGATTTTACAATAAAGTACAGAGATGAGTTCTTCCTACACTCACAAGAGTGGATATATTTTTAAGCACTTCAGAACTGATAAAAGAAATCTCTCATAACACTCACTTGAGTGAATATAGAATGTTTACATTGAGGATGATTTTTGTTGAGATGAAGATGGCGATCCTCTCATTTTTCATCAAGTGTAGCAGAGGTAGTAGCTCCAACAACTCTCTCTTCTTCATCTTCAATGACTTATGTATTTATAGTCTTCAAGCATTTAGGATCCGTTAGAGACATTCCCTCAGATGTTGGCTTCAAGCAGAACTTCATTAAATGCAATAGAGTCGTTCTGGGCAGCCATTACTGCAATAGAGTCGTTGGTTATGCAGAGAGCTTTTTGTACTTTGCTGAGTACACTTCCTTTTTCGTGTAAGGACCAAAGGTACTAGGGGTGTAAGGACCAAAGGTACTAGGGAATAAAGCATGTTGGAAGCACTCTTTAACTGGTCTTTGGTTCTGATTATCCAATGTTGCTTGAGAGAGTAACTTCTGACTTTTCTTGATAAGCATGAAACCGAGTAGGAGAGAAGGCTTCAAGTCTCTTTCTGGTTCTTGAAATACGATTCTGATAATCCTTATAGAATTCCCATTCATAAGATAAGTGCTTCTATCTTGAAAATAACCGTGTCTATCTAGCCATTTGAGTTTTCATTCGGGCTAGTAGACGAGCTCCGTATTAAGGACTCAGCAAGTCCAAAGACTAGTGTGGACGAGCGCTTCTATCACATTTAGTGGAGGAGCACTTCTGTTACTTTAGTGGACGAGAGCCTCTGTTACTTTAGTGGACGAATTCCATATGCCTTGTCATTGGACGAGCGCTTCTGATTCCTTAATGGACGAGATTCTTCTTCCACGTCATTGGACGAGCGCTTCTGATACCTTAATGGACGAGATCAAGATGCCACGTCATTGGACGAGCCATTCTGATTCCTTAATGGACGAGCTCCATCTGCCACGTCATTGGACGAGCGCTTCTGATACCTTTAGTAGACGCGGGCTTTCATCACTTTAGTGGACGCAAGTTTCTATCTCTTGCGTTTTGGATGTGCGCTTCAATCGCTACAGTGCGGGATGTTTGATTCTCTTATTTAATCTACACACTTGATAGATAGGTTAGCAACTAATATGAAGGTTAATTAAATCATAACCAATGTTTAGTTCTCATCAAAACTTAGGAAAATACACATCAGACATTTTAGAGACTTAACATGACTTAGATGTTAAAATGTGTGTTTTTTGAGGATATGGATGAGTTGTCGTAGGTGTTGCAAAAATGAGTTTTGATACTTAAATCCTTTAAAAGAAAAATCATTGTGTAAAAGTGTCTAAACTTGACATATGCAATGGAAGTATACGAAATTAAGCATGATGAGAAATACATGGTTGATGACCTTGATTTAAAATAAATCAATTTAAGAAACTCAGGTTTGAGTGACCAAGTGTTGGGGAGAAGCCCCAAACTCGAGTTCAACATGTTTCTTGATGAAGTTTTTTTCCCCAAAATATTGAGCAAACTTTAAATAGAAAACTGTATTACATCACTCAATAAAAAATTTCTAAAATTTATACATAGATAATATTGTGTTTTAACTTTCATATGACACTAGAATCAATTCATTTGGGACTCTACATCCCGAGATATGAGCATTTGAGGTTATACAGTTCAATATCTGTAATAGCAGAAAAATGTTTCTGCATAATGTATTTCTCGGAGCTCATGAGATGACCAAAAATTCTAATTATTTTACCACTTAAGATACTATGTCTTAGCTTTATTTACCTTTGGAACCAGGTCAAAAGGGTTTCGGTAGCCCAAGTTATGCAACTCGAAAGTCAGGCTATCAGAGTGAAATTTGTAGCACAAAGGTTGACTTTGAAACAAAATATGTATTGATTCACATATCAAAAAATTCTAAAACTTTCATGGCATTTAAATGTGTGTCTTAGCTTTCAATTGAAACAAACGGCATATGATTTGGAGGTGTATGCAAGGAGTTATACAGTCAAGAGTAACGGCTGTCAGAAACTTCATGTTCTACAAATTTATGCGCAACAAGGCGCGGTTGAAAATAATACTGGACCTTATCCGGTCTCCTAAATTTTTGATATTTTAACTAAGATTACCTTGATGACTTATCTTTCGAACGGCGCAAGCCTCGTGTAAATAGGAACTCTCTATCCAAGTTACACACAAGTTGGTGTTAACTTTCTAAGTTGAATAGCATGAGGGTATAGTTTAAAGAGACCTTGAATTTAATGCTTGGTGCATGTGTGGAACAAGTCTTCTAGATAAATATATTCATGTTATGAGATCATACATGTTTCATTATTGGAGTTATTTTTTTGGCTTGTTGGATCACAGTTTACCCGTGTTTTAGTAAAGTACTAAGTTTACCATTTTGCTAAGTGTTTCGTGAATTGAAACTTAGTTCTCTATGGGTGTGAAGACTTGAATTGATATCACATTAGGAAAGGATGGAGATCCTCTGTCCCACTTTCCTGTCGCATTCCCTGTCCCCTACCAATTATAATTTGTCACTTAATAAAATAAAATCTCCACTCATTAATATTTATGCACATTCTCAGTTTTTGATTGGTTGGTGTTGTGATTTCGGCAATTGTACCAGTTCGTTGCAATAAAAACACGGTAAGCAATACCAAGGTCGAACACAAGGATTGGGAGACCAATTTAACCAAATTATTAAGGAAATTCAAAGCGTTGACCAAGTCAATAGCATTTTATTGGGAAGAGAGAGAAAATTAGATAACAAAAGATATCAAGAACAATTATCTAAAATGCTAATAGATAACAACGAGATAAAATTAATGGCTAAGACTTCTAAGGTCACGAATCCACCTACCCAATCATGCAAGTTACCCAAGTGATTATTCTCTTATCCCTATGTTCAAATTCTTTGCCAATCAGGAACCCTCAATTATCCTAATGTCACTGCTCTATTTGAGAGGAAATACCTACACATGCAAGTTGACAATCTGCCTATCCGAACAACTCACAGTTAGATTCATTAAGTTCATGGTTCCCTATTGTGATGGTACCGTTTTCCTATTCTATGCCTATATATATTCAAACGGTGTTCTTAATTCAAGTCATAAGTACGAATCTTCTGCCGGTATCAACGCACTAGACTAGTTAACCATTGTCCATTATGATTAACACAAGCAAAACTGATTTAAGAAACAAGAAAAGAGATAAGGGAATAAGAAAACATCACTTGAAATCACTATGCCATCAAAGGTGGCTTCATCGTTCCCTTAGAATAGGGAATTAGTTCCTCATAGTCACAATAACAATGCAAGAAATACAAGAATTCATCCTAGAAGCTAGAAAGAAAGTGTAAAACTCAGCGAGATACAGCTTTAAGGAAACTAGGATTAGCCAATTAACCAAAAAACTCCAAATTCTGCCCTAAAACAGCTATAAATAGTGGTTGGGCTTTGAGCGCTCTCGAGGCGAACAAGCACTTGCGAGGCGAATTTTAAGTTTTTGGCTCCAGCTTGATCTTGATTGCTTGCCCGATTCTCTGCTTTCCTTCTCCTGTCTCGCGAGGCGAGCCTTTTCTTCGCGATGCGAGGTCGAATGCTGCCTGCTTCTGCTCTGGACTGGCCTTCAAGCTCGCGAGGCGAGATGCTGCTCGTGAGGTGAATAGGCTAATTTTTCCTTTTTGCTTGTTTTCTTCAATTTCCTAACTTCCTCTTTGCTTCACTTTTAACCTGAAATATAAAATGAGAAATAAAAAGGGTAAAATTGCTCAAACTTAATCAAGAATCCTCAAAATCCACTTAAAGACTCAAAACCTTGCTTAGAGACAAAATAAGCCAAATTTGGGTGTTTAGCGAGATTAAATCGCTTAATTGGTATAAAAAACCTTAGGCTTTTCTAGCTGTAAAACTAGATAAGCTGGAGGCTTATCAGTTGGGGACACCGAGACACATATTTTGGGACAGAAGATTTGTATCCATTGGGAAAACATTTGAGCTTGGTACAAAAAGGTGATGTAGTACTTTACTAGTTAGAATAAGACTTTTGTGAAAAATGTGAAAGATGAATAAATTGTGATGTTTATAGACATGATTGAAAATGTTTAGTTTACATACCTTATGAATTTGTAAATCTCTTGTTTGTCCGTGTTATGCTAAGAGAGGATGACGATAGAAAAATCTGAGATATTAGTTATGTTTGCCAAGAGATAACACACACACACACACACACACACACATATATATATATATATATGTATATGACTTATTATTTGAATTATTGGTTTATGCTTTAAACGTGAATGTGAATGGTTACAAATTATATTGAACATGAGGAGTACCCATGAATTGTGTTAAATGAGATGATTGATTGTTTTGTTGGAGAGTTATAAATGAGGTTAATGTTGGTTATGAGGTTGCAAAAGCACTTGTATATTGAGATGGTTATGGTCTGGACTCTATATTGAGTTTGATGCTAAATTGTGTATTTTTGTTGGAATATGATGCGATCATTATGGATTGAATTGTTAATTGCCGAAATGTCTATATCGGAATATGTGAAGACTTTGTTGCATCTGTGATTGTTAATATATGTTCTTCATTGGGAATGGTTGCATTGTGAAATGATAGAACTTTTGGAGAATTAATTGAAGTGACAAAATATCCCAAAGAGTGAAAGTGGGATGATGGTGGCATGGTGCCGTGGTTATGAAAAGGAAAATGTTGTGGGATTCAACCATATGAGGATAATGGAAATAATTGACTTATGATGGAAAACACAATCATTCCAATAAGGAACCCTCGTGGTTAAATGTATAAGTTATCTGACTTTAGGATATGTAAGTTTCTTAACTAGATATTATGTTTATTGATTCATTGTTAATTGATGTTTTACCTATTTGATTATTGATTCTTGTTTTAGAAAGGGTATCCCTCACTGAGTTTCATACTCACCCCTTTTGTTTTAACCTTTTAGCCACACGTTCTTTTTAGAGGAAAGAATTCAAGGATGTCCAATGACTGCTCTAGAGGTTTTTTTTTTTTGAAGTTGTGTTGTCATAGAAATTTATAGACTAATTAGGATTTAAGTTTTTATGTGACGTATGTATTGTTGAAAGAATTTCCCTTTATTGGAAATGAACAACTTTGATGTATTATAATGGATCTTGTGAATTATTTGAAAATCTATGTAGTTAGCATCTGATGTCGTGTTGTAATTGTGGAGGAAGTTTCCAAGAAGAGGTTGATCCTAGGCTTCGGGGCTAGATAAACGACCTTAGCCCTGACCGATAATGGACGCCAAATTTGGGTCGTGACAATTCATTAAAATTAGAAGGGGTATTTTTGGAAATTTATGAGTATTAATTACAATTAGCTCATTTCAATACATTTCCTTAGTCTGTGTGTTTTAGGGTTTTGTTTCTTATATTGTGTATCGAATATAGTAATATACAACCTACATGTTTGACTAGGTCAACTCATTCAAAAACTAAGAATGTTGATGTGTTAAATTGGAAGTTAGCTATTGGCCAAACAAAGTGGAGCAGAGTTGCACCAGATTAGAATATATTTGTATCTTAAGCCATCACAACAAATTGAAATGGTTTATGACTGAACGGGCATGTCTTCAATCCTCACTCCTAATGCTGGAGGATGGAAACACACTTATAATGGGCCATTGATATAATAATAAAAAAAATGAATGATCAGGATTGAAGACAGGTAACCGGGCATACAGGGAAAAAGTTAAAACGAAAAAAAAAACTCCCATCGAATCCTCCGACCCCCGTTCTTCATCACCATGTTCATCACCCCTGTCAGTAAAGGTGACGTATGGAGCAGTGGTAGCTGGCAAACGGATCAATTGGTGCGGTCGATAGCAATGATAAGAGGTATAAAATAAAAATAATAATAATAATTTACATCAATAAATATTCATCAGTTATTATAGTAGTAAAATTTTTTTTTACCTTGTAATAGCATTAATAGCATCGTTACTCCCTATACTTATAGTATAATTTTTTTAGCAGTGTTCCTTTAAAATTGCTAGTAACTTTCTTTTAATTCTTAGAAGGTAATATTTTTTTTACTACTGTAATAATTGATGAATATTTATTGGGCTAAATTGTTATTGCTATTATTTTTTTATGACTCTTGTGATATTATTTGCTGTTTGTTATTATGTGATTTTTTTATTGCCTCTTGTTGTTTTAAATGGCTTTTTGACCAAAATGGGTTTCTTTTAGAAACTATTTATCAGTAGCAAGTAGCAAATAATATCAAAAGAGACATAAAAAAATAATAGCAATAATAATTTACACCAATAAATATTAATCAATTATTACAGTAGTAAAAAAAATTACCTTGTAAGACTGAAAAGAAAGTTACCTGCAATTTAGAAGGAACACTGCTACAAAAAAAATTATACTATAAGTATAGGGAGTAACGATGACATTAATGATAAAGTATCTATTTAAAACAACAAGAGGCAATAAAAAAATCCCCTAATAACAAGTAGCAAATAATATCACAAGAGTCATAAAAAAATAATAGCAATAAAAATTTACTACTGTAATATTAGGGGATTTTTTTTATTGCATCTTGTTGTTTTAAATAGATACTTTAGCATTAATGTCATCGTTACTCCCTATACTTATATTGTAATTTTTTTGTAGCAGTGTTCCTTCTAAATTGCAAGTAACTTTCTTTTAAGTCTTATTTATTGGTGTAAATTGTTATTGCTATTATTTTTTTATGCCTCTTTTGATATTATTTGCTACTTGTCATTGTTATTTGTTTTTTGTTACTGATAAATAGTTTTTAAAAGAAACCTATTTTGATCAAAAAGCCATTTAAAATAACAAGATGCAATAAAAAGTGAGAGGGAGAAAGTGAGAGGGTTTGGAAAAAAAAGTATAAGAAAATGGTTTTTGAATGAGTAAAAATCAAATAAATTTTTTTTATATGTTAACTGGGAACCGGTAATACCCGATTATTTTGCAGGAAGGATCAATACTCCACTTTCGAGTATTGAAGACAGCGCCATGGCTGAACACATGAATGCAAGGGCGTTGTCTTCAATCCTCACGTGTATGAGTTGAGTTTGCATCCTCCTTGTAAAAATTGACTGGCATAGGAAGTTTCCAGTAAATAGCGACTCATTTTCGAATTAAATTTTTTTGTAACCAGCTGGTAGGTGACAATTAAAATATAGTTGATGAAAATTAAAATGTCTTGATTGCATGTATTTTTGAACTTATTTAAATAAAATAAGATAAACAATTATTTAATGAAAGGGAGAAAAGTGCATTTCTTTGGTCTGCTGCGTCTGCTATTGTCAATGGCGGACATACATAGCTGCTATTTTCGATTATTATTAGTCTTGAATGGTGTTGAAACCACCCTCCCCACAATCCGCCGCCACGAGATCCGCCGCGTCCAGATCTCCTCACGCTAGACGGCGTCACCGTAGGACCAGATCCAGAACTGTTGTGTCTCGCCTCGCCGCGACGGCGCTCCTCCAGCCTCGAAACGGTTGCTCTGTCGCACCTCTGACCGGACCACCATGATTCGAACCGTCGCGCCTGTTGCAGAGGCCACAAGAAGGAACAACCAAAGTGACCCATCGACACCCTCCTTTCCTAGCCTCAACGGATCCGCCTCTGTGGCCTCCTAGCTTCAGTAACCACCGCCGCCACCATAAAACCACTAAGATGATAATGGTTCAATGGTGGCGAAAATTGCAAAACTTGATTGAACACAAAAATTTCAAACTACCTAAGAAAAACAAACAATGATTCAATATATTTGTCTTTGTTTAAATTAAAATGGAATCTACAAAACAAATACAAGTAAGGAAAAGCAGGTGCTGTTCCTCGACGACTATAGTGATCATGGTTACGGTCCAGACGCGTGTACGGACACTAATGTCCCCACCTCTCAAGCCGGTACCCAGTTGCATGGTTCACCTAATAACCTATCTTTAACCGGCAAACCAAAATTTGATCTGGACCATTCACTTAATATAATGATATATCAACGGATCTGGTTACCTGAGGATGCAAACTCACCTCACGCACGTGAGGATTGAAGACTCGCCCGAATGCAAGGCATGGAAATATGGATTCGAATATCACAACAATAAAATACTCCAAGTGGGTTGACTTCCCAACAAATAAATGAAAAAAAAATCAAAAATCAAAAAATAAAAAGATTTGGAACTCTCTTATTTTCATGTTTTCTCTCATGTATAAAGGAGAGAGAAAATAAAATTAAATTTAATTGGATCGCATAGATGCAAGAATTTTTTATTATTTTTTTAATATCATAAGATAAGAGATACTAAAAGAGAGAAATCGTATAAAAATAGCTAGTAGGATGGAAGTTCATTGAAGTGAAGGAGCAATGATGAATTTTTTGTGTAGTATGTTTGGATGAGATATTTATAGAGGGTGAAGTATTTTAAAAGGGTAATTAAAATATTTTACTCTAAAATACTTTGTTTGGATATTAAATATGAAGAATTTTAGAAATCAAGGAATTTTATGGGGGTATTTTGTTTAAGGTAAATTTAAGGAATTTGAAATACCTCCCAAAGAGATGATATTTTGAAATTCCTTATCCTTACTCATGTGTCATCTACTACCGACGACGGCTCCCGGACACTCGATCGGGGGTGGCGGCCCTCGGACACCCGATTGGGGGGCATCGCCCCCCTGACACCCGGTGGGGGGCGTCGCCCCCCATCCCCAGGACACACGGTGGGGGGGTTGGGGGGTTGGGGGGGGGGGCAACCCCTGGTCCTCGGACACCCGATGCAGGGGCACCGGCTACCGGACAGTTGAAATCCCAATTTTTTAAATGAATATTAAAAAAAAATGTAATTGAAGGTTATTGAAATATTTTATCCAAACAAAGAATTTAAAATACAACGTATATGAATTACCTTATACAAACAGAATATTTTCAAAATGAAAATAATTCAATTGAAATAATTGAATTGACTTATATTTCAAATTCCTTTAAATTTTAAAATAACTCATCCAAACATATTCTTAATACTTAATGTCATCAGCAAAATATGATTTGAAATTTGGCCGTATGATGGGATTTTTTTTAAAATAAAATAAAATAAATAATGATGCATTGCTGATTGTTACACAACCGTGTGGCATTTAATTATGAACATGACTAAGTTTAAAGTTTTAAAGACATTAAAGTACAAGAACAAAAAAAGACATTAAAGTAGTTTAAAATATTAAAGCGCAAGACAAGTTGATTATTTTTCCTTCCTTAAACGTGCTCTTGTTTTGAAATTTTAATAACAGTTAAATTTCAGGTAGTGTTATTTCCTCTGTCAAAAAAAAGGTAGTGTTATTTCCAAGAAATATTAAGATTATTACGATGATGCATATTTTTCTATATCCAAATATCTTAGCTCAAACGGCATTGAATTTTTATGAAATACCATTTAATCATAAAATCAAATATCAACTCATGCATATATTTCTCACTACGTTTGTGGGGAAAAAAATTAAAGGAAACTTTATTCATAAAAATTATAAACACATAAAATAAACTGAAATAACATATGTTAATATTGTAAGTAACGGCAGTAATACTGCATACATTATTATTATTATTATTATTATTATTATTATTATTATTGTATTTTTATTATTTGTTTTTACATATTAATTAATTTTTTTATTGTTGTTCAAAAAAAATAAAAAATAAAAGCAGATGAGGTGGGGTATGGAAGATTATGAAAGGCAGGAATATTCCCGTTTGAGGCATCCACCACCACCACGAGGCCACGTAAAATTCTCAAAATTGGTTTATTGTCGTGGTGACCAAGGATATAGTACTACTATATAAGGACTATAAAATTTCATTAAATAAAATATGTAGCATACACATATACAATTAACAATGTGAAAGATAATGAATCGTTGACCTTAAAATGATATTGAATAAGTTACGTTTGAACTCAGTACTCCGCCTACGTGTAAGTTCAATCCAAATGATTGATTTTCATGGTCAAATCAATCCCATAGAAGAGTTTTTTATGTGCATAAATAAATTAACACAAATTACATATAAATACGGAAGTGAATAGCTGCATTTTCTGGTTTTAACTAGTGAATACGTTGGATTTTAAAAGTTTTTTTTTTACTAAAAAAGAATTTATTCATTCAAATAAATAAAATACATCAAAAACAATACAAATCCAACATCATTAAAAATAAAAAAAAATGAATCTACAAACAAACTCACAACACCCAAGTTAATAGTATAACACGACAAAATCAAAATGCATAGAAAAGTAACAAAATCAAAGTCACCGGAATACCCATGTGTTCTGGATCTGTAACGTTGACGCCCAATTCTTGATCAAATATGTGATGGATCGAAATAGATCTGTTAATCTGAACTAAACGAATACTACACCAAGACGGGAAACCAAACAATGCCTTACCAAGACGACGAACAACAATACCCCGCACACAGACGACGAAAAACACGGAAAAAATATCAGATCTGTGAAAAAATAACTTATTTAGATAAGAGGTGAGAAAAAATGAAGTAAATGGATGATTCCATATCAAAAATACCCAAAATCACTCCTCTAATGATGGTACGCGAGTGTAAGAAAAGAGAAAGAGTTTGAAGTTAACTAGAGAATTGAGATAATAATAACTTAAAAGTTGATAAAAATAATACTTTATCTTGTTGATAACTCTCGTAAGTGATGAGTCTGTCTGCCACATTAGCAATTGTGAAAGAAAGCTAATGGGGGCAACTGGGCAACAACCAACAGGATTAGCAGAAGAAGTTCCGAGGGCGAGAAGAAGAATGCACCGCCACCAATAGTCCAAGATGTTCAAGGATCACCGCCAACTGCAGTGTTGTGAGAGAGAGGAAAGAGGAGGAGGAGACGTTGGGGATCAGGGGCTATTACGGGAAAGGCAAGTTGTTTTAAAAGTATAATAAAAAAATTTCCATCAAACAGCTGAATGATACAGCTTGTTAAAAAGAGCTTACATTTGTTTTTTTTTTTTGTCCCTTTCAGCAGTAAATCCAAACAAAAAAAATTATCCAAAAAAACAGTTTTTAAGTGTAAAACTAAAAACAGTTGAAAGAAAAAATTCAAGTTTTCTCAAACATGTTCTAGATTGTACCTTTTTATTTTTTATTTAAACAAATATCATATTTTTCAAATTATATATTAAAGTAGACTAAACCCCCAATTTGGTTCCTGAGAAAAATACTCGGGTCTGAAATAGTCCCTATCCAAAAAAAACTATCCATTTAGTCCTTAAGAATGTGTTTACCGGGACATATTGGTCCATCCGTGAGTTGACCACCTTTGACCGCAGGTTACCAGCTTACGTGACCCACGTTTTTCGGCGTGTCGATGCGTTTTTGCTTGACGTGTGCGGTATTCATTTCTCACGGGGCTGCCACCGTGGAAATGGGCCAAAATGGTCCCTTACAAAATTCATATGAGACAGATTAGCCTCTCTTGGAATTGCGAGTATGTAGTATCGTTCCTTGCGAGTGCAGTAAAATCGACGTCGAAGCTCTCATGCAATTCCAACCCTTCGTTCTATAAGCTTTGTCAACAACAACTTCTCGGGTCCAATGCCGAGAATTCAACAAGGTATATCGACTTTTGTATTCTCATCTAAGCATATTATAGAAGTTTCAAAGGAAGTTCTCAACTCTGTCACAGTTGGTCAATCCCACTTAAGGCATGCTACTTTAAATATGTAATGTACAAAACTGGAGCTCGGTTTCTTTCCCTCCCAGTCCCCACATATTCCATTACGAAAAATAGAACTTGGGTTAGATCATATAACTTCTATCAAAACATTTTAAGCGGTCACCGGATGAGGAGAAGCACGCGGAAGACCACACGAGTAAGTGACATACTTGACACTATCCATAAGCACGACCACAAAAATCCGCGAGTGACTTTGGTGTCATCACGCCATCAACACCAACATCTGCGGCTTCTTTGGGATCCACAAGCACTTTGAAACAACCATGGAAGATTTATTACCATGGAGGTCATTCTGTGAGGTCCTAACATGATCTTGATTATGTTGATGCAGATCCGAGCGGATCGGGGAGCCCATGGAGGATTCTTCCCTTCTGCTCTTGTTAAGAATGGTAGCATTTTGACGGTTTTCTCGCGAAATGTTGGCTACGAGATGTTCTTTGGAACTATAGCTCCGGGGAGTTGGAGAGGCATCAAACGGAAAACTTCGTGCACATGCGAGAACTTAACATTGGCCCCGCATCGGGGAGTCAAAACATTCAAGATATTTTCAATGTTATGTCGGCACCAAAATAAGCGGCAGATCCTTGAGTTTAGCATAGCTTAGACAAATATGCAACACAGCAGAAGACAACCAGCAATTAAGATGTCTGCAGGTCATGCTAAAACTTGAGCATGATTGAGAGGTGAACAAAATCAAGATTGTTCTCTGGTTCACATTGAGACAGAAACACACTAGTTAATGACTATTTTGAAAAAATAAGCACTACTTAAAACAAGCTATCGAACTAGTTTGACAGTCCCAAGGAGTCCAAGTAGTCCATCTGACCGAGTTTGGAAGATCTCTAACAACTAAAAGAACTTGTTGCAGAAATACTACGAGACATAATTTCATAATTACCTAACAGCATGGTGAATTTTTAATTGAGGGAAAACCAAGGAATGGCAGTGGACTTCATATGGTCCTTCAAAGTTTTGGTTGAACTAGAGCCAAGAGCTTTCCTCTGTTCGACCGAAACCCTATACACATGAGGATGTTGACCCCTATTTCTTCCAGCTTAAGGAATAGCCAATGCTTTAGGAATGGCCAAACCCGTCTCCATCTTGTCCTTCTTCACCTGATCCGTCTGAGATGCCACAGCTTTCTCACTGGCCAGGATGGAATGAATTATCAGGTTTCCATCAATCTTCACCAATTTATCATTCCTAGGGACATACAAAGAAGCAAGAAGCGGCTCACTGGCATTGCCAGCACGAGCAAACTCATCCGAATGTGGGTCTAGCCGTTCATGTAATTCTTCTAATTGTCGACCTCTCTCATAATTCCTTCACGTGAAATACTATACCTTCCATTAGAAAATCTCACATCCTCATCCCTTTCAGATACATTCCTATGACCACCATTTACAGGTCAAACCTTCCCTCCACCTTGACCATACAACCACCTATCACTAACATAGCTAGACCTACCAGTTACATTGTCAACTAAACCTCCAAACTTAACATCCACCAGAGGAACAAGCCCACCAAACAGAATGATAAAGAAAAACAAACCCAACAAACTAATGCTAGCAACCTTCTTAGTTTTCACCTCACTCTTCTTGTTGACAAAGCTTATAGAACGAAGGGTTGGAATCTGCATGAGAGCTTCGACGTCGATTTTACAGACTCTGCAAGGAACGCATACTACATACTCTGCAATTCCAAGAGAGACTAATCTGTCTCATATGAATTTTGTAAGGGACCATTTTGGCCCATTTCCACGGTGGCAGCCCCGTGAGAAATGAATACTGACACGTCAGCAAAAACGTACTGACACGTCAGCAAAAACGTGGGTCACGTAAGCTGGTAACCTGCGGTCAAAGGTGGTCAACTCACGGATGTACCAATATGTCCCGGTAAACACATTCTTAAGGACTAAATGGATAGTTTTTTTTGGATAGGGACTATTTCAGACCCGAGTGTTTTTCTCAGGGACCAAATTGGGGGTTTAGTCTTTTTTTCCTCTTGAGAAGCCAGGTCCCACAACTCGACTTCTCACCCTTGTTTTTTTCTTTGTTATGTTGAGAAGTCGGGTTCCTAGTTACCACAAACCGACTTCTCAATGTGTTTTTTATTTTTTATTTATTTTTAATAATTGTTAATGAATTAATTAATTTAATCATCAATTAATTTAGTTAATTAAATTGATTAATTAATTTAAACAATTTATATATTTAATTAATTATTGTAATTAGATTAGTTAACACCATGATGATGATGATGATATACTTGAGATCCATAAAAATATGTTGAAAAAAAATTGTTTTGAAAATTTTCTGAAATAGGGATCCAACCCTTGAAAAATAAAAAGGTGGAGGGTTTGAATAATGAATAAAAGGGGAGATTGTTTAAGGGTGTAGATTTAGGAACTAGAGAAAACCGAAGGAAAAACAAATTGAAAGTTTAAATGTGATTGTATCTCACTTTCAAAAGTTAGTTCGAAGGATGAGGGTGCTCAAACATATGTAAGTATTGTACCTCATGCACAGTATGAGCTTATATTGAATGTATTTAGATTTCACTCCCAAAAACTAATTCAAATAATAATGATGTTTAAACACATATAAATATTACACAACCTAAAAATCTTAGCAGATATAAATATAACGTCAATAGAAATGATTCATTCCCGTCACCTACATAATCTTTGATAGGGGCTTAGGTGAGATGGGTGCACTTCACAAAGAAAAACATGGACTTTTCCTGCATGATATATGACTTCATTTTTTGAGTTAAATATATTTTTTGTCCTTATAAAATTGATAAAATTTTATTTTGATTCCTATAAATATTTTATTTGTTTATAGTTCCTACATTTGATAAAAGTACTGTATTTTTAATCCCTCACCAGTCATCAGATATTAAAAACACACAAGTTTTGTATTTTTAGGGATTAAAAAAAATAAAATTTTATAAGAACCAAATTAAAAATCATCAATTTTATATGAATAAAAACATATTTAACATTTTTATTTTTTAAAAATATAAAATATGAACGCATGCCTTGACTAAATTTGGCCACTCTTTAGATGGAGAGATTAAGAATTTTGATGTTCCTCCTAACTTTACTTCTTTTGCTTTGATGGCATATGTTTCCCAGAGGTTTTTAGTTTTCTTGTTGTTGGGGCTTCAGTCCCGTTTTGCTCATAAAAAAAATAAATAATAATTTGACGACTTACATATTTTTTTGGGCAGCTTTTTGAAAATAGTAGTAGGTGAGTGGGATGTAAACATCAAATTGTGGGGTACACGTAAGCAAGAAATCCAAATTGGGAGCTTACTTCCAAAATCAACATAACGTGGACGACGTCATCTGCGTGCAATACTTGTCGTTTTGCTGGTTGCGTATCACCATGCTGCCACCTCTCTTTGGGCCTTTGGATCGTTGCCCGTTTGCCATTTTTTTTGGTGAATGTCTAAAGCGTCTTTTTGGTTTAGCTCCAAAAGATATGGGCCGAGCCTACCATAGTTTACATACTCTTACTCACTCTCCAGAACATACATCGCAACTTTGTATGCTTTGTTTGGTATGGAGGAGATAATGAAAAAAGATAGAATGCAAAGAGAGGAAATGAGAAGAGAAAATATGCTGAGAAAATGAGAGAATTTTAAGGGTTGTTTAGTATGAGAGAAATATGAAAGAAAATGAAAAGAAAAAAGTTGAAAGAATTTGTAAAATAACATAAGTGCCCCTTATTAACAAATAATGCTTTTTTATGAAATAATATATTCTTCATATTTATTATAAATATAATTATTCTAATAAATATATTTATAAAAATACATATTTTATTTATTATTAATATCTAAAATAATATATTTAATTATTAGTATAAATATAATGATTTTATTTTTAGCTTATATATTAATAATTAAATATGTATTTTTATAAATATATTATTATAATAATTATATTTATAATATATATTAATAATAAAGATCATTTTTATTACCCACCCCTAGGAGTGGGAATAGGCCAGACCGCCCGACAGGGGCCTATGGCCTGGCCTGTTTAAGGCCTGACCTATTTATTAAAAATGTCGAGTCTAGACTTTTTTAAAAGCCTCTTTAGTTAAATAGACCAGGCTTGAACTTATGAAAAAGCATTTGAAACCTGATAGACCAGTCTGATTAATATTATTTTAAAATAAATATTAAATATATAATATTTATAATAAAATATTTATTAAAAAATTAAGTACTATTCCTAATTCCTAACTAGTAAACAGGCAAGTTCTATGGTGGACCACTATCATAGATGGTACCACCGTGCACAAGTTTTAGTTTTAATCTGGATCGTTTGATTTCAGAGATTACATGATCTAACAATACACTCATTATACCTGATTTTATTCCTTTTCCCCTATTCCCTCTCCCCTTCCTCGGCCCCCTCTCCCTGGCAGGCCACCCTTCGGCACCCAAGATCTGGTCCACTGCCAATAGTTCAACATCAATGATTGTTCTCTTTCTATTATTTATTTGTTCATAAAAGGAATGAGACATAGAATCGTCTACACATGCTGAGATGCAGAGCTCATCAACTAGTTCCAAAAGCATAATAAATGGCAACGGTGGAGAAGTTTATGTCAGTGGTGCAAAATGAGGGCACGGGAGGAGAATCACCCAGGAATGATGAGTTCCTTCCGTTCTGGGCTGCTGCCGGACCGTGACAAAGACCCGCGGTGGTGCGGCGAAGCTTATAAGACCGTGATGTGATGATTCGAGGATGAAGACAGAAGCCTTGATGTAGATCTATTATGTTGCAGATGGCGGATCACGGCGCAGTGCGACATTGATGGCTCGAGACGGTGCTGCACGATGGACAACGACTGATCGGCGAAGACGACATAGTCAAACTGTTTGTGATGGCAGGATCTGCATACGGCGGAGCGGTGCTGCTATTCTGGCTCCCACAAAGAAGATGACACAATAAGAGCTAATGGTGATGGAGGCACAGTGATGCTGTTTGGTTGTAAAGGTTGGGAACTCGACTGGCGTGATTTAGGAAGACAATGGTGGAAACTGGTCAATAGGGGAGAGGGGGCGGAGGATGGGGAGAGGGAATAGGGGAGAAAAAGGAAAAAAATCAGGTGTAACAAGTGTATTATTAGATCCTGTAGTCTTTGAAATCAAAAGGCCCATATTAAAACGAAAACTTGTGCACGGTGGTACCACTTGTGATAATGGTCCATCGTAGAACTTGCCTTGGTAAACAATATCAAATTGAAAACCCTCCGTACAAAGAAAGAAACCTAATCTGAAGGTGCTGACTGACGTGAGCTAGTGCCTCATATCACTCACGGTGAGAGAGATATGAGAGAGGCATGAGAAATTTTTTTGACCGTTGGATTTTTTACTTCCACCATATTCTATTATACACATTATAACCTAGTTTTTTTTTTCTTCATTTGGTTTCTCTCTCCTGTTTGTCGACACCCACCACTCCATACCATCACCACCTCATCGGAACCTGGAGCACCCATCATTGACAGCGGCAACGACTGATATTGGAACACCATTTTCAACATTCTCCGCCACCGTCGTTTTGAAGAACCATGTACCACCGCAAACCAGAACCGAATCTGCGATTGAGCGAAACCTGCGAATGGTTAGAGGGGGTAAAGGAATACGAGATAAAGTGAAACATCGTAGTATGGGTTTATAGGTTTTATGTGTTGTGGGTTCAATTTCTGGGTTCTGTCTTCAACCATAGTGAAACATCATAGTATTTTGTCTAATGGAAGTTGGGTATGCTGATATGGGGGTATAAAATTGGTAAATGTATGATGTGCAACAGTAACCTTTGGTTTATCAGATTTGTTGCTTGTCTTATCGTGAGCCATATAGAAGAATATGAATTTATGGATGAATTGTGTGGATTGGAAGAATTGAGACCCTTTAACAACATCGAGTGGTGCTTATTTAAAAAAATAAAATAAAAAAATCACCGCACTGGTGCAAGTAACACTTTTAATGGTTTCTATGTTATCATTTGGGAGGCTGAATGTGGTTGTGCAGATGGAGAATAACTTGCTACAGTTGGGGGTGGAAGACGCATGCATCACAATGGAAGGCGGTGCCCCTCGACTTCACCGGGTTCACTGTTCAGCTTCGCCGCGCTCGAGTATGAGACAAATATTGCTAATTGATGGTGGGAGTATGTGGTAGGAAAAATAATTTGGTATGGTAGGGTGTATAATATAATCATAGGATTATTTGAATCAAATGGCTAATAATAGTCTCTCATGGTGTGGGACTTGGTGAGGTCTCTCACCCTAGCCAAAGACTAATTTGAAACCCTAACTCCCTGAGAGTCGTTCCTCTCTTCCTCTCATTCCCGACGGTGCCGCTCTCTGCGTCAGCACTCGCCAGCGGCTGCACTCTGCGCGAGTCCTCCAGCTGCGTCGTTCCATTCCTCTATCGGTGTCTCGGTGCGTTACGCTGGTGTCTCCAGCTGCATCGTCGTCGTTCATCGGTGGCTCGATGCGTTTCTGCGTTGTCGGCTCCTCCCTTTTCCGGCGGTGTCTTCTCTTCTGTAACATGTATTTCATGCTCATCTTTATGTTTGATTTACCTTTTCTAGTGTGTGGGTCGTTTGCGGGGGCTTATGGTGTGTGGGTCGATTTTTCTATGAAAAATTGGGGGGAGGGATCGTTTGCTACACTGTGTGGGTCGATTTTTCCTGCTACAAAGAGGAGGGAGGATCGATTTCAATCTCTTGCTACACTGTGTGGGTCGATTTTTGCTTCTACAAAGATGGGAGGGTTGATTTCAATTTTTTGTTGCCCTGTGGGTTGTGTGGGTCGATTTTTGCTGCTATAATATGATGTTTGCATTCTATTTTGTTATTCTTCTTTTGCTACAATCTGATTTTTGCTGGCTGTTATTGCTCTTAATTTCAGTTTTTTTGCTCAACTTTTTTAGGTCCACAAATTGTCCTCTCCATTTGGGGGAAGCAATGAAACGAGTTCATCTACTCCTGCTTGTACTAATGAGGTGAGTGAATTGTTTTTTAAAGTATTTTTCAGTCTGATGACATGAATTGTTTTCTTATTTTGAAGGTGAATGGAGGACGTGAAGAGATTACCTTGAAGATTTGATGTGTTCTTGGCCACTTGTTGCATTTGTTACTATTTTGTGATTTTGCCATAGACCTTAAAGATCTATTGGTTGTGTTTTCTATTTTATGGCCTGAGGCCTATTTGTTTTTGTTTTGTTAATTTGAATTCTGAGACCTACTTTAATTCCTCCTTTATAAATATTAGCAGGTTTGTGGACTTTATATATGGATATTATTACTATATTGTTTGCTGCATTTTATATAAGATAGAAGTAGTTTTATGCAAGTTGGTATTAGGTGTTGCCTTATTTAGTCAGTGGCCTTTTAAATGGTAGGCTTGTTGGCCTATTTAGTGGCAGGAGTTAGGCCTAATTAGTAGCAGACTTGCGGCCTATTTAAAATCCTACAAGGGAAATAGGCCTTTAAGTATGCATTCAGGTCACGCCAGGCTTTTAAAAAGGTCAGGTCAGGCCTTAAAAATAGCATATGTCAGGTAACAAGCCAGACTTAGACTTGAAATTCTTGAAATAGGCCAGGCCTGGCCTATTTCCACCCCTCCCCACCCCCCAAGTACCCCTCCCCACGTATCCCTACCACTATAACATGTACCCCTTCCCCGTAACCTCTTACCCTTTCCCCAACATGAAAATCCTTATCGGTAGTCATGATGAATTTGTCAAAAATCGATTTCTCGCCTGAACAAGTGAAGAACAGTTTCTCCGGTGACTGAAAGGTCTCCTCCATCCTAACAACAACACCACTCCTCAAACTAGTGAAAAACCATTCCAGTTTGAGAGAAGGAGAGATGAATGCTGGCGGGTTTGAGAGATATGACGAGATAACAAAAGAGTTGACCGTTTCTCCCCCTTTTCTTCGTAGATGAGAGTATAAAGTTTTTTGGATGGGACCCACCTATTTTATTTCTCTCTTCTCTATTTCTCTGCACAACTAAACAAGTGGAAATGACCAATTCTCCTCTATTTCTCTCTTCTCTCTTTCTATCCTCCCTAAATCATCTCTACCAAACAAAGGGGTAATGTAACTAATCATTGTAAAGTCTAAAAATAAAAAGTCTTTGGAAAACCTCATGGAAATAGCAGAATGACTTATGAAATAAATTTATAAAATAATTTATAGAAGAATTTAATTGTTATGTACAAAAGGTGTATTTTTTTTTTTTAAATTGTGAATCAATTAAAAATCATAATATGTGTGAAATTAAGATAAAATTAAGAAAAGAGCGAAATATTTTTTATGAAGTGTATTGATTAATATCAGTTACATTGATATCCAATAATATATTAATAAATTAGTATTATTGTTATTCACTAGTACATAAAAGGGAGTCCACATCGGTTATTTTTGGCTTTTCACATCGGTTTTCAAACTGATGTTGAAATGACCAATGTTGTTTATTGATACTTTTCACATCGGTTTTAAAATCGATGTCTAAAGTACACTTTTAACATCGATTTTTCTAAATAACCGATGTGGAAAGATCATTTTTCACATGGGTTATTACAAAACCGATGTGGAAAGTTTACTTTCTACATCGGTTTTAAATATAACCCACGTGAAAAGTGACCTTTCCACATCGGTTTTTGTATAACCGATGTGAAAAGTCTCATTTTTTTAAAAACTCTTTTTATATTTCTATCATTCATTTCCCCTGTTTCAGTAATCCAGATGAATACCAGTATAACATATTATAAATATTCTCAACACAATCACTTTTGTACAACAAAAACACACTAAATTAATATATACTGAATTTATTACGAACAATACATATGTTCAATTACATTCAGACAACAAAGATAATTAGAAACCAAAAAGCTACATGATATATTATAGATTTCATATCAAAATATATATCAGTCAAAAGTACACTATAGCTAGTACATGATAAGTTTTTAAACTAACTACATACAAACTATGGTTGGTACACTTCAAGAAAGAAAGTTGCCCAACGTCTCCTTATGTTATTGATGTCGGCATCAGATAATGGAGTTGGATTGTTGAATATCTGCAAGTTTAATTGGACAAAAGATTATATCTATTAAGTAATAAACTAACATAAAACATATAACGAATCTATAGCTGTTACTTCTAATTGTTACCAATTAACATTTACCTCGTGCCATCTTTCAGTGATCCTGGAGGAGATAATTTCGACCATCCACTTCATCACATAGTGATAATCCGCTGGCTTATGATATTTTATCTATTATTTTTGAGCGGATTTCATTAATTAAATTTTGTTAAATGCTTGATTTAGCCCAAATTAGACTTTGTTTTCCTATTTTGGTTATTTTAGAGTCAAATGTGTGCATTAGATCATATTTTTATTAATTTTATGATATTTTCTTATTCTTATTTTTAGGAGAGGACAAAGATGAAGGATTGAAATTAGATTGAAGATTGCCAAGTAAATTGCAAGGGCCCACATGACAGATTTGAATCTAAATCAATTTGGATTTGGATTATTATATTAAAAGATAATTCAATTGGCATTGAGATAAAAGATTGGATCCAAATTAATCAATTTGGATTTGGATAATAATTGCCTATCACAACAATAAGGATATGATAAGATTTGGCAATTAATTTGGAGATATTGATTTGGATATGAAGATTTAAAATGCTCATGACCAATTATGATGGAGCTTGCATGAAGATGGAGTTTGAAAAAGTAAGGAAACTGAGCCAAACAGAGCCCATGACGGCCTATCCGTGATGACCATCACGGCCGTGATCGAGTAGAGCTTAAAAGAAAATAATGAAAAAGTCAGAACTGGTCACGGCCGTGACGTGCCAACTGAACCAGACCCTCACAGGCAGAACTGATCACGGCCTAGCTGTGATAAGCATCACGGCCGTGACAGACCAACCAGCAGAGCAACATCCGAGGCAGAATCCTTCACGACCTAGCCGTGATAAGCATCACGACCATGACGTGCAATATTTGGATCTGAACAAACTGATTTCATCTGAATTTGTATTTGAGTGGGATTCAAATTAACCTAATCTATAAATAGGGCAATTAGGCAGAGACTAAGTAACACTTTTGGCTGCTACACTTAGGCAAATTTTTAGGATCTTCTTCTTCTTTTTCTTCTTCTTCTCCTCTTTTAGGTTTTATTTCATGATGTTGTTAATCAAGCTTGTCATCACCATGGCAATGCTTGAGTAGTAGCTTTATTTCTAGGGATTGGGGCTATGCCCAAGATCTAATTTATGTTGTGAATTGATGTTTTACCTTCGTTAATTTTGATTTTGCTTTAGATCTGATTTATATTGTTTTAATTACTTGTAAATCTTGTGCGCACTTATTTGCATGCCATAGTTACTCTAAGGAGGAACCTAGCGGTGAACTTAGGTATCGGATCTATAGAATCAGGCTTAGGACTTAAATCACGAGAGTTAGAAGCGGTCCTTCGAGGATTAACGAATTGTCACAAAACTTAAAGGGTTCAATCTAAATTCAACTACCACGAGAGTAGGGGTTGGTTTAATTGGGCACGGTTTTTGTAACCCGAGAGGGAGCATTAACTTATTTAGGATAAATTCGCCTTCAAAGCAATTTTGATAATTAACAAGGGGTAGTCAATTTAGTAACATGAACAATCTTGTGGTAACCCAATTCCTAGGAATCTCTTTTAATTTGAAAATCCCAAAAATATTTTATTTTATTTTATTGTTTCTTTTATTTTCTTTGAAATCTTCCCACACCTATTTCTCAGTCTAAATAGTTGTTTAACTTGTGAAGTGACACTTAGTTTCCCAATCCCTGAGTTCGATACTCGGTTTCTCACCGTTTTATTATTACTTGCTTCGATCCGGTTTGCTTGTCGGAGCCCATCACATAGTATCCACATTCCCATGATCCACGTTGTATACGGGACTACGTACAAATGAAACCCAATTAGAATATGAGGAATTAAATAGAAATCAATAATTATACCCACTGCAATTGAAGCGTTTGAACTAATAAATATCTTACGTTAGGAATAATCCATCTAATAGCCCGGCGCCTTTCACCATGCAACATGTGGTTTGCATTAATAGAATTATCATGACAAAATAAACATTAATTAAAGTATATCTAATAGATTTCAGATAATTAAAACAACTGCATTAGTGATTATAAATTATTTTAATGCTTACGTTTCCATGATCTTCTTCAGTTCATTCGCCGACTTATTTCCCATTGAGCAGAAGAAGATCACGACATTCATCCGAGGGTATAAGATCAACAGTTGCCATTGCTTGCTGTATTTGAGGAACAATTAGTGACTAAGTCATATATAGTTATAATTAAATAACTGGTACTTACTTATTGAGATAAGGCGCAAGGTAGAGTTGATGATCGTCTCGGGCAAGTATATCACGTATGGTGGTGACTGGGTCTTCTAATGCTAGGAGAACATCACCCTGAATGAACATGGGGTCAATGAACCCATAAAGGGTGAGGTTACCCTGATCAACTAACATACGATGCAGATACCTAATATATTGAAAAACATGTTAATTATCATAGTATTTAAAATTTAATTACTTAACTTATAAATAAAATGTACTTACATGCACCATAACGATAGGTGTGCGAACTAGCCATTTCTTTATCGAGTACAATCTCCATAAGTTCCTTCTTTAGGATATACAATTCGTCACCTGGCACGGCATCATGTTCCAACCTTACCAAAGCTGCAACATTCTTCATGGTCACAACCTCGTATAGCCGAAGTTTAAAAACATCACCAGTGCCCCTTTGTCGATCCCCTAAACAACAAAGATATATATTAGTAATCACAGATAAGTTATTTCATTCGTAATTAATTAAATGGTCAAATAAATACCTTGGCAGGAGCAGACATCTTTGGTCTTCCTGGATCCGACCTTTTAGGCAGAATATCATTTCCAACATTCTAAAAAAAAAATAAAGCATTATCTTTAAAGAATAATAAATAATTTCAACTATAAATATAGAAAAACACAACTAACTGAATACCTCAGATACAACAAGAAACCTGACCAGTCTTCTTGGCCAGGAGATGAAGTTATCGGGGGGCTGACCCACTGTTTGAACCTCCTCAATGGGCACAGGGACTCGAGCATCAACATCTCGAATAATCTCAACAACGACCCTCACCTGATCATCCGAAAATAAACGATGGTGTATGATATTACTGAAGTTATTATGTGCCCTCCCTAATGCCACTAAGCGGCGATCATAATGATCATCAACATACAACTCACACCTATCAGGGTTGTCGTCATCATCATCATCATCATCACCACCACCATCATTTTCAGGCTGATGAGGAGGATCACATAAGCCCTTAGTGCTCACATGGACAGAGGGTTGGACACCTGTCATCTGCTGGGACATAGAAGTCAATATTGCCTGATGCTGGGCAAACTGCTCGGCCATCTCCTGTCTAAGCTCAGCTGCAATCTCCTGTTTTAGCCGTGCTCTATCTGCATCAACATCCCTGTGGCATTGGTGTGAAGATGAACCGTGATATTGGTGAATGCCGACGCCCCATCCAACACCAATTACACAGTCTGGGTGGTCTGGTTTACTGATGGCAGCAGCTAATCGCGTCCTTAGGAACAAAGGTTCCTTGGGTTACCTGCTCGTCCAAGGCATCCTATAACATATAAAATATCAGGTCACATTACAATTCGGTAACAATGTTAAAATGACAATTACAATTCAAACTATACTTACAATCTTCTCAGCTACTTGCATTGGCGGGCCTCCTCAGATGTATATTGTCCCGTATTTCTTTGTCAGGCCCTCTTCCATTTACGATGGCGTGGGGGTGGAGGTGGATCAACAACTTCTGGATGATTTTCAGCGTTAGGATCCGCCTGAGATATTGCTTCCTGAAATGCTTTCTTTTCCTCTTCCACCATTATCTGATCAAGTTTTTTATATCCCCCACGAGACAGTACATGGGGGTAGACATTCTTGCTTTGGTTTTCCTGCCCCTTTTCCCTCTTCTCCTGTTATAAATAGAAGACAATTAAATTACATAAGTAAATAAAATTAATGAAATTACATAAATTTAGAGACAAATCAAATAAGTTAACCTGAAAGCTGGGATCATGTTGGCTCTAAACAAAGCGATCCCATGTCGCCTGGTCAAGAAACGGGTACACCTCTAGTGGGTTCTTTTCACATCTTGGATTGAATACATAGTATCTACCTAGGTCGACCTTAAAAGCCCTCCAACGCTCACCAACATACTTTATCAAACGCTTCTTCATATCCGTTGTATCCGGTATGTCAAAGGTGAGCTACATTAACACCAAAAGAATCAACGAAATACTATATGATATTAATAAAATTAAAATAAAGTAGATACAGACAAACACAAGACGTAAAAGTATAGATACCAGAATACTCTCCCATATCTGATCCTCCACGTCCGTCAGTACATCTTTCCAATTATCAATAAGTATACTAGGCTTGCTTCTAGCAAGGGTCCCCACAAAACTGATAAATTTCTCTGCCATTGGCCCAATAGGATTGAGGTTATTATCAAAATCGATTCTTATCCTTTGATTTGAACCACGGTTGGCAGTCAAATTCCTCATTGTTGTGGCACGTCTACCCTTTCTACCCGTAGACGGGGTCTCTGACCAGCTGCATGAATGAGGGATATCCTCAGGATCGGCCATGTATACCTGTTTAAACAAAAAAAACTTGTCAGTATGTCAGGATAAATATCAAACATAACTTATAAATATCGATCAACGTACGTAAAGATAACTTATAAATATCAACGTAAACATATAATATGACTTTAAACATAACTCAAACTAAACTTACATTGTGGTCAATTAGTAAAGTTCTCCCATAACCCTTCTTGGTGATCATTACGAGTAGCATGTACATCGTCCACTTCATTTTCCTCATTGAAATTAGGCACCCGTGTTGAGAAAGAAGGAGTATCAGAAATATCAAGAGTTGAATCTTGATTTTCCTCACTACCATTATACATATTTTTTCCCTGGAGAACCACTGACCACCTTTTGTTAGAAGGATCGATCACGGATATAAAACACTTGTTTTGCTTGGGATGCCATGATGAAAGGCTCTTCTTTATTACCTACCTTATTAAGGTCCACCAATTTGAATCCTAACTCATCGGTTTGCACACCATAGTTACTGTCCACCCACTGACATTTAAAAACAGGTACTCTAAACTTCGTGTAATTGACCTCCCATATCTCTTCAATGATTCCAAAGTATGAAATGGATGCCATAACATGGTTTTTATCTTTTGAACTAGAGAGATGCATGGATTCAGCGACGACCATAACCCCACTGTTTTGCATAGTACTTTTGTCATCCTGGGACTTTGTATAGAAGGAAAACTTATTGATATCGTACCCACTCCAGCATATGACATCAAAGTTAGGCCCCTGTGCTAGCCATTTTAATGTATCAGAAGCAATACCATCCTTTGCAATTTTTTCTTTAAACCAGTTCAAGAAAGTCTTGTTATGCTTGTTCAAACACCATTTTTCATTCATTCTAGGGTAAGTTTCATTGATGATGCTTTTGTGCTCACATAAGTATGGTTCAACCTCATCAGTGTTATTCAATATATACAAATATGCTTGAAGCACTTCCACCCGATCCATGCTCTTAATAGTAATACCTCGTGTACCCTTACCATCATATCTTCCTTCGTGACGAGACTTCGGAAGCCCTACAGGTTCCGCTTTTGACATGTAGTCAGTACAAAACTCAATTGCTTCTTCTACAACATACCTTTCAACAATATATGCTCGGTGTGGATTCTTCATATATCCTTTCAATATCTTCATGTATCGCTCAACCGGGTACATCCACCTTAAATAAACGGGGTCTCACAATCTAATCTCCCTCACTAGATGAACAATCAAATGAACCAAGATGTCAAAAAATGAAGGTGGAAAATACGTCTCCAATTGGCACAAGATAATGGTTGCCTCATTTTCCAAGTCATCCAACTTTTTAGTGTCAATGACCTTGCTACATATAGCATTGAAGAATAAGCATAACCTAGTAATGGCATGTCTGACTTTTTTAGGCAAGATGTCACGAATGGCCACCGGTAGTAGTTGTTGCATCAAGACATGACAATCATGAGGCTTTAAGCCAACTAATTTGAGATCTTTCATAGAGACAAGTCTTTTGATATTTGAAGAGTAACCCCGTGGCACTTTGACTCCCCGTAGACATTCACAGAAACTTCTTTTCTCTTTTTTTGATAAAGTATGACATGCTGGGGGCAAATAAGTCTTCTTATCCCCTTTATGTGGAGCTAACTGCTCTCGTATACCCATCGCAACTAGATCCAGACGAGCATTCATACCATCCTTTGTCTTGCCTTGAATGTTGAGAAGCGTTCCGATTAAACTGTCACACACATTTTTCTCCACATGCATCACATCAATACAATGTCTTACATCAAGCTTGGCACCAGTATGGAAGATCAAAGAAGATCGACCTCTTCTTCTATATGTTCTTCTCGGTAGCCTTCTTCTGGGTCTTCCCATAGATAACATTAGTGTTGTTCACCCTTTCATAAACTTGCTCTCCAGTCAAGGCCACCGGAGCAATTTCATTCTCCGAAATGTTGGTGTAAGCCCTAGAGGCCAGTGTATTTCTCAGACTTACATTTGTATCTTGCTATTATATATATATATATATATATATATATATATATATATATATATATATATATATATATATATATATATATATATATATAGAGGCATTCCAGTTTATTGTGTTACTTGTCTAAACATAATAAAGTCCTTAGAATAGAAATTTCAGTTTAATAGAATATCAAGTATATGACTTGATCGTGAGACACTATTGAACAATGAAATCCTATTCTTAAATATCCGTTGTCAAGTATTTTATTAATAAGGACAATAATAATACATTGAGACTATTATGTATGCAGACTGATGACCATATCTCACGGGTCATGGATATGAGATATCGAGTCGCCATATAGGTACACATTAGAGTAATGATGTACTGGATTGACCCACCATGAGAACACTACATGGAGCGTTGTGTGAGTGTCATAAGTAGTTCTCATAGTGACAATGGTGTATGCAATCCTTCGACCTGAAATCGCTACGATCCCTACATGAGGAGTCGTGTGCTTTAATATCGTCAAACGTCATCTATAATAGGAGGATTATAAAGACGGACATTGGGCATACCACGAGCCATGCAGAGGGATGTGAGTGACCTAGATGGAATTTGTCCCTCCTACATAACAGGGGTAATATCTGTGGGGCCCCTGATAGAGTGAGACTGTAAAATGCATGGCCATGTTGAAATGAGTCAATATGAGATATTGACCTCATTTGTTGTTAAGTCTACTCGGGTATCAGGGAACATGATATTGAACCATACAAGGGTGACACATTCCATGTCTTGTGTTCAATATATATGGACAAAGGGATAATAATGCACATGAATATTTGTCACAGAAAGGTTTCGTCAAATCACTGACTTTCTCATTACTTAGGTAGCAGTGATGTATTGCTAGATACCGCTCACTGTTTGTAATATTAAATGGGATTTAATATTACTACTAACGTTTTGGGAACCTATAGGGTCACACACATAAGAGCGGATTAAAAGAAGCATTAAAAGGAGAGTTGGACTTTTCTATTGGGCCTAGCGCATAGTACGTGGGGCTGATAAGCCTTCGGCTTATCTAGTTTTATAACTAGATGGACCGTGGTTTTTGTGCAAATTATTCGAGTTCAATCTCGTTTTCGCCCAAATTTGCCTTGTTTTGTTCCTAAGTTGGACTTTGACTCATTTTGCATCTTTTGTGTAGTTTTTAGCTTATTTTTGGATAGAATTATGCTTTTGGTTGCTTTTGGTGTTTTCAGGTCAATAAGTGAAGCTCCGGGAGTCAAGGGAAGCCAAGAAATAGTGGAAATTGCAATTCTGGAGACACTCGCCCCGCGAGTGTATGCTCGCCTCGCGAGACTGAAGGTCAACAAAGCAGCAAAAGTCATCATTTCTGGATCACCCCGCGAATAGTATGCTCGCCACACGAGAGTTTGAAGACCTGGAAGTCAGAGACCATCACGGCCTAGCCGTGATGAAGGTCACAGCCTAGAATTGAAGTCTCGCCCCGCGAAAGTCTGAAGACCCTGGAAGACAGAGACCATCACGGCCTAGCCGTGATGAAGATCACGGCTGTGATAGATTAGGGTTTGGAAGACTCGCCTCGTGAACAAACTCTCGCCTCGCGAAAATCCAAACTTGAATGCGCGCCAAAACTAAAATTCGCGTCACGAGAGTAAGCTCGCCCCGCGAGCAGGCGAAAAACAGAATCCTTATTTAAAGGCTGTTTCAGATTAGAATGGGGGGTAGTTTTAAAGGAGGTGTTTCCACTTGTTTAGATCAGTACGAATCCTTGTTTCTCTTTGGAGCTGCGTCTCCTCTTTTCCTTTTCTTTTTATTTTACGATGGTGATTATGTCCGAGTGTTTGTCTATGAGCATGAGGAACTAATCCCCTCGTCCGAGGGATCGATGAAGCCGCCCATGGCGGTGTAGTGTTCTTGTGATGTATGTGTTTCTCCCCTTCTCTCATTAATGTTTTCCAATTCTGTTTTGAATGCTTAATCATATGTGTTGCGTGATTAACTAGTTAAACGTGTTTGAGGCCGATCGGCGATTCACGTTTTAGAACTTGGATTGGAATCACTAATCGAATGATAAACACGACAGTGGATTTAGGAGATTAGTGCAACCTTATAGGGAACAAGAATTAACCAAATTTGAGATTAGGGTTATGAGACCTAGCAAGTAATTAATCCAATCGTCAAATACGTCCTATTGAGCACGACAGTGGATATAGGAGAATTTGGGGGTCCCGGTTGACATTGTAATTGAACTTAGGAGGAATTCATCATCACTTGGGTACTATGCATGATTGGGTAGGTGAATTTGAGACCTTGGATATTTTAATTTCAGGTTTTTAGTTAAATATTTCATTAGATTTGTTAATTTGAATTTAATCCTATTCTCTCTCCCTCAACCACCTTCTGTAACTTGACCAAACGCATCGGATTTCCCGCGGACTAGACGAGTTGGTAGCCCAATCCCTGAGTTCGACCTCGGTAATTACTTACCGTGTTTATTTTATTACTTGCGACGACCCGGTACACTTGCCGGCGTCACAACAGGGGCTTAGGTCAAACACTGCTCACTAACTCACTTAAGGAGGTGCTGCTATAAGTAGACCACTTAAGCTATTGTGCACACACGGATTTGTTTTACCCTAGCCGCACATAGAGAGTGAGAGTGAGCAGCAAGTCTCGGTTTTCGAAGCTAGCACTGTGAGACAGAGACGCTTCGGGTTCGTGACGTTGGACGTTCACGGAATCTGCTCGTGTGGATACCTTAGAGACATTGTTCGTGCGGTGTTCGTGATAGACGATTTTAATCAACTGTCATCGCTTCAAGAGGTAAATCTTCTAACCATGAATCGTGACCATTCACAAGGATCCTTCGATGTGAATTTTTCCGCTGCGTTATTTTTTTTTTATACGCAAATTCCCAACACGAAAGTCCATTGAAAGCTTTTCTCAATCTACGATAAGGATGATTACGTAGGAGAAATCTCTGATGCCCAAGGTAAACTGTCTTCCTTCCATGTTAAAGTTGATGGTAACATGTGCCTTCTTCACATATTGGACATGCTTTATGCCCCTTAACACTATACCCACACAGGTTCCCGTATGTTGGAAAGTCATTGATGGTGAAAAATAACATGGCACGCAATCTGAATGTCTCACGGCAATACCCGTCGATCACATCAATGCCTTCATCCCACAACATTCTCAAGTCTTCAATCAAGGGACTCAGATAAACATCAATATCATTTCCTTAACATAATGTATTTGCGCTTCATGCACAACCAAAGAGACAGGTTGTAAATTACCAGGAGAACATGCCATGAACTATGAATACTACTTAAGTTTCCATATGGATTCATTCCATCGGTAGCAAGTCCAAGCCTGAGGTTTCTGGGCTCATTGCCGAAATACAGAAACAAACTATCAATTCTTTTTCATTGCAAAGAATCGACCGGATGGCGAAGCTGTCCATCACACTTCCTCTCATCTGCATGCCATCTAATGTTTTTTGAGTCATTTACATTAGAAAACAATCGCTTGAACCGCGAAATCACTGGAAGATACCATAACACCTTCGCAGGAGGACCTTTGGTGACCACATTACAACTAGAATCACCATCCTTCACTTTGTAGCGTGATACTCCACACCTGGGGCACTCGTGCATCTCTTCAAACTCTTTCCTGTACAATATACAATCATTGGGGCAAGCGTGTATTTTCTTATACTCCATACCCATCGGACACAATATCTTCTTCGCCTCATAGTTTCGAGATGGCAATGTGTGACCTTCTGGAAGTATGTCTTTCAACAACTCAAGCAAATCGGTAAAGCTTTTATTGCTCCACCCATTTATCACCTTCACATTGAACAATCTTAACACCACTGATAACCGTGTGAAATTAGTGCACCCCGGATCCAAAGCCACTTTCGGATCACTCCACAAAGTATCATACACATGTGCATGCCGAAAAGACTCTTGCCCAACATCACGGATCATGTCCTCTAGTCCATCGTCCATATCCACGTCATCAACTTCCTCTATATCCGACACCCTCGGCCTGTCTAATGATTCACCATGACATATCCATGTTGTATAACTCTTGCAAATCCCCTGACAAATAAGATGATCACGTATCTCCTCAGCTTCTAGTCGTCTCTCATTCAAACAGTTAACACAAGGACAATAAAACCTTCCGTTACCACTATCAGGAGCATTTGTTTTTGCAAACTGTAGAAAATATTCCACTCCATTCTCATACTTATCACTTGTCCGTCTAGCATTCATCCAACCGTGATCCATGACTAAAACCAATAACTTCGTACTTAGTCTAACATATTCATCAACCACTTCTCATGACAGGGTATGTCCCTATCCCATTCGAGAAGAAACTTTTTCAACATTCGGTTAACAGTTAGTCCTTAACTCTCATGCTCATACTCGACGAAATTTCGACAGCATTTCCCTTCGGTCTCCGACGTACACGACTTGAACGCGATGACATCCACCACGATAAAGTATGCACCCGAAGAACGAAAGGAAATGTATCAATATGAACTTTAATCAAGTATATAACATTAGAATCAATGAATAACTATTTTAACTGAATGAAGAAAAAGTTTTTTCCCAAACTGTCCAACTTTGGACAATTCAAGATCCAATACAATGAGCGGTAGATTTAGCACGTACACGTGTGCTCATTAGTATTGCATCTCAAACGGGAAACTAAGGCTTTATTAATTATTGTGGGCATATTCTCGGATCAAATAAATTTTCAAGCAAATACATTAAAACTCCAATGAAAGCTTTTCGGCCAAAACGATGGAAATCAAACCTTACTTTGTAATTTTCCAATGCAAAGCGGCTATCTCCATAGGTATAACTCCTTTCTTGTATTTTCTGTCACAAGACACCACATGCAAGTGGACTCCAAGTGGTCAAACCCAAGCCATAGTTACAGGTTTGATTTGGATTTGAAAAAATAACATTGCATCATCATAAACCAAATGACTTGACAAAACCCGTGAAAGTATAATCTTAAATGCTTTTCTCCATGAATCTCAACTCTCAATTTCCCAGCATCCATACACAAGATGATATAAAATGCAAAATTGCTAAAATTACTATGGGCAAGAAGCTCTTACCTTTTGTATCGAAGGATTGTACCCCTCACGTAGAGTCTAAATCAAAGCATGAAAAATACAGTGTTAGCTTATTTAAGACCAAAAGATCATATAAGAAAATGAGTAGCGAAGAGCTATGGCTATTCAGGCAGGAAGCAAAGAACATGAAGAAAAAAACTAAATCCATCAGGCCATCATATATATTCAATCAAAAACTATATATATCCTTTATTCTCCTTAAGAAAACACAAAGTTTCCCTTCCTGCCATGTATTTTTGGTGCATATTGCAGTGATACCTGGCACTTCCTTTCATTAGACCATGTGGCATAAAAATAGCAATAATCCTCATTGAGCCATTTTATCAAGCACTTGGTGCGCATTATAGACCTTTTCAACAACCAAGCATGTGATGTTAATCCTTCCCCAAAAAACATAATGAATCAAGGAAGCCTATACACATAATGTCAAGTATAAACAAACGTGTCACCAAGGCCTGATTGATAATGATATATGGCTAGCTAACTCATGAAAAACTTGATGCTTTACATGAGTTCTAGAAATAGAACAAAAGTAAAGCAAGGTAAAAAACACACGAGATAAAGAACAGGTCGTGACCGTGTTAGTTTATGGGTGTAATATGAAATTATTGAAGAGTTTAATAATTTATGGTTAAATCACCAACTTAGTCATCAAGTTATTCTCAACATACAAATTATTGAAGAGTTATTAGTTTTTACAAATTTGCATCAGCTGCAGAATTACAGATTCTAAGGGTATAACTGCATACAAAATGATTCATCCAATAGGTATACATGAAAATGAGTTGCAGAACAGTTCCATTGTAAGAGTCTCGTGTTCTTGCATGTGTAATGTGTGCATTGTGAGTACTGTAATGAGTGCAATCTGCTAGTTACAAGCACATTATTCTAGGCCACAAACAAACAACACAATCTGCTAAAGAACATAAACTCAATCAAAATAATAATAATAATAATAATAATAATAATAATAATAATAATAATAATAATAAAAAGAAAATTAATTATTAAACATAAACAATGTTATCTTCTCCATTTGAACATGTGCATTAGCAAACCTCGAGCATTGCATCAAAGACATGAGGTGCAACTTTCACACTTGCACATTTTCCAATTTGCATAGATATATATCAACTAAAGAGGTGGTCACAAAGACATTCTTGTGCAAACCACTCTCACTCATATACCTATCTATCCATTGTCCATTCACTATATCCCCTAACATTTATAGCATATAAAACATGAATAAGAAGAGTAAAACTATCTCCAACAACCCTCTAAACAAATCAATACCTTCTTTATAATGCCCAGACTCAATATACCCACAAATGATGGCAGTCAAGAAACAACTTTTTTGGGGAATATCATCAAACAACTTTTGTGCATCCTGCAAGTACCGCATTTCGAATATAAACAAACAAGACTAGTCTTAACAAACATGTCACAATCGAAACCAATCATAACCAAGAGGGAACGAAGGTTTATACCCAGTTGGAATTGCAAGGCCTAGCACGTGCCTTGAGAACAAAAGGGAAAGGGAAGTTATCTAGTTCCAAAGTCGTGGTCTGACTCACTCACACGAATAAGAATCAAAGAAGGAAATGAGTGAGTTGGTTCTTTCTTCTCATCCCACATAGAGAGACAAAGGAGTAACGAAGGATGGCGCAGTTGAAGGAGGCGAACATGGTTCACTCACCGCAGTCAAAAGGGGCGAACATGCTGTGTGGAGGAATTTAAGGATGGAGGTGGTGGCCGGTAATGGAAGAGCAGAGCAAAAACAAAGGAAAAGGGCGCATGACAGATGGAGAGAATGAAAATAGAAACAAATAGTAGGGTTTTGTCAAATATTACACATCGGTTGTCCAAAAACTGATGTGGTTAGTCATATTTCACATCGGTTCACTAGTAACCGATGTAGAAACTTACGATTTAATTTAAAATTTATTTTTTTATTTTTGACATCGGTTATGTATAAAACGATGTGGTTAATATATATTAGACATCGGTTCAATAGGAACCGATGTGGAAAGATAAAAATTTTAAATTTTAAATTTTTTTGTTTTAATTTTAGACATCGGTTAAAATACAACCGATGTGGAAAATATTCACACATCGGTTATTTATGAAACCGATATGGAATCATTTTCTTTTAATTTCAAAAATACCACCGCCTCGTTTTACACATCGGTTTTGTAGAAACCGATATGGAATCTTCGATGTTTAAATCATATTTTGTTATGTACAAAAGGTGTATTTTTTTTAAAAAAATTGTCAATCAATTAAAAATCATAACATGTGTGAAATTAAGATAAAATTAAGAAAAGAGCGAAATATTTTTTATGAAGTGTATTGATTAATATCAGTTACATTGATATCCAATAATATCTTAATAAATTAGTATTATTGTTCTTTCTCTATCTTAATTATTAAAGTGGACGGATCCAAGTGTTGTACACTGGGGGCAGGTGCCCCCACTAAGGAAAAAACTATTTGTATTAAAAGCTACATAATTTATTTTTTTCCCCATTAAAAAATAAATGTTGCCCCCACAAATGAACTGTTGAATGACCATCTGGTTAGGTGCATAAATACATTTTTTTATAGTAAATCACAACAATTTCAAAATATAAAGATAGTGATGTCCAAGGTTTATGTTTATTTATGCATTACAACATGCATTGCTGTTCCTAGAGTATTCTTTAACTATTTTTAGAGCATTACAACACGGTAATTTCCAATCTTTGGCTCAATGATAGTGATATCCAATGTTTTGAATTGCAGTTGCAATTGTGGTTACGTTTGTGAATCATGTTGTGTTTTTTGTTATCGGAGACTGTTGTGAAAAAATATTTATCGTACGCATGTGCCGCCTGCATTGGGAACAATTAAGTTGAACACGGATGGTAGTGTGCATGGTAGCCAGGGTCGTACAGGATTTGGTGGTATTTTGAGAGATCATTCTGATGCGTGGCTGGTGGGTTTTAAAAGGCTACATGGGCTCTGTGAGTATCCTTTCAGCTGAACTAAATGCCATCCAGCAAGGTGTCCTCATACCCAGGCAGAGAGGTTACAGAAATTTAGTCCGTGAGAGTGATTTTATGGAAGCTATTCGCTTGATCCTTGAAGCCGATGAACCTTTTCATCACTAATTCACTATGGTGCTATATATTGTTTCTAATATTAGGCGCATTCTTGCAGAAGATAGGGACTTGACTTAGCGTAATGTGTATAGAGAAACTAATCAATGTGCGGATTTCCTTGCTAAAAGTGGAGCAGCCGAGGATGACAGCTTTGTTACTTTACATGCAGCTCCACATGACACGAGTTCTTTGCTTTTAGCTGATGTTTTAGAGACGCATGTGCTGCATAGCTAGTTTTTCGTTTTCTTTTCCGTTGTATCCAAAAAAAAAAAAAAGAAAAAGAAAAAAGAAAATGCTAACCACTGCCAGTGTACTTAGTGGTAATGTTTTATTGGAAATAGTATTCTCAACCTTTTGAAAAGTGATATATTGAGTTTAACAATAAAAATTTATCAGTTCTTGGTTTGTACTTAACGAGTCAAAAATGGTAATATTTTATTGGAAATAATATTTTCAATATTTTGAAAAGTGATATATTGAGTTTAACAATAAAAACTTATTATTTCTTGGTTCTTTAAGACACTGGTTAGGATGACCCAACAAAAAAATTTAAAATACACGTATCAAAATGATAGTTACATTGATAGTATATACTATTTTGATCCTACAAATAAATAATTTATGACCTTTATATAATTTTTTTAAGTTTATGTCAATAAGTTTATAAAATTGCACGTCTATCAATGGGGTGCCAGTCTAGTTGAAGCAACTTGTCATAATAAAGACGAGAACTTGGGGATATGGGTTCGAATTCTTGTGAAGTCACCCTTTTGAGAGGCCGAGAATCAAGGTGTACCCTGCTTAATTAGCCGAATCAGAAATTAGTCTCATAGCTAACCAAAAGGTCCCAAGACCATCCGCATCGCACCTAAAAAGCGTGGTGCTTAACTTTTTAGCATAGGTGGTGCTTAAAATTGCATAGCGATGTAGCGGGTGCTTATTGGAGTGCTTAACAAGCACAGATCTTGCACAAGCACTCGGTGCTTGTGTCGATCCGTGACAGTTTTTTTTAATTGAAATTAATTGTGACTTGCATGGAGAAAAGTAGTCGTTGTGCCAACGACTAAAAATTATACGGTTTGGACCTTTTTTTTAAATTTTTTTTTACCAATTATAATGTATAAATATGTGATGAACTTCCATTTTTTTACACAACCAAACCTATCTAAATTTTCTCAATCATATTCTCATAGTTTCTCAAAATTTATCCTTTTTTTTAATCAAACTTTCATCTCACGCAATAGACCTGACCAAGCCAATATCAATTCCTTCTTAAATTTCATGCAAAACTATCAACAGTTGAGTAGTCCAAATTTTCAAAATCATCCACCTATACCAAACCCACAATATAATCCAAATATGGGTAATTTTCAATTTTCTACACTCCTATTTCCATTTCCATTTCCCACAATGGATCATGGGACTTCAATGGGGACCACTGGTGGGCAATCTTATGAAAAAGACCAAGAAAAAACAGTTGAATTCGCGACAGAATCTCAATCTCCAGCATTTTCCACGCAAGTCGGGTTGGATAATATTACTCTTGATGAAGAAGAAGATCAATCAACTAAAAAAAACAAAGAGCTAGCTCATCCAATCATGGCTAAATGTTTCCAAGGATGCGGTTGTAGGGGTAAACCAAAAAGTAGATTCCTTATGGTTAAGAATTAGAGATGGTTACAATGAGAATCCCGGTCATTTGAAAGCGAGGGATTTGACACAATTAAAATGTCGATGTCAGAAGTTGAATAGCATAGTTAAAAAATTTGTAGGGTGCTACAAACAAGCCTATCATAGAAAGAAAAGCGGTAACTCCGAGATTGACATCATGGGAGATGCATATCAGATTTATGCTCAAGATGTACGTGAGCAGTTCAAGTTAGAGCATGCATGGCGGTTGTTGAAAGATGAACCTAAATGGTCAAACCCATCATTTGAAGGAGCTAGTAAGAGAACAAAGATTTCTGCTTCTGGAGCATACTCATCATCTTCTAACCCGGAGACGCCATCAAATGATGAATACAACCCGACTTCACCTAATATGGCTCGTCCAATGGGGACAAAAGCATCAAAAGCAACAAAAAAAGGGGAAAATCAAAAGCAAATGAAACATCTTCTGCTTATGTTGATCTAACTGCAATGGATGACAGACAAAAGTCGAAAATTAGTTATGGAAGAATGGACACGTGCCAAGGTAGAACACAACAAGTTGAAGGAGAAAGAATTATGGATGAAGGAGAAAGAGTTGGAGTTGCAGATGAAGATGAAGGAGAAAGAGCTCGAGATGCAGATGAAGATGAAGGAGAGAGAGTTTGACTATCAAATCCTCTTCAGGGATACATCTGGGATGACAGAGATTCAACTACAAGATCACGAGAGACTGTGTCACATAATTAGAGGAAAATATACGTAGTGTAATGATGTTGGTTTAGTTCTAAATTATTAGTAATGATGTTGGTTTAGTTTTTAATCAATGTAACGATGTTGGTTTAGTTTTAATTAATGTAACGATGTTGACTTAGTTTTTAATTATCAAATATTTCTATCTTAATTACTAATGAATTTATTAATTATTAGTCAAACTAACCGTTATTCAACCTAGCCGTTGGTAGTCTCTCTCTATATATTCTTAAGATGTAAGATGATTTTCACACCTCTCAATTGTGCAATTCATTCACATCTTCTTATCCAATTCTTTCAAAACATTTACTCTCATGGATCCCGATGATTCAGACCATGAAGAAATGCTTGAGTGGGAGCTGATGGATGATTTCATAAATGATGACTATGAAGAACAACGCATGAGGTATGCAGTGCAACAAGAAGCTACAACACATAGACGTAGAAAAACACATAGAACGAAGTCGTGAAGAAGGACATGCTCGATTGTTCAATGACTACTTCTCAGATGATCCAGATACACAGATGAGCAATTCCGACGAAGATTTCGAATGCGAAGGGATATCTTCCTTCGTATCATAGAAGCCCTTCGCAATCATGATGAGTATTTTGATATGAGAGTTGATGCAACTGGAAGAATGAGGCTTTCATCATTGCAAAAATGCATTGCTGCTATTTGTATGTTGGCATATGGATCTTCTGCCGACAGTGTGGATGATTATGTGCGAATTGGAGAAAGCACTGCACTGAAATGCTTACAAAAGTTTGTAAGGGGTATTTATGAGATATTTGGGAACGAATACTTAAGAAGGCCTAACAATAATGACATTGAACGCCTACTACAAATAGGGGAGGCATGTGGTTTTCCAGGTATGTTAGGTAGCATTGATTGTATGCATTGGGAATGGAAAAATTGTACGGTAGCTTGGAAAGGACAATTTACTCGTGGTGATCATGGGAAACCCACAATCATGCTCGAAGCAGTTGTATCACAAAACTTATAGATTTGGCATGTATTTTTTGGGGTTGCGGGTTCAAACAACGACATCGAAGTTCTCAACTAATCTAATGTGTTTAATGACGTTTTGGAAAGACAAGCCCCCGCTGTGCAATATATGCTAAATAGAACCCAATGTGACATGGGGTACTATCTAGCAGATGGTATTTATCCAGAATAGACTACGTTTGTCAAGAGCATTCCAATGCCACAAGGAGATAAAAGAAAGTTATTCGCCCAACATCAAGGAGCAAAAAAGGATGTTGAGCGTGCATTTGGAGTGCTTCAATCTCGATTTGCGATTGTACGTGGCCTCGCGCGTGCTTGGCGAATGGATACAATCAAGCATATATTACGTGCATGCATCATTTTGCATAACATGATTGTGGAAGATGAAAGACACACATACGACGGCCATTTTGATTATTCTTATGATCATCCCAACAATGATGTCTCAACAAATGAAGTACGTAATAGTCCTCATCCACATCTTGCATCATACTTACAAAGACGAACACTTGTGCAAGATAGGCAAAATCATCACCAACTTCAAGCGGACCTTGTGGAACATATTTGGGAACGTTTTGGGTGTGATAATCAGCAAAATTGAATTTTTAGTTAATTATGTAATTTCATCATTTTAATGTTTTCATTTTGTAAATTCATCGTTTGTAATTTCATAATTTTAAATTTCATCATATGTTCTAATTTTTATTACAGATTTTTTAATTTTAATTTTCTATTTTTTATTTGACAAAAAAATATATTTACATTAGGAGTTGTTGGTGGGGTCCATTTAAAAAAATAATATAATTTTGTAATTGTAAGGATGTGTGGTCACTAGTGGGATCCATTTAAGAATTTTTTAAGAGTTGCTGGGAATTGGAATGAAGGGATGATGTGCTTAAATTATTAAAAATAATATGTAATGATGAGACCTATTTAAAAACTCTAAAATAGGATACTGGGACATGAATGCTCTAAGCTCCGTTGGACCCCTCCACACAAATAGCTAATTACAATCCGAACCAAAAAAAATATAAAATTGGAATTGCACATCAATTCTGAAAGCCATGGATTAGCAGTGGTGAGCGAATAAAGACTCATTGTTGGCACGCTCGAAGGCTAACAGTGTCAATGGATCGTAGAGGAGGCAAAGTGCCCAAGCTCCTCAATCTAATCTAGTTGTCGCCTTGTCGGGGACGTGATTTGTTGCCATTGATTAACTGGTCAAGTTCATAGATAGGCGACTATGTTGTTCAATACCTTGCTTGGCCCAGAAACAAAATGTTACTGCTTTTGGGTTTCACGGGTACAAAGATTTTCGATTGACTATGATCATTGAAGTAATGCGAACGAATTGTTAAGTAAAAAAGAAACACAGGTTTTTATGGGGTTTGGTATATGCTAAATGATTGTTGCTTGAAGAGTATATGCAGTCGCTCTGTATCCTCAGATTACTTGCAGGAATTTATGTTTAATATCTATACTAGAATATAAAAGCTAAGTTGTTTGCATATTTGTTTTGGATCTACAAATATCTTCACTCTTTCTTGGGGAAGAAATAGCAAGATTTGTACTTTTGGTGGAATTTCCAGAGTTAGAGTAGTTAACAATAAAGGTGGTTGCATATTCTATTACACCTTACAAGTTATTTTCATCTTTATTATGAATTGTTAGCAGCTGTTTGGTATACTGTAATTTTCAAAATTCCAAATGAAGAATGAAGTAATGAACCAACACTATTTGTTTACCGGGGCTAATAATGTTTTTGTTGGAATCATTATAAAATGGATGAGTATTACATTTGAACTTTGGCATTCACATTTATAAAATGAACACATTAGGATCTGTTTGCTTTGTGAAAACACTTCATATTTTCATTTCTTGAAATGCATTATTATTTTCTTATTTCTATTTTTAATGAAAATATGAAAACATTTTTTGTTAATATATTTCAACATGTTTTCTATTTCTATTTTCAAACAGACATGTGATAGTGTAAACTGTTTCATATTCAACCTTATCCTTTATGTAAAGATCAAACCTTTAGAGCTTGACTTAAACCAATGAAACTTGCTCCTATCTGATTGACTGTTTGCAATAGCATGACATAATTGCAAAACAGGCCCTTAATGTGTAAACGTGTAGAACGCATTAGGTTTTACTTACATGGTAAAATTGGTCTTATCTGTTGCATTTGAATTTTGTGTTTTTCCATCAGAAGTATGGCAAGTAACATCATCAAGCCATGTTACATACTGACATGGCCAAATCACATGTTTATATACAACTATTGGGGATAAGGTAGATTTATCTAAATGGTAGAGAAGTTCTACATGGAAGTAGATAATCTAATAATTTATTGTGCTTATACTGTAGAAAACCTGAATACAAGAACCTATAAATCTTTTTGGCTCTACCACTTTCTAAGGGGATATTAAATTTAATGGCCAGAAGTCAGATGATAATTATGGCATTGTCGACTCTGCCTCCTTGAGATCTCATAAAAGCTTCTGGAAGACGGAGAGAATTCTAGTGTATAAGATGTAATTTTCTACATGAAGTGAAGCCCCCAGAGGCCAAATAAGGTAAACATCAGAAGCACAGAATATGAAGCAGATGTGGCTATGTTGGGGCTTCCTGCTGGTCCTGAGCCATAGACTGATGCTCCACCAGGAATTGTCATGGTTGGTGGAGTTGGGATCACAGTACTTGGTGCAGTTGGGGTCATAGTAGTTGGTGGACTTGGTGGATTCGGTGGGCTTACATATGTTGGTGCACTCATGCTGCATGGAATATATATTAGAATGTATAGGATTACCCATCATGTTTTATTCATTAATGGTTAATAAGATATAGGTGCTATAAATTCTCACCTTGATGTTTTTGATGAAGCATAGTGGCAGTTCCCATTACCTGAAACAATAGTTAAGTGTTTAGATAGAGAAGCACATGGAACATACATCATAAAGTAGGATTCTGTTGACAGTTGATAAACTGAAATAAGTAAATGAAGCCCACAATCCCTGGAGTCATAAATAGTTTACATTGGTATCAATTAATTTGGTCAGAAAGTCAGTATGCTCAGTAGCCAGCAGAATTTTTCAGGACATTCATCAGTTACTGTACTGACAAAGGGATTTCAATAGTCAGGGGGTTTGATGGAAGGGTATATATTCTGGCTTGTATGTTTGATGAAAGTCTTACTTGGATCTTTGTTTGTAAGTGTTGCTGCTCCTCCAAATGCACAGCTTGTAGGTGCTGGTTTCTTCTGGTAGTAGTCATTGAATGCATAAGAAGCATGGTCGCTAAGAGTATTTGGGTTATAACAGCTTGCTCCTGGTTGAAGTGCTGAACAGTCTGCACCTCCATACCCACAAGCATAGTCAAGAGCCACCTTTAGAGCTTTGTCTGCGGCCGATTGGCTTGCAACACACCATTGACCACCTGATGATGCAGGAGTGGAAGTGGTTGGGGTTGTGGGAGTTGCAGTTGGGCTGGGTGGAGTTGTAGTTGGGGTTGTGTATGGGGTTGTAGGGTTGGTATCTGGGTTTGTGTATGGGCTTGTGGGGGTTGTGTATGGGGTTGTTGGAGTTTGCCCTGTTGTGTCAGGTGATGGATTTGTGGGGCTTGTGTATGGTGTTGTTGGGGTTTGCCCTGTTGTGTCAGGTGATTGAGGAGATGTTGGGTTTAAGGTGGGATATGGATTTGCTGTGCCTGGTGTTGTAGGGTTGACTATTGGAACTGAATCCTGTTGAGTACTAAATTCATATGATGGGATTTCCTGGTTTTCTTCATCCCTTAATATTATGGCTGTACCTAGACCTGTAAAAGAAACCAAGTAAGGTCCCTTCAACTCTTTTACAGGACAAATGAAAAGAACTTTGTGAAATTGAACTAGTAAACTTGAATAAATTGATCTAAAATTTTTCTGATTGCTCCCAAGCAGGCAGAGAATGGATGAACTGATGTGGTTTCTGGGCTATTCGATGAATACTTTTTGATGCATGTATATATGATCTTTATATAATAAGTATACCTTCCTACAGCTACCTTCTTCATCTAAATTGAATCTAACAAGGTTCATTGCGATTAAATTTTAAAGTGTAACTGTGTAAGTGACTATGAAGGTGGAATGGGAAAATGAAAAATAACTTGGATCATTTTGGCTTTTGATAAATTCTGTATACAACTGTACAGCTCTTCATGGCTTCAATATTGTATGTCATCAATCTAACATTGCTACTCTTTAGTCTTTATTAATTGTTAGCCTCTGCTGCTCTGCATGATTGCATCTTTGTTATACACCTCAAGCACTCTTGTTTTGGTGGTCATGCAATCATGAAACTAAGATAATACAATAGTAGTAGGTAAAAGGACCAAAGTTCCAAAATCACCTGAACTGATGAAAAGACACATCGAGAATAACATAACTTGCCAACTTCTAACACCCATATTTGCAGGTTGATTTCTATGCTTGCCTTCTGATTTGTCCTTATTGGTTATGAACAATGTTTGAGAAGCTAAGTTTTATTATACAAGAGAAGCACCTATGGTGTTCTTTTGTAAGAGAAATTTATCTTTTTTTATCTACATGCATATATAATAAAAACTTGAGAATGAGAATCATAACTTTCTTGGATTCAAAGAGAGAAGGAAGAATACAAGAAAACTTGAGAAAGGAGGCATTGAATAGTTGAAATTAGCAAGCAAGAGAAGGTTCAAAAAGAGAAGAAAAAAAAAGGTGCATGAAGGTAAAAGGCAAAAGGCCAGGTGATCTGTTTAGTATTAAAGCTGATACTTAGCAGCTGAAATATAATAGATGGTTAGCATCTGCACAATGTCATTGCTCTTTTGTGCTTCTCTTTTTACACTGTTTCTAGGACTGAACCAAAAGCTAAAGCTGATAATACACTCTGGTTTTATACTTTGTTGCCTTTTGGGGTTTGTGATGATGAATGCTGTCTCCCTTCTATTCTTCTACCCCTACAACAATGTTTTCATTTCTTTTGAATGAATACTTCCTGTGGAATAACTTGGATTCATTTTCTAGGAATTCCTTAGTTGTGACGTTCCTTCCTTCTCCAACAAGAACTTGGCTTGAATATGTAATTCTTAAGCTACCTTGTCTCCATGCTTTAATTTATCTTGCAGAGAGCTATTATACATTCTAGGTGTCTCAAACTAGCAGTGTTTGCTGACTTTGCTGCTCTTTTCCCCCTTTTCTATGTAAGATCGAATGTACTAAATGGCATTAAATAGATATGCTAGATTTCCAACTTTTTAAATAGCATTTCTTCTAAGTTGTATTCAGATATATAGAAATGAGGGGTGCTATATTTATAAGAATCCAAAACTAGAGAATTTTATATATTTTCAATTATTTTTGTAGAAAAAATATATTAAGAAAGAGAAAAGTATAAAAATATAATATCTTTAGTGTGTTGCAAATGACCGGTAAGATTTGAGGTGTTAACCTAATTGGATCTCTTTTCTTATTGTGATGTCTCTTTAAATTATTATTGATTGAAAAAAATACCAAAGCAACCAAGACCAGAAGAGTGGGAGAAACAAAAAGGATATAGAGAAAATACAAAGATTGGGAGGAGAGAAAAACACGAGATGTTGCGATTCTGCCTTCGGTATGGCATATGGGAAAATAGAGAGCTTCTTAAGATTCCTCACGAACCCCATAGACAACACCTCACCCACTTCCAACTAGGCCATCATAACTAGCAAACAAATTTCCCGCCGATTCTCATCGAGTAAAATAGTCCCCGATAACGAAGGTTGGTCCAATTGGTAAGGATACGACTCATAATTCATAAGGTCATAAGTTAGAATCCCATTACAATTATAAGGATCTCGTTGGTGGATAATCTTTAAATACCTCTCCAAAAAAAATTCCACCACTCTATCGCTGAATCCCAATCCCAAGAGACAACCAAACCAACTGTTGTCACCTTTGTTTAACATATCAAAATAGGAACAATTTTTTTTAATATATTTTAAAATTTAAATTAAATAAAATATTTAAAAAATATATAGATTTTCAAACATCATATTATATTTTTTATTTTTAATATATTTTAGAATATAAATATTAAATAAATAAGATATAAAAAACACATAGGTTCAAATATCATGACTCTTGTGGTTGGGAGATGTTAGCCCTTAAATGCCGTTCAATACCTCGAGGGATTAGTATCCATAGTTACGTACGAATGATATCCTGAAAAAAAAAAAATATATCACAACTCTTGAGTTGTACTAGTTAGTACCTTTACGAAGCATGACTAACTATTTTTTTCTTTAGTTGTTTTAACAATAAAGAGAGTAAAGATAAAATAAATCCACTAGATCAAGTAGTGTAAAGCATTACAATTCTTATACACACCGGATATTTTACCCATGCGATGTACGGAAAAATTATTTTTAAAGAGATATATTTCAGTTTATTTTGAAAGAATATTGATACTTTTTTTTAGGCAAAAGAATATTGATACTTAAGTATAGAAAATAATAAATTAAAATAGTAACAAATAAATATTTTAAAGAGATTCTTATAAATAAATGCATTTCTTATTTTCTTTTAATATTTAATATCTTTTAATGAGTTGTGATTTTATAAATTGCCCACAGTTTTTGGGGGAATAATATATAAGTTTATCTTCTACTTTTATATATAAATAGTTTCAATATCCTACAAATTAGGAGTGATTAGTAAATATGTATGCCTAGTCATAAAAATGGAACATGAAATATCATATTGAAAAAATAAGATTTTTGTTTTTGGTTAAATCATGTAAAACAGTACTAATAAATAATTTAACTTCTAGTTTTATATATAAAGATTCCCAAATCCAATAACTAATTACTATTCTATTTAAAGAGATAGTTATAATTAAATGCATTTCTTATTTTATTTTAATATTTAATCTCCTTTAATGAGTTGTAATTTTACTAAATTGCCCACAGTTTTTGGGGGAAAAATATAAAAGTTTCTTTTTTACTTTTATATATAAAGATTGTTATAATTAAATTCATTTCAAATTTTATTTTAATATTTAATCTCCTTTAATGAGTTGTGATTTTACAAAACTGGCCACAATTTTGGGAGGAAAATATAGAAGTTTCTCTTATACTTATATATATAAAGATAAAGATTCCCAAATCCAATAACTAATTACTATTCTATTTAAAGAGATGGTTATATTAAATGCATTTCTTATTTTATTTTAATATTTAATCTCCTTTAATGAGTTGTGATTTTACTAAATTGCCGACAGTTTTGGGGGGAAAATAAAGAAGTTTCTCTTCTACTTTTATATATAAAGATATAAAAATATATAAAGATTCCCAAATCCAAAAACTAATTACTATTTTATTTAAAGAGATTGTTATAATTAAATGCATTTCTTATTTTATTTTAATATTTAATCTCCTTTAATGAGTTGTGATTTTACAAAATTGCCCACCGTTTTGGGGAAAAAAATATAGAAGTTTATCTTCTACTTTTATATATAAAGATAATTAAATGCATTTCTTATTTTATTTTAATATTTAACTCCTTTAATGAGTTGTGATTTTATAAAATTGCCCACAGTTTTGAGGGGAAAAAATATAGAAGTTTCTCTTCTACTTTTATATATAAAGATAATAATAATTAGTGATTAAATGATCATACTACAGGGCATCATATCACTAGCAACACCACATATAAGAAGATATATTTTCTCTAGTTTAACTGTTGGATCAATCTTAGTGACATTGAATTCATAAATAACACATTTTAAAAAAAAAATCGTAACGAGTTTTTAACATATGATTTACGTAAACAACAAATAATAATTAATTAGCACTATTTTCTACACACCGGATTTGGATCATCTTACGTGAAAAAGTCTTTAAAGTGAGAAAGTAAAAGTGCATTCATTTTTGATTTGATAAATGCATGGTGATAAATGCATGATTTGATGATAACTCAAAATAATTCAATGGTAGATATACATTTATTTGCTAACTTAAAAGACTTTCTTACTTTAGAGGAGTCAAATTCCTCTCACCAGATATCAGCACAATGAAATCTCATTGCATTGACAATACGAGAAAAAATTGCTAAACACAAGGGAGCTTGATCTATCAATTTTTTTAAAATTTCAATCTTGTGGTTGAAACCATTAGCATGTTTATTTTGGAAAAACAAAATTTGAAAAAGTACCTCTTTGAGAATAGATAGAGTTGTAATGCACCTCAACCCAAAAATTTAGGAAAACTACTGCTATATATAGACATATTAACCAAGTTGATTGTAGAATAAAACTATATACATGTGTGTGAGTGTGTGGGCATGCACATGTAATAAAACCAAAAAAATACAAAGGCAGCAACATCAATGATCCAAACATTCATGCCAATTGTATGATGCAAAATAAATTTCCACAATTATGTTTCAGATTTCCACTATAAAAGAAATAGATACCAAAGCTACAAAATCATTGCATCTTGTAAAGGGGTCATTGCTAATGGTCACATGAAGATTTCAAGAACAATGTGAAGTACAAGAGAAAAGATAAAATAATTGAAGAGAATAAGAGACCAAAAAGGGAAAAATGAAAATTTAGAGCAGAAGTAAGAACTAGTAGCCATGGAAAAACAATTCCTACCTAAACTAACTTATTTCTTGTGGTTCAATATGCATCTAAACAAATTGACACATCCAAAATGAGCTAATAGCGGTCATATTTGATACCAACACAATGTACTTGCATATATATGGTATTCAAAATTCAATGTTTAAGAAGTGTTATATATATATATATATATATATATATTCCAATGAAGTATCAAACCTTTTTTTTTTAAATAATACAATTAAAAACTAATACTTAATGATAGAATTTACACCATCAAAGGAGAAAGATACCATAAATCTAGAAATCTCTTAGCGCCTGATCTGTTGTCAATGTTCTAAGAGAAACATTTTTTTATTCCAAGCATTTCATGCACCTAGTGTTTGACGATGTAGTATCCGAAAAGATTATGCACCTAGCGTCTGTTGATCCAACGTCTCATGCACCCAATGCCTCATGATCCAACCCTAGGTGCATAAGATGCTAGATAATCAGATGTCAGGTGCATAAAAAATCAGAAAGAGAAAAATGGGAACCCTAACTAAATCATTAAGAACCTTAACACCATCAGAAGGGGGGAAATACCTTAAACATATAAGTTCCTAGCATTTGATATGTTGTTAATGTTCTAAGAAAAGTGTACTTCACTCCAAGTGTCTTACGCAACTACCATATGATGATTTGGTGACTTATGCACCCAGCATCTGAATAATCTGACTCTACGTGCATAAGACATCGGATAATCATATGCTAGGTGCAAAAGTGATCATTCACAAATGGAGGGTGATAATGTAGTGAACTAGTTCCCATACAATTTTCCTTCTTAAACATGCATAGTTGTATGTGAACGAGGCTTCATCTATAAATCTGTCCTCAACCACACAAATTACGAATCACCTCAACAACCCCTAAGAAGTGTGTTTGATAATTTCGAAGGAGATAGAGTTGAGTGGTTAATAATGAAGTAATCAATAGAGTGGAAAAATAAAAGTACACTACTTCATTGTTCGAAAGTTTAATAAGAGAATGAAGATAGACCCCACTTTATTGTTTGGAAGTTACCATGATAATTAATGGAGTGTATATATTACAAAGGGTTAGAAGTTATTTACACTCCACCCATCCAAAACCCTCCAAATTGAGGGCTATGAAAATTTGAGTGATTTAAATATTCCAATGGCTATAATCAAGACATAACCATCGGGATTATTCTCCATGATATTCTCTTATTTATTGTAAATATTAGCTAATCAAATCAAGGATATCAATGACAGATGTAAATGAGACATTATAGGCATTAGTTTAGGACACGAAAACCTCATGTAACTTCTATATATTTGGTATCTGTTTAATGGGATGATACACACATTCTTTCCACCATATTCTTGTTATGGTACCAGAGCCATCACGGTGCTGGCGAGAACGTGTTGAAGCAAACACATTTTCCATGGCGGAGATGCCTAAAAGATCAAGGAAGAAGAAGAAAACTGATCTGGTGAAAAAGATCCTTTCACTATATGATCTGAACTCTAGTGATAATCCAGGAAACCTGATTACTCAGGTTCAGCTGAAAGGGGAAAATTATGATGAGTGGTCTAGAGCTTTGCGTACTTCTCTTCGTGCAAGACGCAAATGGGGGTTCGTGGAAGGAAAATTCCCGCACCAAAGGAAGGTTCTCCTGATTTGGAAGATTGGTGGACGGTGCAATCCATGTTGGTCTCATGGGTACTGAACACGATAGAACCAAGCTTGCGTTCTACCATTTCGTATCAAGAGAACGTAAAAGTCCTATGGGAAGACATTAAGGAGCGGTTCTTAGTCGTGAATGGACCAAGGATTCAACAGATAAAGGCAGAACTGGCAGAGTGTCGACAAACAAAGATGAACATGGTAACATACTATGGAAAGTTGAAAAGCTTATGGGATGAATTGGCAAATTATCAGCAGATTCCTCTCTGCACTTGTGGAGGATGCAAGTGTGACGTTAGGAGCAAGATGGAGAAACAACGAGAAGAAGAGAAAGTTCATTAATTCTTGATGGGTCTAGATGATGTTTTGTACTGAACGGTCCACTCTAACCTTCTTGCAACTGATCCCTTGCCTACATTAAATAGAGTGTATGCCACTTTGGTGCAAGAAGAAAGAGTGAGAACCATATCTCGGGAAAATGAGGAACGAGGAGAGGTTGTTGGGTTCTCTGCACAGACTCGTGGAAGAACCAAAGGAATTGCTGAATCAAAAGGCAAAAATATGGTGTGTTCGAACTGTAATCGAACAGGACATGAAGCTGAAAGTTGCTTCCAGTTGATCGGTTATCCTGAATGGTGGGGAGATCGGTCATGAGGTGAAGAGAAAGCCAATGCGAGAGGAAAAGGACGGCAACGAGGAGGAGCTGCACCTAGCAGAGGCAGAAACGGGGGTGTTTGAGCCAATGCAACATTCACTGATGGAGAAAACAGTGTTGCACCAACTAATTCAAACAATGCACTTTGGCCGAGTGAATCGAACAATGGCAAGCACTAGTGGATTTTTAAAAAGCCAAAAAGGGAACATAAATGACAAGATGACAAGTAAACATAGTGTGTGGATTGTTGACACAGGAGCTTCCACCACATGACTGGGAACTTGAAATTCTTGCATGGGTCGAGAGAAAAAGCAGGATGTCCAGTTGGACTTCCAGATGGAAAACAAGTGTTAGCCACTAAAGAAGGGACCGCAATACTTGATGGAGGATTGAAAATTGAGAATGTTCTTTATGTGCCAAAATTGATCTGCAATTTGATATCTATCTCTCAACTGATCGATGAAAAAAATTGTATTGTCCATTTCACTGATACCTTATGTGTTATGCAGGACCGCACTTCGAAGATGCTGATTGGAGCGGGTGAACGAAGAGATGGGCTTTATTTTTTCAAAGGTATCCGAAGTGAGAAGGCACACAAGGCTAGTGGAATTTGTCAGTTTAATCTATGGCATCAACGCATGGGACATCCATCTCTGAGGACTACTCAATTAGTCTCCAATATAAGGTGTGAAGAAAGTGAGTTGAAAAATAAAGTATGTGATGTATGTTTTCGAGCTAAACAAACCAGGGATGTTTTTCCTTTGAGTACTCATACTGTTACTGGTAGTTTTGATTTAATTCATTGTGATCTGTGGGGACCTTATCGGACTCCCTCTTCTTGCGGTGCATCATATTTTTTTGATAATAATGGATGATTTTTCTCGTGCAATATGGATTTATCTATTAGTTGATAAAAGGGAAGTGTCACGTACATTGATAAATTTCTTTGCCTTAGTAGAAAGACAGTTTGATAAAAGGGTTAAGATGATGCGTAGTCATAACGGGACTGAATTCACATGTTTGAAAAATTATTTTCATGAACATGGAATTTTGTTTCAAACTTCTTGTCCTGGAACACCGCAACAGAATGGAAGAGTAGAAAGAAAACATAGGCACATTCTTAATGTTGCTCGTGCTCTACGTTTTCAAGGTGGCCTTCCTATTTCTTTTTGGGGTGAGTATGTCTTGACTGCTGGATATCTAATTAATCGCACACCTACTCCAGTGCTGCATGGAAAAACACCATATGAGATGTTGCATGGGCAAGCTCCCTTATATAGTCATTTGAAGGTTTTTGGATGTCTGTGTTACGCACATAACCTAGGAAAAACAAATGATAAGTTTGCCAGTCGAAGCCAAAAATGCGTTTTTGTTGGATACCCTAATGGTAAAAAGGGTTGGAAATTATTTGACTTAGATACTCAACGTTATTTTGTGTCACGTGATGTTGATTTTTTTGAGACAGAATTTCCTTTTGCTCATACAAGCAAGGAAAGGAACATTTCATCTGTGGATTCTCCTGTAGTGTTTCCCTTGTTGGTTGATGACAGTGATAGTAGGTCCCATGATCAAATTGACACAAGAAGAAGTAAGCCCAAACAATGGTGTTGATGTAGGGCCTACCGTAAGAGGGGGGGGGGGGGGTACAAATGACTCAGACAATGAGGCAAGTGAATATTCAAATCCAAATAATCCTTATGTCGATCCTCCTACATTAGATCTGGTTGCTCACAAAAATGTGGAGGAGTTGGGAAGAGGTCACCGCATTAGGATGCCTTCAGTCAAGTTGCGTGACTATGTGACTCACACTGTACAGAAGTTAAGCCCATCTCCCAGTTCGCCCTCTCCACAGCATATTTTAGGTGCGCCTTATCCCTTAATACATTATGTGAATTGTGACAAATTCTCTGTAAAGCATCGCAGGTTCATTGCTGCTCTCACTATGGAACATGAACCAGTCCATTTTTTTGAGGCAGTGAAAGATGCTAAGTGGAGACTGATAAGCCTCTGACTTATCTAGTTTTATAACTAGATAGACTGTGGTTTACGTGCTAATTAGTCGAGTTCAATCTCGTTTTCTCCCAAATTCGCCTTGTTTCGTTCCTAAGTTAGTCTTTGACTCGTTTTGTGTGTTTTGTGTAGTTTTTAGGTTATTTTGAATAGAATTACGCTTTTGTTTGCTTGTGTTATTTTCAGGTCAATAAGTGAAGCTCCAGGAGTCAAGGAAAGTCAAGAAATAGTGGAAATTGCCATTCTGGAGATTCTCGCCCCGCGAGAGGAAGCTCGCCTCGCGAGAGTTTGAAGACCTGGAAGACAGAGACCATCACGGCTTAGCCGTGATGTATATCACGACCGTGACCTAAAATCCACACAAGACAGAGACCATCACGGCCGTGACCTAAAACCCACACAAGTCAGAGACCGTCACGGCTTAGTCGTGATTCACATCACGGGCTGTGAAAAGATGGCTCGCGTCACGAGACACCCTTCGCGTCGCGAGGGTTTGAATTCCAGAAAAGCGCCAGAAACAGAAGCCGTCACGGCCTAGCCGTGATGACCATCACGGCCGTGACGCGTGGCCTCCCTATAAATAAGACAGTGCAGAACAGATTAGGAGGACTTTTTGGCATCGGAACTTTAGAGAGATATATTAGAATCCTTATTCTGGAGCTGCGTCTCCCCTTCTCTTCTCTTATTTCTTATTCTTAGGATGATTTCCGATTGTACGTGCGTCGTTGTTACGGACATGAGGAACTAATCCTCTTGTCTAAGGGATCGATGAAGCCACCCATGGCGGCATAGTGTTCATGTGATGTAACTCTCTCTCATTTAATTCAATTATTGTTTTCCAATTCTGCTTTCATTGTGTTGATCATATGCTTGCGTGATTAACTAGTTAAACGTGTTGAGGCCGAGCGGCGATTCGCGTTTTAGAACTTGAATTGGGATCATCGGTCGAGTATTGCACGAGAGTGAATAGGAGATCGGTGCAACCAATAGGGAACTAGAATTAATAGAATTCGAGATTAGGGTTATGAGACTTAGTAAGTGATTAACTCAATTCATCGAATACGTCCTATTGAGCACGACAGTGGATATAGGAGAATTTGGGGGTCCCGGTTGACATTAAAATTGAACTAGGGAGGAGATTATCATCACTTGGGTACTATGCATGATTGGGTAGGTGGATTTGAGACCTTAGATGCTTTTAATTCTAGATTTCAATACCATATCTTGATTTGAATTGTGATTTGCTTGCAATCCTAATTTCTCTCAAATCCCAACCACTTTCTGTTACTTGATCAAACGCATCGGACTTCTCGCGAAATTAGTCGAATTGGTAGCCCAATCCTTGTGTTCGACCTCGGTAGACTCTTACCGTGTTTTATTACTTGCGACGACCCGGTACACTTGCCGGTGACTCAACAAGTTTTTGGCGCCGTTGCCGGAGATTGGCACAACCAATTTTCCTAATTTTTAGGAAATTTGATTGTTTGGTTAAGCTAACTTTTATTTTTTTTAGTTATTTTTATTTTCTTGTATTTAATTTATATTATTTTTCTCTACTTCTTTGATTCCACTTGGTCTTTGCTTGTTTTTGTATGCGAGGTACCCTTTCACAGGAGGACTTGCTATTTGATTCTGAGATCACCAGGACCGAGAGGCAATTAAGGAGGGAAGCCAGGGAACGGAAAAGAATTGAAGGAATTAAAATAGAAGGCATGGCCGAAGAAAATCCTCCTCCTCCTCCTCGTTACAAGCCTCTCTTCGAGTACGATCTACCCAGCTTGGGTGATTGTGACTCTTCTATTGTGAGGGGCAACCTGAATACAGACTCCTTCAGAGTGGAAGCATGTGTCACATTCCAGATCCGTGAGAATCAGTTTGATGGGAGTGGCAAACATGACCCCCATAGACACATCACTCGCTTCCTTGAAGCTTGTGACTTGCAGAAGACAAGAGGAGTCTCTCAAGATGAGTTTCACTTGCGGCTTTTCCCTCTCTCTCTTAGGGATGTCGCTCGCGATTGGGTTGACAGCTTGGACAGGAACAACATCAGAACTTGGGAGCAAATGGCACAAAAGTTCCTAACCAAATATTTTCCTCCTCAGAAAGCGGCACAAGCAAGAATAGCCGTTACATCTTTCAGGCAGACAGAAGATGAAACCTATAGTGAAGCTTGGGAGAGGTACAATGGGTTATTGAGAAGATGCCCTTCAGCGTTCTTTGACCCGGTCTCCAAAGTTCAGCATTTCTTTAACGGGTTAAGGGGACGCTATCAGATGAATTGTGATGCCGCAGCTGGCGGCTCTTTCTCCTATTTATCGGCTGAGGATGGATGGGCATTGTTGGAGAAGATGTCATATAATGATTACAACCGCGGTAGAGAAACCTCAAGTGGAATCAGTTCTGGGACAATGGAAGCCATTTTAGAGCAAAACAGACTTTTGAAGATGCAGAATGAGGCTTTGTCTGGGAACAAGAGGGTTAATGCGATACACGAGGGAATGCCTCCGGGTTGTGCAAATTGTAATGGAGATCATGACACTCAGATTTGCCCGCTAAATTTCCCTCAGGAACATGTGGACTCATGCCACAACTTCTATGACACTGTGCCCCAGAACAATTATCAGAGAAACAGACAGAATGACTACAGTCAGAATCAGAATAGGGGGTATATGAGGAGAGACCATCCAGGTTTCACTTGGAGTAATGCTAGTGGTGGTCTATCCGGGCAGCAACATCCTCAACAGAATTGGCAGCAACCTCAACAGGGTCTGAGGCCGAACATTGGAATTCAGCAGCGCAATACCCAGCAGGCTTTTCCGGGGACTAATCAATTGCAAATAACAGATGGTGGAAGACAACCGTGGGAGCTGGCTTTTGAGAAGTTGAGTGCAGCAGTGGAGAAATTGTCAATCGACACAAATTCTGCCATTGACAAGTTGGCGACTCATACAGGGTCGGCAATTCAGAATCTTGAGACGCAGATGGCTCAGCTCGCGAAGCAACTAAATGAGCGTCTCCCAGGCACTTTCCCAGGTGATACCGAGAACAATCCTAAGAACCATTGCAATGCCATAACAATCAGGAGCGGTAAAGTGTTGGGATCTAACAGGGGTGCAACTAGTTCTCAGGAAGACAAGGCCCCGGAACAACCGCATGTTGAGGAAGAGCAACCTGAGAAAGAAGAGTTGGTAAGTGACAAGGCACCGGAGCAAGGGGGAAGGCTGAAACTTGTAGATGAAGAGTTCCGAAAGAAGAAGTGGGTTGAACCCCAAGACCTCCCGCCCTACATGAAGGTACCGTATCCTGAAAGATTGAAGAAGCCTCAACAGGATAAGCAATTCAATAAGTTCCTTGATGTCTTCCGAAAACTTCAGATTAACATTCCATTTGCGGAAGCCTTGGAACAAATGCCATCGTATGCCCGGTTTATGAAGGAACTTCTCTCCAAGAAGCGGAGAATTGTGGATGAGGAAACGGTTGCTTTGACCGAGGAGTGTAGTGCCATTCTTCAATGAAAACTGCCTCCAAAGTTGAAGGATCCCGATTCTTTTTCGATACCATGCACCATTGGGGGGATGACTGTAGGGAAGGCATTATGTGATCTAGGGGCAAGCATCAACTTGATGCCCCTCTCTATGATGAAGAGGTTGGGAATCAAAGAATTCAAGGATACACGGATGTCGCTCCAACTAGCCGACCGCTCTATAAAATATCCTTATGGGGTGGTCGAAGACTTGTTAGTAAAGGTGGACAAGCTTATATTTCCGGCGGACTTTGTAGTGCTTGATATGGAAGAAGACGCCGAGATCCCTCTCATATTGGGTAGGCCCTTCTTGGCCACTGGGGGTGCCTTGATAGATGTGCGACAAGGGAAACTCACTCTAAGGGTGCAAGATGATGAGGTAGTCTTCAATCTCTTTGAAGTAATGAAGCACCCTGCAGAGAGGACGGAAGTGTATCGAGTGGATATGGTGGATCCAACTGTCAAGGAAAAGGCAACTAGAGAGGCCCATGGTTCTTCACTTGCTCAAGTGTTGGTAAAATCCCATGATGATGATGATGAGAAAAAAGACCCTTTGGGGGATGAGGTCTATCTCGAGTGGTTGAAAGACATGGAAGCCTTACCGAGTTCCCCAAGGGATGAATGTGCAAAGGAAGAGCTCGACAACAAGGGCATGAAAAAGAATGGTAAGGCACCGGAATCGAAAGGTGGCACGACCGTGATCGTCAATGAAGACAACGAGTTGATCCCAAAAAGGACCATCACGGAGTGGAAAGTTCGTGCTGATTATAGAAGGATGCTGGACTTAAATGAGTTGTCCGGGAACAGCAAGCGAGCATATGAAAGGGCAAGAGCCTACAGAAAACGGACTGAGGCAGGGCATGGGAAGCAAGATCTTCTTCCGGATTAACCCTTAGGGGTGACTTGAGTCAGGCTCGGGACGTTAAACAAGCGCTACTTGGGAGGCAACCCAAGCTAGGTATCCCTCTCCTTTCCTCACTTTTGTTTTGTTTTTGTTTTTGTTTTGTTTGTCACTCTTGAATAATTTGAGAAGATCAAGAGTTTGTGTATGAATAGTGTGTCGGTAAGCTTGTTGGATTTTGATTAAATTGAGCATAGATTGATTGCATGAATTATATTGACCATTGATGATTTCCCCCTAGGTTCTGATAATAGAAAAGTTTATCCCCACTTAAAAATTGAAAACTGAACTTTGAGAATTTTATTGTGATTACTTGATTTATGATAAGTTTGGAGTGAGGGGGTGCACACACTAGGAATTGTATCTCGGTCAAACAATTTGCAAAATGTCCAGGTGAGGATTTGAGCCTCCAACTCTGTTTTTGAATGTGTGAATCACTGTTAAGTTGCACTTTCTCGGATTTGCTTGAATCTCTTCATGGTTTGCATGTTTATGTGTTGCATCAAATGATTTAGGCAATTTTATTTGAAAAACTACTTGGCCTAAAAAGAACCATCCCGAATGCATGTTCCCTAGTTAGCCACATTGAGCCTAATTAGCCTATTGTTTCTTGATGACCCTATATTACAAGCCGAAAATCTGAAAAAACCATGTTAACCCGATCTTAGGATTAGGAGAGCATGGAAGTGAGCAAGAAAAAGGTTGTGAGAAACTAAGTTTGGGGTGGCTACAAGGTGATGTGTCATATTGGGGTGAGAAAAAGAAAATAAAGGTTGGAACCCAAGGCAATATATAAAGAAAAAAAAAAGAAAAAAAAATTGCCAAAAAGAAAAGGGGCAAAACAAAAAAAAAATAGCAAGGAAAAGGTTGTAGTCACCCGAGGCAAAAAGAAAAATAGAAAAAGGAATTTGAGTGGAAAATGTGTTTAATGCTCATGCTCTCTTAGTTCCTAGGGACTTAAGCCTAGTATCCTTGAATATCCTACCCTCAGCCAGGCCCCATTACAACCTTGATAAGACCTTCTGATGTTGCATGCATGTTTTCGTGGGAACTATTTTTGAGATGAAAAACAAATTCATGGGAAATGCTCTTAAAATGTGAAATTGAGTGAAAAGTTGATAGCCAGACAAAAATTGAGCGAATGAGTGAAATACTAAATGCCCTTGTGAGGAAGGCAATTGTTTGAAATAGGTAATCTTCCTTTGTGTGTGTAACTTTGATCCTCAACTTAGAGTAAAGCTTGCATGAATGATAAGTTCTCAATTGTTTAAAGTAAATGAATGTGGGGATTACATTGATGTAAAAAGGGGGAAACCATTGGAGAAAAACTGTTTTGAATGCATGAAATTTGTGCGAAATCGATTGATTCCCTTAAGCTTGCCAAATCTTGAGTCGTTTTTGAGTTTTAGCTTGCTTGGGGACAAGCAAGGTTTAAGTTTGGGGTGTTTTGATAAGCCTCTGGCTTATCTAGTTTTATAACTAGATAGACTGTGGTTTACGTGCTAATTAGTCGAGTTCAATCTCGTTTTCGCCCAAATTCGCCTTGTTTCGTTCCTAAGTTAGTCTTTGACTCGTTTTGTGTGTTTTGTGTAGTTTTTAGGTTATTTTGAATAGAATTACGCTTTTGTTTGCTTGTGTTATTTTCAGGTCAATAAGTGAAGCTCCAGGAGTCAAGGAAAGTCAAGAAATAGTGGAAATTGCCATTCTGGAGATTCTCGCCCCGCGAGAGGAAGCTCGCCTCGCGAGAGTTTGAAGACCTGGAAGACAGAGACCATCACGGCCTAGCCGTGATGTATATCACGGCCGTGACCTAAAATCCACACAAGACAGAGACCATCACGGCCGTGACCTAAAACCCACACAAGTCAGAGACCGTCACGGCTTAGCCGTGATTCACATCACGGGCTGTGAAAAGATGGCTCGCGTCGCGAGACACCCTTAGCGTCGTGAGGGTTTGAATTCCAGAAAAGCGCCAGAAACAGAAGCAGTCACGGCCTAGCCGTGATGACCATCACGACCGTGACGCGTGACCTCCCTATAAATAAGACAGTACAGAACAGATTTTGAGGACTTTTTGGCATCAGAACTTTTGAGAGATATATTAGAATCCTTATTTTGGAGCTGCGTCTCCCCTTCTCTTCTCTTATTTCTTATTCTTAGGATGATTTCCGATTGTACGTGCGTCGTTGTTACGGACATGAGGAACTAATCCTCTTGTCTAAGGGATCGATGAAGCCACCCATGGCGGCATAGTGTTCATGTGATGTAACTCTCTCTCATTTAATTCAATTATTGTTTTCCAATTCTGCTTTCATTGTGTTGATCATATGCTTGCGTGATTAACTAGTTAAACGTGTTGAGGCCGAGCGGCGATTCGCGTTTTAGAACTTGAATTGGGATCATCGGTCGAGTATTGCACGAGAGTGAATAGGAGATCGGTGCAACCTATAGGGAACTAGAATTAATAGAATTCGAGATTAGGGTTATGAGACTTAGTAAGTGATTAACTCAATTCATCGAATACGTCCTATTGAGCATGACAGTGGATATAGGAGAATTTGGGGGTCCCAGTTGACATTAAAATTGAACTTAGGGAGGAGATTATCATCACTTGGGTACTATGCATGATTGGGTAGGTGGATTTGAGACCTTAGATGCTTTTAATTCCAGATTTCAATACCATATCTTGATTTGAATTGTGATTTGCTTGCAATCCTAATTTCTCTCAAATCCCAACCACTTTCTGTTACTTGATCAAACGCATCGGACTTCTCGCGAAATTAGTCGAATTGGTAGCCCAATCCTTGTGTTCGACCTCGGTAGACTCTTACCGTGTTTTATTACTTGCGACGACCCGGTACACTTGCCGGTGACTCAACAGAGACTTGCAATGCAACAAGAACTGGAAGCACTGGAAAGTAATGGGACCTGGACTCTGCAACCCTTGCCGGATGGGAAGAGACCTCTTGGTTGTAAATGGGTGTATAAGATTAAGCACAACTCTGATGGCACCATCGAAAGATACAAGGCAAGGTTGGTCATTCTTGGGAATCATCAGGTATAAGGGATTGACTATATCGAGACATTTGCTTCTATTGTTAAAATGGTCACTATTCGTCTTGTTCTTGCCATAGCAGCAGCAAAGAAGTGGGAAATTCATCAAATGGACGTCCATAATGCTTTCCTCCATGGTGATCTTCATGAAGATGTTTACATGAAGTTGCCCCCAGGCTTTCGCACATCTCAACTAGGATTAGTTTGCAAGTTGCGCAAATCATTGTATGGCTTGAAGCAAGCCCCTCGATGTTGGTTTGCCAAACTATCATTTGCCTTGACGAATTTTAGGTTTCAACAATCGTCCTCTGACCACTCACTCTTTACTCTTCTTAATCATGGAGTGCAAATAGTAGTTTTGGTGTATGTGGATGATTTGATCGTGTGTGGGAACGACACGCTGTCGCACACGGGTAAAAAACGAGTGGTTTAAAAACTGCAGCTAGGGCACGACAACTCGAGTATCGTATCACAATGACTCTTGGATTGTTATTAACCTTAAAATCAGTTTTTTTTTTTGGGGGGGGGGGGGGGGTTAGGATTAAAGATTCAATTAAGAAAACAGAGCAAGAAGTGATTATCAATAAGCTAAAACGATTAATCTGCTGTTTCGGTTTCTCACTATCATTGATTCATATAATTCCATTGCCCTAAGCGGATTCTAATCCCTTTTCGATTGTAGCAGCAATTAACAAGCGAAATTGACGCTACGAGATATATGTTCCTAATTCCGAATTAAGCAAACGGATTGAAGCTCTCGTGAATTAAGCAAACACGATTGAACACACGCGAATTAAGCAAATGTGATTAAGGTATAGGAACATACAGTCACCGAAATTAATCAACACCTACTCTATATAACTTGAATTAAGCAAACAAGACATATAGCATGGTATTGAAAGAGAGAAGCAAATTGATATGGAATTATAGAATCTCAAGTGTCGGCGGAAACCGATTACAGCAAATTAATCCCTGGGGATTAGTTCTCCATCACAGACATAATACAAACCCTAAAAATGAAGTGTAAATAGTGAAAATTCCCCCTTCTTCTGTGTCTGCTGCGCTCCTATTTTATAGAGTGGCCGCGCGTCACGGCCGTGATGGCCATCACGGCCAGGCCGTGACCAATTCTGCCAAGGCGCGCATTCAAATTCTGGTCCGTCACGGCCGTGATGCTTTCTGACTTCCAGGGTCTTCTTATCACACCCGTGATGGTCATCACGGCTCGACCGTGATGTTCTCTGATCTTCATGGGTGGCTCATCACGGCCGTGACCAGTGTCACGGCTTGGCCGTGATGGCTTCTGCTTCAAGAGTCCTTCCCTTTTTGCTCTTCTTATTAACCTAAAAACATGAAATAGCAGTAAATGCTTTATTTGACTCAAAATTAACTAAAATGTTCTAAACTACTTAAGAAACTCAAAATGTTGCTTGAGGACAATGAAATCCAAATTTGGGCGAAAACGAGGTTAAACTCGAGTAATTAGTACAAAAGCCATGGTCTTACTAGTTATAAAACTAGTCGAGCCAGAGGCTTATAAGGAACGACTCCACTGCAATTCAAAAATTTAAAGTATATCTCAGCAAGTGCTTTCGCATGAAAGATTTGGGGACCCTGAAGTATTTTCTTGGTGTAGAAGTTGCAAGGAATCCAAGTGGGATATTCTTATGCCAACGTAAATATGCTTTGGACATAATTAAAGAAACGGGTTTACTTGGTGCCAAGCCCGTGTCCACACCTCGAGCAGAACCATCAACCTAGTCTCGCTACTGGACGACTTCTTGATCAACCTGAACGTTATCGACGTCTAGTTGGTCGTCTCATCTATTTGTGTTTCACCATACCAGAGCTATCTTATTGTGTTCACCTCTTGTCACAATTCATGCAACAACCTCGCGAGGAACACTGGAATGCAGCTCTTCGACTTGTTAAATACCTAAAAGGAAGTCCTGGTCAATGCATACTTCTTAGCAGTACGGCTAAATTTCAGCTGCATGGATGGTGCGATTCTGATTGGGCAGGCTACCCTTTAACCCGACGCTCAACCACCGGCTGGTTTGTGTTCTTGGGTCACTCTCCTATCTCCTGGAAAACCAAAAAACAACACACTGTTTCTCGTTCCTCAGCTGAAGCTGAATACCGCTCTATGGCTACCACCACCTGCGAACTTAAGTGGCTTAAGAGTTTGCTTTCTGAACTTGGCATATTACATAAAGGTCCCATGCGCCTTAATTGTGACAATCAAGCGGCTTTGCACATAGCCCAAAATCCAGCTTTCCATGAACGCACGAAGCATATCGAAGTGGATTGTCACTTTATTCGCAATGAGGTACTTCAAGGTAATGTTCAACCATCTTATGTCCCTACATCCGAACAATTGGCAGACATTTTTACCAAAGCATTATGAAGGCATCAATTTCAGACTTTGCTTGGCAAACTGGGCATTCCTAATCCTCACGCACCATCTTGAGGGGGTAATATTCCAATGACTATAATCAAGGCATAACCATCGGGATTATTCTTCATGATATTCCAATGGCTATAATCAAGACATAACCATCGGAATTATTCTCCACGATATTCTCTTGTTTATTATAAATATTAGCTAATCAAATCAAGGATATCATTGACAGATGTAAATAAGACATTATAGACATTAGTTTAAGACACGAAAACCTCACGTAACTTCTATATATTTATTATCTATTTAATGAAATGATACACATATTCTTTCCAACATATTCTTGTTAGATTTGAAAATAGTTACCTAATTTGGTTGCATGGCGAGACCATGATTTCAATGTCCACACCTCTGCAACTCTGATCAAGCAATTCGCACTTGACATTCATGTTGTCTATTCTACCCAATTCCCATCCATGTTCCCTTTCCTCCGCAATCCCATTCTCCCTCTTCCTCTTCTTCTCAGATCCCTTCACATTTCTATTCCCCTTCAATCCAAGAATTTTCGAGAACAACACAACCTCACTAACCCAAAACTCCTCGACCAAATCTCCCATCTCCTCCTCCTCAACCGCCCCCACGCCCTCACCCGCCTCCCCTTCCACTTCTCCGACCACCTCACCGACTCCCTCCTCCGCCGCCTCCGCCTCCACCCCTCCGCCTCCCTCACCTTCTTCCACCTCGCCTCCCGCCACCAACACTACCGCCCCCACTTCAAATCCTACTGCCTCCTCGTCCACATCCTCGCTCGCGCAAAAATGTACCCCGAAACGCGGTCGTTTTTGAACCAACTCATTACTCTCCACTGCAACAACACTTACCGCGCCTTTGCTATTTGGAATGAGGTTGTTAGCGTTTATAGGGAATTCGGATTCTCCCCTACCGTCTTTGACATGATTCTTAAGGTTTTTGCGGAAAAAGGGATGGTTAAGTATGCGCTCCATGTGTTTGATGAAATGGGTAGGTTGGGTAGGACCCCGAGTTTGAGGTCCTGCAATTGCTTGTTGAGCAAGTTGGTTAACGCGGGCGAAGGGAGGGTCGCGGTGATGGTTTTCGATCAGGTTGTGAGGATGGGGATTGTGCCGGATGTTTATATGGTCGCGATTGTTGCGAATGCGCATTGTCGCGAAGGGGATGTGGAGAGGGCGATGGGGTTTGTGGAAAAGATGGAGAGGATGGGGTTTGAGATTAATGTCGTGACTTATAATGGTTTGATTAATGGGTATGCTTGTAAGGGGGATTTGGATGGAGCTGAAAGGGTGTTGAAGTTGATGTTGGAAAGACGGGTTTCGAGGAATGTGGTTACTTGGACTTTGTTGATGAAAGGGTATTGTAAGCAACGTAGGATGGATGAAGCGGAGAAGATGCTTCGGATGATGGAGGAGGATGAGTTGGTGGTTGTGGATGAGCTTGTTTATGGCGTGTTGGTGGATGGGTATTGTCAAATGGGAAAAATGGACGATGCGGTTAGGATTCGAGAGGAGATGTCGAGGAAGGGATTGGAAATGAATTTGTTTGTTTGTAACTCTTTGATTAATGGGTATTGTAAGCATTGTCAGGTTTGCAAAGCTGAGGGAGTGTTTAGGGAGATGGTGAATTGGAATCTGAGGCCAGATTCTTATAGCTATAATACGCTTTTAGATGGATACTGCAGAGAAGGGCAAATAAGCAAAGCTTTTGTGCTTTGTGACGAGATGATACGCAACAGAATTAGTCCGTCGGTTGTGACATATAATACTGTTCTCAAGGGGTTAGTTCATGTGGGTTCATATGATGATGCTTTGCGCCTTTGGCATTCGATGGTTGAAAGAGGTGTGGCTCCGAATGAGGTCAGCTATTGTACTCTGCTTGATTGCTTTTTCAAATTGGGAGATTCTGACAGTGCTATGATGTTGTGGAAAGAAATTTTAGGCAGGAGTTTTACTAAGAGCACGGTTGCGTTCAATACGATGATCGGTGGCTTATGTAAGATGGGGAAAATGGTGGAAGCAGAGGCTGTTGTTGACAGGATGAAGGAGCTTGGATGCTCACCGGATGAAATAACATCCAGGACTTTGAGTGATGGATATTGTAAAAGTGGTAATGTTCTTGAGGCTTTTAAAATTAAAGCTCTGATGGAAAGAGAAGCAATTTCTCCTTCTATTGAATTGTACAATTCCCTTATTCATGGACTTTTTAAGTCTAGGAAGTCAACAGATGTCACTGGTCTTCTTGTTGAGATGCAAACAAGAGGATTATCACCAAATGCTGTTACCTATGGAACCCTTATTTCTGGTTGGTGCGACGAAGGGAAGTTGGACATAGCACTTAATCTATATTTTGAGATGATTGTAAGTGGGTTCACACCCAATTCGGTGGTCTGTAGCAAAATTGTCAGCAGCCTTTATAAGACTGATAGAATAAATGATGCAACTGTGATCCTAGACAAGATGGTGGATTTTGATCTTCTTACAGTTCATAAGTGTTCTGATAAGTTTTTCAAACATGATGTCATAAGTCTACAAGCTCAGAAAATTGCTGATTCTCTTGATAAAAGTGCTATGTGTAATTCTCTTCCCAATAACATCGTGTACAATATTGCTATTGCTGGACTTTGTAAATCTGGGAAGGTTGATGAAGCAAGAAGTGTTTTGTCAGTTTTGTTATCTAGGGGTTTTCTTCCAGATAATTTCACATACTGTACCTTAATTCATGCCTGTTCAGCTGCTGGCAATATGGACGATGCTTTCAACTTAAGGAATGAGATGCTGGAGAGAGGTGTTGTTCCAAATATTACTACATATAATGCATTAATAAATGGTTTGTGCAAATTAGGAAATATGGATCGAGCGTGGAGACTTTTCCGTAAACTTCATCAAAAGGGCTTGGTTCCTAATGTCGTTACCTATAATATATTAATTAGTGGTTACTGTAGAATTGGTAATGTTAATGAAGCCTCTAAATTGAGAGAGAAGATGATAGAAGATGGGATTTCTTCAACCCGTAGTCTACGTTGATCAGTCGTATTTTAGGAAGACACTTTAAAGCTTTTGGATCAAATTATTCAGGCAGGTTTTAGTTAAATTCTTGCCTGATACTTACTCATAAACTTTGCTAAATGCAAAACTGAACTGCAAGCTCAAGACTTAATTACCACACACCTGCAGCCATGTTTTGATGCATCAATTTCAAACCAAATTTGCGGTAGAAAGAATCATTCCTTCTTATGAATGATTTAGAGGTTGGTTACGGACCTATGCTTTTTTATATTCACCCTGTAACTGTAAGCACCATAATTGAAATTCGATAATTTCATTCTCATTCTTAAGGAAGCAAGATGTGCTTCATAATTTAGTTTTTGTTAAAGTGACCAGGGACAGTGCACAATCTTTTTCCATGACGTGATACCTGAGTTCCACATCTATGTAGAGGGTGGGGGAACTGTAAAGTGGCTTGATCCACAAAGACAATATTGTTTGATGTCACTGAAAACCTTGGAAGTTTTGAGCATTGGGAAGTAAAAGCAGTTAGAAGGTACTCAATTTCTTTTGCTCACAATACAGCTAAATGGGTTGCCTTCAATAATTGTAGGGTGATGTTATCAATCTCATTCCTTCTGTTGATGTTTTGTATGGAGAAGACTTTATACACTTTCATAGGTTGTTGTATCAGTTCAGCAAAAAAGAAATATGTGTTTGTCACTCATGGCTCATTATTTGTTTTAAAGTAAGATTTGATCTTCTTTTTTCACAATTGATGTTGTTTAGAGCATTTAGTCATGGATTTGAGGATGCACATCTTAATCTGGCTTATCTTGCTAATCTGATTTAGCAGTTGGTCTGATTCTCACTATTTTAATGTGAGTCTGTGTTGATGGTGGTTGGATATGAGCTTTGAAGTTTCTTCTAAAATGCTTAATCTGCATGAAATGTCCTATGCTTGGGGTGTGGGTTTATCATACTTGGCAAGAGTTCTATTTAACTAAAGAGATTGGGAGTTTGTTGAAAAGTGTCCTGTTTTCTTGATGGTCTGATTCAGGCCAAGCGTATCCTTTTCTAGGATTCTTAATGTCAATTTACCTGGTTTCCGAAATACAAAGGGCCCCTGTTAATGGTAGGGTCTCTTGATGCATACACATGTCTTGGTTCACGACCTTAGTTCATTTGTCATGTAACTATGCATTGGCTGCCCTCTCTATTCCTTTTTGTACCCTATATACAGCAAATTTGGTCATTTTTACTTGGATATGAAAGATACAAGTCTTGTTTTATGGTTGAAATGATAATCTTTATTTTGAGCATATATATTAAATCTATGTGTGTCGTGGATTATTATGGAAACTGAATTATAATTATGGTTTATGATCCTTTTACGGTGATTGATATGTTTCATGAGTTTGAGTTTCTCTTTGCTTTATTTTTATTTTTCATTGGAACTGCCATGCTGGTTTGGTATGAAATGCCTTGTTATTAACAGTTCATTTTAATTTTCAAAGTTTTTTATTCTATTTGTTTATTTATTTAAATTCAAATTTGTTCAATGTTTATGGAACATGCAGTAGTTGTTGGCAGGTAAAGATGAACCATAACCAGCAATCATGTGAAGGAAGGCATGACGATGCTGCTGCACTCTCTGAATTCCTTTCTTCCTTGATGGAATATTCTCCGACTGTCAGTTTCTTATATTTACCATCATGGACAATTTTATTTAACTTCTTTTCCAAATCCAAGAAATAAACACCCTTTTTTATCCTATTTTGTTTTGAATTGTTTTAGATACCTGATGAGTTGGTGGAGCATTACTTAGCCAGGAGCGGATTTCAATGTCTTGATGTTCGATTGTGGGTACTTCTCTATTCAGCAACAAGTATTTTTTATAAAAAAGCCATTGACATTAATCATTAATGTTCTTGCTGTTTCTACTATATTATATGGACCATGTTTATATTAGCTGGTCCTCTGGTTTTAGAGAATAAGAATGAGTGGAATTTTGTGCAAGGTTCATATGAGAAAACAAGTTCTTCACCATGCTTTATGGTTTCCTTTGTGATTTGACCCGAGAGAATGCCGTTAGCTTCAATTGTTCAAATGGAATGTTGTATTGAATAAGAATGAGGACTAGAGCATTGTGACACGTTAACTTGCTATCCATGCATATGTGCTGTAAAGATTAAAGGCAGAATAGATATCTGCAGGGAGAGAGAAAAAAAATTCTTAGCCCTTTGAACCCACTATGGAGTGGATGCCATCATATCTTTCTGTACCTCTACCCATCAATTTGAGATTTTTTAAGTTGTATAAAGATATAAGAGATATTTTATCTATAAAAACCGAAAATATAAGCAAGGATCTACCCAGTCGCCGTGACCGCATCATACTGCAATTGCGGTACACATCGGTCCTCATCAGTCTGCATCAGCTTGACAGCTGCTAGGTGTCGGTGACTGCAATGTGACCACAACCACAATTTTTAACCTTCGTATAAGAGATTATCAGTTTATTTATTATACTTTTGTCTCTGCAGTCTGCACAAGACCTTGACTCATTTCTGTATTTTTTTTACGTTTTTATGTCCTAGTCTTTCTTTGAGATCCAGTCATCCTATATCTAAATGGAGTCTTTACGATGACGGTGCAGTCATTATGTGGGAAATGATGGCAGGCAGTTATTTTGAAGCAATTTAAGTTAAATAATAATGAAATATGCAAATTGTGTTGCTCTGACTGTCTAGCCATTTCCCCTTTTTCTTTTCACTCTTTCTCAGGCAGGATTTATTTTGGTTTTGTTGCTGTTTATTGTTGTTTTGAAACTCTAATATAGTTGAACATGAGTGCTTGTGAATTTGTTAGGGGTTCAACATTTCTTCCATTTCGGTGGACTACTGTTGACTGATTTATTTCTACTTAAGCTGGATTCTTAGCCCTTGCATTTCTTGTCCATGTATTGTCCGGTTGACTTGAAATACTCAATCACTATTTCAGGACTAGACTGGTAGCTGTTGCTACTCAGAAGTTTGTTGCAGAAGTTGCAGGCTCAGTACATTCAGTTTGCCCCTTTTTTTCAAATTGAATTTTTACTTTCTTTTGTTCTGTTTTATTTAATTTATTTTAACCTTGAATCACTGCATCACAGAAAATTATTTATGTGCATAGTAAGTTTGGAGGATACTCTTCTGTGGAAATCTTTTTTTGATTTCCCTAACAGTATTTAGCTTTGGGCAACGTAGTTAGTTCATGCATGTGGCTGACAGTGACGAGTACCTGATGGATATTTCATATTTGTTTCTTTGATTAATGTCTGACTAAGGCACTTTACAGGATAATATCATAATAACACGTAAATAATTCAACGAATATTTTCACTCTTAATTTTTGTCCTTTTGTACCCTTATTTTGAAAAGATCTATAAATGTACACACTACAATGAGACACATTATGAGTGGAAGAATGTAAATAAGAAAAGTTAATATCCAGGATGTTGAATGACTTTTACCCCTTGGGACATGGCTTGTCCTAACTTCTAGTCATAATGTTGGAATGCTTGTTTCTTTGTCCTAGTTGATTGGTTTTCTTGGTTTTACCATTATGAAATCTAGCAATGTGGTTTCTCCCTTTTGATAATTGAATTATAGAATAGAAGGCTTTTGGAAAAAATTCTTCATTATTCCTCAATGATCAGAATACACTTAAATGCAAGAGAGGTTTCCATAAAAACTAGGAAACTCATATATGCTCGTAAAAGCTAATAAAAAAACTACTTAAAGATACACAATGAATCTAGCTAAGTAAACTAATATGGACACAACTTTTATGGGCACAAAAAATTAAATAATCTGAACCTAATCAACATAGGTAGATGACAACCTTCATCTAACAATCATCATCCATAAGTGCATCACCATTTCTGATCATCATCCATATATGAGCCTAGAATCATTTATAATAACTTGGACATCCCTCCCTCTATGAGCTAGCTTTTAGAGTGAAGTTAGGCCCAATTATTCTAACATGGTATCAGAGCCTCCCACGATGTTGGGCCACCCGCAGATGTCCAGTCCTGCAAAACTTCACGCTTCAGATGTCCAGTCCACGGGCGTGAGGGTGTGTGTTAAGTGTCTAAGTCCCACATTGATTGAGTATATGAGATAGCTTTTAGGGTGGAGTTAGGCCCAATTGTTCTAACAGATATTAGTCATTCAGTTGCTCTTCCTTTCTTTTACGTGTCTATGCTGGCATGATGATGTCACTTGATGTTAACTGTAGGCACTGCAAAGCAAGACAAGCAACAATTCCAAAAGACAAAAGGGACAAGCAGCAGCTTTTAATCTGGTTTTGTCTACACACGCCCATTGTATTTATCTAATACTTAAATTTTGTTATAACAGGATAAGCGCATAGTTTTAACAATGGAAGACCTATCATCAAAGGCACTGCGTGAGGTAAGAATTGTTCTCTAGATTTAAATGGAAGCCCAAGTTTCATCTCTCTTCATTACAAGTTTCATAAGACTTGCGACTTGCAATCTATTATTTGTATTATTTATGTTTACACAAACCCTCAATCATTTTGGACATCAACTCAGAAATTGCATGTTGAATGTAGGAGGTTGACTCTGCAGATTAATAAAAGCTTATTTATGTATTGGAGCTTATATATGTCGAATTTCGTAGAAATTAATAGAGATAATATGAAAGGAATAAAGCAATGTTTCAAAAATTGGCTGGTCTTTGAACCATTAAGAGTAGTGGATAAAGGTTTTAAGGTCAAATCAGGGTTTGTACATGTATATAAAAAAATGATAATGTGTAAGAAAAAATGAATGACATTAAATGGCAAATAATATTCAAGTTTGTGTGCCTGTTTAGGCGGAAAATGGGGAAGGGGTTAGAACTCAGTTAACCACTCTCCCTCTCCCCACCCACTCTCTTCAGGACCAGTTTGTAACGTCCCATCCATCTTTTAAGCCTTTGTTTTGGTAGCTTAGCTAGCTATTGCGTACAGCCAGCACCACTATTCTTGGTTGCAAAATTAGAGAAGACGGTGATTATTCCTGATAATGACAAAGCACAGTGGGAACTGGGAAGAAAGCCTTGCATGATATGTGATGGCAATTGGCACATCCTCTGATAGAAGAGAATTGGGAATGAACTAGAAGTATTGCCTCTGCTGCTTTTAAGTTTTAACCCTACCACCACCTACGATGCCTGTCACTTCTTTCTTTCCCTATTCTGCCTGAGTTGAAGGTGATGATGGGAAGTTGGGTGCTTTTTGGATCAACATATGATAGGCTTGTGACTGGTTCGAACAGTTTAACTTGTTTTTAGTTTTCCCTGCTTGGGGTTTGACCAGTCCAGCCAAAGGACCAATTCCTGGACTGACCAGCTGGTCTAGTCTAATTTTCATGACTTTGTTTTTAAGCTTCTTAGATTAATTATATTTCTATTAAACTGATCCTAACTGATGAGCTGCATATGTTACCAAACTTACAGGCAAGATGTTGAAAGAAGCCAGATGGCATCTGCCATGCTGTGGCTTGTAACGTGGTTGGAGGCTAAGTTCTCATCAACTCTGCATCCGCATCTTATCCATCTGAAAGGGAAAAATACCTCATTTCTAAAGGAAGCTTTTGGATGTAAGGTTCTTCAAGGACCATATTGGTTCGGATCATTTACCACCATGTTGAGACCTAATATTGCTAGGTCCTCGACCAGTGTAAGTGTTGTCTATAGAGTACACTTTAGCCTTCACTATATCCGGATGACAGAAAGCTTTCTGCATTGAAGATTCTATCCCGAATTACTTCATAAAATAGTATTACACAGCTAGGAAAACGACAAAAATAAAATTTTGACTTAATGCAGTTAAAATTGAAGGTGATTTCAAGAGTCAATAAGCATGCCAGTTCATTCTGTCAAAAAATCTGGAAAAAAATTCCCAGCAGTGTGGTATTTTCCTACTTCGTATTCCTTGTCATTCATTTGATAGACATAGTTTGGCCTGTAGTTTATTAGAATTCGAGGCTAAACCACTTAGAAGTAGCTTTGACAGTCAATTATTTTCTTCTTTTACTTTTAATTATTTATTACTGCTTTGGACATGTTGAATTAATTTTTTAATTCAAACTAATAGGAGCAAGAAAGGATCCTAAATCCCTAAGACGGACTGATGTTTCCAACTTTCCACATTTTCCAGTTAGCTATTCATCTCACAGCATTTGAGGCTTTATTTGAGTTGGTCAGGATTCAATTGCCATTTTGTAGATAGAGTAAGCAACAATCCGATTAGAGTATAAAGGGGTGCAGTGTTTGATGCTATGCTAATAGTGGTAAAGAATGATGCATAGTGTGAAGCTGAAGGAATAATAGGCGGAAGTGAGAGAAGGTTGTGACAAGGATGGACGAGAGCAGAGAGTGAAGGACTGAAGGTTCATATTGTTTCCCTTGCAGGTCACAGCTTGGTACTGGAGTTCTAGCTGAACTGTTGTACTTGCTTAAATTATACTGGATTATATAGCCATTGATTTTGGGTAACAGTATCATTCATGTTTTGTATGTATTATCTTCAAAAAGCCAGAAACTAGCTGTGTATGATTGGAATTCACAGTGCTACCCAACTAACAGCATCTCTTCTTTTTACTCGCTTTTTACACCTATTGTGCTTATAGGGCAAACGCGGACAACCATCACTAGACCAAGCTTCCTTGTCATCACTCCCTCTATAATCTTTATTATGAAAATGTACAAATTATTAGATACCCTAGAGTGTAACTAAGATGGCAAAATTGTATTTTTGGTTCCTTAAGTTATTTGTTTTGTTCAGATTGGTCCCTTAAGTTAGGTTCGGGTGACAAAGTTTGGCTTTTTTACCATTCCTTCTAGATTTGTCGGATCCTATCCTACGTGGCGCTCCCAAACCTATTTTAAAACAATAAATTAATAATTTTAAAAAATAATTAATAAAAATATAATAATTATTATTTTCCTTATTTTTAAGCCTTCTCTACTCTCCTCTTCTTCAATCACTAGATTGGGCGGTGCGACAAGGTCTTTTCCGGCGATGGCAGCGACACAATGACTAGGAGGTGGCAGCGGAAGCGGCGACTCCCTCACCTCCTCCACACACTCCTGTTGTCCTTCGTCTCCCTCCACCTTACCCTTTTTCGGATTTAGAAACCTTGGATTTCGACACCGCACCAGATCCGCGAGCACCGCCTCCGCATCATCGTCCACCTCTATCCTCTCCGTCGTTGTCTTATCCACCCAACCGTCGTACGACCAGCGACCCATACCACCACCGTACGTTACTGTCAGAGCTGCCGTCTCGACCACCACTCCGTTGCGTCCCTCCGCTGCTCCGCGACGTCGTTTCTGCACTAGGTATCCATGGTTCTATACCATTGTGTTTGCCCCTGTTCTCGTATGCTTATTGATGGTGTCTTTCGTTTTTTTATTTGTTTTATTGTCATTGTGTTTCTTATTTATTGTCTGGTGCTGAACGCTGGGTTTATGGGTATATGGGTCTTTTGGGCTTGAATTTTTGGTCTGGTCTTTCTTTGTCTAAAACGTTAGAAGTGGGAAATGGAAGCACGGTGGTTCTGTTGTGCTATGGGTGGAGGTCAGATCGCTGAAGGAGGTGGGAGGTAGTGTGGTGGGTACCAGATCTGGATTGAAGAAGAAGAAAAAGAGGTGGGATTGGGTAAACAGAAGAAACAGACAGCGATGTCGCTGTCGAGTCGTTGCCTACTCTTGGTCGCCGTCGTCGAAGAAAATATGCAGCGTGGGTCTTGAAGAAGAAGGAGATGGGTGTTGAAGAAGGAGAGGAGAAGATTAAAAAAAATTATTTATTAATTAATTATCTTTATTAAAATTATTAATTTATTAATTTAATTGCCATAAATGTGCCAGCTAGGCTTGGGTTCAAGGAATGGTAAAAAAAAATCACATTTTGTCATCCGAACCTAACTTAAGGGTTTAGTTTGTCAAAAAAAAAAAAAAACTTAAGGGACCAATCTGAACAAAACAAATAACTTAAGGGACCAAAAGTGCAATTTTGCCAACTAAGATTGTACTTATAGCATTGTATCATAAAAGAGATTGTACTTATAGCAATCGTTTCATGAGTAAAATGATACTATGCATATATTTTGCCTCAAATATCATAACTTGGGTTTTTCTGTTTTTATATTTTTAGCATTCATCATAACTCCTCACTTCTGCACATGTGGTGGTGATCTTTCCAATTCAACATATGCGAGGAACATGAAGCAAAATGTATCTTTTTTTTTATCAATAGCAAAATGTATCTGTAAATAACATTTTTCATGTTTCATAATAATAGCTTAGCAACTAGAAGTTGGTTTGGTTAACTCCTCCACCCCCTAAACTTTGCTAAGCGTGACACCGACGTACCTCTCCCTCCCTAGTGATGCCTTCAACCTCATTATATACGCCAAAATGCCCTCAAACTCGCCTGCCCCGAAATCATCTCCTGCTCCGACATAATCGTCATCGCCACTTGTGACCTACTCGTCATGCTTGGTAGGCCCTACTTCCCTGTCTCGGATGCAGAGGCAACATTGTTTCGCTCTCTTCCTTCGTCAAAGGTTACCTCCCAAAACCCAGCATGCCAATGTCTCGAATCATCGACATCTTCACAAAATAAGGTTTTTTCATCGAAGAGTTCGTTGCTCTCAGTGGCAGAAACACTGTTGGGTTGTTGGTGGTTAATGATACAACGACACCTAATAAGTTCGATCAAGTTTACTTCCAGAACCTATCAGGAGGGTTGGGAGTGTTGAAATCAGGTCATGGATTGTACCGTGATAATAGAAATTTTTTGCTAAAAGACTTGGGAAGAAGAAGAGGAAGGAGAATGAGGAGATGAGAGAGAGCGGGGATTGAGGGAAGAGGTGAGAGAGAGATAAAGAAGTGAGACAAAAGGGGATTCAGATTGTCTCTAGCAACTGGATGGCCAAGCAATGATAAAAGGCAACAAAATCCTGTTGGAGAGGCCGGAGACAATCCAAATTGGTGGGGGGTTCAGATTGTCTTCAGCAGCTGGATGGTCCAACAGTGATAAAAGACAAAGAGAAACCACCACATGCGGTAGTTTGTGTGAGAGAGAGAAACAAAATCCCACTGGAGAGGCCGGAGACAATCCAAACTGGGGAGAGATGAGAGGGGATTTGTAAATTTGAAAAAGTTAAGGACTTTAAAATAATAATAAAAATTCAAATAAGGGGTTGCTCACGGTGGTGAACATGTCTAATCTCCCACCCTAGCTAACCTTCGCCTTGAAAGATAATACACAGAATTAAGTCACAACAATCATAATTATTAATTAAATGAACTGATGTACTGCTGAATTGTAATGAATCAATTAATATGAGTACACCTATATACTTAAACATCTCCAATGATGCAATGATTCCAATACATTGGAGTTCGTTAACTTCACTTTTTATGAGTCTAATTATATCACCTCAACTTTTTTTTTTACTGTATATTAAACAACTCTACACTTCAATCATGTAACTCTTAAAAGTCCACTAAATGGATCTCAATAATGGAACTTTTTGTTGTATACTATACAATTAATATAAAGCTTTTTATACTATTAATCAATTATACATTATCTTACGTGTGATTTAAGGTAGTTACGGCAAGAACTTTATTATTACACAAAAAGTAGTTATAACACAGTGGAGCACCAACTTCCAAACCCGAAAAGAGTAAGGGAATGTAACAAGCACAGTTTGAGGAAAAATTAATGTTGCTCGAATTGACAGTTGCACATGTCACTTACTTTGTGTTGAATCACCTTTTACATTATTATACTTGCATTGGGGTCACCTTATTTTTGTAATTGACACATGACTGTATAGGCTGGAAAACATCACCAGATAGCTTTTTATGAATGGCATGCACTTCAGCCAGATTGACAAGAACAAGAGCTTTCTATCAGTGAACGCGAATTTCTAATGGGCCAGTCACATAGGACTAATTATATTTGATCTATGATTATCTAACATCATCAATTTTTAATTGGACATGACCTACCACCAAGCAGAAGGGGAGAGTTACTCAGTTGATGTCGGAATTACGTTTTTGGACCACAACACATAATAAGGGAGGCAAACCAAGTTTTATGGTCCAATAATAAATTAGGCACTTCCTTTCATATTAAAAGAATTGTTTTATACTGCTAATACATATTTTATCAATACTAAACAGTAAAAAAATGGGGATCTGGCTTTTTCTTAGCCCCACAAAGTGTATCTCTCTTGTGCACAACTCTATAAAAATATATATATATATATATGATACACTCTAAAAAAAAAATGAATTTTTAAAATGAAAACCCAATAATCATTGAGGTTCCTCAAGGGTGTCATTTGTGTGTAACTGCGGAGACTAATATCTCGAGTCGGGTGGGACCACAAGGGCAACAAAACTCCCCCTCAAGAGTTTTAACGCTACTGCATTCCCAGAGTCAGGATTCGAACTCAAGACCACTGGTTAAGCTGAAAGAGAGCTGTGTTATCTCATCCAAACGTTATTAGGTATCTCCCTCTCACATGAAGTGTATTGATTATGATCTCTAAATGGAAATTTGAAGTAAAGGGTAAGCCATAAAGCTTCCGATCTCAAATCAATTTAAGGCATGTATTGTCCCCTGTTGAGGTATCAACCATCCTTTCCTTCACCTGCCTTAATAGCAACTTGATCTTCAGACATACATATATAAATCCATAAGTCTGACATCTTCATAAAATTCCTCTAATAAAATCAAACAATTAGAGAGTGACAACATCTCACGATAATTGAACACGTTACTTTCCTTGAATGAATTTTATCCTCTTATTCTTTTCCTCAAGCACAAAATCATACAATACACTGAAGTATGATGATAGCTTTTCAAAATGAGAGAGCATGAGGACAAGCAAAAGGGTATATACAGAAGCACTTGCCTTGCCCCCACCCAAAAAAAAAATCAAAAGCAGAATGTAAAGGAGTGGAAATAAAACATAGCATCCATGATGATGTCTGTGGGGCCTTCAATTACAGCCAATGCTTCTTTCCAGCTAAGCAAAGCAAGTCTAGCCATTTCACATTATCTCACTTTGAATTTCCCTTACTTATCACAAATAATCAATTACAGAAACCTGAATATTCAGCAAACAAACACAATCATGGCATGATGCAGAAACTAAGCAACCTTGCTTTGATTACTTAACTATTTAACTCAATTTTTCTTTTGTATACAATTATTTAACCCATATTTGTGCACAAATACCCTTATCTCAAATTAAGCTCAAAGTATATATATATTGTACTGGCCGATAATGTAAGACCGAGAACTCGTCTATACACTGGACCAACCGAGCTTACCCCCACGAATGGGCCTTGGCCCAAACTCCTCCAAAGCCGAGGACATGTCAGCACATCTGACACCCGAGAATAACTACTCGGCCCCAAGCTATCCATCCGCAGCTAATTGGGCCGAATATCTCGCTAGCCATAATGTCACTCCGGACAATCAGGCTCCGGATATCTCTCCCCATGATCGCGATCTGATCCAAATATTCCTCCGCTTATTTCGGAGCTTGATCCTGAGAGATCACTATAAATAGGGGGCTTACCCCTCATTCAGAACTACGTTTGCTTTGATTCCCTTTTGGATACGTAGGAGCAGAGTCCACATTCTGTCAAGCACAATCCAAAAACACCCCACTAATCCTCGTTCAGTCGAGTATCTCATACCCGAGATATTTGGACGGAACATATATATATATATATATATATATATATATATATATATATATATATATAATATAATATAATATACAGTAGTAGACACACAAAACTCTACAAATTTCAATTGGTAAAATTTAGATACACATAACATATACCAATGCACACATGCTACTCTTGAAGATGGTTTCCAACCAAGTTAAGCTTTGCTCATGTTAATTCCATATACTCGATCAACTTTAAATTTTTTTGCTAGCGGAGTTAACTAGCACTCGCAAGTTGCAAGTTGCAAGCCTAACATACACATGCAAACCATAAAATTATTTCAATATAATTGTGAGTTAAAATTGAGGGTGAGCCTTACTACAATGGTATTCAGGGACAGATCCACTTGTAGTCGAATGGGGGCACTTGCTCCCGTTAAGCAAACTTTTTTTCCAAATAATTTATCTAATAATTTATTTTTACCCTCATAAAAAAATAGATGTTGTCCCCACATGACAAACCATCATCACTCATTTGTAAAGAATAAAATGTGCAATTATAGAAAAGACTAATGGTAGAATAATTGTTTAGTTATATACATTAGAGATATATTTTTTTATAGTATAATTGGAAATAATTAGGGATTTGGAGAGATTGAAATTATAATTTGAAAATGCAAAGAAGACATTGTAATTTGTAAAAGCTTAAGTATTTTGTGTTTCTTTTGTCATGATTGTATTCTATGTGAGAGATATTGGGTATAATTAGGGTTTTGATGGGAGCGAAATTTAATTTTGTAATCTTCTATTTTCGTGAACTATTGCTCATTTATCAATTAGGTTTCACATTGAGATCAAACAACATTATATCTTGCTTATTTTATATCAATTTTTTATCATTTATCCATATTTATAATATTTTCTTTGTTGTAATAATATTTTTAAACTATTTTTTTTGCCCCCACTAACGAAAATTCCTGGATCCGCCCCTGATGGTATTATTGCTATCCTGTACTCCTTCCGTTCTTTTTCTATGGTAATTTAAGGTTTCTACACACATATTAAGAAATCATTAATTTGTTTACATTTGTACCAAAATATCATTATTTATAGTATCATTAAGTATTTACAAATTCTAACCACATTTACTTCACACTCCACTAGCCATTTACTATATACCTTGAAAAGAAGGGAAGGTGCATTGATATGTGCCACTTTTGTTTTGGAACATGCAGCATTTATGACTGAATTTAAGTAGGGAATGTTTACTGTATTTTCAAGGCATTTCAATTTAATTCTATGATAAGGGTATATATGAAATTTTTTTGTCAAATATATCTTAGGTTTATAAAAGATCCATTGTTTTGTAACAAAAACAAGTAGCTAAAATTACCATAGGAAAAGAACGGAGGGAGTAACTTGGAGGTCACATGTTCAAATCCTGGAAACAACCTCTTTGCTTATGAGGTAAGGTGTGAGGGATTTCCAAAATAATGGAAGTCCAAGACACCAATTTGGAAAGAGATTGAAGAACACCAATGGGTGTGCCTCTTCATGACTTTCAAATATTTCCTAATGGGTGTGTTTTTCATGATAAAATGTGTCCATGCATCAAGTGGTACATTCATGAAAGGTTGCAATCATTCTTTCCAATACATGAAAGGTTATTTTATTCACGAAGAGGCATAAGTTGGTCTATAAATAGAACCACTTGTGTAGGTAGAAAAGAGGTCTAAGAAATTGGCCAACTTTTTGCAAGCCAAATCACTTCCTTTCTTTCCTTAATGCGCAGAGAGAATTGAGGAAACTATTATTCTGTAAAATGCCATCGACGATGCGCTTGGTTTAGGATGTGCAAACCAAACCAAGGTTCTCCATTGTATCGTGAAGGAGATTCGTCGGTTACACCTGTTGCATCCAATTTATGAAAGAGATTGGTGGGAGCGAATCGAACCTAAAGCCTAGTGTTCTTACACGCATTTGAGGGTGAGCATGTCACTTGTTCTTATTGTGAACACCTAATTTTTCCCGAATTTTTTGAAAAAAAATAGTAAACAACAATGATAAAAAGAAAACAAAAAAAAAGTGATTTTATTCTTGGCCTATTATAGAATCAGAAATGGTCCAGTTTTATTTTGTTGTTGCAAGCCCATCATCCAAACCCAAATCCAAAAATAAAAAAAATGATGACAAAAAAAATAATAAAAAATAAAAAATTAAAATAAAATAAAATAAAATAAAATTAGGAGAGGGTCGTATGGATTATTGCCTCCTGGTACCATTTTTTCCTTGTCCTCTTCCACTTCAAGTATAAACCAGCTTTCTTTTATTTCCCCATTTTTGTTTTCTTGTGCTTTTTTCCAAAACAAGGGGTAACAACCCCTGCACCTGCAACAACCCAGTTGAGTAGTGGGAGCACCACAACATGGCACCACCATCTGTACAAATTCCTTCGTCCTTGCCTCTCAACAAAGCAGTAACAAGTTTTGGCATCATCCTACAATGGTTTGGCTATATATTGGGCACTCAACAAAATAGAAAAAGAGGAGACCATTCAGATACACAAAAACAGAGGGGAGAAGGGGACTGAGAGTGAAAGAAAAGAGAATAAAATCATATGACCACTCAAGCAATTAAATCAAAGTCCAAAGGAAAATAAAAAGAAGAGAAGAAGGAGGGGAACCACCCACACAGAACCGTTCTTCGTCGTGCTCCGCCATCCTCTACCGCACACCATCGCCAATCTTGCGTCCCTGCACCGTCGTTCACCACCGTCGCTCCTCCGCCTCAAACCCCGTTATCGTCGCTCCAGATCATGTCAGAATCGTGAGCCGTTGTCACCGTAGCTCTGTTCAGTCTGCGAACCGCCGCGTCGTGCCCATCCCGCCGCCGTCCTGATCCTCCAACGTCGTCGTCTCACCCAATCACTCCACCCACTGTCACCATGACTGCCCTCCTACTCCTCATCCTGTGTTCCCTTCTTTTGATGGTGAGAGTTTTGTTTTTTCTTCTTTACACTCCTTTTTTCATTTTTAGTATCAAGGCATTTAGTGATTTTTGGGCCAGTTGCTAGGCCCTCGTTGCTTCTTTTATAAAAAAAACTAGGATGAACTGTGCCACGTGGAAACAGATTCTCTACAACCTTTTCTTTTAAAAAAAAAAATCAAACCTTTTATTAAAAAATTAAAAATCTTTTCTCCAAAAAAATCAAACCTTTATCAAAAATTAAAAATCAACCAACCAATCAAATTTTTTTTTAAAAGAACTACGTGGCTTTGAGTTTCCCATCGCATCCAGGAATACGTAGGAGCATGATAAATCATCTTGTCAAGCCAAAACTAAATTTTCCTTTTTTTGTATCCCCTTTTTATGTTAAAATAATTAATCAAAAAATTAAACTTTTCTATTTTTAGGGATGCTCTATGGACACGGTGCCATGTTCAGTCCCTTAGATTTGAGGTTGCCCTGTGGACTCATGTGCTATGTTCAACCTCATTTAATTTTTATAAACAATAAACTTAAAAATATAAAAATTAATAAAAATTTAAAGTATTAAAAATTAAAAATAAAACTTTCTTGTAAATGATTTTTGGGGTAAAATAAATATTTAAAAATGTTATTAAAATGTTTTTTGCACAATTAACTTGAGGTACCATTTTTAAACGGACGATGTGGGGTGCTAGCACCTTCCCTACTCGTAACCGACTCCTGGACTCATCTCTCTTTTGGTTTTTAGACCAGTTTACCTTTAAATAATTGGGTTTTCTAAGTTTTTCCCCATAAAAAATTTTAGTGGCGACTCCTCTGTCTTTTTATCTCCCTTTTTCGCGACGCCCGGACGGGACGGTCGCGACAGCTGGCGACTCCAATGGGGATTTTTGAGAGTCAGGCCTATCATAGTTGGTTGTGCATTTTTTTAATAGCTTTGAAAATATTAGTTTTATCCTTCTTTGTTTTATTTATTTCGTATTTAGTTTTATAAGTTCTTATAAATGTCTTTGTATATTCTTGCAACCTTAGGGTAGAGAACTTTTGTATTGGTGTTGTTTGTTCCTTTTTGTAGGTTTGGGGTAGTTTTGTTTTAGGAGATTTTTGTGAAGGGTTGTGTGCTCCCATCACACACATCGCTATCACATATTGCACACACTTTTGGCTCTATACCCGAGCTTGCTCAAAACTCATGGATTAGGCGGTGTCTCGACATTGTCATTGAAGAGGTCTTGTACCTCCCTGATATTTGTTGATTCACCACTCAGTTTGTACCTGATGTCATGAGATGGTCATATTGAGAGGGTTTATCCCTACTTGTGATTAGATTCATGAATCGGATCCTTATCTTTCGGGATAGGGGCAATCTGGGAACCACGACTTTTAGAAGTCTAGACCCTACCTGATTTTCACTAATAGAGCAAACTTAGTAGCCAACCTGTTTAGAGTCATTACCTCAGGTTTGTCCAACCCCAAGTTTTACCTAATTTAGGACAAAGGGAGCATACTCTTTCTCTCTCTCCTTCTTTTTCCTGGCATCATAAGCATAAATTGCCATGCACATACATATTTACTATGAAGTTCTCAAAAAAAGGAAATAAGGGGGGCGACACATCGTCGCTCCAAGCCCGAATGACATGTTCGAATATTATTGCACTTCTAATAAGCGGCATGTCATAGTGAAGTTAGTGCATTGACAACATACCCGACATAGGGTTCCCAACCCTACTGGGGCTCATGCAACATGAAGCATGTAGGGCATTTTTTTGTGTTTCATTTCTAATTTTTTTTTCTTTATTTGTGTTTCTTGATAGGAAGACCTTAATATTAATCTTATAGCAAAGAATGGAAGGACCTAGCATAGAAAAGAGTACTAGCAATGCAAGCAGCTCCAAGAAGAGCATCAAGATCGACGTGACACTCAATGACCTTTAGAGCCTATGGGAAATTAGTCAACAAATGTCAGAAAAGGCACGTTCAAACTTTAACAACAAGTACGGGAGGATACTAGATTTGTTACGTATTCCAGTGAATGCCTCCGCTTTGAGTGCATTTGCTCAGTATTGGAACTCAACTTTGAGATGTTTTGAATTGCCCGACCTAGATATAACTCCGACCATAGAGGAGTATGCTTACATGACGAGACTGCCTATCCAAAAGGAATTACGTGTCTATTTGTATTATGGACAATATGTGGCAGATGGGAAGATAGCAAGTCTGTTGGAGCTCAAACCGGAACAATTGGATAAAATGGAAAAAGGAAACACTACTGGCTTGAAGAGGCGATTCTTGGAAGGTCACCTTAGGGAGTTGGCTCAACAACAACGATGAGTTACTTTTAATAGATTGTTGGCTCTCCTTATCTACGGACTGGTGCTTTTTCCCTTTATTCCGGATGTGATTGATCGATCAGCTATGGACGTCTTCTACAGAGTTGAGGAATATGGGGTGAATTTAGTCCCTGCTATCTTAGCTGAAACTTTTGTCTCATTACAAGTTTGTCATCAGAATCAACAAGGAAAGTTGCGATGTTGTGCACCAATGTTATATGTTTGGATTATGACTCACTTGTATGCTGGTAACAAAATTGATAGAACAGATGATCCATTAAAAGGATTCATTCGCATGCCGTAAAGTCACGCAAGCTATATGAATGGAAACAAGAGTTTGTTCAAGTCGACTCACGTTCACTTAGATGGATGTGCCCATGGTACAATGAAGATTCAGTTATACTCAGTTGTGAAAGTTTCCCGAATGTCCCATTGATGGGACCCAGAGGATGCATGTCATATTCACCAGTTCTAGTAATATGCCAACTCAGGTGGACACAAGATGAACCCCCAAAAGAGCTGCTTGGCGGAGCATATTTCCTATATCAAGAATATGAAAGCATCAAGAGTCAGACAATGGCAATAAGGTCAGCATGGGACAACATTCACATAAAAGGGCATGATGAGTTAGGATGGCGGATCATAGCTCGAACAAAAAGATATGAAGCATGGAGAGAGTCAAGAAGGGGTTGTCCTTCAAAACCGGAACCCCCACCCAGTGCTGAAAACAATCCTATTACAGAAGATCAAATGCTGAAAAAATTGAAATTCTAAAAGCTCAGATGGGGGTTTTGGATGAAAAGAACCAAGTTGCAGAAGTAACTATCGTCAAACTCCAAAGCCAGGTGCAAAAACTGAATTTACAAATCGAGAATTTGAGAAATGAATATGCTGATTCCTACGAAGCCCCAAGTCGTATGAAAAGGGCAAGAAAGGAAAAAGAAGCAGTGATTCATGAGTTGCAAGCAAAGGTGGAGTGTCAAGAAAACACGCTAGTCAGAATTCTGAAGAAGAAAGAAGAGCTTGAGTGGGACGTAGGGATTCATGTCGAAACAATACAGATACTAAAGGAGAGAGTTGAATCTCTACAAGAATCCTTGGCCCAAACCGAACTTTACTCTGATCGAGGATGGAAAGAAGCTGCCAAGTATCGCGAATTATTAGCGGAATCTAATGCGAGGGAAAATTGGCTCAGGTCCAAAATACAAGAAAATGAAAGAGGAGAAGCTCAACGTCACGCAGAATGGGTAAAAGGGTGGAAATTGGTTGTGAGGGAAGTAATCTACGAAAGGGAAGCATGGAGAAGAAAATATGAAGACATGATTGGTAGAATTCAATATCATACTTCCCAGTTGGTGGAGCGATTTGAAGAAGTATCAATTCAGGTTTACAAAAACCCTTTCCTCCAGATACCACCAGAGGTGACTGAGTTCTTCAAGCATTTTGGGAAGCTTGCAAAGGGATTCAGGAAAATGAAGATGAAGCTCTTGACATAGTATTTTGCGGTCCACGAAGATGGATTTAGAAATATGAAAACTCTTGACGTATTGTTCTTCTATTTGACCAAAGACTCATGCTTGTATTGCAATATTCATCTAATGAAATGGAAGTTTTCATCAATTTTTGTGGGACGCTCTTTTTTCGGATGATATCTGTCGAGGAGTGAATTCTCCCTTAGATACTTCATCAACTATATTTTTACCCTAAAAACGATGTGTTTTCTGTGTAAAAATATGGGTATCATCAAACAAGAACATTGCTAGTACAGATGTAGTCTATCGAGGAGTGAATTCTCCCTTGAACTTGACATCAACTGCAGTCAAGCTAGAGGGAATTATACCACTAGATTTGATTGCAGGATGAGTATTCTTGCTATAAGTGTATGCGACGGTCTTCCTGTCAAAAATGGAGTTTAATTGGTTTCTGCGCTTTCTTTTGATTTTTATTCATTTATTCTTTCTTTTATTAAATAAAATAGTATGGTTTTTGAATAATTGCTCCAAGACACCCTTATCGCACTCGATCACAGACAAGAGGCATGGCGGATGAACTAGAAGAAGTCCAAGAGATCAGGGATGAAGTCAGACAAATCAAGGATCAAATGACTAAGATGATGGAGATCCTGCAAGCAATGCAGAAGGAAAAGAACATAGAGGAGAACCCTCCAGCCTCGAACGATGGACATCCGGTCACACCTCTCATTCCGCCCAGTTTTGCTCAGATTCCTGTTCAAGGCTTCAACCAACCAGGGGCTATGATGCCTCTCACTATTTATCCAAGCAACCAAACTCATTTTTCATTTGACCCGAACAATCCCCCATAAGGTTTGCCTCGTGGATTTGTGCCACCAACGGCCCCCGGCCCACAAGACGGCATTCAAAACTCCGAGCATATCACTCAGACATAAACCCCCACTGATGCTGTTGAAATGCCACAAACACAAACTGTTAACCCTACAGATGGTAACACCCCGACAGTGACACTTTCTGCCAATCCAAAAAATCCACAATACACCCTACATTATGGGCCCCAGGGGACTCAAATGGTGCCAAACTTCGGATCCTCCTACATGCCATACCCCTTCCCTCAGAATATGTGCGATGAAACTCTAGTGAATCAGTCAGGAGGGAATTCCCAATCTAAAGAAAAGTTGGAAGTGCTAAAAGAAAGATTACGAGCCATTGAAGGAGTAAATAGTTATGGTCTGCGGGATGCTTCGGAGCTTTGTCTGGTGCCAAATGTTGTAATTCCACCAAAGTTTAAGGTACCTGATTTCGACAAATATCGGGGAACCACTTGTTCCAAAAACCATCTGACCATATATGTAAGGAAGATGGCATCATACGCTCAAGATGATAAGATCTTGATTCACTTCTTCCAAGACAGTTTAATCGGGGCAGCTTCAAATTGGTACACGCAACTTGAACGGGCCCACGTCCGATCCTTCAAAGATCTAGCAGATGCATTCCTGAAGCAATACAAGTACAATATTGACATGGCTCCCGATAGGATGCAACTCCAAAATATGGCAAAGAGAGACGGAGACTTTCAAGGAGTATGCACAACGATGGAGGGAACTGGCTGCTCAGTGCTCTCGATTGAAGTAGAGATCTCATCATTAAGGGTATTGAGAGAGGCAGAATTGGAAGAAGCAGAGTGGATCCAAGATCTACTCGACCAATTGAACCTTATTGAAGAGAAAAGATTAGCAGCACTGTGTCATGGTCAATTGTACCAGGGAAGGTTGATGATAGCTTATGAGAAGAAGGTACGCCCGCGGCAGTTTCGGGAGGTTGATCTAGTGCTCAAAAAGATCCTACCAATCCAAAAGGATCATCGTGGGAAGTGGACCCCAAACTACGAAGGACCTTACGTGGTGAAAAATTCCTTCTCGGGAGGAGCTTTAATTCTCACCAGGATGGATGGGGAAGATCTTCCACTCCCTATAAACTCGGATGCAGTCAAAAAGTATTATGCTTGAACGCACGTCCCAAGAAGAAGAAGAAAAATTTAAAAAGTGAAAATTGAAGGAAAAAAAAAAGCTCGCTAGGCTGAAAATCTGAAAAGACAGTCTAGGCAAAAGTTAGAGCAACCCGCTAGGCTGAAAACCTAAAAAGGCGGTCTAGGAAAAAGTTAGGGTTCAAAAAGTAAACAATGGAAGTGTCGTCCAAACCAATGAATTGGGGCAATCAGTGGGCTAGATGCATGAAGAATGGAGCAAATAGCATTCTCAGATGTTGATTAGTAAGCAGTCGATATAGTATGAGGGATACTAACACTAGTCATGGAAAGAGGTGTCACTTGAGGAGATGTGATTCCACTCCACAACCCTTTTTGCAATTCCATACTCCATTGTAATATCATCTTTGTATTCCTTTTCGATCCAAATATAATGACATTGAATCCCAATTCTTTTTACCCTTATCCCTCTGCTTTAACTTTTGTCAAATGTATGCGTGCATTCATCATGATAAGTGTTTACTGAAATGTTAAACATGTATTGGTGTCTTCAAAAGCATTTAGAATTTCGTTGAAAGTCTCAAAAGTTCGTAAAGAACAAGATGATCTCCCGACAAAGGACACCGTGGTCTACCGACAAGAAGCACAGGGACAATCATTGCAAAGGAAACGTACCCTTTCAAAAGTTCTTAGCCTTTATTCTCCACGAAGACAGGACTTGTTTTAGTTCATCTCGGGGCTTGTCTGTGATCGACACCTTAAGGGGTCAAGGGTGATAATAAAAACCACCTAAGCAATGAAAAAATAAAATAGTAATGTATTACATGCTTTCCTTGCGTTGCATTGAAATCATTTGAGGTTTTTATCAGGCATATAGGACTTTTCTGGCATCATGCATTGCAATTGTTTATCTCTTGTGAGCACAAAACCCAGTAAATTGCACAAACATCGTAGGTTTTACCTTTCATGTCAAGCTTCAGCGGATAACCGACTCCGCAAGCTTTTCACATTTCCTTTCAAGCTTCAGCGGATAACCGACTCCGCATGCTTCTTGTTTTTCTGTTAAGCTTCAGCGGATACCCGACTCCGCAAGCTTTTAACCTTTCTTTTCAAGCTTCAGCGGACAACCGACTCCATAAGCTTTTAACATTTCTTTTCAAGCTTCAGCGGATAACCGACTCTGCATGGTTTTTATTTTATGTCAAGCTTCAGTGGATAACCGACTCCACAAGCTTTTTTACCTTTTCTGTCAAGCTTCAACGGACAACCGACTCCGTAAGCTTTTAACATTTCTTTTCAAGCTTCAGTGGATAACCGACTCCGCAAGCTTTTAATCCTTTTGTTTTCAAGCTTCAGCGGATAACCGACTCCGTAAGCTTTTAACATTCCTTTCCAAGCTTCAGCGGATAACCGACTCCGTAAGCTTTTAATCCTTTTGTTTTCAAGCTTCAGCGGATAACCGACTCCGTAAGCTTTTAACATTCCTTTCCAAGCTTCAGTGGATAACCGACTCCGCAAGCTTTTAATCCTTTTGTTTTCAAGCTTCAGCGGATAACCGACTCCGTAAGCTTTTAACATTCCTTTCCAAGCTTCAGCGGATAACCGACTCCGCAAGATTTTAATCCTTTTGTTTTCAAGCTTCAGCGGATAACCGACTCCGTAAGCTTTTAACATTTAATTTCAAGCTTCAGTGGACAACCGACTCCGCAAGCTTTTAACATTTCTTTTCAAGCTTCGGCGGATACCCGACTCCGCAAGCCTTTAACCTTTCTATCAAGCTTGGCCGGGTACCATATCCCGTAAGCTCTGCTTGTTCAAGCTTCAACGGACAAACGACTCCGCAAGCTTTTTATCTTTCTGTTCGAGCTTCTACGGGCAGTCCATCCCGTGAGCTCTTTTTTTTAATTATGCATCCTTTTACTTGTCAGTGAACTCCGGCCAAAATTGGAGTTCATGTCTTTACTCGTTTCTTATAACGATAATAGGTTAACTACGGTTACACCTACTATCTAATAAGAAACAAGTAAAGAGGGGCAGCTGTGAACACCTAATTTTACCCGAATTTTTTGAAAAAAAAAATAGTAAACAAAAAAGATAAAAATGAAACAAAAAAAGTGATTTTATTCTTGGCCCATTATAGAATCAGAAATGGTCCAGTTTTATTTTGTTGTTGCAAGCCCATCATCCAAACCCAAATCCCAAAATAAAAAAAATGATGACAAAAAAATAATAAAAAATAAATAAATAAAAATTTAGGAGAGGGCCGTATGGATTATTGCCTCCTGGTACCATTTTTTCCTTGTCCTCTTCCACTTCAAGTATAAACCAGCTTTCTTTTATTTCCCCATTTTTGTTTTCTTGTGCTTTTTTCCAAAACAAGGGGTAACAACCCCTGCACCTGCAACAACCCAGCTGAGTAGTGGGAGCACCACAACATGGCACCACCATCTATACAAATTCCTTCGTCCTTGCCTCTCAACAAAGCAGTAACAAGTTTTGGCATCATCCTACATTGGTTTGGCTATATATTGGGCACTCAACAGAATAGAAAAAGAGGAGACCATTCAGATACACAAAAACAGAGGGGAGAAGGGGACTGAGAGTGAAAGAAAAGAGAATAAAAACACATACGCCCAAAATTCTCTTCTCTAACCCATCATCCATTATTCCCAAAACACACCTCTTCATCCATTCAACTTCCACCCACCACTCAAGCAATTAAATCAAAGTCCAAAGGAAAATAAAAAGAAGAGAAGAAGGAGGGGAACCACCCACACAGAATCGTTCTCTGTCGTGCTCTGCCATCCTCTGCCGCACACCATCGCCAATCTTGCGTCCCTGCACAGCCGTTCACCACCGCCGCTCCTCCGCCTTAAACCCCGTTAGCGCTGCTCCAGATCGTGTCAGAACCGCGAGTCGTTGTCACCGTAGCTCTGTTCAGTCTGCGAACCGCCGCGCCGTGCCCATCCTGCCGCCGTCCTGATCCTCCAACGCCGTCATCTCGCCCAATCACTCCACCCACTGTCACCACGATTGCTTTCCTACTCCTCATCCCGCGTTTCCTTCTTTTGATGGTGAGAGTTTTGTTTTTTCTTCTTTACACTCATTTTTTCATTTTTAGTATCAAGGCATTTAGTGATTTTTGGGCCAGTTGCTAGGCCCTCGTTGCTTCTTTTATAAAAAAACTAGGATGAACTGTGCCACGTGGAAATAGATTCTCTACAACCTTTTCTTTTTTTAAAAAAATAAATAAATCAAACCTTTTATTAAAAAATTAAAAATCTTTTCTCCAAAAAAATCAAACCTTTATCAAAAATTAAAAATCAACCAACCAATCAAATTTTTTTTTAAAAAGAACTACATGACTTTGAGTTTCCCATCGCACCCGGGAATACGTAAGAGCGGGATAAATCATCTTGTCAAGCCAAAACTAAATTTTCCTTTTTTTTGTACCCCTTTTTATGTTAAAATAATTAATCAAAAAATTAAACTTTTCTATTTTTAGGGATGCTCTATGGACACGGTGCCATGTTCAGTCCCTTAGATTTGAGGTTGCCCTGTGGACTCATGTGCCATGTTCAACCTCATTTAGTTTTTATAAACAATAAACTTAAAAATGTAAAAATTAATAAAAATTTAAAGTATTAAAAATTAAAAATAACACTTTCTTGTAAATGATTTTTGGGGTAAAATAAATATTTAAAAATATTATTAAAATGTTTTTTGCACAATTAACTTGAGGTACCGTTTTTAAACGGGCGATGTGGGGTGCTGGCACCTTCCCTACTCGTAATCGACTCCCGGACTCATCTCTCTTTTTGTTTTTATACCAGTTTACCTTTAAATAATTGAGTTTTCTAAGTTTTTTCCCATAAAAAATTTTAGTGGCGACTCCTCTGTCTTTTTATCTCCCTTTTTTTGCGGCGCCCGGACGGGACGATCGCGACACTTATCTTCTTTGTTGCAAACCATACCCTATATCTAACATAAGGTTACATATTGTGCATTGGGCCGCTCTGATATATATAGATCCAAGGATCGAATTCAGGACCACGTTTTAAGGGACCCAAGCCCCTTCCACTTGACCAACACACAAGTTGGTTTATATAAATAATTATAGATTTTCTAAAAGGATTAATGTATAAATTAATTGGATAAGAAATAAATCTGAGCAAGAAGAAGAGTAGTAAAAGTTAATCAATGGCTTTTTTTCTCACAAATTTCTTTTTCTTTATTCTTTTATATGTTTTTTTTTACTTTTTTTAGGTTTATTTATTGAGTTGATCCCTGAACTATTTGGGAATTTTTATTTAGGTCCCTGAACTAAAAAAATTTCTAATTAGGTCCCTGAACTTACATAAAATTTTCAATTGGGTCCCTTAACTAAAAAGTTTCTAATCGGGTCCCTAAACTTATATAAAATTTTCAATTAGGTCCCTAAAGTAAAAAGATGACTATATAAAATAAAAAAAATAAAAAAATGATAGATGATGAAATTTTTAGGAAAAAATACTATTTGACATAATAATAAAATGACAAAAGATGAATATGAGAGAAAAACTCCCTATTTAAAATAATAATAATAAAATAAAACTTAGTGAGAAAAGTTAATGTTTAGCAATTAGCATAATAATTAAATAAAAATAGATAAATTTGAGAGTCAAAATTTTGTTCTTGAAATGATAATAAAACAATGAAATGTAAAATCATGCTAAAAAAATCATATTTCATAACAAAATATTAAGATATTAGATTGATAAATCTCGATATTTTAAATAGTAAATATATATGCTAACATGATGTGACATATTTGGTAGATAACTGAGCTCTTTAAGCATGTTGTCAGATGTTTGATTCCTGTCTCATGTATATAGAAGAGCATCCGTTGGGAGAGGTCAACCCCTTAAATAGATCTTAGTACCTCGAGGGATTAGTCTCTGACTCGCGGTCGGAGGATACTCAGGTTTACAAAAAAAAAAATAAATATATATATATATATATATATATATATATATATATATATATATATATATATATATATATATATATATATATTTGAAGCAACAATGGTAGTATATTATTAAAGGATGATTTTGAAGAAAAAAATGTTTCAAATAAAAATAAAATAGTAAAAGATGAAACTTAGCAGAGAATATTATTATTTGAAATATTTTTTATTCTAATATTCTAACAAGAGATGAATCGGAGTGAAAATATTCAATATTTTAAAAAAGCAGAAATAAAAATATAATTTAACAACAAAATTATTGTTTGAAATAATAAATTAAATAAAAAATCTAGTTAAGTAAATAACACATTTTATTTTGATTATAAATTTTATTTTGAGTTATTTTATTTATTTTATTATTTATTATATTATTTTATATTTTAATTGAGGTTTATCTTAAATTATTTTAATATTTCTTAAATAATAGCTTTGCTTGATACTTTTATTATTATTATTTTAATATTATTTTAAATATTAAATATTTGACTCAATTTAATATCTTAATATTTTGTTATAAAATATGGATTTTCCAACATAATTCCATATTTCATTATTTTGTTATTATAATTTCAAGAACTAAATTTTGCCTCTCAAATCTATCTATTTTTATTTAGTTATTATGTTAAATAATAGTTTTTCTCTTAAGTTTTATTATTATTATTATTATTTTAAATAATGAGTTTTTTATCTCATATTCATCTTTTGTCATTTTGTTATTTTATTATATCAAATAGTATTTTGTTTTTTCTAAATTTCATCATCTATTATTTTATTTTATTTTTTTATTATATATAGTCACATTTATATTTTAGGGATCCGATTGAAAATTTTATATAAATTTAGAGATCCAATTAAAAATTTTTTAGTTAAGAGACTCAATTGAAAATTTTATATAAGTTCAATGATCTAATTAAAAAATTTTTAGTTTATGAACCTAATTGAAAATTCCTAAATAATTTAGGACCAACTCAATAATTAAAATTTTTTTTTTAATGATGTTCTTCAAATCTATATATAAACACAATCCACACCAAGTTATATTCCGGTGAGTTAGTGAGGAGAACAAGCTCACCGCGAATCTCGCCGGGAAATGGACGAGTCGTGGAGAATGCGAATGGGACTAACGGCGGGTCTCCCTCGCCGGCGATCCATGGAGGACCGTACATCTTCCCTCACAAGGCGGTCCATCTTCGCCGGCGCCGGAGCCTCCGGCCGGAAAACTTGGACCCCGACGATTTCGCCGATGTCTTTGGTGGTCCACCTAGAAGCCTCCTCGTGCACAAATTCACAAGGTCCAATTCATTCTACGAGGAAATTTTCCGGCCGCCAGAGTTCACATCTCCGGCGCCGTCGAAGGGTGGCAGGAGCTTGCCGGTGTTCCGAATTCCGGCAAAGAATGACACCTTTTACAGCGACATATTCGGTGCCGAAGATGACTGGAGATCGAGGGAGCGGTCGGGGTCGCTATCCAAGGCGAATTCGTCATCGGCACTGAGTTCGGAGGAGTTAAGCCCTCTCCGGCCGGTGACCGGAGCTGACGTGGCATTGTCTGCCTTTGCTTCAAAGCTCAGGTCAGCCAACTGTAACTGTTTGTGCTTTCATTCTGTTATGTGGTTGTGAAATTGACATTTATGCCCTCTATGATTAGTTTTATTTGCAGATGCATACTCTTGCTTGGTCTATAGGTAGGTGCTATATGAGTGTAGAATTAATATTACATAACTGGTTAGGAAGAGAAAAAGGGTTTTATTTCTTAGTTATGTCAAAGCCGAATTTCTTATTGGAAAGTAACTAAAAAGAGCTTGCTAGAGTTGGAGATTATAGGCACTAATGTTAATGATGGTTTCTTTAGTAGATTTTGGAACTTGAAACTTTGATTTGAATATGATACCTATAATGTTATTGTTCAATATGTAAGGAGACTTTATGCTAAATCTTTTGGGAGTTTGATCGGGTATCCCATAGCAATCCCTGTGAGATTGACCATCGGATCGGTGGTGGTTAGATAAAATCCTTCTAAAGTGGTGATTACAAGGTTCGAACCGCTGACCTTGAAGTTAAAGTTCGCCTGGGGGTGTAGTCTACTTCCACTACAACCAACCACTCTTGGGTGATTTTATGCAATTTAATTAGGAGAAAAATTAAATTATCTGAAAACCATATTTTACTGATCATAATTCATAACCCTGATGTAGCCTACTTCTAGCTTCCGCCTTCCCCTTTTGGCCATGGAAGGTAGTAATAAGGATTTAATTGATATATACTAATAGTGTAAAGCTTTTTTACACTGTCAACCAATCAGAAATCGACATATCATTAAAAATATTTGACTTTTATCCTAACTACCTTAAAAGTCATCAATTTCATAATTTCTGATTGGTTGTTAGTATAAAAATCTTTACACTGACAGTGCATACAAATTAAACTCTTAGCAAAAATCATTCATAGCAAACATTTATTTGTCAGTGCAAGTTATGTTATGTATTCTTGACTTAGGCCGTCCCACATTGTTTTGTTCTCCAATTAGATATGCTTTCTACAGTATGAAGGGTATTTTCTTAGAATTGTATTGAAGATTCCATGACTTCTGAAACTATGGTAACCTAGTTATGGGAATTCTGAGGCTTCTTAGTGATTGTTACAGACCAATTAATGTCCCATGTAGATGGAACTCATCTACTATGTTGCCTGAGGAACACCCAATTAAACAAGAGAGGCCACTTTTTCCATGCAATAGTCAGTCATTTGAAATTCCATATCAGGACAATGAATACAAAGAGAACTTCAAAGGTTCTCATTCAGGATTCTCAAGAAGAGTCTCATCCCCAGAAACAATTAGTCTTGAATCCAATTCATATCAAAGCATCAAAATATCCACTGATGACTGGGAACTCAATTCCCCATTTTCTGCTGTCTCTGGACTTTGTCAAGAACCTGAGGCAAAATCTTCAGTTCATGATCATGTGCTTCCAGAACTAGTTATAGAACAGGATGATGATGAAGTTATGAGCTATGTCATAGAGGTCAACACCAACCTCAGAGACGAAAATTGTGGAACAGCAGCCGTAGATGAAGCAATTGCATGGGCCAAAGAGAAGTTTCAATCACGAAATTCAGATGAAGAATCATGCTTGAGAGATGATGGCTGTGAGCAAACTACTAGCACAGAAGGTGATTATCTTCACTAGATAAATAAAAAGTCTCACAAATTTAATGCATAATAGGTCCTGTAACATACAGCAGACACTTCATATTTGTATCTGATCATATAATGCAGAAAGGCTTGAGGCAGATGAATACCATGATGATGGGAGCGAAATAGTTAAATCTCCTAAGGTAATATATTGTATTGATTAAGCATAATTGCATTCATAAATGTGATGAAAAGAACATTTGAGTGTGACTTGAAATGAGTAAATTTTAACAGGATGTGATCTACTTTCTGATAAAAAAATAGCATGTTTATCTTCTAAGCAGGTGAAACTTCATTGCTTTGTAAAAAGTTCATGGTTCATATTGGGATTTTACTTTGTTTCCATTTCTTTTACCTGAGAACAAAGATTTATATTGATTGTTCTGCTATACTACAGGAACTACAGACAGAAATAGAAAAGTTGGAGAGAGGTATAAGATTGTGGTCATCTGGCAAGGAAACCGACATTCGGCTACTGCTTTCGACACTACATCATGTAATGTTTTCTTCATCGTTGATCACATATTACAGACAATTTATTGAATCTTCTGTAGTTTTATACCCCTTTGATGTATGCAAATTGTTGGAAATCCGCCTTAATTGCGGTTCGCCCCTAGCCGCCTTAATTGCGGCAAGTTTGGGCTGCCTTCATTGCAGCCTCCAGCACCTTCATTGTGCTGAGTATGAGGGGTGTGTTTAGTCCCACATCGCCTGGAGATATGACCAAAGTAGTGCTTATAAAGCTTGGGCAATCCTCACCTTACAAGCTAGCTTTTGTGGTTAAGTTAGACCCAAGCCCAAATTCTAAGACAAATAAAAGGAGAATTGACATGGTTGTATGTTTTCATTAACAGATTCTATGGCCTGAGAGTGGTTGGTATGCTGTTCCTCTTATGAGCCTGACAGAAAGCTCACAAGTGAAGAAGGCCTACCAGAAAGCAAGATTATGCCTCCACCCAGACAAACTGCAGCAAAGAGGAGCAACAGTCCTACAGAAGAACATAGCAGAGAAGGCTTTCTCCATTCTTCAGGTACGTAAATTATATACCATATATGGTAAGATCTACCATTAAGTTTCTCAGAGGCGATAAAGTATAGACTAAGGATCAATGCTGAAATTAAGTTCACATCTTCTATGTTGAACAGGATGCATGGACTTCATTCATTTCTGAAGATGTTTCCTTCTAAACAGTGGATGACTTTTTTCCCCTGATAAGTCAGTTTTGGTTTAAAACTCGTGGACAAACACCAAGCTAGACATTTGGAATGATGGAAGTGTTTGTTGCCATACAGTAAATACATGTTTAGTACATGAAATTTGCAAACAGCATCTCCTTTGTACAAATAGTTGACTGTTGGATCTAGTGTTTTATTCCAGTTTGTATCATAACTTGTTTGAGGCTTTTATAGGTATTATTTTGTGAGTAGTTAACAGGAAGTTATTTGATTGGTTTCAGTATTTGATTTGTATATGATGACATGGAACCAAGAAATAAGTTTTTTTGTTATTCTTATGAAAATTCCATTCCAATCTCATCAACTGAAACCATTCACTTTTTGGGCACTTTCTGCTAGATAACTTTATCCTTACACTCTCAGATTACATAGGTTTTCTTCTAAGGGCAGAGAATTCTTGGTGTGTCTACTTGTGGTCAAATTGTAAAGCTGAAATATTTCAGGTACTGCTATGAGCAAGGCCATGGTCCAGCAGCAACCTCCATTTAAATTCTGATTCTTACACCTACTGATAGATTCTATTAGTAAATCCATTTAAGATTTGTGACATTATCCTTTATATTTATTTCTCTCTTCCACATGATCACTTGACAAGAAGAAACTCATCAGAAAATCAATTCCCATCTTTACAATAGCAACTTATTACAATTTCAGTAATGTCACTTAAGAAGCCTGTACTAAGGATTTCGAAAACACAGCATATAAACAAATTGTCAAACCTAAAAAAGTATGCATTCACATAAATAAATACATAGAACATAATGCTCCCACCATTGTCATCCACCTCCCTGGTTTATCAGCTCCCTAAACTCTTCATCGGTGCTTTTAAGCATCACTGACAAAGGTAAATTGATCCCACTTTGCACAACCTCCAAGTGTCTGGGCTTTATCCTGTTCTCCAAACTAAAAGCAAAGTACTGAGGAAATTCTTTCAGCTCCTCCAATTTTCTTCCCATTTCCCCAGCAAAATACTCAAACTTTGGCAGAAAATTATTTTCAATGCTGAAAGTGAACAATGCTGGACATCTCAATACCATAAGTCTAGCTTCATCCTTGGAAAATCCCAAATTTTCCAAATACTTCAACTTAGGAATGAGGGTCCCTTCTACATTAGACACCAACAGAATAGAATCTTGATAAGCCAATGCTGCCAAATCCTTGAACCCAAGTCTCTTAAGGTAGAACAAAGCTGGCTTAAGCTGGTCTACCACACTTGAAGTAAGCAATCTTGGACACTTATTAACAACCTTTCTCAAGCTATGATCTGAGACTTTGAGTTCTTGTAAGAGAAAATCAAAAACTGGGTTAAGATCAGTTTTGATGTTAGAGGTGAGAATCTTGGGGCACATGCCAAAAATCCTTGGCAAGTCCTTCTGATGGATGCCTTTGGATAGAAGGAAGGAGATGATTGAATGAATGGATTCCATGGTAGCTGTGTGGAGGTCAGGGTTTTGGGATAGTGCTTTACCTGCATCAACACCCATTATCTCAAGGCACAAGATTTTCTCTTTGAATTGAAGGGAGAGTTTTGCATTGGTTGGTGTATAAAGAGGGTGGTTTTGGAGGAGACTTTTGGGTTTGGCAATCATATTGGCATGGTTGTTTGATCTAGAAGAAGTTGAAAATGGTTTATCAGAAGAGATGGTGCATAGAGAAGAGTGTAAAGCTACAGTTCCAGCAACTGGGGGCATGGTGGAAGTGGAGAGGAGTGAGTGAAAATGAGTAATATGTTGCAGTGAGGGTCCTATTATGGATATGGATATGGAGATGTCATGGCATTATGGCATGACACGTGGGGATATGTTTGAAATTTGATTGGTTGTAACTGGATTTCAGAGATTGTTTTGACGATTGAATTAGTATGGCCCATGCAGTTGTTTGTTCCATCTCCCCGTTTTGCTTATTCTTTATGCAGATTTATTCACACGATACCATTTTATATTTTTGTATAATTTGATAAAACAAAATTAAAATAATTACCGTCTTATATTAAAGTATTAAATGAAGAGATATTTTATACTTGAAATATCAATATTTAAAACCGAGTGTAACTAAAAAAATATTTATAATTGATTTGCACTATCAGTGTTGTTGAATATCAGAGACAAGGAAAAGAGGATAGAATTCATATTGTATTGAATGAATTTCTGAAGTATTACAAAAGTCTCAATGTACAATATATATAGAGAAGCTGAGACTCAATAGACAGTTACAAGAGTGTAACTGTATGCTAACCTCCTAACTGACCTAACAGAACTTGCATTTACATTTCATCTACATACATTTGTATTTGCATGTACATTTACATTTCATCCAACCCCACACAAGGTCAAGGTGGGTGAGCTACAGAAGTTAGCTCAACAATTTTGAGCTTGTCTCTAAGTTCCAAAAACCGAGTAGGAGAGAGTGGCTTTGTCAAGGCATCGACCCACTGGTCTTAGGTTGGAATATGTAGAACAGTGAGTTGTTTTTGTAACACCTTTTCGCCCACAAAGAATAGATCAATCTCCATGTGTTTAGTTCGAGCATAGGGTACCGGACTGTGAGCAAGTGCAACAACACTTTGGTTATCACATAATATGGGAGAGGAAAAAGGGATGCCCAATTCGGTTAACAGAGTCTGAATCCACAAAATATCCACTGTGGTTTGTGCTAAGTTGCGATACTCAGCTTCGGTGCTAGATCTAGTTACCACAGGCTGCTTGCGAGACCACCAAGAGATTAAATTGGCCCGAGGAAAATAGAAGCTCTTGAGGTGGAGCGGCGGTCATCGAGGTCAGAAGCCCAATCTGCATCACGTAGAGCTTGCAAACTGAGGGGCTGATTTGATGGTGTTGGAGACAGCAATAAACCATGATGCACTGTGCCTTTTAAGTAGCTGAGAATGTGCTTTACAGCAAACCAATGAGACTCAAGTGGGGCTGCCATAAACTGACATACCTTGTTAACCGAATAACTGAGTTCAGGTCTTGTAATCGTAGTGTATTGGAGAGCCCCCACTATGGATTACAGTGTGGGGTCAGAAAAAGTGTCACTGCCACTCTTGGACAACTTGCAGCTTGAGGCATAGGAGAGGAAATGGACTTGGCGTCACTCATATTAGTCTTGGATAGGAGATCACGAATGTACTTACTCTGTGTGAGAATAATGGACCCATGAGGTTGTCTTCTAACCTCAATTCCTAGGAAATAGTCAAGGTGACCAAGCTGTTTCAGGCTGAAAACAGAGTTCATTTGAGTGACCAGCTACTGAACTAAAGTAGAAGAATTGCCCGTGATGATTATATCATCAACATATACCAATAGGTAAATAACCTCACCTTTAAGTGTGTAGATAAAAAGAGATGGGTCACATTTGCTATCTCTAAACCTAAGTTTGACTAAGGTCTATTTCAACCTTTCAAACCACTACCTAGGAGTCTATTTAAGGCCATAAAATGCCTTATTTAGCTTACAAACCAGAGAAGTATCAGCTGTCTCAAAGCCTTGAGGTTGTGTCATGTAGACCTCCTCATCTAGAAAGCCATTCAAAAAGGCATTATTGACATCTAGCTGAAGTAAATTCCACTTCCTGGTGAAAGCAAGAGTGAGGATTATACGAATTGTTACAGGTTTGATGACCGGAGAAAAGGTCTCATTGAAGTCCAACCCTTGCAATTGATGAAAACCCTTAGCCACTAGTCTAGTCTTATACTTGTTTAGGGAACCATCTGCATTTTATTTTACCCTAAACACCCATTTACATCCAATAGGCTCTCGGTTTGGAGGTAAGGGAACAAGGGACCAAGTGTTATTCTTCATAAGGGCTGCATACTCCTCTTGCATTGCATCCAACCATTTGGTATCCTTTAGAGCTTGTTTTAACACTCTTTGGTTCACTATGAGTTAACAGAAGAGTTGGATGAAAACGGGATTTGACAATTCCATTTTTAGAACGAGTTTGCATAGTATGTGTTGGGTGGAATGGCTGGAACAATTGGCTGAGCAGAGGGGGAGGAAGAACTGACAGAAGGTAGAGGAGTAGAGTTAGAGGGTTGGACGGAAGAAGAAGTAGAAGAGGAGGACTAAGTTGCAAGGTCAGTCACAGGGATAGCATTACCAGTAGAAGATGGCTGAGCAAGGGTGGATTGAGAGGGAGAAGAGGTACTAGGAGCATGAGACTGAATTGGATTCGACTGACATAGAGAAGAGGACAGATTTGAGGGCATATGATGCCCAGAAAAAAGTAGTATGGAAGTTGGAATTGAGTGGGCAACAGGCTGTACAGTGACAGTTTTAGAGGGAAATAGTTCGGAATAGGGAAACCGGGACTCATTGAAAATAACATCTTTGGAGATGTACAATTTTCCAGTTGGAGACAGGCACTTGTAGCCTTTATGAAAGGTTGAGTAGCCTAGGAAAACACATTCATGAGATCGAAAGGCCAGCTTGTGGGCATTGTAAGGTCTGAGCAGGGGAAAACACGCACACTCGAAGGCTTTAAGAAAGTGATAGTCATGAGATTGGTGAAAAAGGGTGGTGAATGGGACAGAAAAATTAAGAGATGCAGTAGGGAGTCTATTGATGAGATAGACTGAAGTTAAGAAGGCATGGTCCCAAAATTTTAAAGGTATGGATGCATTACTAAGAAGAGTTAGTCCCAATTCTTCAATGTGTCTATGCTTACGCTTAGTCCCAATTCCACAATGTGTCTATGCTTACGCTCAACCACACCATTTTGGTGATGTGTGTGTGGACATATGAGACGATGGATAACTCCAATCTCATTTAGGAATTTGATTAGAGGTTTAAACTCACCTCCCCATTTAGTTTGAAGGGCCTTTAGTTTAGTGTTGAATTGTAGTTCAACCATACTCTTGAATTGTTTAAAAATTGTGAAGGTTTCAGATTTGTTTTTGATTAGGTAAATCCATGTGAACCTAGAATAAGCATCCACAAAGGTAACATAGTACATGAAACTGTCTGAGGAGGGGACTGGTGCAGGTTCCCAGAGATCACTATTAACAAGTTCTAAAGGAGATGAATAAGTGGTAATGGAGGAAGGTGAGTGAAGTCTGTGTGCTTTCCCAATACAGCAAGCTGAACATAAAATTTCATCTTTTATTGAGTAGGGAATATTACAAGTTTTCAATATAAGTTTCTTGACATTATTGTTTGGATGGCCTAGTCTAAGATGCCATCGAAATTGAAAACTAGGAGAACTAGTAGAGTTTACAGCAGAATTCAAAGGTACAACAGAGTTTACATCAACATTAGAGGTATCAGCTACAAAGCAAGAAGGCAAACTAGACCCTGGAGACTGGAGATGCAGACTTGGAAAGACATAGAGACCATCTGCACCAACTTGACCTTGTAGAAGGACTTCACGTGTGTCTTGAGATTTCACCAAACAGAGATTAGCATGGAATTCAAAATAAACAGAGTTATCTTGTGCAAACTTACTGACACTAATGAGATTTTTGGTAATGGTAGGAACATGCAACAAATGCTGTAAAAAAAGGAATATTGGAATTGTATAGAGAGTAAAATTTAGATGAACCAGTAGAGTGTATGGGTAAACCTTGCCCTTTACCAATGTAGATTTGCTCAGGTCCTTCAAATGGTGTTATTTGCTGAATGTTTTGAGGATTTCCAGTGACATGATAGGATGCTTCGGAGTCAGGGAACCAGCTAGATGAAGAACCAAAGGGAACATTAGTCAGTGTTACACTAGGATGAGGCTGCTGAGCTTGTTGTTGTGGGAAAGGCACTGAACTAGAAGGAGGACTCTGCTGTGGAAAAGGCACATTGTAACCCTGAGCATTGAATCCTTGAGCATGAGATGGCATATAGGCAGGATTGTACTGATTCGAGCCTTGGAAGTTATAGGCCCCTCGAGTATGAGGTGGAGGCCTCGGAGGTTGGGGCGGCGGCTGGAGGTGTTGGTTAAAACGGTGGTAGCACACCGCTGTAGTGTGATCGAATTTGAAGCACAGTTGGCATTGGATAGATGAACGGCCACCACGACCACGTCCTCGGCCGTAGTTGCCGCCGCGACCTCGGCCAGATCCACGAAATCCAGAGTATTCATCATCATAAGTCTGAGCTGAGTGAACCAGGGCTTGCGATTGAGACAAGGAGGAAACATTGTTCGAATTCGGCACCAGATTCGATTGAGTGAGATTCACTGAAGGTGAATCTTGAACAGTAGCTTTGCGATAGCGATTGATGCACATTTCTTGCGCTAACAACAGTGCTTCGGCTTCCTCAATAGGAGTAACCTCATCAAATTTGCTCTCGATTATGGAAATTACAGAGTCGTAATCTTGAGGAAGACCTTCTAAGATCACGTCCAAGTGCTCCTTTGAGGACACAGGATCACCAACCAAAGTCAAACAACCAACTAGGACTTTGATTCAAGCCAAGAACTCAGCAATTGATCGATCTTCAAGTGTGTTTCTAGAAATAGACATGGATTTTGTCCCATAGTTCAAATGTGTGAACGCAACCAAGAACTCTGGATTGAATCGCACTAGACAAAGACGATTGCAACCAAGAAAAGAGCATCTGAACTTGCGTCTCCCAAACAAGATAGTCTTCATTGATGCGATTTACAAGTCGATTCCCAGTGCTGGTGAATTGAGGAGGAATCCAAGGCGAAACTAGAAAGTTTTGGAGACGGTGAGCTGATAAGCCTCTGGCTTATCTAGTTTTATGACTAGATGAACTAGGGTTTATGTGCCAATTTATTCGAGTTCACTCTCGTTTTCGCCCAAATTTGCCTTGTTTTGTTCTTAAGTTGGACTTTGACTCGTTTTGCGTCTTTTGTGTAGTTTTTAGCTTCTTTTGGATAGAATTACGCTTGTGGTTGCTTGTGTTGTTTTCAGGTCAATAAGTGAAGCTCAGAGAATTAAGGAAAGTCAAGAAATAGTGGAGATTGCTATTCTGGAGATTCTCGCCCCGCGAGAGGAAGCTCGCCTCGTGAGAGTTTGAAGACCTGGGAAGACAGAGACCATCACGGCCTAGCCGTGATGTATATCACGGCCGTGACATAAAATCCACACAAGTCAGATACCATCACGGCCTAGTCGTGATTCACATCACGAGCCGTGAAAAGAAGGCTCGCGTCGCGAGACATCCTTCGCGTCGCGAGGGTTTAAATTCCAGAAGTGCGCCAGAAACAGAAGTCGTCACGGCCTAGCCGTGATGACCATCACGGCCGTGACGCGTGGCCTCCCTATAAATAAGACAGTGCAGATCAGATTTGGAGGACTTTTTGGATCAGAACTGATTGTAGATCTTTTAGAATCCTTATTATGGGGCTGCGTCTCCTCTTCTCTTTTCTTATTCTTAGTCTTAGGATGAGTTCCGATTGCTTGTCTATGAGCATGAGGAACTAATCCCCTCGTCCGAGGGATCAATGAAGCCACCCATGGCAGTGTAGTGTTCATGTGATGTATGTCTTTCTCCCCTTCTTTTAATTGATGTTTTCCGATTCTGATTTGAATGCTTGATCATATGTATTTCGTGATTAATCAGTTAAACGTGTTTGAGGCCGAACGGCGATTCGCGTTTTAGAACTTGAATCGGGATCGCTAATTGAATATTGCACGGCAGTGAGTAGGATATTAGTGCAACCATATAGGGAACAAGAATTAACCAAATTCGAGATTATGATTATGAGACCTAGTAAGTAATTAATCCAATCGTCGAATACGTCCTAATGAGCACGAGAGTGGATTTAGGAGAATTTAGGGGTCCCGGTTGACATTGCAATTGAACTTAGGGAGGAATTCATCATCACTTGGGTATGCATGTTGGGTAGGTGGATTTGTGACCTTGGACATTTTAATTTCAGACTTTAATAGTTTAGTTTTATTAGATTCGTTAATTGAATTTTTGATATTAATCTCTCTCTCTCTCAACCACCTTCTGTAACTTGACCAAACGTATCGGATTTCCCACGGATTGGTCGAATTGGTAGCCCAATCCCTGAGTTCGACCTCGGTAATTACTTACCGTGTTTATTTTATTACTTGCGACGACCCGGTACACTTGCCGGCGTCAACAACAAGTTTTTGGCGCCGTTGCCGGGGATTGACACAACCAATTTTCATAATTTTAGGGAAGTTTGATTATTTGGTTAAGTTATTTTTATTTTTATTTTTTTTAATTTTTATTTTATTTTATTTTCTACTATCTCTCTCTACTTCTTTGATTCCACTTGGTCTTGCCGTGTTTTGTATGCGAGGTACACGAAGGAATGCTTCCGGGTTGCGAATATTGTAATGGGAACCATGACACTTGGAGTTGTCCGTTCTACTTCCCTCAAGTATATGTGGAACCATGGCATAATGACAGCGTGCCCCAGAACAACTATCAAAGTCAGAATCAGTATTGGGGTGATATGAGTAGAGACCATCCGGATTTCGCTTGGAGTAATGCTGACGATGGTCTAGCCTGGCAACCACAACCTCAACAAAATTGGCAACAACAACCTCAACAGAGTTGGCAACCACAACCTTGGGAGTTGGCTCTTGAGAAGTTGAGTGCGACAATTGAGAAAGCGTCAATCAATACAAACGCAGCCATTGATAAGATGGCCACATCATTTGAGAAGGCGAATGCAGCATTAGAGATGAAGATTGCCCAACTCGCAAGGCAACTAAATGAGCATCCCCCAGAGACTTTCCCAGTTGATACCGAGAACGACCCTAAGAACCAATGCAATGCCACAACAACTAGAAGCAGTGGGGTGTTGGGATATGACTGGGATGCAACTAGTTCTCAGGAAGTTGAGGAAGAACTACCACATGTTGAGGAAGAGCAACCTGAGGAAGAGGAGTTGACAAGTGACATGGCCCCGGAACAACCACATGATGAGGAAGAGCAACCAGAGGAAGAGGAGTTGGCAAGGGACAAGGCACCGGAGCAAGGGGGTAGAGAACAAAATGAAGATAAAGTGGCAGAGGATTTCACCATGCTTGCCAAGCAACCTGATTTTGATGCGTTAAATAAATATGTCGGCTTGCATGCATATGTGGACACCGGTAAGATAGACCCTCCCACTAGTATGGCACACTTCCTCGTGAAGACACCATTTGACCCGAGAGGAAGTGAGTTCATAATTATAGAGGTCAATGGAGTTTTCACACAAAGGCCGGGTGGAATAATGAATAGAGTGGTATTGCTCCTGCGAGGGCCACTTCACAAACCATGGGATCCGGGTGGAGGATTTGATATGATGAGCGTCCCTTGACCTCTGTACCACAGACTATGGGATCCAGGTGGATGCTTCTTAATAAGTCAGGCTCGGGACGTTAAACAAGCGCTACTTGGGAGGCAACCCAAGCTAGGTATCCCTCTCTTCTCCTAACTTTTGTTTTGTGTTGTTTATGTTTTTGTTTTTGTTTGTCACTCTTGAATAATTTGAGAAGATCAAGAGTTTTTGTATGAAATGTCGTGTCGGCAAGCTTGTTGGATTTTAATTAGATTGAGCGTAGATTGATTGCATGAATTATTTGACCATTGATGATTTCCCCCTAGGTTCTAATAATAGAAAAGTTGATCCCCACTTAAAAATTGAAAATTGAACTTTGAGATTTATTGTGATTGCTTGATTTATGATAAGTTTGGGGTGAGGGGGTGCACACACTAGGAATCGTATCTCGGTCAAACAATTTGCAAAATGTCCAGGTGAGGATTTGAGACTCCAACTCTGTTTTTGAATGTGTGAATCACTGTTAAGTTGCACTTTCCCGAATTTGCTTGAATCTCTTTATGGTTTGCATGATTATGTGTTGCATCAAATGATTTAGGCAATTTTCTTTGAATTAACTACTTGGCCATAAATTAAACCAACCTTGATGAATGATCCCTAGTTAGCCACATTGAGCCCTGAAGCCTATTGTTCTTGATGACCTTACATTACAAGCCATTAACTCAGAAAAACCATGATTTTCCCCTATCCTAGGATTTAGGAGAGTGTGGAATTTTAGCTTTGTGAGTGTTGTTGTGGAACTAAGTTTGGGGTGGCTACAAGTTCATGAATCATAGTTGAGAAAAAGAAAAATGGAAGTAAGGGCCGAAGGCTTGAGAAAAAAAAAGAAAAAAAGAAAAAAAAGAAAAAAGAAAATGGGTGATGAAAAGTCTTGAATATGTGCCAAAAAGGGCAAAGAAAAATAAATATAAAAAGGAAGAGGTGTGTAGCCACCAATTGCAAGGAAGAGAATAATATGAGAGTGAATTCAATTGTTGTGATATTAGTTTCATGCTCTCAGTGATCCTAGGGACTTAGCCTCTATCCTTTGAATATCTTACCTTGAGCCAGGCCTCATTACAACCTTTAAAAGACCTTCTGATGTTGCATACATGTTTTCTTGGGAACTATGTTTGAGATGAAAATCAAATTCATGGGAAGTGCTCTTAGAATGTGAAAGTGAGTGAAAAGTTGATAGCCTAGACAAACTTGAGCGAATGAGTGAAATACTAAATGCCCTTGTGAGGAAGGCAATTGTTTGAAATAGGTGATCTTCCTTTGTGTGTATCTTTGAGCCTCAACTTAGAGTAATGATGGCATGAATGATAAATTCTCAATTGTTTAAAGTAGACGAATGTGGGGATTACATTGATGAAAAAGGGAGGGGGGAATCAAAGAAGAAAAACTGTTTTGTAAAGTTACATGAAATTTGTGCGAAATCGATTAGATCCTTTAGGCTTGCCAAGTCTTGAGTCGTTTTTGAGTTTTAGCTTGCTTGGGGACAATCAAGGTTTAAGTTTGGGGTGTTTGATAAGCCTCTGGCTTATCTAGTTTTATGACTAGATGAACTAGGGTTTATGTGCCAATTTATTCGAGTTCACTCTCGTTTTCGCCCAAATTTGCCTTGTTTTGTTCTTAAGTTGGACTTTGACTCGTTTTGCGTCTTTTGTGTAGTTTTTAGCTTCTTTTGGATAGAATTACGCTTGTGGTTGCTTGTGTTGTTTTCAGGTCAATAAGTGAAGCTCTGAGAATTAAGGAAAGTCAAGAAATAGTGGAGATTGCTATTCTGGAGATTCCCGCCCCGCGAGAGGAAGCTCGCCTCGTGAGAGTTTGAAGACCTGGGAAGACAGAGACCATCACGGCCTAGCCGTGATGTATATCACGGTCGTGACCTAAAATCCACACAAGTCAGAGACCATCACGGCCTAGCCGTGATTCACATCACGGGCCGTGAAAAGAAGGCTCGCGTCGCGAGACATCCTTCGCGTCGCGAGGGTTTAAATTCCAGAAGTGCGCCAGAAACAGAAGCCGTCACGGCCTGGCCGTGATGACCATCACGGCCGTGACGCGTGGCCTCCCTATATATAAGACAGTGCAGATCATATTTGGAGGACTTTTTGGATCAGAACTGATTGTAGATCTTTTAGAATCCTTATTCTGGGGCTGCGTCTCCTCTTCTCTTTTCTTATTCTTAGTCTTAGGATGAGTTCCGATTGTTTGTCTATGAGCATGAGGAACTAATCCCCTCGTCCGAGGGATCAATGAAGCCACCCATGGCAGTGTAGTGTTCATGTGATGTATGTCTTTCTCCCCTTCTTTTAATTGATGTTTTCCGATTCTGATTTGAATGCTTGATCATATGTATTGCGTGATTAATCAGTTAAACGTGTTTGAGGCCGAACGGCGATTCACGTTTTAGAACTTGAATCGGGATCGCTAATTGAATATTGCACGACAGTGAGTAGGATATTAGTGCAACCATATAGGGAACAAGAATTAACCAAATTCGAGATTAGGATTATGAGACCTAGTAAGTAATTAATCCAATCGTCGAATACGTCCTAATGAGCACGAGAGTGGATTTAGGAGAATTTAGGGGTCCCGGTTGACATTGTAATTGAACTTAGGGAGGAATTCATCATCACTTGGGTATGCATGTTGGGTAGGTGGATTTGTGACCTTGGACATTTTAATTTCAGACTTTAATAGTTTAGTTTTATTAGATTCGTTAATTGAATTTTTGATATTAATCTCTCTCTCTCTCAACCACCTTCTGTAACTTGACCAAACGTATCGGATTTCCCGCGGATTAGTCGAATTGGTAGCCCAATCCCTGAGTTCGACCTCAGTAATTACTTACCGTGTTTATTTTATTACTTGCGACGACCCGGTACACTTGCCGGCGTCAACAACAAGTTTTTGGCGTCGTTGCCGGGGATTGGCACAACCAATTTTCCTAATTTTAGGGAAGTTTGATTATTTGGTTAAGTTATTTTTATTTTTATTTTTTTTAATTTTTATTTTATTTTATTTTCTACTATCTCTCTCTACTTCTTTGATTCCACTTGGTCTTGCCGTGTTTTGTATGCGAGGTACACGAAGGAATGCTTCCGGGTTGCGAATATTGTAATGGGAACCATGACACTTGGAGTTGTCCGTTCTACTTCCCTCAAGTATATGTGGAACCATGGCATAATGACAGCGTGCCCCAGAACAACTATCAGAGTCAGAATCAGTATTGGGGTGATATGAGTAGAGACCATCCGGATTTCGCTTGGAGTAATGCTGACGATGGTCTAGCCTGGCAACCACAACCTCAACCAAATTGGCAACAACAACCTCAACAGAGTTGGCAACCACAACCTTGGGAGTTGGCTCTTGAGAAGTTGAGTGCTACAATTGAGAAAGCGTCAATCAATACAAACGCAGCCATTGATAAGATGGCCACATCATTTGAGAAGGCGAATGCGGCATTAGAGATGAAGATTGCCCAACTCGCAAGGCAACTAAATGAGCATCCCCCAGAGACTTTCCCAGTTGATACCGAGAACGACCCTAAGAACCAATGCAATGCCACAACAACTAGAAGCAGTGGGGTGTTGGGATATGACTGGGATGCAACTAGTTCTCAGGAAGTTGAGGAAGAACTACCACATGTTGAGGAAGAGCAACCTGAGGAAGAGGAGTTGACAAGTGACATGGCCCCGGAACAACCACATGATGAGGAAGAGCAACCAGAGGAAGAGGAGTTGGCAAGGGACAAGGCACCGGAGCAAGGGGGTAGAGAACAAAATGAAGATAAAGTGGCAGAGGATTTCACCATGCTTGCCAAGCAACCTGATTTTGATGGGTTAAATAAATATGTCGGCTTGCATGCATGTGTGGACACCGGTAAGATAGACCCTCCCACTTGTCTGGCACACTTCCTCGTGAAGACACCATTTGACCCGAGAGGAAGTGAGTTCATAATTATAGAGGTCAATGGAGTTTTCACACAAAGGCCGGGTGGAATAATGAATAGAGTGGTATTGCTCCTGCGAGGGCCACTTCACAAACCATGGGATCCGGGTGGAGGATTTGATATGATGAGCGTCCCTTGGCCTCTGTACCACAGACTATGGGATCCAGGTGGATGCTTCTTAATAAGTCAGGCTCGGGACGTTAAACAAGCGCTACTTGGGAGGCAACCCAAGCTAGGTATCCCTCTCTTCTCCTAACTTTTGTTTTGTTTTGTTTATGTTTTTGTTTTTGTTTGTCACTCTTGAATAATTTGAGAAGATCAAGAGTTTTTGTATGAAATGTCGTGTCGGCAAGCTTGTTGGATTTTAATTAGATTGAGCGTAGATTGATTGCATGAATTATTTGACCATTGATGATTTCCCCCTAGGTTCTAATAATAGAAAAGTTGATCCCCACTTAAAAATTGAAAATTGAACTTTGAGATTTATTGTGATTGCTTGATTTATGATAAGTTTGGGGTGAGGGGGTGCACACACTAGGAATCGTATCTCGGTCAAACAATTTGCAAAATGTCCAGGTGAGGATTTGAGCCTCCAACTCTGTTTTTGAATGTGTGAATCACTGTTAAGTTGCACTTTCCCGAATTTGCTTGAATCTCTTTATGGTTTGCATGATTATGTGTTGCATCAAATGATTTAGGCAATTTTCTTTGAATTAACTACTTGGCCATAAATTAAACCAACCTTGATGAATGATCCCTAGTTAGCCACATTGAGCCTTGAAGCCTATTGTTCTTGATGACCTTACATTACAAGCCATTAACTCAGAAAAACCATGATTTTCCCCTATCCTAGGATTTAGGAAAGTATGGAATTTTAGCTTTGTGAGTGTTGTTGTGGAACTAAGTTTGGGGTGGCTACAAGTTCATGAATCATAGTTGAGAAAAAGAAAAATGGAAGTAAGGGCCGAAGGCTTGAGAAAACAAAAAGAAAAAAAGAAAAAAAAGAAAAAGGAAAATGGGTGATGAAAAGCATTGAATATGTGCCAAAAAGGGCAAAGAAAAATAAATATAAAAAGGAAGAGGTGTGTAGCCACCAATTGCAAGGAAGAGAATAATATGAGAGTGAATTCAATTGTTGTGATATTAGTTTCATGCTCTCAGTGATCCTAGGGACTTAGCCTCTATCCTTTGAATATCTTACCTTGAGCCAGGCCTCATTACAACCTTTAAAAGACCTTCTGATGTTGCATACATGTTTTCGTGGGAACTATGTTTGAGATGAAAATCAAATTCATGGGAAGTGCTCTTAGAATGTGAAAGTGAGTGAAAAGTTGATAGCCTAGACAAACTTGAGCGAATGAGTGAAATACTAAATGCCCTTGTGAGGAAGGCAATTGTTTGAAATAGGTGATCTTCCTTTGTGTGTATCTTTGAGCCTCAACTTAGAGTAATGATGGCATGAATGATAAATTCTCAATTGTTTAAAGTAGACGAATGTGGGGATTACATTGATGAAAAAGGGAGGGGGGAATCAAAGAAGAAAAACTGTTTTGTAAAGTTACATGAAATTTGTACGAAATCGATTAGATCCTTTAGGCTTGCCAAGTCTTGAGTCGTTTTTGAGTTTTAGCTTGCTTGGGGACAAGCAAGGTTTAAGTTTGGGGTGTTTGATAAGCCTCTGGCTTATCTAGTTTTATGACTAGATGAACTAGGGTTTATGTGCCAATTTATTCGAGTTCACTCTCGTTTTCGCCCAAATTTGCCTTGTTTTGTTCTTAAGTTGGACTTTGACTCGTTTTGCGTCTTTTGTGTAGTTTTTAGCTTCTTTTGGATAGAATTACGCTTGTGGTTGCTTGTGTTGTTTTCAGGTCAATAAGTGAAGCTCTGAGAATTAAGGAAAGTCAAGAAATAGTGGAGATTGCTATTCTGGAGATTCTCGCCCACGAGAGGAAGCTCGCCTCGCGAGAGTTTGAAGACACGGGAAGACAGAGACCATCACGGCCTAGCCGTGATGTATATCACGGCCGTGACCTAAAATCCACACAAGTCAGAGACCATCACGGCCTAGCCGTGATTCACATCACGGGCCGTGAAAAGAAGGCTCGCGTTGCGAGACATCCTTCGCGTCGCGAGGGTTTAAATTCCGTGCGCGCCGTAAACGAAGCCGTCACGGCCTGGCCGTGATGACCATCACGGCCGTGACGCTGTGGCCTCCCTATAAATAAGACAAGGCAGATCATATTTGGAGGACTTTTTGGATCAGAACTGATTGTAGATCTTTTAGAATCCTTATTCTGGGGCTGCGTCTCCTCTTCTCTTTTCTTATTCTTAGTCTTAGGATGAGTTCCGATTGTTTGTCTATGAGCATGAGGAACTAATCCCCTCGTCCGAGGGATCAATGAAGCCACCCATGGCAGTGTAGTGTTCATGTGATGTATGTCTTTCTCCCCTTCTTTTAATTGATGTTTTCCGATTCTGATTTGAATGCTTGATCATATGTATTGCGTGATTAATCAGTTAAACGTGTTTGAGGCCGAACGGCGATTCGCGTTTTAGAACTTGAATCGGGATCGCTAATTGAATATTGCACGACAGTGAGTAGGATATTAATGCAACCATATAGGGAACAAGAATTAACCAAATTCGAGATTAGGATTATGAGACCTAGTAAGTAATTAATCCAATCGTCGAATACGTCCTAATGAGCACGAGAGTGGATTTAGGAGAATTTAGGGGTCCCGGTTGACATTGTAATTGAACTTAGGGAGGAATTCATCATCACTTGGGTATGCATGTTGGGTAGGTGGATTTGTGACCTTGGACATTTTAATTTCAGACTTTAATAGTTTAGTTTTATTAGATTCGTTAATTGAATTTTTGATATTGATCTCTCTCTCTCTCAACCACCTTCTGTAACTTGACCAAACGTATCGGATTTCCCGCGGATTAGTCGAATTGGTAGCCCAATCCCTGAGTTCGACCTCGGTAATTACTTACCGTGTTTATTTTATTACTTGCGACGACCCGGTACACTTGCCGGCGTTCACAACATGAGCTTTAATCACTGGCTCTACTTGTTGACGCCATAAGAGAAAATTTGTATTATCTAATCGTTCGGTGATTGCGTGAGAGAAAGTAGCAGGACCTCTAATGGAGTTTCCGGTGGGAGGAGGAGGAGGAGGAGGAGGATCATCAGAACTACTATCGGAAGCCATGGCTCAGATCTTACAGCTCACGATACCATGTTGAATATCAGAGATAAGCAAAAGAGGATAGAATTCATATTGTATTGAATGAATTTCTCAAGTATTACGAGAGTCTCAATGTACAGTATATATAGGGGAGCTGAGACTCAATAGACAGTTACAAGAGTGTAACCATATGCTAACCTCCTAACTGACCTAACAGAACTTGCATTTACATTTCATCTACATACATTCACATTTGCATGTACATTTACATTTCATATACTCACAAGTATAATAATCTTTTTATACTATTAATCAGTCATAGATTATTTATTATTGCCCCATTGAAAATATTTGACTCATATCATAATCACCATAATTAGTTAATAATATAAAATATTGTTACAAGTTGGTGAAATATCAAGCAAACCAAAATACAAATTTGTAGAGCAACAAATCAAAAGAAAAGTTTGATTTTGATACCTAGTCAATGTAAAATTTTTATATTATTGATCAATTACAAATTAGACTGTGTATGATTTTTAATATGGTTATTATAGAAGTTATATTTTAAATGATGTGATAATTTTTGATTAACTAACCGTGTAAAAAAACCGTGCATACCAAATCAAAACCATCAAAGAAATCACACCAGCAAATTAACATTATTATTTTTAAAATGTTTGACAAGCATATTCTGTCATCCAGAACAACAACAACAATCAAGCCTTATCCCACTATGTGGGGTCGGCTACATGGATCATACGGCGCCATAATGTTCTATCATGAAATATTCTGTCATCCAGAAAATTGGAAAAAATAATTAAGAAGCCACCATATATGCCAATGAATCCCGATAACAATGTCAAATAGAGGCAACTTTTTATAATACGAAGGGGTAAAAGAAAGCCATGACAGAATCCTTCAAGCAATTGCCTGCTCTTATCCAAGAACCCGAGTAGAGTTGGAAATAAAACTACTTTGATGCACTGCTACCTGTACATAGAAATTAAATTGTAAGAGATTAATTAGAAATCCAAATGAATAGGGGGGAATCATTGCTGAAAAGAAGTAATAGAAGGCCTTTACAAAATAAAAGAGAAAGAAAAAACTTCCACATCTATTTTAACCAACCAAAACAATTTTCAGTGGTTTCCTAAAAAATATTAGGCTATGTTTGGTTCCACATCTACTTATCCTCCAAAGTATTTCTATTCCTTGTATGATTAAACTTTTAAGAATCCTGTTATTCTGTAATTAATAACAAATGGACATTTTATGCAACTCTAGTAAAGTAACTTCATACTACCCCTTTGACAGCACTAACAAAGCATTTATGAAAATGATATTTATGAAACCACATATATTACCAATCAAACAAAACACAAAAAGGTTCAAAATAATATACCACAACCAAGATTAATTTGTTAAATTGCTAACACCCTCACTTTGCCAGATAAAGTATCATGATTGCTAGAAAACTAACCATCTGTTTCTTCATCTATAGGTTCTGCTTTCCAAACGATATCCTTCAGCCCAGTAGATAGATTCTTGTAGAACTGCAGAGAAACACAACTTAGTCCAAGCAAGCTAATAAAAAAATTATTTTGTAGAAAAACTAATTTGTAAGAGATGCTTTTGGGCTACTAAGATAGGCCATGGCTGGCTACTGTTGAAACCACAAGAAAAATACTGCTTTAATGGGTGAGACACAACTAGTAATAACAGAAATTAATTTCACACTCATACACAACTATATATACATACATATACATATAATATATATTATTAATAATTTGTGCATTAAACTTACCTTGTGAAATTCCAGTGTATCTCCTTCAGCCTTACGCAGCTCAACCATGTAAAGTGAAGGAGCCACCTCAAAGATCTGGAAAACAACACTTAAAAAAGCATTAAAAACAGTTCCCACTACAAAAAATTTAAACATGAAGGACGCCCCGGATCATGAAAGCAAACAGGGAAAAACATATACCTCGGTGGCTACAGATAGAGGACCTTTACGTCCAGTCTTTTCCCCTTGAATCTTCATCTAAAATACAGAATAAGGAATATTATCAGAAGTTGAAACTTAACAGCAAGTTATTATTGTTAGAAATCAGTCCTGATAAGTAAGAAGTAGACAAGTGATATAATGTTTTTCTGCATGCATGTGTGTGTAAAATAGATATAAAGATTGATAGAAGGGCATGAAGGGCGACAAAGAGTATCGAGACATGCAATTATATATTTCTGCCTCCTTTAAACTGCTGATGCAGCTTCCTAGTAAGAACTAACCCTGCTTTCTTAAAAGAAGCAACAAGCAACAATTTACATTTCTACGATTTCTTAAAAGAAGAATAAAAACGCAATTATCAATTATTGGTATGCATAATAAATATCAATTGAATAACCTAACCAAAACATTAAGCACACAACACTTTATTTATATGTATTTAGATTGATATAATAGATACTTAACGCATTAACGAATATCTCATTCAACACTATCTTTTCGACGACACTAACTGCAAATATTAACAAGCAAGTGCCCATGCAAGCAAGGGTTAAACGGCTAGCTATCAATCATTTGTCACTCCATTGCTTGAAACAACACCCAACACATTGAATGATGGAACTAAGAGGTTAAAAGTGAAACAACAAGAAACAACTTGGAGACAAGAATAAGCATAGCTTCTTTACCTTACAGTTGTTCTTCTTAACATCAAAACCCAGAGGCCCTGCAGTTTTCTCAATTTTTGAAATTATCTCATTTGCTGAACATTTGGATGTGAACCTTGTTTCCCGTTTAACAAGTCCCTGGTTGCCAAAAAAATCAACTAACCTTAAACATTATATTCAAGAACAAATTCAATTGAGTATTTTTTATTGGTGCAACTTGTAACCAACAAACAGCATGACCTAATAGTGTCAAAATGGAATATGAATAATACTTGTAGTTCTTGTGATCTGATCTTGTGTAATTTGACAGGTCCTTGTGAACTATGAAGCACAGACACCGACAGAGACATCATGCATGACACAGACACAGACAATTCCAAAATATAGGACATCGGGATATGGACATGAACAAGTCAAATGAAATTAAATATGAACAACATTAAAAAGATCTAAATTGAGAATCATAATTTATATATTCACCTTCTCAAAACAACTTGCTAAGCTTTACATTTCTCTATGATAATGAGCCTCACAAAAAAAATACTAAGAGGCATCATTTTACAATGTAAGCACTTTGTCTCTTTACAAAAAGATCCCAAAGCAAGAAGATAAACTATATTTTTCACCTTCAACCTATTTACATACAACCAAAAAAATTAAGAAAGAATCTAGTCTATTTAAGGCCTATCTGAAAGGTATTTAAAAAAGGAAGAAAAGAAATTTTTCAAAATTTTCTTAAATGAGTCATGTCTTTCAAGTGCCAAGCCATTTTGGGGTGTCACCTCACAATGTCCAGGCCGTGTCTAATGCATGTCTGAGCCAACAAAAAATAATTTTTTAATTAGACACCCGGTGAGCAGTGTCCAACATGTTTTGTATAGGTGTTGGTGTTGGAAGCGTGTTTGACACTCCAACACCTCAAGGAGAAGTATTCGTGCTTCATAGCTCATGAGAATCTAATTTATTAAGTTTTTCAGTCCCTCAACCCAATCCAAATCAATCTTGGAGGCAAAGCTCTAATAAAAGAAAAGCATACAATTCCTTTTTCTGATAATGGTAAACATACCATTTGCTTCTCGAAAAGACTACTTAGGTTGAGGCCCTGAGATGTAGAGATAAGCTCAAATGCATTCATGGTCACAGGTGCCACAGGCCCCACTTCACGCCTCTCAACAACAAGATTTTGTGAATCCTGTGCTCCACAGTGAACATTGAAATAAAGGTTAGAATTCAAAACTCGGCTGAACAAAATTTCATAAATATAACAGCAAAAACAAAATTCTTACCACTGATTCACTGAAAATAGAATTAATATCATCAAGACTAACATTAGCCTGCTCAAATCTAGGAGGCTTATATCCCTTCTTGAACCAGTCAGTCTCAATGACCTCGGCAATTGTAATCCGCTGTTTCACATCATTAAAGGATAAATACAGGTAGGATTGACATATTTGGTGAGATGGATGGAAAAATAAGAGTATTTGCTAAAAAACAGATTAGTAGAATAGAGTTAAACAAAAATAACACAAGCAAAGGGCATACTGTAGCAGGATTGGGATCAAGGATTCTTTTTATTAGTTTCTTAGCACTCGAAGAGAACCATGAAGGACACGTGAACTCAGCCTTGAAAATCTGCAAGTCAAAATAAAATAAAAACCATATAAGGCAAAACTATCATGAAACAGAAAATTATAGGGCCATGCTCAAGGAAAGTTGCTAAATTTACTTTACTGTTTTGCAGAAACTCATTTATAATATTTTGTTTGTATGCTTTAGAATTAAACTACATAACTGTAAAGTACAAATTCCCCCACCAAAAGCATATTCTTCATGAAAATATATATAAAATAACTCCAAAAAGCTTAAGTGCAAGAATGGTATTATCTCTAAAACACCCTTGAACCCAATAACCTTTTGGGCTTGAAGAGTAAATAATACATAGGTCCACTTTACTTTGTGCTGAAATTGAAGCAATATATGAAGAATGGTAGCAGCAAGAAACAAAATCCTCACCACTTCGTCAAAGAGGCTTTGACCCCAATGCCAATCACCAACTCCTAAAAACTTTAGTCAGGTTCAAACCAATGACTCTACCACCATGGTTTTACTAAAAATTTAGTTTTCCAAACTTATAAAACTTGGTTATTGTTGTCTGTGATGTGGCTGCACATTGCCCAACCAGTTGGTCGACCATTTGGCTAAAAGCCAGCTGGTCTATCCAGTTGCAGAAATGTTTTTATAGCATTTGGTTACAACTTACAGAAGAGAACCAATCCAAACCATGGACCAGTTCTTAGATCAACTAGTCAAACCAACCAGTCTGGTCCAGTTTTCAGAACAGTGAATAAATCTTCTGATTGGATGTCATAAAAAAATTATGGTGGAGTTATTGGTAGACAAAAAGTAGAGCCAAAAATGAAGTGATGCTCTTTTCCATTCACAAAAATCAATATGATTGGTGGTTCCAGACAATTTCACGATATTAAACAAACTATGCTTATATTGTCTAATTCTTAAACAATATCTTAAAAAAAAGAGAGAAAGAATTATGAGTATGAAATATGAATACACTCCTAAAAATTCTTCTTATGATTGAGCAGTGCACTGCTTCAAGGCTGATATTTATATGCATTCTAATCAACAAAAATCATAAAGATAACATGTGTTCAAGAAGATCAAGTTGCTATGCACACCAACAGAAACATCAGAAACATGAACTGAGTTCAGTGAGAACAGAGAGAAATGAACATTGAGTAAAACTCACCTTTTTATATAAAGCCATAAGGTTGTTTTCTTCAAAGGGCAAAAAGCCAGCCATTAAAACAAAAAGAATAACGCCACATGACCAGAGATCTGCCTTTGCACCGTCATAGCCTTTATTGTGGATCACCTAGATGATAAAGGAGCAGTGATAAATATTAATAACATATTTATGAGATAGAAGATATGGTAACAACCAGTAAAAGTTAATATACCTCTGGGGCAACATAATTTGGGGTACCACATGTTGTGTGAAGCAGCCCATCTTCCTATTAACAATAGGATAGTCAGTTGCCAATTGGACATAATAGATAATACATTATCTCTTTTTTTGAAAAATTAGACAACATACTCACCCGGACTTGTTGAGGCAATGCACTCAATCCAAAATCCGATACTTTAAGCATTCCATTAGCATCCAGCAACAAATTCTCCGGCTTTAATATATAAAACATAGTAACATGTTAATTTTTTATTCTCTATCTCTTTCTCTTTCATGCATGTACGCACACCCGCACACATTCCTTCTTTAAAAAGATAAATTCTTTCACTGAGAATGCCCCCCTCCCTCACTCACTCGCACACACAAACGCCTGGTTTAAGTACATTCCCTCTTGAAAACATTAAATCCTTTGACTGAGAATGCCTTACTAAAAGCATTCAGAAACCTATAATTTGAACCCCGCCCCCACTCTGTCACTCCCTCTTTAAAAAGGGAAATAAATGAAAAACACAAATGACATAAGAGATAAACCTTTAGGTCTCTATGGAAAACACCTCTACTATGACAGTAATCCACAGCACATATAAGCTGTTGAAAATATTTTCTTGCTTCATCTTCTTTCAACCTCCCATTGCGTGCCTGGCTCAAGTTAACGGCAATAAAAGCACCAAAATAGCAGGGTTACAAAAAAAGACAATGATAATATAAAGGGGTCTGACGGTGATTATTAGCCTTTAGAAGTAAATAGAAAGGTAAAAACTGCCTTACAATTTTATCAAACAGCTCTCCACCAGTCACGAATTCCAATACAATGTATATCTTTGTCTTGCTTGCCATCACCTACACCAAAGAATAAAAACAGTAAACTTTGAAGAAAAAAATAAAACAAGCAAAGGTAAAATATGCAGAAGCAATCATTTACTGCCTTCTAACCTCATACATACGTATGACATTTGGGTGCCTAATCAGTTTCATTGTTGATATTTCTCGTTTTATCTGCATAATGTCAAGCAACAGAAAATATCAGGTAAGACTAGAGTATTCATGCATCAAGGAATACACTCAGAAATTTAGCAGAAGATAAGTTCATGCCAGGATTTGTTATGGATAATCCTACCATGCTGAGTGCAGAGGAATTACCAACAATGTTATAGTTGAAATTCAACTCCAAGCCCATGAGACGTTGGCTCAGTGGTGTTGGGCACATGCTGGAATTGACAGCAGGGAGGGTCTAATCCCCCCATTATGCTCTCCCACCCCTACCCTTTCCCCTCCCCCGGGGACCTGGTGGGGCGCCCTTAGGTCCGGCCTCAAAGTGGGGTCTCCCTTAGGCCCAAATGGAGTCTAGTACCATTAAAAAAAAAACTCCAAAACTTTAGCCAACCAACTAAACTATTTCTTCCCTCCAAACATCACACAGAACACGCTGTACAAGACTTAAATTATCGACCTTTTTAACTTTTGGTACAGCACTTGAAGAACACTAAAACAAGTGATAATATATAGAATATTCTTATTAATAACAATATGAGATATAATCAATAAAACAAGTACTTTATATAACTAGTTAGGATCAAATCATAATAATAGCAAAGTTGTTGCACAATTCATGATTCGGATTGCACAATTTGTGATTCGATATTTCGATATCGTTCAGCAAGCCGGTGATTCATATTATGTAGTGAGCCAATTTATATACTTTGGTAATCCTTCTCTCAGTTTCTAGCTCACCTCACTAAACCATCATCAAAGGCTCCTCCTTTGCAAGACACTGGAAATTCAAGGCTCCCTCTATGTTTGAATCCGTTGTTTAGGAATGGTACTTAAAAGAATTAACACAAATGACTTGCTGCAAATTTGTAGGTGGATGAGTGGATATACAAGACAAGATAGGATTAGGAATGTAGGGGTAACACCTATTGTAGAAAATATAGTAAAATCTCGCCATAATTGGTTTGCCCATGTGAGGAGAAGACCTTTATAAGCTCAAGAAGGTTAGTCTAATAAAGGTAAAGGGAGACCAAGAAAAACTACAGGTAAATGAAGACATGAGTCAAGATAGTACACAATGGTGTCGTTGGATTCATGTAGCCAACCTCACCTAGTGGGAAAAGATAATGTTGTTGCTCTTGTACACTCTTTATCACAATATGTGACATATGTGTGTGCAAAATTAGCTCGGAAAATCCAAACTGTTTATTTATGCATTCTAGCATGGCTATTGCTGTATGGAAGAACCTTTTCAGGGTTTTATAAAGGTCTTATATAAACAAGGACGCTAAATTTTGTGGCTATTTGCAAATTATGGAATCCTTTGGTGCATTTGGTTAGAGCCAAGATGCTCACAACTTTAAGGGTGTCGTTTTCCACGAAACCTGTTAGGGATAGGGTTATGAGACTGGGCAGCCTTGCTGCATTCATGAGTTTTTAGTATTCTTTGTTGTTTCTAGGTTTTTTCCATCTAATTGTTCTTTTCCTCCTTTCTTTTTCATAAATTGTCTTTTTCTACACATATAAATGAATCCGACAAAAATGACTGTGCACATCCACTGAGACAAATGAATGAAAATCTCCACAGTTTCTACTTTCTAAAACATCAAAAGATAAAACAGAAAAATAATAACAACAATCAAATACTTTAATTACAACGAGAGAATCACAGAATACTATCCTAATAATCAAAACGTATAAACTCTAGCATGCTAAAAAATGACAGACTTTAATTGACACAAACAATGGAGTGAGGCTATTCACACTCTCAATTGCTTATTAACACTTCTCACTGACTCATTATAATTGTTAAAATAAAACACTAAAATTATGATGGATTAGCAGTGTGTGTGGACTCACAATTGAGAGTGTCAATACTCAATAGTATTACCTATCACAGCAATCAAACACATCAAAGTTTCCTAAATTTGACTCTACTCATTTCCTTACAGTAGAAGAAAACAAAGAATAGAGACAAATCAAACGCGTGAACCCCTTGTCCATTTCCCAAAAACCCATATCATCCCCCACCGCCACAACCCTCCAAAACAAAAATCACCAAAGACCCAAAGGGAGGACGGCAAAATCACATGATAAATCATGTAATAACATAAAAATAAACAAAATAAAAATAAAATTGTTGAACAAGCAAAGTACATTACATTACATCTAAATTACAAAAAAACAAATGTTGAAACTTGAAACCCAGATAAAAATTACAATAATACTTCATAATTCATATATATTTACACAAATCAAATAACAAATCATTCATCTAATAACACAAACACGATCATTCAAAAAAATTGTTGAACAAGTAAAGTACATTACATCTAAATTACAAAAACAAATGTTGAACTTGAAACCCAGATAAAAATTACAATAATACTTCATATCTATTTACACAAATCAAATAACAAATCATCCATCCAACAACATAAACATCATCATCCTTAAAAAATCTTGAAAAAATTTAAAATTGTTGAATTGAAATCTAAATAGTACCTGGCCAATCATTTTATGCTTGAGAACTTTCTCCTTGTCAAGAATCTTGATGGCCACATTCTCTCCAGTTTCAACATGCCTTGCAAATTTCACCTTAGCGAAATTTCCCTCACCAAGTGTCCTACCCAGCTCGTATTTCCCCACACGGGTCCTCCCATTGCTACTACCACCATGCCCAGAACGTGACGTCATCTTTTTTTTTTCACTTTCTCTCTCTAAAATTCTCAACTTTTTTTCTCTCTCTCTAAAATTCTCAACTTTTTTTTCTTCTCTTTCTCTCTCTGTTAAAACCTCTTCTTCTTACAAGGTTGCCACACCTGAGATTTGGTGACCCTCATTTTTTGTTTGTTTGAAACGAAGCAAAGGAATTGAAGCGCGGAAGAAGAACCTTATAATCTGCAACAAAGGGCAAAGATTTAGTCTTTCTTCGTGGAGAAGAAAAGGGGTGGGGGAACGTTGACCGTTGGATCAAAGGAGGAGGACCCCATGAATTCGGATGAATCAAACGGACGAGAAAATCAGAGTATTTATTTTATTTTAACGCGGAATGGGAACTGGGAAAGTAACGGAGGAAATGAATGAAATTATGAGTGTGGATTTCAGTTTCCCATTTTGGGAGAGGGAATTGAATTGAATGTCTGGTGGAGATCCCAAGGGATTGTTTGTATTGGACAGAAACAGAGTGAGGTTGGTGAAGTTTTAATTTTCTATTTTTGAATCCTTTTTTGGGTTGTGGCAAGAGAGATGATGGTCTTTTTCTTGGTTTAAGGTTTGATCTGAAGAATATTTGTAAGAGGAGAAGTAGGGGTGGAAAGGGAGGTTATGTATTATGGTTTAATTTGTTGGATGTGAACTTAGCTTTGGGTGTTTTATGGGGAAGGCACATCTATGGGGTCAAGAGTCAAAAGGTGTGGGATTGAACTTGGTGATTCTTTGGAATATACGAGTTATGGGGTGGATTCAATCGTGAACCTTGCAAAGTTAAAATTGCATGGTGCAGTTCGTTTGAAAATGACATAAATTTTGTTATATGACATGTTGCATTGGTTCCATGACTTAATTATTAAAAAATTGATGTGCATTCAACAAGATCGAATTTATAACATTAAACAAAAAAATAGGGATAAAATATTCATGAAAAATATTTTAGGGATAATCGCATATAACCAATAGTAGGGATATCAAAACTGTAATTAAACTTTTTTTCATATCCAAATGAGAGTCTTATAGGGACCTCTATGTCAATGGACCCCGCTTCCCTTCCTCGTTTTCTATTTTCTTCTCCATCCTAGCTCACAATCCTTGTCATGGGAAGTACTTCTCCCTCGTCCTTGTTTTTGCCCTCCCCATGGATCCTCACAGGGATCCTAAGAGCCCGTTTGGTGGTCAGGATAAGAGAGACAGGATAAGATAAACTATCATATCCTGTCTGAAACTGTTGTTTGGTGAGCCAGCAGGATAGGATAAGTCAATCATGTCACTTATCCTATCATGTCAATCTAGTTAAAATTCTATCCTGAGGGGAGGGCTGGGTTGGAACCCAACAGGATAGGATAAGGTGATTTTTTTTTCCGGTAACAAGTAGGATATGGTAATTTAAAGTATAATAAAATATAAAAATATATAATATATAAAATAATTAAAGTATAATAAAATAATAATTTAAAGTATAATAAAATTTAACATGATTACCAAAAAATGTATAATAAAATATTAAATATTTAAAATAATAAAAATATTAACAATCAATTTTAAAATTTATTTTTATTTTATCACAAAGCTAAGTTTGTTATTTTATATTATTTTTAAAAACTGTAAAATATAAAAATTATTCTAATAATTTAACTATATGTAAAGTAAAAACAAAAAAATGAATATTTAAAAAATATAAAAAATTAATTTTAGTTAGACAATATTTAAAAAATTTAAAACATTATATGTAATTTTATCATAAGGATAATTTTGTTTTTTATATAAATTTAAATAATGAAAATTATAAAAAAAAAAAGTAAATCTAATAAAAGATGAAAACATTTAGAATAAAAATGAAAAATTTTAAAATTCATACTTAAATTATAATGTTGTCCAGTTGGTTATCTGGTGGACACCAAACGTCGGATAGGATAACAGTTTATCCTGCTCATATCATATCCTACTCCTATCCTGTTCTCTTATCCTATCCGTCCTTATCATATCCTGACCACCAAACGAGCTCTAAGAAGACAACTCATCAAAACCTAAACTCGAACTTTCTCGTTGTCAACACATAGCTTTTCGTTACTGCAACTTTAGATTGCATTAAATCCACCCATCCCTACCTTATTGTTGTCGGCGTCATGAAAGACGTTTGAGACCTCTTTATATACTTGCTTTTGGATTCAGGAACCCTCGGTCCGCTTAAGAATCTGCAGAAAATTTGTAAAGGGACTAATTTAATAAAGTGACGGGTTTGGTCATTGCATTTGAGGCTGTAACGTTCGATCTGTAAAGGGATATACTTTAAATTTCTTTTATTAATTTAATAAAATAAAATAAAATAATATATATAATTACAAAAATAGGGAATAAATCCTCACTTGCGAGGCCCTGAATGGGGCAGTCCCCACCCAGAATCCGAGATCACGTGTATAGTTGAAAATTGTCATCTTTGTCATGAGGATGGGAAGGGGCGAATTGGATTAGAAATGGATGAAGAGTATTACTGGATTTGAACCCCACACTCACAATAGATGTCTCACATATTAACCATAACTCTATAGGGGACAAAATTTTTATTATATTTAGAGTAAATACTCATTTTAGTCCCTGACAATTTTCGAGTAGTCGCTGAAAAAAAACTCACCCACTAGTCCCTGACAATTACAAAATAGGGATACGTTAGTCGCTCTATTGATGACCGTTTGGAAGGCTTCGTTAGTTTGCTGATATGGATCGTTAAGTCGTCAGTTGTCTGTTAACTTGTCCCACATGGATTTTCTTATTTAGTATCACCATTTTTCACCCAAAACGACGTCGCTTTTTGCATTGTGGGTCATTATTACCTCCTCCTTCTTCTTCACTGCTTAGTTGTTGAACCTTAAACGTGAAGAAACTCTAAAGACGTTAATGTTGAACCTTAAATGGTAGCAAGAATCTTTCCACCAGATGTTGAACTTGATGGGTCTTCACAGAGAAGACAACATAGCTAAAACTGAGGTTTTTTCAGCTTTTGAAACCCATTTGCTTAAGACCCTTCTCGCTCTTTCTTCCCCAAAACAACAACTAGATATCATCCCCCTATACTCAGAGGTGCAGATACCAAAACTAAATTTGCAAATCTCAGAGGTGCAGCAATTCACGTAATAAATCACAAACCAATAGCAAATTCACTTAATAAGTCAGAAACCAGTAGCGAAAATATTTTAGCTACTGTTAGCTCATCTTCCTTACCAAACATAGCTAGATGAGTACCTATGATGAAGTCCACCACAGCCATTTTTGGCTAATTTGTTGAACAAAATTTAGTGGTAAAGCTCTTAATGCAGGCAATTTTATCATATTTATATGAGGGTAGAGGAAAGAAGAAGGGTCGAACATCACTGATCGTAATGAAGTTAGGGTTCCATCTCTATATATGCGTCTGAGATAGAAGAAGAATAACATTTGATTTGTTTTCTGGTTCAAAAATGGTGTGTTTTGTCTAATTTTTGTGGTTTAAAAACTCATTTTCTACAGTGGACAATAACGGTACAGGTGGCAAAACTAACCGATCATTTGGTGCAACGTTGCATTGCTAGGGAAACAAGGTTGAAAATGTGTTTCATTTGGTTGAAAATTACTATGTGTTTCATTTGGTTGAAAATGTGTTCCTTACCGTTATTGTCCATTTGGTTGCATTGCTAGGGAAACAAGCGTTTTCGTCACCTTCATAGGTTCAACCTTGCATTGCTAGGGAAACAAGGTTGGAAATTAATTTCCAACCCAGATTATACTCTATCTCGTCTCTTCAAAGATAAATATTTCCCAAGGGGGAGTTTCTTGGATGCTCTAGTAGGACATAATCCAAGCTATACTTGGTGTAGTATCTGGAGTTCCCGGGTGGTTGTTAAGGAGGGCCTTAGATGATGCATTGGAGATGGTGCCTCTATTAATGTTTGGAATGAACCTTGACTTAGGGATGAAGAGTGCATGAAGCTCCATGATCCGGTTCAATATCATATGTCTAATTTATTGGTCAAAGACCTTATTCTTTATGATCCCAAGAGGTGGAATGTGGAACTTCTTCATAATCTTTTTGGCCCTGAAACTGTTGAATCTATATTGCGGGTCCTTTTATTTCAGCCCATTACCCAGGATTATCTAATTTGGTGGCCATCCAACTTTGGTCAGTATACGGTGAAAAGTGCCTATCATATGTATATGGACAAAATAGTTGATTCTAGAGCCATGCATGTAGCTGGGTTGTGGTCAATCATTTGGGGTCTTGCTATTCCTCACAAGATCAGGTATTTCCTTTGGCAGCTGGGTCGCTATCTTCTTCCCAATCGAGTCTCCCTTCAAACGCGTGGAGTCCTGTGCCCAGCTTGCTGCGAGTTATGTAGCGAAGGCCTGGAAAACTCTTGGCATATTTTCATCTCTTGTCCAACAGCTATCACATGTTGGCAGGCAGCTGGTTTTTGGCACTTGATGGAACCTTCAGTGGAAGAATCAGAATCTCTTCATGAACTTCTCTTTGGCCTTTTCTCTACTCTATCCAGCCAGCAATGTGAGCGTTTTGGCATGCTTTTATGGAGTTTATGGAGAAGGCGAAATGTTAAGGTATGGGATGGAGTGATTGAAGAGGTCCATCAGGTTGTAGGTCGTGCTACTCAAGTTCTTGAGGAGTGGCAAGCTGCTCGTGCAGTTGATATTCAGTCCAGTGTGAGGCACGCTACTCCTCCTTCTCGTGGATGGACCAAGCCTCCCCTGGGCATTCTCAAATGTAACTTAGATGTTGGATTTTTCAAAGAGAAAGGGATGGCAAGCATGGGGTGTTGTTTGAGGAACAGTGCAGGACATTTTGTTGCTGCAATGACCGCATGGACTCAGCCACTTCTGTAGGTTCGGGAAGGAGAGGCGCTAGCTTTGTTGTGTGCTCTCCATTGGATTCAATCTTTGCAACTGGATGGTGTTATTTTTGAGATGGATTGCAAACCAGTTGTTGATAGTTTGACTAATGGATGTGATGACCGTTAAGAGTTTGGGGCTATTATATCTTAGTGCAAGGTTTTATTTTCTACTTTTTATAACTCTAGGATTGAGTTTATTAGGAGAGAAGTCAATGTGATTGCTCATAAGCTAGTTAGGGTGGCCACATCTTTTGCTTCCTCCCATATTTTTCATGATATTCCCCATTGTATTACTGACATTATTTCCATTGAATGGAAGTAAGTTATTTCTTATAATTTTTTTTTCCCATCAAATGTAGCAATAATTTGTTATTTATTTGAGCCCATTTTAACATATGCACTGAACTTAGGCCACGGGTCACTCTCATGGGACAGATTGAACTTAGAATAGTTTCCTCAGAAATAATAATCCTTAAGTACTTTTCTAAACTCATGCTCATTTGCAAACAAGGGGTCCCTCTCCAAACTCGCCCTTCCATCAACTTCCCTAGCAAATTATTTGATTTCCATTAGTGTCAATGATATTTTATCTCCTTATTGTCATCATAGTATGGACATCACTAATTGTTCCAAACTTTTCCTCATAATCACTCATCTCATCACTGTCATTCACATTATTAGTCTTATCTTCCTTGACATAAATATTAGGATCTAAATCACTCTAATTCACAATTTACACGTCACCCTCAATTTCTATAACTCTACAAGTACCCAAGGTGGGTTCCGTTTCTCAGCAGATGAACTAAACACAACCTCAGCACCTCTTTGCTTTATTTCCAATTTCAAGTTTTCATTTTTTATTTTTAGAAATAATTATAAAACTGTCACATTATTTTCACTATATTTTTTGTTTCAGAAATTTTATAGAAAACGGGAAATAGTGAAAACATGAAAAAGTATTCAGCGTTTCCTATAAAATTTCTGAAAACATGAAATAAAATGAAAACAATGTGGCAGTATATATCCAAAAATAAAACAAGGTGCAATTTAATAATTCTTTCTGAAAATAGGAAATGAAAACAGGAAACCGGAAACAAAGGGCTTGTTTAGTTTGTTTCTAGTTTCCTGTTGTCATTTCCTAATTTTAAAGACAATTACAACTAAAATAATTACAAAAGTGTTACCTTGTTTTTATGATGTTTCTTATTTCCAAATATTTATACAGGAAACCGTGAAAACAAATAAAAGTTGTTTTTAGTATTTCTTGTACAAATCTTTGTAAACGAGAAACAAAATAAAAATAATGTGATACTTTTATAATTATTTTAGTTATAATTATCTTTGATATCAAGAAATGAAAAAAGAAACTGAAAATAAACTAAACAGATCCACAGCAAACAGGTCGTAGATTCTCAGTAACTACATTCTCTACATTGTTAGTGTGTGCAGTAACAATGTTAATAGAATTAACATTTGTAGAGCCTATCCAAATAACAGAACTAACAAAGAGCATTAACAATTTAACATAAGTGAAGCTATGGTTTCTGTCTATTTTTATTCAAACCAATGAGGTACATCACCTGCTTGACTTGGGTTTTTTTATTCACAAGATTCACCATTCAACGAGTTGTGTCGTCCTTTTTTGTTGTCCCATGCTTGAGCTGTGCATTTGGTGAGCATTATTTATGAGTGGTTCATTAGTGGCTTCAGGTGAATTTTGATTCTCTACTCTTATTTTTTTTAAAAAAACTTACAAACAGTTCGATACATCCTGTTTATATTATTCCTCACTCAAAATATAATATAATTATTTTAAGGGTATTGCTAACGAGTATCATAAGGACATTGGTTAAGCAACCTGTAACATCCTGGTTTTTCCGTTTCTTAATAATCTGTGTTTATGCATGCATATGTGTGTTTATTATTATTATTTTTTTAAAAAATTGAGAGATTATTTTGATAAAATAAAATTATTTTCATGATTCATTTTTATAGTAGGAAGCTACTATTTAAATTCCGATTGAAATTTTAGATGAAAACGGTCTACGTTTTCACTGTCAGCAAAACTTTATTAATACAGGAAATGAATTTCGACATGAAAAATAAAATTTTGGATTTCCTAAAATATGTACAACAATTCCCATGAATTTTTTTAAAAATTATTTATAAATATTACATAAATTAATTTTTCGGGTGAATTTTCGTTTAGAAACTATGATCGGTTTTCACCGTTAGAAAATTAATGGAACCGGAACGAAACAAATTTTGTCCAAATTTCATTGGTGCAGATTTTGAAATGACTTATTGTGAAAAACCCTTTGAAAGATTCGATGTGAATAGTATTTCTATTTATTACATTTCATCATTTTACCCATATATACAAGCAATGCATTATTTTAATGGCAAATTCAAGTTTTAAATAAATAAAAAAGATTTGAAGAGAGTTGAATTATGTAAATAGTGTTTGCATTAATTTCAATCCATCATAACCTTACAAATATAATTATTCCATTTATATTACAAGTAAGCTTATTTTATTTAAAAACTAGTTTTTGTTTTAACAAAAATTTGAAAAATCCCATTTTCTCCACAACATGGCAGCAGTGCCCCTCCCCATAATTCCTTTGTAAATACCCTCCTCAACATCCTACTTCACTTTTGCTCATCTCTCACAAGTTCATGTTGGGTTTTGGGCTCCCTTCCTATATGGAGAAAGATCCAAATGTGTAAGCTTATTTTGTCTCACTTGTTTAAGTGGAGAGAGGTCAGATTAGGGTTGTAGAGATGTCCCATTTTAGTAAGAATATAGTAGCCAACAAGAGGGAAGAGAGGAGAGAAAGCCAACCCGCATACCCACCAGACAGTCATCGTAAAATCGCGACAGAGGATTCGTTTACCGTTGGATCGGGCTGAAATTTCTGCAGCAGGTTTAGGACGTGTAGTTCTTAATTCTCAACGTACGGATTTTCAAGACGAGGTCTGAATTGAGAGATATTGGCTTCGAATATTTGCTCTGTTTTTGGGGTAAATTTCATCTTCTTGTTTCTCATTTGTAAGCATTGGTGCTTGGTTGTTTTAGTTGATTGTTAGCATTGTTTGTGCACTTGTTGAAGACTCTTTTGTACCCTTATTTGATCATAGTAGAGCTGTTTCTTTGGTCTGGACGACCCGTGGTTTTTACCCTTGCTTTAAGGGGTTTTCCACGTTAAAATCTTGGTGTCTCTTTTGTGTTTGTGTTGCTCTATTTGCTGCCATATATTTGTTGTTGCTCCTTAAAGATTCTTGCAAGTTCGGAGAGATTTATTTCCGCTGCGTATTACTTTGTTATTGTGTTACGCTGTTGCATTGTTGTTCCCCCATCAGAGTGGCATCAGAGCTACTTGGTTTGGGGCATTTTGACTTGCTTGAATGGTGGAGGCAAATACAAAGATGGTCTATTTGAATGGCACTAATTATCATTTGTGGAAGGGCAATATAAAGGATTTACTCTTTGTGAAGAATATGCATCTTCCTGTTTTTGCTACTCCGAAGCCGGATGCCAAGTCGGATGAAGAATGGGATTTTGAACATCAATAGGTGTGTGGCTTTATTCGGCAATTTGTAGAAGATAATGTTTATAATCACATTGCAAATGAGACACATGCAAAATCTTTGTGGGCAAAGATAGAGTCCTTGTATGCCTCTAAATCAGGGAATAATAAATTGTACTTGCTGAAGAGCTTTACTAGTTTGAGGTACAAGGAGGGGACTTCCATTTCAGATCACTTGAATGAATTTTAAGGGCTCCTTGATCAGATGTCAGGAATGGGTATCAAGTTTGATGATGAGCTTTTGGGACTATTTCTATTGTTAACTCTACCAAAGTCTTGGGAGACATTTCGGGTTTCTATCACAAGTTCAGCCCCTAATGGTGTTGTTTCTTTGGAAATGGCAAAGGGTAGTTTTCTTAATGAGGAGATGAGAAGGAAGGTACAGGGTGCTTCATTTCAGTCCGAGGTGCTTGTCACTAAAAATAGGGGGAGAAGTCAGAGAAAAGAAACGAAGGGTGGTAGAGAGAAAAGCAGGAGCAAGTCCAAGTCTCGATACAAGAATGTGGAGTGTCATTATTGTCACAAAACATGGCACATACAGAAGAATTGTTTTTTGTGGAAAAAGGAGAACAAAGACAAGAAGGGTAAGCAAAAAGAGAGGGATCATGAAGATGACGACCGTGTCACTACTGCTACTGGTGATGATCTTGTTATTCTCTGCGACCATGAGTCGGTTAATCTTGTATCAGATGAGAGCATGTGGATAATTGATAGTGGTGCTACATTGCATGTTACACCGAGGATGGAGTTCTTCACATCTTATACTTCAGGTGACTTTGGAGTGTTGAAGATGGGTAATGATGGTGTGTCTAAGGTGATTGGTGTTGGTGATGTTTGCTTGAAAACCAACATGGGAATGCAGTTGTTGCTTAAAGGAGTCAAAAATGCTCCAGATGTCCGCTTTAATTTGATCTCTGTGCAATTGCTTGATGAGGGTGGTTATGATAATCACTTTGGTTCTGGAAAGTGGAAACTCACCAAAGGTAAATTGGTTGTGGCTAGAGGGGAGAAAATTTATAAACTGTATTGGACAAAAGCTTTGGTTTCTAAAGACAGTGTGAATGCTGTGGATATGGAGGAATCTTTGTGGCACCGAAGGCTTAGTTATATCAGTGAAAAAGGGTTAAATTGTTTAGCCAAAAAGGATGTTCTTCCGGGATTGAAGAGTGCAGAGTTGGAAAAGTGTTCTCATTGCATGGCTGGTAAACAGACTAGAGTATCCTTCAAGAAGCATCCTCCCTCAAGGAAGTCAGAGTTGCTTCAGTTGGTGCATTCTGATGTGTGTGGCCCATTGAAGGTAAAATCCTTTAGTGGTGCCCTCTACTTTGTTACTTTTATTGACGATTGTTCCAGGAAACTATGGGTCTATGCTTTGAAGACAAAAGACCAAGTGAGGGAGAAGTTCAAACACTTTCAGGCTTTGGTTGAGAGACAGTCAGGTAAGAAGCTGAAATGCATTCGTACTGACAATGGTGGTGAGTATTGTGGACCCTTTGGTGTCTATTGCAAGAAGCAAGGTATTGCACATGAAAAGACACCTCCTAAAACTCCTCAGCTGAATGGTTTAGTAGAGAGGATGAACAGGACATTGATTGAGATAGTGAGATGTATGCTTTCTGAAGCTAAGTTGCCCAAGCATTACTGGGGTGAGGCACTGTACACAGCGGTACATGTTATTAATCTCAGTCCTGCAGTTGCTTTGAACAGTGAGGTGCCAGACAAAATTTGGTTTGGCAAGAATGTTAGGTATGATCACTTGAGAGTCTTTAGTTGCAAGGCTTTTGTGCATGTTCCAAAGGATGAAAGATCCAAGTTGGATGCAAAGACAAAGCAGTGTATCTTCATCGGTTATGGTCAAGATGAATTTGGTTACAGGTTGTATGATCCTGTTGAGAAAAAGCTTGTCAGAAGCCATGATGTAGAGTTCATGGAAGATCAAACCATTGAAGACATTGATAAGGTGGAGAAGGTCGCCCAAGAATGATAGCAACTTGTTTGATGTTGATCCAGTTCGGTTTATAATCCGGATATTGTTGATGGTAATGTTCAGAATGGCGAGCCACATGATTATGTTAATGATCGGCAGCTTGGAGATGAGTTAGATGTTCCAGGTGATGATGATGAAGAGGAACATGAGATGTCACAGGATGAGAATCTTGGTGAGGCTCCCGAACCACCTCAAATCCAACTCAGGAGATCTAACAGGCAGAGACAACCATCTACAAGGTATTATTCTGATGAGTATGTAACCTTGACTGATGAGGGAGAACCTGAGTGTTTTGGAGAGGCCATGAAGAGTGAAGACAAACAAAAGTGGCTGGATGCAATGCAGGATGAAATGAAATCCTTGTATGATAATCACACTTATGATTTGGTGAAGTTGCCTAAAGGCAAGCGGGCCTTGGAAAACAGGTGGATTTATAGGATGAAACATGAGAGTAACTCTACGTCTCCAAGGTATAAAGCCAGATTAGTGGTGAAGGGCTTCCGTCAAAGAAAGGGTGTTGATTTTAATGAGATTTTCTCGCCTGTGGTGAAGATGTCATCCATTTGAACCGTTTTGAATTTGGCGGCTACTCTTGATTTGGAGGTAGGGCAAATGGATGTGAAAACAGCTTTCCTTCATGGTAATTTGGAGGAAGAGATTTACATGAAGCAACCTGATGGTTTTCAAGTTGAAGGTAAGGAAGACTATGTGTGTAGGTTGAGAAGAAGCCTATATGGTTTGAAGCAGGCTCCGAGGCAGTGGTATAAGAAGTTTGAGTCTGTTATGTGTGACCAAGGATATAAGAAGACTACTTCTGACCATTGTGTCTTTGTTAGAAAGTTTTCTAATGATGATTTCATTATCCTGTTATTATATGTTGATGACATGCTTATTGTTGGGAAAAATATTTCCAGGATTGACAGGTTAAAGAAGCAATTGGGCGAGTCATTTTCCATGAAAGACATGGGAGCTGCTAAAAAGATTCTTGGTATAAGAATCATGCGTGACAGAAAGGAGAAGAAGCTATGGCTATCACAAGAACACTATGTTAAAAGAGTGTTGCAGAGATTCCAGATGGAAAATGGCAAGGCGGTAACCACTCCTCTTGCTACTCATTTCAAGCTGAGTGCTAAACAAAGTCCTTCAAATGAAGCAGAGAAATTAGATATTGAACGGGTTCCTTATGCATCTACTGTGGGTAGTTTGATGTATGCAATGGTATGTACAAGACCAGATATAGCACATGTTGTTGGTACAGTCAGTAGATTTTTGTCTAATCCAGGTAGAGAGCATTGGAATGCTGTGAAATGGACTTTGAGATATCTTTGTGGTACCGCTGGTATGAAGCTTTGCTTTGGAGGTGATGAGCCTACTTTGGTCGGGTACTCAGACTCGGATATGGCTGGAGACATTGATTCCAGGAAGTCCACTTCAGGCTATATAATTAGATTTGCAGGGGGAGCTGTGGCTTGGCAGTCTAAGTTACAGAAGTGTGTAGCATTGTCCACTACTGAAGCAGAGTTCATTGCCATTACCGAAGCATGCAAGGAGTTGCTATGGTTGAAGAAATTCTTGCAGGAGCTTGGTTTTGTTCGAGACAAATATTTGTTGCTTGTTGATAGTCAGAGTGCTATTCATCTTGGTAAGAATCCAACTTTTCATTCTAGGTCCAAACATATTGATGTGGGGTATCATTGGATACGTGATGCTTTGGATGCTAAGCTGTTGGAGTTGGCTAAAGTTCATACTGATGATAATGGTGCTGATATGATGACTAAAGCACTACCAGGAGGGAAATTTGAAACTTGTGATATCGTCGGTTTGTCGGTTATTTCCATATAGTTGTGAGGGGGAGATTTGTTGGGTTTTGGGCTCCCTTACTATGTGGAGAAAGGCCCAAATGTGTAAGACTATTTTGTCTCACTTGTTTAAATGGAGAGAGGTCATATTAGGGTTGTAGAGAGGTCTCATTTTAGTAAGAATATAGCATCCGACAAGAGAGAAGAGAGGAGAGAAAGCCAACCCGCATACCCACCAGATAGTCACCGTAAAATCGCGATAGAGGATTCGTTCACCGTTGGATTGGGCTGAAATTTCTGAAGCAGGTTCAAGACGTGTGGTTCTTAATTATCACCGTTCGGATTTTCAAGAAGATGTCCTAATTGAGAGATATTGGCTTCGCACATTTGCTCTATTTTTGGGATAAATTTCATCTTCTTGTTTCTTATTTGTAAGCATTGGTGCTTGGTTGTTTTGGTTGATTGTTAGCAGGGTTTGTGAACTTGTTGGAGACTCCTTTGTACCCTTATTTGATCATAGTGGAGCTGTTTCTTTGGTCTGGACGACCCGTGGTTTTTATCCTTGCAGCAGGAGAATGAGGAGATACGTGCTCAGAACCAAAGGCTTCTAAGAACTAGGAAAAGAGAAAGATCAGTGGCACCTTCCGAGGAAGAGAAATCCTCAGTGGACCTGGCCATGGCATCAGGTTAATTTGCTCAGTTTCCACATTATTAAGTTGTTTGATCAATATCTAAATTCTTAACTCTATTTGGGTGATTCAAAAAAAAAAAACTCTATTTGGGATATGTTGGTTAATGTAGTATTGGGAGCCTTGGAAGAAATGGAGAATATGACACAGTAGAAGAGATACATGTAAGAAATTGCACCTTTAATGGAACCACAAATGGAGTCAGAATCAAGACATGGAGGGTAAGGAATTCTCTCTTGTTGGTTAGGTATTGGATGAGTTAAGGTCGTTTTATGTGAAATTTTTTCTTCTAAAAAGGGTCTACATGTTTAAAAAAATATATAATAATTAGATAAGTTTTTCAAAAAAACAACATAAACTTTTAAATACTGATTTAATTGATATGTATTATTAATATAAAGAATTTTTACAATATTGTCAATCAATCATATATATATATTTACATTTTATTAAAATGATTTAATTACTATACACTGACATAGTAAAAGTTTTTTTACACTGTCAAAGAAATGGACATATCATCACAAATCTTTGACTCTTATCCTAACCACCTTAAAAGTCATCAATTTCATAGTTCTTAAAAAGTGTTTGACTCTTATATCACAATTATCTTAAAAGTCACATATATAATGATTTATAATTGATTGACAGTGTAAAAAATTTTACACTAACAAAGTAACAATATATAAAAATTAAACTCTTAAAATAAAATTCTTTTGGTGTTTTTATTAGAAGTCAAAAATGGTATTATTGTCATTGAAAAACTATATTATGAAAGCTTTTTTTTTTTATCCTATTTTCAAAGTAAAAACCAATGGACCCTTATAGTCATGGAAGCAAGTGATTATAAATCACATTCATATTTTGTGTTCTTTGAATCTTCAGGGAGGATGTGGCTATATATGCTAGAAAGATCACATTTGAGGATATTATAATTGAAGAAGCAGGGAACCCTTTGATTATTGACCAGGAATATACTTCCTATGGAGAAAGTAAGTATGATACTAAAAATGCAGTGAAAGTGAGTGACATTACCTACCGCCACGTGAGGGGAACTTCAAGTGTTGTGGATGCAATCAATCTGAACTGTGACCAAACCGTAGGTTGCTCCAACATAGTATTGGAGAGGATTGACATAACCACAGCTGGTGGAGAAAAAACACTTGCATTGTGCAAAAATGCACAAGTCACATGCTCTTTGTGTAATCCAAATGTTTCATGTCTTTTTTAATTGTGACTAAGTTTTGGTTGTAATTTGTTACTTTTCTGTCTCAGCCGCAAAATCGGCTTTTAAATGGTTTTGCTTGCTTCAATGAAATTACCAATTTGCAATAATTTAGATTTTAATTCTTGGTAAATAATGATGTTTGTTTATGTATATGCTTGTTGAAAGGTTTAAATGATAGTTTTAATACCATCAAAACCCAAATTCTCTTTCTCAATTCCCTACCTCCAATCAACAAGAAAGAAAGGCCATTGACCATAAAGCCTCTCTTTCTTTCACTGCTGCTAATAATAGCACTCCTTGGCAACCAAATCGAGGTTCACAGGGCAGAGGAACTCCTAATTCTCAAGGTGGCAGGTCCAGCAACAACAACAAACAATGTTACCATACTGTGGAAACATGCTACTTTAAGCATGGTTTTCCACCAGGATACAAACCCAAGATTCTATGCATGAAGCTGCCACCAATTCTCAGCCCAAGGCTACCAACTCCATTAAGCTACGCCAAGATGATTGCAAGAAATTACTTTCACTTCTGCAAGGATCCAAGAATGAGGCTTCTACCTCAACTATCGCAGTGAGTAACCCTGACACTCATGCCATATGGCTAAACAAGCTAGACTTCCCTTTCCCACTAGTCAAACTAAGTCCCTTAAGCCATTTGAATTGGTTCACATGGATATTTGGGGCCCTTAATTTAAATGTTAGTTTCATTCATGGCTATCATTGTTTCTTAACCATTGTTGATGATTTTAGTATTCTTAACCATTGTTGATGATTTTAGTAGATTCACATGGCTTTACCTTTTAAAATCTAAATCTGATACTAGGCCTACTATCTTGAAATTTCTGCATTTGGTTTCTACTCAATTTAACTCTAAAACTCATATACTTAGGTCAGATAATGGGCAAGAATTCAATATGCCATCTTTTTATGATGAACATGGTATTATTCATCAAACTTCATGTTTGGAAACACCACAACAAAACTCCAAAGTTGAAAGAAATCATAGACACATTTTGGATATCACTACAGCTCTCTTATTTCATTCTAATTAATCTTCCTAAAAAATTTTGGTGTTATGTTGTTTGCCATGCAGTGTTTATAATTAATCGGATGCCTACACCTGTATTTAAGAACAAATCTGCTTTTGAAATGATTTTTGACACCCCTCCTACCTTTATGGATTTTAAAGTGTTTGGATGTTTATCTTATGCCTTTACTTTGCTTCAACACAGAACTAAACTTGACAGCGGTGCTAGAAAATGTATCTTTCTGGGATACTAGCCAGGCACCAAAGGCTATGTCTTATTTGATTTACATTCTAGGAATGTTTCCTTTCAACAATTGCTATCTTTTATCAACATGTGTTTCCTTATGCCAATGCATTGCATTCATCTGATTCTGTTGCATCCAATGATCCTCTTCCTTATTCTGACAATACTATAAATCCAATGTTTTTTGACTTTCCTGCACCTAATGCCCATGCAGATACTACCACTGAGTTATTAGATAACCCTGCTCATGGTTTACTTTACGCAACATCTTCTATATTCTAGCTGAAAGCCTTCTCTGTTTCCGGCCAGACAAGCTGCATTGATACCCGAAGATCAATCACTGGATACTGTGTTTTCCTAGGCAACTCTTTGGTGTCTTGGAAATCCAAGAAACAATCCACAGTTTCAAGGTGTTAGGAGTGAATTTTTAAATTTGAGCTTTCGTTAGACAGACAGAAAGAGGCTACATAAAAATTGAGAAAGAAGTCCCAAAATTGATATATAATGTTTTGACTAAAAGAAAGTTGACAAGTGCTAAGTCACCAGACGGAAAGTTGACAGAAAAAATTGACATAAAGAAGAACGTCCAATTCAGGAGATCATAGAAGAATTGACAAGTGTGATTGACAAGTGTGGAGTTGACAAGAAGTTCTTCAGTTGACATGTCAGACAAACAAGACCGTCGAAAAGCAAAACTTGGGGGCCATCTGTTAGGGGTGAAATTTCTGATTATTAACGGATGCATTTCGACAGGCTGACGAAGGAATCAGAGTAAATGACTAATATTTTCTAAGTATTTAAAATATTAAGTTGACAAGAAAATACTGATCGACAGAAAGGATAAATTGACAACGAAGCTTTTTGACAAAGTATTAAGAAGAGTTGTCAAACGTACAGAGAAGTGTGAAAATGGATAAGTCCTTAAGACTGACAATGCATTAGCAAGATAAGCTGTCAAGCAGCCAGACCGTTGAAGACAATCAAGTTGACGCAGAGCGGTTTCAGAGTTGTTTGACAAGCAGTTTAAATTTGAAATTTAGAGAATTGCCAAGATACGTGGCAGTCATTTAGATAGGAAGTTACTACTAGGTAGTTATTTTATTTGCCTATAAATACTAGTTATTACAATATAATAAGGGTTGGAACTTGAAACATCCTACACGTCTCGATCACACAGCAGACTGACAGATTAACTCAAGTACTCCTTCCACCCTGTTATCATCAATACAATGTTCAATTTCAATACAATATTGGTTCATTTCCTTCAAGTTCTTCATACACTTTCCAGTTTATTCATCATGTTCTTCATATTCTTTCTGTAACTTTCATTACTTTTCTGCACTTCATGCTTGTCAAGTTTTCTTTTACTCTAATATTATAAGTAGTTCCTAGTTTTTGATATCTTTTACTTAAATTAACATTTTCATTCCTTTCTGTTCAATTTCTCAGAAATTGTTCTTCATCAACTTTAATAAATAACTAATCTTTTCTATATTAATTCATTTGTAGTGTTCTTACATTTCAAATCTAAGTTTTACTTCCTGTCAAGTGTTCATACTTTATTACTTAGTATTTCAGAAACTATTTCCATTATCTAGGAGGTTACTTGATACACATCCTACACATCTCGATCACATAGCAGATTGACGGTCAATTCGATAGTAAAAAACCCAGCACAATACTGGTTATGCTTTTCAAGTTTCCTTACTTGTTCTTCATTATTTCCAGCATTTCGTTTATGTTCTTTATTCAAGTTCATTTACTTCCCATAAATAGTGTTACTTTACATTTTTTTAACTTCTATTTCAAATTTCTATTTTTTTACGAACCCAATACAACTAGGAAGTTATTTGTTACAATAAGAACTGATTTCTTCTTTTAAATTTCAAACTTATCTTTTAAAACATAAATCGTTTTATTGTCAAAACTCATGATTGACAATACTTTGTACCTCTTTGACAAATTTACATGTTTATTTGATACTAAGTCTTTGCCAGTATTTCCTAATTTGGCTTTAATTGTCAAATTTGTACTTGGCAAACAATTCATATACACATTTTGACGAGATTACCGCATAACTCGTAGGTCCCACACTCGTTTGATCTTCAATTATTTGCCACGAAGGAATTTTGGTCAAGAACCAAAAACCAACGTTAACAAATTGGCACGCCCGGTGGGATGAGTTTAGAGTAACTCGTACAGTGCCACGAATTTGACATACAAATTTATTTGTATGCGTCTACGGAGTGGAAAGGTGGTTCAAACATCATATATTTCCCAAAACTCTGTGAATATGAGTAGTGCAAGTGATGCAGGCGTAGTAGGCACTAATGCCACTGCGTCAACGGTGGATGTTATTGCACCACTTGACAATATTCCCGCAACCAGGGCTAACACTAATAATGCAGGGAATAATAGCACTAATAGTTTAGGTACGAGAAGAGGTGTTTCTTATGCTCAAGTTGTCAATAGATTTGACGAAATTGGACAATGAACACTCCCGTCACCAACTTCCCCGGTTTTACGACAAATAAATCCACCAACTACCGGATTGTTTCCACGAAGCGTTGTGAATTCAAACCCGAGGGGGACTATGCCACCTTTGTCACAGCCTTTGTATGTGATGCCTTATGGTTCGACTGCTATCAATCCAAATACCCCATTTGCATACATACCATATCCAAATGGAATGATGATGGCTGCCCATGCATCTGGACAGGCAGAACCATCGACTGAGGGGCAATTTCCCAATCAAGCGAATGGGATATCAGGGTCAATGGTAGTAACCCATTCTTGACAAGAGCAACCAGTGGTAAGGCTGAAGGAAAACCTATAATTCTAAATACCATACAGATACAAATTATAGCATGTGATTCATGTTATATCAAAAGGAAAGAGAAGAATTTCATACCTTGGAGATTCGCAGAATCCATCACAGCAGATCACAGGATGAGAAGGACATGAACAGTGATCAGAATGTTGGAGAAGGTGAGAGGGTTACTCCTCTCTTTCTGGTTGGTTTTGGTTTTTGTGTTTCTGTCTGTTAGAATGCCTAATGGGGAGGCTATTCTTATAACCTACCAGCAGAGAGTAGGGACCTCTCAACAGGTTAACATCAGAATGACCCATCCCATCATAGGGTCACTCTTTAGTAAATACCCAACAACAATTTCACCAATTGGTTACGTAATTAAGAATTAATTTTATAACTGATATATTAATAATTTAATTATAATTCAATAACCAATTAATGCTAATCCATACATTAAAATTTAACATTCTCCCACTTGGATAGCATTAATCAATTATTAAAGAGAAATACCGATTCACGATCAAAGCACACGTTAACCAGCATTATAAGAAATACAAGCTTTAGCAATGCAGAAATAGTATCCGATAGGGAAGTAAATCATACATGCTAGAGACTCATATTTCACATAAAGATTGATGAATATAAAATTGCATATAATTAATAAAGAGAAATATGCAATTCAAAAAATGGTCCAAGCATCTTAAAATGCTATAAGAGATATGAATCCAAGAATGACGTCAATTTACATATCTCATAAAAACGATAATGGGCAAATAATGGTTTCAGACTCCCACTAATCCAATACATCAAAAAACTTAACTAAGCCCATATGAATTACATGATTCCGGAATATTCCAACAGTTAAGCCTTTGGTTAGTGGATCGCCAAGCATGTTTCTCGTATCAATATGCTCAATACGAGTCCGAAACTCCCGAATCTTCTCTCTAACGAACAAATATTTCACATCAAAATGCTTAGTGCGAGAAGAGCTTCTATTGTTATGAGAGAAGTTCACAAGCAAGATATTGTCACAATATACCACAAGTGGCCTAGATATGCTTTCAACAATATGAAAGCCGAAATCAAATTTTTCAGCCACATGACTTGACAAGTAGCCTCATAGCAAGCAACATACTCTGCCTCCATGGTAGAAGTAGGCTGTAAGCGTCTGTTTGACGCTTTTCCAAGAAATAGCTCCTCCTGCCATCATAAAGATAAAGCCGTAGTAGATTTTCTGGTCGTCAGGGCAACCTCGAAATCGAAATCGAATAACCAAAGTGACCTGAAGTTGATCGGACTTCTTATAGGTCAACATATAATCTTTGGTTCCCTGCAAATATCTCATGACCTTTTTTACGGCTTTCCAATGACCCAAACCTGGTTGCTCAAGTATCTCCCTAAAGCATTTACAAGAAAAAGCAATGTCGGGACGAGTACAAACTTGAGCATACATTAAACTCGCCAACAATGGAAGCATATGGGACCTTTTTCATTTCATTTATTTCTACATCATTTTGAGGACATTGAGATTTAGAGAATTTTTCTTCACCCTTTTGAACAACAAAAGCACATGGGGAGCAAGAATGCATATTAAACCTTTTGAGGATCTTTTCAATATATCCTTTTTGAGACAATCCAAGAACACCACGTGACCTATCACGATAAATCTGGATGCCTAAAACAACAGAAGCATCACCAAGGTCTTTCATATCAAAGTGGCTACTCAACATGAGTGTTGTCTCTACCGGGATTTTAACACAATCGCTAGCAAGAAGTATATCATCAACATATAGAACGAGAATGATGAATTCACCCTCACAAGTCTTCAAGTAAACGCACCGATCTGAGGCATTTTCTTTGAAGCCAAGAGAAGTGACAACCTGATCAAACTTCAAATACCATTGTCTGGAGGCCTGTTTCAGTCCATAAATAGACTTATTCAGCTTGCAAACCAAGTGCTCTTTGCCTGTTTCAGCAAAACCTTCAGGCTGAACCATGTAAACATCTTCAGTAAGGTCTCCATTCAGAAAAGCCGTCTTCACATCCATCTGGTGAAGTTCTAGATCAAAATGAGCTACCAAGGCCATGACAACTTGAAATGAATCTTTTGTAGAGACTGGTGAGAAGGTCTCCTTATAGTCAATGCCTTCTCTTTGGTTATAGCCTTTAGCTACTAGTCTGGCTTTGTACCTTTCAACTTTACCATCTGGAGTACGTTTGGTTTTGAAAACCCATTTGCATCCAACAGGTTTACAACCAATTGGTAATTCCTCCAGACTCCAAACACCATTATGAGACATAGAAGACAACTCATCATGCATAGCATTCACCAATCGAAGCATGAGAGTTAGAAATTGCCTCCTCAAAGGTAATAGGATCATCATCATCATTGAGGTCAAACTCATGTTCCTGAAGATATACAACATAATCATCTGGTATGGAAGGTCTGCGCACTCTTTGAGATCGTCTCAGTGGAATTTCATCAACAATAAAATCATGTTCTTGTTCATCTACAAGCGGTGCTGCCACACCATCTTCATGGTGAAGATTCTGATCAACATCATCACCGGAATCAAAACTTCAGTAGGAAAAGGAACAATGGTATAGGAACAATGGTGCGATCTTCTTTAAGAGTAATCGGTCGTGGTATATCACTCCCACTATCCAAGTCATCCTCAAAGAAAACCGCTCGATCAGATTCGACGACTCGCATAGAATGAGATGGACAATAGAATCTGCTACCTCTGGAACCCACACAATAGCCAATAAAGAAGCCACTAACAGTCTTAAGATCAAGCTTCTTAGATTGAGGATTATAAGGTCTAACTTCTGCCTTACAACCCCATACATGAAAATGTTTCAAACTCGGCTTCTTTCCACTCATGAGCTCATATGGAGTTTTTGGTACATACTTGCTTGGGTACTTGATTTAGAATATAGACAAGCAGCTTTTTAAGGCATCTCCCCAAAGAAAGTCCGGCAATGATGAATGGCTCAACATACATCTTACCATCTCCATAAGTGTGCGGTTACGCCTCTCCTGCAACTCCATTTTGCTCAGGAGTACCGGCATAGTGTATTGAGCTTCAATACCGCATTCCTCAAGAAATCGGCAAAAGGTCCCGGGTTTCTACCCGTCTCATTATATCTACCATAGAATTCTCCACCTCTATCGATCTTACACACATTATTTTCCTACCGCTTTTTAACTCAACAAAGACCTTTAAAGGATTTGAAAGCATCTAGAGAACTAGATTTTTCTTGAAGAAGATCTATCCATCCATATCTCGAGAAATCATCTATAAAGGTAATGAAATACCCATATCCACCCATGGCAAGTGGGTGTAATAGGTCCACACAGTCGGTGTGAATCAACCGTAGCACATCGTCACACCTATTTGCCGCTTTATTCCTAACCTTGGCAGTAAATTTGCCCTTGATGCAATCAACACATGTATCAAAATCGGAGAAGTCTAGATCATGGAGAATACCTTCCTTGACTAGCCTCTCAATACGGGGCCTAGAAATATGCCCCAAACGTCGATGCCATAACATAGAAGAATGCTCATTAATCCTACTGCGTTTGTTTCAACAAAGAGAATGTGATGCATGTCATGTAAATCTAACATATAAAGGCCATCACGTAAAACTCCTGAACCAACGGAAATAGAATCTGAACAAACAATCAATTTCCCACTACCAAACTTAAAAGTGTAACCACATTTATCCAAAGCAGAAACAGAAATCAAGTTCCTTCTCATAGAAGGTGCATACACAAAGATCTCTTAAAAGCAAATTATGTCCAGAAGGCAAAAGTAAAGAAACAATTCCAATGTCAATAACAGAAACTCCAGCTCCATCTCCCATAATAATCTTGGACTCAAGCATCACTTGGTTTCCTCGGGCTTGTGAACCCCTCGCAAGGAATTCACAACATGAATGGTTGCACTCGAATCTAACCACCAAGTATTTGGAGGAACATCAATGACATTGGATTCAAAGCATGTTAAAGCCAGGAATATACCTTGCTTCTCTTGTTTCTTTTTCAAGAAATAGCAATCCTCTACCTTGTGGCCATACTTCTTACAATATTTGCAGCTTACCCTTGAAGAAACTTTTCTTAGCCTGCAGATCTTGCTTTGCATTTTTCTTCTTTCCCTTTTGATCTTTTTTCACAAATCTAGAACCCGACTTAGAAGTTTGATTTGGATCGATGCAAAGAAAATGAGCACTTGTGAGATTTACCCTTTCTAATGGAATCTTCTTCTTGTGTAACAATGGCAATCATCTCATCCACTGTCCATTCAGCCTTCTGTGTATTGTAAGAGGTCTTCATTACATCGAATTGAGAAGGAAGAGATTCAAGAACCCGGTAGATTAAAGTACTTTCGCCAATTTCCACTTTAAGAGATCTCAGTTTGTTGTAATAGTGCATCAGCTTCATGATATGCTCACGCACACCACTGACCCCATCATATTTGGTCTTGTCAAACAAGGAAAGATACCGACTTTTCCGAGCCTTCTCAAAAGTCATAAATTTCTCCCCAACAGCTTTCTGATATTCTTTAGCATTGTTGGTCTCTGTGATACTCTGCCTGATGGATTTCTCCATAGTATACTTCATCACTTTCAGGCACACTCTATTAGAGTGTTCCCATTTCTCATAAGCAATCTTCTCAGGCTGGCAGAGAGTCATCTCAGGAGAGCTGCTGGCTTGTCTTCCCTTAAGGCCAGATCCAAGTCAGCAATAGTTAAGTAGAGATCTAGAGACTCTTTCCAGTCCTCATAGTTTGTCCCATTTAGAGTTTTGACAGAATTTGGGAAGGAGGCTGATATGAAACAGAGAATAAGGAATCATTAAGAGTTGAAGGCAATATGATTCCATATATATATATATATATATATATATATATATATATGTTCAGCCAATCTTGCCCATAATACAAATTTCTTATTCATTATAATTCCGCCTAAGGGTCCCGAATCATAATAAATAAGAAATACAATAAGAAGAATAATACAATGTACTGAACTTACATCACCAAAATTTCTAATACCGATAGGGTACTTGAAACCATAATTGACATAAGCTTAAGACAATAGTACAATGTATAATAACGAATTACATTAATAATAGTACACCGATAGGGTATAATTATTATTAATATAATACCATACACATTAGAATAATTAATTGTTTAACAACACAAATTTTGTATAATTATCCCCACGATAGGTGAGTTCATAACTATACAAAATATCAATAGTCATGCTACAATCATACATTAGAAAAAATATATTGTATAACAAATGCAGCATAGAACACACAACTTAATTCACATAAAATATTCGCGAGGCGAGAGGTATCTCGCGAGGCGAATCTTGTGAAAAGTCAGCAACGTTTGGTCTTCTCACGGGTACTCGCGAGGCGAGTAAAGTGTTCGCGAGGCGACCCTGAAACCTTTCATTTTCCTAGAACAGTCAGCCTTCGGGGTCGCGAGGCGAGTGGCATGTTCGCGAGGCGACCCAGAGACCTTTCATTTTCCTAGAACAGTCAGCCTTCGGGGTCGCGAGGCGAGAAACGACCATGCGGGCGACCCGCAGAGGATGACAATTTCACTGTTATCTGGCTTTCAGGTTCGCGAGGCGAGAATAATCTCGCGGCTTAACTGGAATTCTAACCGTTGTCGATGCCCGTAATCGCGAGGCGAGCAAAACTCTGGGGCGATTGAACCAGCTTTCACGCAAAAGGGAAACGAAAAAACATCGATTTCTCACGTTTTATTTAATGAAATCCAACGATTTTCGAGTATGTTACTCGAATAACATGTGAGAAGAAAAGCCCTTAAACAATTTTCGAAATCATTGGCCAGAATCATAGTTTCGAATTTTGAAGAACAAGGCATGAAAACGAAAGTTGCTTGGAGAGGAAAAAAATTCCGGGCAAGCAAAATATTAATATAACATGATATGAAAATCCCTAACAAATTTTGTATCTTGATTGAAAAACATAAATTAGGGTTCATATAATTTTCAGAACAGCTATAACATGTATCTATCCATGGCTCTGATACCAATTGAAGGAAAACCTATAATTCTAAATACCATACAGATACAAATTATAGCATGTGATTCATGTTATATCAAAAGGAAAGAGAAGAATTTCATACCTTGGAGATTCGCAGAATCCATCACAGCAGATCACAGGGTGAGAAGGAGATGAACAGTGATCAGAATGTTGGAGAAGGTGAGAGGGTTACTCCTCTCTTTCTGGTTGGTTTTTGTTTTTGTGTTTCTGTCTGTTAGAATGCCTAATGGGGAGGCTATTCTTATAACCTACCAGCAGAGAGTAGGGACCTCTCAACAGGTTAACATCAGAATGACCCATCCCATCATAGGGTCACTCTTTAGTAAATACCCAACAACAATTTCACCAATTGGTTACGTAATTAAGAATTAATTTTATAACTGATATATTAATAATTTAATTATAATTCAATAACCAATTAATGCTAATCCATACATTAAAATTTAACAAAGGCCACATATATCCCCACTAAGATAACCCCCACAAAATATTGTTGGTCTGTCAGAGGCTACACTAGCCAATGTTCGACAACAAATTGACTCTAGTAACCATGACATGGGGAATACATTTACTCAACAAATGAGTACAGTGATTGCGCCATTAATGGAAAACACGAATAATGCATGCTTGACATTGGCAAATGAGATACGTAGGTTAAATAGAGTGACAGTGTGATTTTACATGATGTTTCTTGTACACTTTTGCATGCATTTTTCATATAGATTAAGCATTCTTTATTTGATTTTAGTTAGTTTTTCCCTTGGAACGGGTGAAGCGGTTTCTTGGTGTTGTTTTGCAGGAATCAATGAAAAAATGATCAAAATCAGCCATGATGGAGCCTGGATGAAATACAGCTTGAAAAGTGAAGAATTGAGCCAAGCAGAGACCATCTGGTTAACTTAGAGTCAAGGGAATGAAGAAACAGTGGAGAATGCAATTCTGGGAATGCTCGCCCCGCGAGAGGCTACTCGCCTCGCGAGACTGAAGACTGTTTGTGCCAGAGAATGCAACCATTTCTGTCTCGCCACGCGAACCATGTCTCGCCTCGCGAGCCTGAGGACCAGAAGCCACCACGCCCAGGCCCTGATACTCATCACGGGCGTATTTGAGAAGAACCTTACTGTCTCGCCTCGCGATCCACTCTCGCCTCGCGAGAGATCCAATCTCTGAAGACCAGATTTTTAACATTCGCCTGGCGAGCCAGGTCTCGCCTTGCGAGCGTGCGCAGAGTCTGATTGGTATAAGTTGCTGTTTTAGGGCAGAATGGCGAAGTTTTTTGGAGAGTGAGGCACTTGGAGGCTGTGGCTGGACTAGGGTTCCAACCCTAAGGAGGGAGCTGAGTTAGGGGGTTGCTGTGACGACAGTGGGAAGCTTAAATGGAGTTCTCCCTTTCTTCCTTTCTCCACTGCTTTTCTGGTTTGGCTTTCTCTGTAATTATGAGTAGCTAATACCTGTTTGTTGGGATTAGATGTAACCAAACTGATTAACATATATTTGTCTTGACTGATTATTCTGTGTTCATGCCTTCGTATTAGTGATTAATTTTCCATGCTTAATGCTTGTTGTGGCTAACACCCCCATGACTCGATTAGTGTTTTGGTATGCAATTGGGAAATTCGTATTAGAATCGGAACTGAATTTAATCACCTAGTAACCCTTGCATCTAGGAATGGAGTTTGGTTTACTAGTAATCGCGTAATCCCTAATCCTAATGCAAATTCATTAATCTAGGCCACCTAAGGAATTAGGGTCTATTAGTGGATTTAGGCTCTTGTCATCCGAGGAATCGAGGCTTTAGTAGTTTAGTGGATTGATTTTAATATTTGAAGCATGAATGGGAGGTATCTAGTCCTGGTATTGCATGAGGTAGAGGTTTGGTGAAGTCTAGTCCCAACATATCCTTCTCGCATTCCAAGTGCTCGACAAAAATACAAAAAGATTTTTGTTTTGTTTGTTTTGATTTCTCTTCATAGTCAAGATAGTTGCTGAGTTTGTGAATTGGTAATTGACATCCAATCCCCGTGGATACGATAACCGGTCTCACCACCGTATTACTTGCACGATTGGGTATACTTGCTCAGAGCCGTCCAACAAGTTTTTGGCGCCGTTGCCGGGGATTGGTTTTGCCAATATCATTAGTAACAAAGGAGGCAACTAATTTAGACATTTTTTTTATTTTTTATTTTTCTGTATATATTTGATCTTTTTGTTTTGAGTCTTGTTTGTGGTAGGTGGACGAAATTCATGGGCAATTATTATTATCCACCTTATGAGGAAGCCTCAAGTCACACCTTGGAGGACGACTGGTGTTTGGGAGACTGCATGGATTTGTTGAATCATATTAGGCCAACACAGGTTGATAGTGTGACGGGTAGGCTTATGTATAACATCTCCGAGGAGGATTGGGAAAACTTTTGCTTGTATTTACCACCTCCACCACCATGTACGATTCCCATAGAGCCACATGAAGCAGAATTTGAGCAGAATATGGTTGTGGGAACGGATCAAATTGAAGATGAAGTGGTGATGGTGGAAGAGTCACAAGAAGAGGAAGTACCTTTCACAAGTCCTTGGGAAATTGCGGAGTGGGAATGGAAGGAGCAACCACCTCTGAAGGTTGCTCTAGAACAATATTCCCAAGAGTTGTCCGCCTCCGAGGCCAAAATCAGAACCAACTGTGAAAGTATCGAAGCTGTGAAGCAGAACTTCAAAACGCAGGTTGAGGAGATTTGTAAACAGCTAGTACAAGGGTCACATTCAGCACAATTTGAGCAGAATCTGGTTTTGGGGATAGTTCAAAATGAAGATGAAGTGGGAGCGAATTCTACCATGCTTGCTGAGCAATCTGAAATTTCTGCATTGGACAAATATGTCGGCTTACATGCATGTGTGGACGCTGCAAAGCTAACCCCTTCCACTTGTCTGTCAACTCTCCTCTTGAAAATTCCATTTGACCAGGGAGGAAGTGAGTTCATAATTGTAGTTGAAGAGGTCAATGGAGTTTTCACACACTGGCTGGGTGGAGTTGAAGATAAAGTCATATTACTTCTGCAATCGCCACTCCACAAACTATGGGATCCGGGTGGAGGATCTTGCATCTTGAGCACACCTTGGTCCTTATACCACAAGCTTTGGGATCCAGGTGGATGCTTCTAATGAGTCAAGCTAGTGACGTTAAAGAAGCGCTTATTGGGAGGCAACCCAAGTTTCTTAACCCTTCTCTTTAGTTAGTTTTTGTTTTTGATTTTTAACTCTTGAATAATTTGAGAAGATCAAGAGTTTTCTTTTACTAATAAAATTGCCAAGTGATTTCAGGGAAAGAAGGAAGGGAGAACAAGAAGACAAGGAAAAGGCAAAGGCAGCAACCATCACGTCTAGGCCGTGACACTGGTCACGGCCGTGATAAGCTAATCGTGAAGACCAGAAAGGATCACGACCCAGCCGTGATCCACATCACGGGTGTGATGAGAAGACCCTGAAGAGCAGAGAGTATCACGGCCTAGCCGTGAAGGAGTTCACGGCCGTGACAGGCCAACACCCATGGATCAGAATTGATCACGGCCTGCCCGTGATGAGGCTCACGGCCGTGATGCATCTCCCAACAAGTTTCTGACTGGAATGAGAGCCAACACCCGCTACCGCCTCGGTAAGTCGTTCCATTTTTCTCCTCTCTCTTACTTGATTGTTTACATTGGGGACAATGTAAATTCTTAAGCTTGGGGTAGGGGTATTTTGCATTTGCATTTTTCATGTTGCATTCATATAGTTTTGCATGATAGTTCTGCATGATCACACAATTAGATTGCCCTTGCTTATACTATGCATCCAATTGTGAGAACTAAGCGCCAAATAAATTGAGATAGTGAATTTTTGAACCCATTTTTTTTTATTCTTGTGATAAGGCTACAAGTAAAAATGTTTGAGATAATCTTGGATGTTTGATAATTAGCATATGGTTTCATAGATTTGTGTTGCTCACTGATTTTTGAACTACTAAAATGTGAGATTTTGAGCCAAAGGGGTACTCACCAAATATACCCCATTCTTTGTGTTAGAGTGTTATTCCTCTTGGATTGCTTTCTCTAGAACTTGACTTGAAACCATTTTGAAGCTTAAAAATTTTTTGAAAACATTTTTGAAAATGATTGAGGCACTAGGTATTTTTATGGCCTTCTGAGCTTTGAATGATGAAATGCTACCCCTTAGTTGCCCAATTTTGAGCCTACAAGAATAAAATACTTTTCTTGGTACCCTGGAATATTTTGATAAATATACTTGTTAGGATACCTTCTAAAGTATTACAAAAGGGTAAAAAGGTAGTTGAAAAAAGTTTGGGATGAAAGAATCAGAGAAATATTTCTCTTGAGTTGAAAATCTCCCCTTCTCCAAGCACAAGAAAAACAAAAGAAAAAGAAAAATATATAGAGAAGGGGATGACAAAAAGAAATGAGAAATAAAAAGAAAAAGAAAGAAAGAAAGGTGGAAAAAGGAATCGAAACCCAAAAGGTATTTTAGAAGGTGTCATGTTTGCAATGATTGATATTTTGTGTACCCTTTTGAAAATTTCCTTTTCTTGATTTCCCCACCTAACGATTGATCACATGGCCCCGTTACAACCGAAGTAAAGACCTCGTGATTCTTAATTGTTTTCATTAAAAAAGTAGAGATTTGGTTGATAGTAAAAGCCTATGGTAGAATTCATTCCTTGAGGAAAATGGAGCGAATTGTCTTATGTCCCTAACACTTGAGTGAGGTGAAAGAGAGCCAAGCAAATGAATAAGCTTGGGGTGAGTTTCAGGTGAGAAAGAGTGCCTGAATCAGTGAGAATATGAATCTAAGAAACTTAAGCTTCTAATTGGACTTGAACTGATTGTCTCTTGCTGAATTGTTTGAAATGCATATTGCTTGGATTAATATTTACTCGGGTTCTTGATTCACTATCCATGCCTTGATTAGTTTAATCTTCTGGCCTTAGTGATTGCTTGAGGACAAGCAATTGAATAAGCTTGGGGTGATTTGATAGTGTGATTTTACATGATGTTTCTTGTACACTTTTGCATGCATTTTTCATATAGATTAAGCATTCTTTATTTGATTTTAGTTAGTTTTTCCCTTGGAACGGGTGAAGCGGTTTCTTGGTATTGTTTTGCAGGAATCAATGAAAAAATGATCAAAATCAGCCATGATGGAGCCTGGATGAAATACAGCTTGAAAAGTGAAGAATTGAGCCAAGCAGAGACCATCTGGTTAACTTAGAGTCAAGGGAATGAAGAAACAGTGGAGAATGAAATTCTGGGAATGCTCGCCCCGCGAGAGGCTACTCGCCTCGCGAGACTGAAGATTGACTGTGCCAGAGAATGCAACCATTTCTGTCTCGCCACGCGAACCATGTCTCGCCTCGCGAGCCTGAGGACCAGAAGCCATCACGCCCAGGCCCTGATACTCATCACGGGCGTATTTGAGAAGAACCTTACTGTCTCGCCTCACGAGCCACTATCACCTCGCGAGAGATCCAATCTCTTAAGACCAGATTTTTAACATTCGCCTGGCGAGCCAGGTCTCGCCTCGCGAGCGCGCGCAGAGTCTGATTGTTATAAGTTGCTGTTTTAGGGCAGAATGACGAAGTTTTTTGGAGAGTGAGGCACTTGGAGGCTGCGGCTGGACTAGGGTTCCAACCCTAAGTAGGGAGCTGAGTTAGGGGGTTGTTGTGACGACAGTGGGAAGCTTCAATGGAGTTCTCCCTTTCTTCTTTTCTCCACTTCTTTTCTGGTTTGGCTTTCTCTGTAATTATGAGTAGCTAGTCCCTGTTTGTTGGTATTATATGTAACCAAACTGATTAACATGTATTTGTCTTGACTGATTATTCTGTGTTCATGCCTTCGTATTAGTGATTAATTTTCCATGCTTAATGCTTGTTGTGGCTAGCACCCCCATGACTCGATTAGTGTTTTGGTATGCAATTGGGAAATTCGTATTAGAACCGAAACTGAATTTAATCACCTAGTAACCCTTGCATCTAGTAATGGAGTTTGGTTTACTAGTAATCGCGTAATCCCTAATCCTATTGCAAATTCTTTAATCTAGGCCACCTAAGGAATTAGGGTCTATTAGTGGATTTAGGCTCTTGTCATCCGAGGAATCGGGGCTTGAGTAGTTTAGTGAATTGATTTTAATATTTGAAGCATGAATGGGAGGTATCTAGTCCTGGTATTGCATGAGGTAGATGTTTGGTAAAGTCTAGTCCCAACATATCCTTTTCACATTCCAAGTGCTCGACAAAAATACAAAAAGATTTTTGTTTTGTTTGTTTTGATTTCTCTTCATAGTCAAGATAGTTGCTGAGTTTGTGAATTGGTAATTGACATCCAATCCCCGTGGATACGATAACCGGTCTCACCACCGTATTACTTGTACGACTGGGTATACTTGCCCAGAGCCGTCCAACATAGAGCCTTGGGCGTTGTAGCCCCAGATGATAACCAAAATATCAATAGAAATCTCAATAGAAATGTCAATAAGAATAATCAACCACGGGTTGAACAACAAGTTATACAACTTGACGGATCTGAACAAGATGATGAACGGCCACATCCCCATCGTCGGATTCCTCTGAGACGTGGAAATGTACATATTCTACAACCAGAGGAAGACGAAGATTTTGTCATAAACCAGGGTGCTTTTGGAGCGTTTCGTCAAAACGTGCAAAATCAAAACGTCAATCAAGTCGTCGAGCAGGCATTGAATAGATTTGGTTTTAATATAGCCAATCAACCATTTTTTGCATCGGCATTTCCTGATTGGGTCCAACAGACAGAAATTCCTCGAGGATACAAAATACCCAAGTTGTCAAAATTCTCAGGAGAAAGTGGAGAGTCGACAGTCGAGCACATTGCCCGATATACAATCGAGTTGGGAGATTTGGCTTTAGAGGAGGGATTAAAGATGAAGTTCTTTCCGAGTTCATTGACTAAGAATGCTTTTTCTTGGTTTTCAACTCTAAGGCCTAATTTCATACATTCCTCGAATCAATTAGAGAGGAGTTTTCATGATCAATTCTTCAGGGGTGACCTGAAAATAGGATTGACAGATTTATTTTGCATTAAAAGAATGAATAATGAGTCTGTCGATGATTACATTGCCCGGTTCCATCAAATGAGGAGTCGTTGCTTCACCCCTGTCCCTGAGGCGGAAATAGTGAAGACTGCTGCTGGGGGTCTAGATTATCATATTAGGAAGAAGTTGGTCAACCAACATCTAATTGATCTTGCCCAGTTAGGAGATAAAGTCCGACAAATTGAACAATTGAAAGCCGAAAAGGTTTTCAAGCAGAAGAAATTCCTCAAAAGAGAAAAGATTAACTTTGTCGGATGTAGTGAATCCGACGAAAAGGTTTTCAAGCAGAAGAAATTCCCCAGAGTTAATCTTTTCTCTTTTGAGGAATTTCTTCTGCTTGAAAACCTTTTCGGCTTTCAATTGTTCAATTTGTCGGACTTTATCTCCTAACTGGGCAAGATCAATTAGATGTTGGTTGACCAACTTCTTCCTAATATGATAATCTAGACCCCCAGCAGCAGTCTTCACTATTTCCGCCTCAGGGACAGGGGTGAAGCAACGACTCCTCATTTGATGGAACCGGGCAATGTAATCATCGACAGACTCATTATTCATTCTTTTAATGCAAAATAAATCTGTCAATCCTATTTTCAGTCACCCCAAGAATTGATCATGAAAACTCCTCTCTAATTGATTCCAGGAATGTATGAAATTAGGCCTTAGAGTTGAAAACCAAGAAAAAGCATTCTTAGTCAATGAACTCGGTAAGAACTTCATCTTTAATCCCTCCTCTAAAGCCAAATCTCCCAACTCGATTGTATATCGGGCAATGTGCTCGACTCACGACTCTCCACTTTCTCCCGAGAATTTTGACAACTTGGGTATTTTGTATCCTCGAGGAATTTCTGTCTGTTGGACCCAATCAGAAATGCCGATGCAAAAATGGTTGATTGGCTATATTAAAACCAAATCTATTCAATGCCTGCCGACGACTTGATTGACGCTTTTGATTTTGTACGCTTTTGACGAAACGCCCAAAAGCACCCTGGTTTATGACAAAATCTTCGCCTTCCTCCTGGTTGTAGAATATGTACATTTCCACGCCTCGAGGAATCCGACGATGGGGATGTGGCCGCTCATCATCTTGTTCAGATCCGCCAAGTTGTATAACTTGTTGTTCAACCCGTGGTTGATTATTCTTATTGACATTTCTATTGAGATTTCTATTGATATTTTGGTTATCATCTGGGGCTACAACGCCCAAGGCTCTATGTTGACTCGCTCCGGGCAAGTATACCCAACCGTATAAGTAATACTGGTGAGACCGGTTATCGTATCCACGGGGATTGGATGTCAATTACCAATTCACAAACTCAGCAACTATCTTGACTATGAAGAGAAATCAAAACAAACAAAACAAAAATCTTTTTGTATTTTTGTCGAGCACTTGGAATGTGAAAAGGATATGTTGGGACTAGACTTTACCAAACATCTACCTCATGCAATACCAGGACTAGATACCTCCCATTCATGCTTCAAATATTAAAATCAATTCACTAAACTACTCAAGCCCCGATTCCTCGGATGACAAGAGCCTAAATCCACTAATAGACCCTAATTCCTTAGGTGGCCTAGATTAAAGAATTTGCATTAGGATTAGGGATTACGCGATTACTAGTAAACTAAACTCCATTACTAGATGCAAGGGTTACTAGGTGATTAAATTCGGTTTCGGTTCTAATACGAATTTCCCAATTGCATACCAAAACACTAATCGAGTCATGGGGGTGCTAGCCACAACAAGCATTAAGCATGGAAAATTAATCACTAATACGAAGGCATGAACACAGAATAATCAGTCAAGACAAATACATGTTAATCAGTTTGGTTACATATAATACCAACAAACAGGGACTAGCTACTCATAATTACAGAGAAAGCCAAACCAGAAAAGAAGTGGAGAAAAGAAGAAAGGGAGAACTCCATTGAAGCTTCCCACTGTCGTCACAGCAACCCCCTAACTCAGCTCCCTACTTAGGGTTGGAACCCTAGTCCAGCCGCAGCCTCCAAGTGCCTCACTCTCCAAAAAACTTCGTCATTCTGCCCTAAAACAGCAACTTATAGCAATCAGACTCTGCGCGCGTTCACGAGGCGAGACCTGGCTCGCCAGGCGAATGTTAAAAATCTGGTCTTCAGAGATTGGATCTCTCGCGAGGCGAGAGTGGCTCGCGAGGCAAGACAGTAAGGTTCTTCTCAAATACGCCCGTGATGAGTATCAGGGCCTGGGCGTGATGGCTTCTGGTCCTCAGGCTCGCGAGGCGAGACATGGTTCGCGTGGCGAGACAGAAATGGTTGCATTCTCTGGCACAGTCAATCTTCAGTCTCGCGAGGCGAGTAGCCTCTCGCGGGGCGAGCATTCCTGCACTTCATTCTCCACTGTTTCTTCATTCCCTTGACTCTAAGTTAACCAAATGGTCTCTGCTTGGCTCAATTCTTCACTTTTCAAGCTGTATTTCATCCAGGCTCCATCATGGCTGATTTTGATCATTTTTTCATTGATTCCTGCAAAACAATACCAAGAAACCGCTTCACCCGTTCCAAGGGAAAAACTAACTAAAATCAAATAAAGAATGCTTAATCTATATGAAAAATGCATGCAAAAGTGTACAAGAAACATCATGTAAAATCACACTATCAAATCACCCCAAGCTTATTCAATTGCTTGTCCTCAAGCAATCACTAAGGCCAGAAGATTAAACTAATCAAGGCATGGATAGTGAATCAAGAACCCGAGTAAATATTAATCCAAGCAATATGCATTTCAAACAATTCAGCAAGAGACAATCAGTTCAAGTCCAATTAGAAGCTTAAGTTTCTTAGATTCATATTCTCACTGATTCGGGCACTCTTTCTCACCTGAAACTCACCCCAAGCTTATTCATTTGCTTGGCTCTCTTTCACCTCACTCAAGTGTTAGGGACATAAGACAATTCGCTCCATTTTCCTCAAGGAATGAATTCTACCATAGGCTTTTACTATCAACCAAATCTCTACTTTTTTAATGAAAACAATTAAGAATCACGAGGTCTTTACTTCGGTTGTAACGGGGCCATGTGATCAATCGTTAGGTGGGGAAATCAAGAAAAGGAAATTTTCAAAAGGGTACACAAAATATCAATCATTGCAAACATGACACCTTCTAAAATACCTTTTGGGTTTCGATTCCTTTTTCCACCTTTCTTTCTTTCTTTCTTTTTCTTTTTATTTCTCATTTCTTTTTGTCATCCCCTTCTCTATATATTTTTCTTTTTCTTTTGTTTTTCTTGTGCTTGGAGAAGGGGAGATTTTCAACTCAAGAGAAATATTTCTCTGATTCTTTCATCCTAAACTTTTTTCAACTACCTTTTTACCCTTTTGTAATACTTTAGAAGGTATCCTAACAAGCATATTTATCAAAATATTCCAGGGTACCAAGAAAAGTATTTTATTCTTGTAGGCTCAAAATTGGGCAACTAAGGGGTAGCATTTCATCATTCAAAGCTCAGAAGGCCATAAAAATACCTAGTGCCTCAATCATTTTCAAAAATGTTTTCAAAAATATTTTAAGCTTCAAAATGGTTTCAAGTCAAGTTCTAGAGAAAGCAATCCAAGAGGAATAACACTCTAACACAAAGAATGGGGTATATTTGGTGAGTACCCCTTTGGCTCAAAATCTCACATTTTAGTAGTTCAAAAATCAGTGAGCAACACAAATCTATGAAACCATATACTAATTATCAACCATCCAAGATTATCTCAAACATTTTTACTTGTAGCCTTATCACAAGAATAAAAAAAAAAATGGGTTCAAAAATTCACTATCTCAATTTATTTGGCGCTTAGTTCTCACAATTGGATGCATAGTATAAGCAAGGGCAATCTAATTGTGTGATCATGCAGAACTATCATGCAAAACTATATGAATGCAACATGAAAAATGCAAATGCAAAATACCCCTACCCCAAGCTTAAGAATTTACATTGTCCCCAATGTAAACAATCAAGTAGGAGAGAGGAGAAAAATGGAACGACTTACCGAGGCGATAGCGGGTGTTGGCTCTCATTCCAGTCAGAAACTTGTTGGGAGATGCATCACGGCCGTGAGCCTCATTACGGGCAGGCCGTGATCAATTCTGATCCATGGGTGTTGGCCTGTCACGGCCTTGAACTCCTTCACGGCTAGGCCGTGATACTCTCTGCTCTTCAGGGTCTTCTCATCACACCCGTGATGTGGATCACGGCTGGGTCGTGATCCTTTCTGGTCTTCACGATTAGCTTATCATGGCCGTGACCAGTGTCACGGCCTAGACGTGATGGTTGCTGCCTTTGCCTTTTCCTTGTCTTCTTGCTCTCCCTTCCTTCTTTCCCTGAAATCACTTGGCAATTTTATTAGTAAAAGAAAACTCTTGATCTTCTCAAATTATTCAAGAGTTAAAAATCAAAAACAAAAACTAACTAAAGAGAAGGGTTAAGAAACTTGGGTTGCCTCCCAATAAGCGCTTCTTTAACGTCACTAGCTTGACTCATTAGAAGCATCCACCTGGATCCCAAAGCTTGTGGTATAAGGACCAAGGTGTGCTCAAGATGCAAGATCCTCCACCCGGATCCCATAGTTTGTGGAGTGGCGATTGCAGAAGTAATATGACTTTATCTTCAACTCCACCCAGCCAGTGTGTGAAAACTCCATTGACCTCTTCAACTACAATTATGAACTCACTTCCTCCCTGGTCAAATGGAATTTTCAAGAGGATAGTTGATGACATGTGGAAGGGGTTAGCTTTGCAGCGTCCACACATGCATGTAGTCACATATTTGTCCAATGCAGAAATTTCGGATTGCTCAAAGAAGCATGGTAGAATCCGCTCCCACTTCATCTTCATTTTGAACTATCCCCAAAACCAGATTCTGCTCAAATTGTGGCTGAATGTGACCCTTGTACTAGCTGTTTACGAATCTCCTCAACCTCGCGTTTTGAAGTTCTCGCTCACAGCCTTCGATACTTTCACGCTTGGTTCTGATTTTGGCCTCTGAGGCGGACAACTCTTGGGAATATTGTTCTAGAGCAACCTTCAGAGGTGGTTGCTCCTTCCATTCCCACTCCGCAATTTCCCAAGGACTTGTGAAAGGTACTTCCTCTTCTTGTGACTCTTCCACCATCACCACTTCATCTTCAATTTGATCCGTTCCCACAACCATATTCTGCTCAAATTCTGCTTCATGTGGCTCTATGGGAATCGTACATGGTGGTGGAGGTGGTAAATACAAGCAAAAGTTTTCCCAATCCTCCTCGGAGATGTTATACATAAGCCTACCCGTCACACTATCAACCTGTGCTGGCCTAATATGATTCAACAAATCCATGCAGTCTCCCAAACACCAGTCGTCCTCCAAGGTGTGACTTGAGGCTTCCTCATAAGGTGGATAATAATAATTGCCCATGAATTTCGTCCACCTACCACAAACAAGACTCAAAACAAAAAGATCAAATATATACAGAAAAATAAAAAATAAAAAAAATGTCTAAATTAGTTGCCTCCTTTGTTACTAATGATATTGGCAAAACCAATCCCCGGCAACGGCGCCAAAAACTTGTTGGACGGCTCTGGGCAAGTATACCCAATCGTGCAAGTAATACGGTGGTGAGACCGGTTATCGTATCCACGGGGATTGGATGTCAATTACCAATTCACAAACTCAGCAACTATCTTGACTATGAAGAGAAATCAAAACAAACAAAACAAAAATCTTTTTGTATTTTTGTCGAGCACTTGGAATGCGAGAAGGATATGTTGGGACTAGACTTCACCAAACCTCTACCTCATGCAATACCAGGACTAGATACCTCCCATTCATGCTTCAAATATTAAAATCAATCCACTAAACTACTAAAGCCTCGATTCCTCGGATGACAAGAGCCTAAATCCACTAATAGACCCTAATTCCTTAGGTGGCCTAGATTAATGAATTTGCATTAGGATTAGGGATTACGCGATTACTAGTAAACCAAACTCCATTCCTAGATGCAAGGGTTACTAGGTGATTAAATTCAGTTCCGATTCTAATACGAATTTCCCAATTGCATACCAAAACACTAATCGAGTCATGGGGGTGTTAGCCACAACAAGCATTAAGCATGGAAAATTAATCACTAATACGAAGGCATGAACACAGAATAATCAGTCAAGACAAATATATGTTAATCAGTTTGGTTACATCTAATCCCAACAAACAGGTATTAGCTACTCATAATTACAGAGAAAGCCAAACCAGAAAAGCAGTGGAGAAAGGAAGAAAGGGAGAACTCCATTTAAGCTTCCCACTGTCGTCACAGCAACCCCCTAACTCAGCTCCCTCCTTAGGGTTGGAACCCTAGTCCAGCCACAGCCTCCAAGTGCCTCACTCTCCAAAAAACTTCGCCATTCTGCCCTAAAACAGCAACTTATACCAATCAGACTCTGCGCACGCTCGCAAGGCGAGACTTGGCTCGCCAGGCGAATGTTAAAAATCTGGTCTTCAGAGATTGGATCTCTCGCGAGGCGAGACAGTAAGGTTCTTCTCAAATACGCCCGTGATGAGTATCAGGGCCTGGGCGTGGTGGCTTCTGGTCCTCAGGCTCGCGAGGCGAGACATGGTTCGCGTGGCGAGACAGAAATGGTTGCATTCTCTGGCACAAACAGTCTTCAGTCTCGCGAGGCGAGTAGCCTCTCGCGGGGCGAGCATTCCCAGAATTGCATTCTCCACTGTTTCTTCATTCCCTTGACTCTAAGTTAACCAGATGGTCTCTGCTTGGCTCAATTCTTCACTTTTCAAGCTGTATTTCATCCAGGCTCCATCATGGCTGATTTTGATCATTTTTTCATTGATTCCTGCAAAACAACACCAAGAAACCGCTTCACCCGTTCCAAGGGAAAAACTAACTAAAATCAAATAAAGAATGCTTAATCTATATGAAAAATGCATGCAAAAGTGTACAAGAAACATCATGTAAAATCACACTGTCACTCTATTTAACCTACGTATCTCATTTGCCAATGTCAAGCATGCATTATTCGTGTTTTCCATTAATGGCGCAATCACTGTACTCATTTGTTGAGTAAATGTATTCCCCATGTCATGGTTACTAGAGTCAATTTGTTATCGAACATTGGCTAGTGTAGCCTCTGACAGACCAACAATATTTTGTGGGGGTTATCTTAGTGGGGATATATGTGGCCTTACCACTGGTTGCTCTTGTCAAGAATGGGTTACTACCATTGACTCTGATATCCCATTCGCTTGATTGGGAAATTTCCCCTCAGTCGATGGTTCTGCCTATCCAGATGCATGGGCAGCCATCATCATTCCATTTGGATATGGTATGTATGCAAATGGGGTATTTGGATTGATAGCATTCGAACCATAAGGCATCACATACAAAGGCTGTGACAAAGGTGGCATAGTCCCCCTCGGGTTTGAATTCACAACGCTTCGTGGAAACAATCCGGTAGTTGGTGGATTTATTTGTCGTAAAACCGGGGAAGTTGGTGACGGGAGTGTTCATTGTCCAATTTCGTCAAATCTATTGACAACTTGAGCATAAGAAACACCTCTTCTCGCACCTAAACTATTAGTGCTATTATTCCCTGCATTATTAGTGTTAGCCCTGGTTGCGGGAATATTGTCAAGTGGTGCAATAACATCCACCGTTGACGCAGCGGCATTAGTGCCTACTACGCCTGCATCACTTGCACTACTCATATTCACAGAGTTTTGGGAAATATATGATGTTTGAACCACCTTTCCACTCCGTAGACGCATACAAATAAATTTGTATGTCAAATTCGTGGCACTGTACGAGTTACTCTAAACTCATCCCACCGGGCGTGCCAATTTGTTAACGTTGGTTTTTGGTTCTTGACCAAAATTCCTTCGTGGCAAATAATTGAAGATCAAACGAGTGTGGGACCTACGAGTTATGCGGTAATCTCGTCAAAATGTGTATATGAATTGTTTGCCAAGTACAAATTTGACAATTAAAGCCAAATTAGGAAATACTGGCAAAGACTTAGTATCAAATAAACATGTAAATTTGTCAAAGAGGTACAAAGTATTGTCAATCATGAGTTTTGACAATAAAACGATTTATGTTTTAAAAGATAAGTTTGAAATTTAAAAGAAGAAATCAGTTCTTATTGTAACAAATAACTTCCTAGTTGTATTGGGTTCGTAAAAAAATAGAAATTTGAAATAGAAGTTAAAAAAATGTAAAGTAACACTATTTATGGGAAGTAAATGAACTTGAATAAAGAACATAAACGAAATGCTGGAAATAATGAAGAACAAGTAAGGAAACTTGAAAAGCATAACCAGTATTGTGCTGGGTTTTTTACTATCGAATTGACCGTCAATCTGCTATGTGATCGAGATGTGTAGGATGTGTATCAAGTAACCTCCTAGATAATGGAAATAGTTTCTGAAATACTAAGTAATAAAGTATGAACACTTGACAGGAAGTAAAACTTAGATTTGAAATGTAAGAACACTACAAATGAATTAATATAGAAAAGATTAGTTATTTATTAAAGTTGATGAAGAACAATTTCTGAGAAATTGAACAGAAAGGAATGAAAATGTTAATTTAAGTAAAAGATATCAAAAACTAGGAACTACTTATAATATTAGAGTAAAAGAAAACTTGACAAGCATGAAGTGCAGAAAAGTAATGAAAGTTACAGAAAGAATATGAAGAACATGATGAATAAACTGGAAAGTGTATGAAGAACTTGAAGGAAATGAACCAATATTGTATTGAAATTGAACATTGTATTGATGATAACAGGGTGGAAGGAGTACTTGAGTTAATCTGTCAGTCTGCTGTGTGATCGAGACGTGTAGGATGTTTCAAGTTCCAACCCTTATTATATTGTAATAACTAGTATTTATAGGCAAATAAAATAACTACCTAGTAGTAACTTCCTATCTAAATGACTGCCACGTATCTTGGCAATTCTCTAAATTTCAAATTTAAACTGCTTGTCAAACAACTCTGAAACCGCTCTGCGTCAACTTGATTGTCTTCAACGGTCTGGCTGCTTGACAGCTTATCTTGCTAATGCATTGTCAGTCTTAAGGACTTATCCATTTTCACACTTCTCTCAGACGTTTGACAACTCTTCTTAATACTTTGTCAAAAAGCTTCGTTGTCAATTTATCCTTTCTGTCGATCAGTATTTTCTTGTCAACTTAATATTTTAAATACTTAGAAAATATTAGTCATTTACTCTGATTCCTTCGTCAGCCTGTCGAAATGCATCCGTTAATAATCAGAAATTTCACCCCTAACAGATGGCCCCCAAGTTTTGCTTTTCGACGGTCTTGTTTGTCTGACATGTCAACTGAAGAACTTCTTGTCAACTCCACACTTGTCAATCACACTTGTCAATTCTTCTATGATCTCCTGAATTGGACGTTCTTCTTTATGTCAATTTTTTCTGTCAACTTTCCGTCTGGTGACTTAGCACTTGTCAACTTTCTTTTAGTCAAAACATTATATATCAATTTTGGGACTTCTTTCTCAATTTTTATGTAGCCTCTTTCTGTCTGTCTAACGAAAGCTCAAATTTAAAAATTCACTCCTAACACCTTGAAACTGTGGATTGTTTCTTGGATTTCCAAGACACCAAAGAGTTGCCTAGGAAAACACAGTATCCAGTGATTGATCTTCGGGTATCAATGCAGCTTGTCTGGCCGGAAACAGAGAAGGCTTTCAGCTAGAATATAGAAGATGCTGCGTAAAGTAAACCATGAGCAGGGTTATCTAATAACTCAGTGGTAGTATCTGCATGGGCATTAGGTGCAGGAAAGTCAAAAAACATTGGATTTATAGTATTGTCAATCAATTATAAATCATTATATATGTGACTTTTAAGATAATTGTGATATAAGAGTCAAACACTTTTTAAGAACTATGAAATTGATGATTTTTAAGGTGGTTAGGATAAGAGTCAAAGATTTGTGATGATATGTCCATTTCTTTGACAGTGTAAAAAAACTTTTACTATGTTAGTGTATAGTAATTAAATCATTTTAATAAAATGTAAATATATATATGATTGATTGACAATATTGTAAAAATTCTTTATATTAATAATACATATCAATTAAATCAGTATTTAAAAGTTTATGTTTTTTTTTTGAAAAACTTATCTAATTATTATATATTTTTTTAAACATGTAGACCCTTTTTAGAAGAAAAAATTTCACATAAAACGACCTTAACTCATCCAATACCTAACCAACAAGAGAGAATTCCTTACCCTCCATGTCTTGATTCTGACTCCATTTGTGGTTCCATTAAAGGTGCAATTTCTTACATGTATCTCTTCTATTGTGTCATATTCTCCATTTCTTCCAAGGCTCCCAATACTACATTAACCAACATATCCCAAATAGAGTTTTTTTTTTTTTTGAATCACCCAAATAGAGTCAAGAATTTAGATATTGATCAAACAACTTAATAATGTGGAAACTGAGCAAATTAACCTGATGCCATGGCCAGGTCCACAATAAACACCAGTTACGTTGATGAAGGAAGAACCACCATTGATGGCAATGCAATCATCACCTATAATAAATAAGAATAATTAAGTATAAAAGATTCAAATCCAAGAAATATACTTCTGTTTTTGTTTTAAGTTGCTATTCTAATCAAAATCATAGTCATTTAAAGTTTTATATTCAAATTAAGAAATGAATTAAATAATATTAATTAGTAATAAAAGTATATTATTTGACTAACTTATTTTTATTAAAGAAATTTGTATGTGTGGAAAATGTTATTAGAAAAGGGGTATGAAAAGATCATTTTTCCATAATTAAATAGTGATGGGGCAAGGTAGGAATTTAAGATTCTATTCCGAACTCTTAGGAGTTACCAGTTTGCATCTTAGAATCTCTAATGATGATATCGGATGATGCTGAGATATCAATTCCATCGATGTTTGGGCTATCAGCTGGTGCAAAAATATGAAGATTGGAGATGCGTGATCCATCGCATTCATTTATGCTTATATGATTTCTTGGGCTGTTGATATGAGTCAATCCACTGAGTATTAGATTTCCACAGTTGTGGAAATGTAGAGCCTGCACATGTTATCAACCAATAATAATATACTTAATTAATGCTTATAAAAAAATTAAAAAAATATACTTGATGTCAAGGAGTTTCAAATAAATTGAATTTTTGAAGTATTTTTGTTTGTCATTAATTTTTTTTCCTAACCCACCATAATTAGAGCATTTGGCTCCCCCACGAGCGGTCCAGGGTATTCACAAGCTCTCGCTATGAGACTAATTCTCGAGTCGGTAGCGGGACAACACACAGGGTTGGGCTCTCGTTATGAGACTAATTCCCGAGTCGGTAGTCGGACAACACACAAGGTTGGACTGCCTCCCAAATGGAGGGCCTCCAAGAATCGAAACCGAGTTCTTTGCTTTGGGGAGAGCTATCTTACCAACTCTCCCAAATATTTGTCATTTATTTTTAATTTCAAAAGGAAGGAATGAAAGCCTATATTGGGTTTTTCAACTTACAGTTGGCCTGTTACAGTTGCCATTGGAATTGCAGTTCCACCATGCAGCACCTTGGCCATCAAATTGTCCTCCTCCATGGATAGCAAGGCCACATATGTCCGAGAACCGGATCCATGCATCTCTATCATTATTTGGCCATTTCCAAGCATTAAGGCTGTTTGGGGCAGTGATAACTCCCTGGAGCTGCCAAGCCAACCAATAAATAAATTGAATATAGTAGTCAAATGAAATAAATAACATATTTATATTTGATTTACCGCTTAAATGGTTAGGAATTAGCATAAGGGTTTTGCTAACTAGTTTCAGGGCACTAGTTAAGGAATAAAGAAGAGGAAAAAAATCATTAAAAATAAAAATAAAAAATCAAGTATTCAAAATATCAACTTCATCATTTTCTCATAAAAACTTACCCTTTTAACTCCTTAACTAGTGCCCATGTTAGCATTTCCTTTAGCATAAGGGAAGATGTAATACAAAAGAGGATATTAATTAGAAATGTTGTATCTTCTTCAAAGTTTATTGTAAATTAACTAGCATATTTTTTTTTTGGTACAACATTGATATGTGATAACATTAAGTTGATAAACTTCGTCATAAGATTTATATAAAGATATAACATGATGAGAATATTTTGTATATTTTGAAATATGATAAACTTAGTTTTCCAATAACTTTTTACTTTTTTTTGGTTTCCTTAACCAATACCTTTTAGGATAGCACCAGTTAGCATGACCCATAACATAATCCTCTTCATATCACAAAAAATCCGTATGATTATCTAAGGATTTAAATGCACAAAAGTCAAACATTTATGATTCATTATGACATGCCGTAAGTAATTCATATGATTCATTTACCATAATTTTAATAGATGCAGGGTTGGAAGGACCCTGGAATAACACAGGCTGCAACATGAATACTTGCTTAGGTATGAGAAGTGTTGGGGTGCCCTGAGTTGCACCACATACGTCTTGCCATGCTTTCAAGAAAGCCTTCACAATTCGGCCAAATTAATAGTTAAAAATGGTATTAGATGATAGAAACGTTAAGAGATAGAAACTTTAGTCTCACATAAAATATACTTTTTTTTTAGAAAGGAAGCTCAAGGAATCTCATTAGTGATCAAAGCAACAATACAAGCGGAAACATGATAGCAAAAGAGATAAAGTTTGTGGGAGAAAAAAAAAACGATGAAACGGGCAAACTTACTTGTGAATCATCATTTTGGCCATTCCCTATGGCACCATAGTTAACAACATTGAAGACCTGACCTGCACCAAGCCTCATTCTAGCACACAAGCAAGGTGAAGCTACAACAAACATTAAAAGGACAATAAATAGCCTTTTCATCTTTGATATATAAAAAAACACTACGATACTACAATATGCACTGATCAAATTGAATGTGCATGTGAAGAGAAGAGTGGAGAAAGAATGACAATTTATAGATTACAGAGGCATCACTTAAGGAGGAAAATAAGTATACAAAAAAAGGAGGAAACTAATAATAATAATAATAATAATAATAATAAAGATATAATTGATTACAGGTTGTACAATGAATTAGAGGTTCAATCAAAAAAGATATTCTTTATTTATCTAAAAACGAATTTGCTAATTATTCGTCTTCACAATTATGTCAAACCTTTAACTTTTTAACTCGTGCATTTAATTTCTTGCTACTTATGTGTGAAATAAAAATAGCATTTCGTGTACTCTGTAGATATTTTTTCTGATGTTTGCAAGGATATTTTTTGCTGTGAATCTGTGCTTTGCAATTAGGGCTGTGAAAAAATCAAAAATCAAAAATCAAAAATTTGATTAGGGAGGAGGGGTTGGAATTTATTGCTATTCGGGAGACTAAATTAGAGGAAGTATCTGACGCAGTTTATAAGTCTTTGTGGGGTGGAAATGAGTATGGGTTCATCTTTCTGCCTTCGGTTGGGAGTAGTGGAGGTATCCTTTCACTTTGGAATTCTAATGTGGCTAATTTTGTATTCTCTTTTATTGGAAGAGGATTTGTGGGGGTATGTCTGGACTTGGTGGAGGGGGTGTTAGATGTTATGTTGTTAATGTTTATTCGCACTGATATCTATCTGAAAAGATGGAGATGTGGGAGAATATTATAATGTCAAAAGGAGGTTTTGCGGGTGAGCTGTGGTTTGTTGTGGGTGATTTTAACGCGGTCAGAAGTGCGACTAAAAGGAAAGGGATCTCATCAGCAGTTTTTGGGGAGGGAAGTCAGTGGTGGCAGGGGTTTAATAGGTTCATTGGAGATATGGAATTATTAGACTTACCTCTACTGGAAAGGAAATTCACTTGGTATAGATCAAACGGGTCAACAATGAGTCGATTTGATCGTTTTCTCTTATCAGATGGTTGGATGATGAAGTTGGGAGATGTCTCTCGGTGGGCCCTAAATAGGAATGTATCGGATAATTGCCCGATTGTCCTTAGGTACGCATCACTAAATTGGGGTCCAAAGCCCTTTCGCTGTAAAAATTTCTGGATTAAACACGAGGATTTCCAGAATGTTGTTAGAAATTGTTGACTTGGGGTTAATCCTAGTGGCTGGATGGGGTTTGTTATTGCACAAAAACTTAAACTACTGAAAATAGAACTAAAAAAGTGGGAAGTTGCAGTGTTTGGAAATATAAGCAATAAAATCCAGGTTCTAAAGGATGAAATAGGGAAGCTGGATGTGTTAAATGGAGGTGTGGGGCTTCAGGCAGAGGATGTAGCTTTGAGGAAGAGCTTTTGGGTGCAGCTTTGAGATCTCTTGAGAAACCAGAACAGTCTTATGCAACAAAGGGCGAGAATTACGTGGATTAATGAAGGGGATGCAAACACAAAATTCTTTCATGCATGTATATATAAAGTGAAAAAGGGGTACAAACCGAATCATTGCGCTGCTAGGCAAATCAGGTTGGGTTTCGGATGTTGCTGGAATCAAAAGTGAAATGGTGTCTTTCTTTGGGAACCACTTTGCTGAAAATTGTTGGAATAGACCGAGATTGGAAGGATTACAGTTCAATACAGTTTCTGCTCTACTCAATGAGAAGCCCGTTTCTCCGTTTACATTGGAGGAAATTGAGGAAGTGCTTTCAAACTGTGATGGGGACAAAAGTACGGGTCCGGATGGATTTAATTTTTCTTTTTCCAAAGCTAATTGGGACACTATGAAATTGGAGGTACTACAGATGTTCCAAGAGTTTTTCCATAACGCTCGTCTTCCAAAGATTATGAGCTCCTTCTTTTTAATGTTGGCTCCCAAGATCAAATGTCCGCAGGCTCTTGGAGACTATAGGCCAATTTCATTAATTGAGTGGCTATATACAATAGTAGCTAAGGTTCTGGCTTCTCGTCTAGGTGAGGTTATGGACTCTTTGATTTCTTGTACCCAATCAGCCTTTATAAAAAAAAAGACAGATTTGTGATGGAGTGGTGATTGTTAATGAGGTAATTGACTGGGCAAAAAAGAGGGGGAAAGAATGCTTTATTTTTAAGGTAGATTTTGAAAAAGCTTACGATTCGGTAAGCTGGAGCTTTTTGGAGTATATGCTTGGGAGGTTTGGCTTTGAAGTTAAATGGATAGCTTGGATCCGTGCTTATATTTTTTCAGGGAGTTTGTCAGTACTGGTTAATGGTAGCCCAACTGAAGAGGTTAATATCCATAGGAGTTTGAAACAAGGGGATCCCATGGCTCCCTTTCTCTTCCTCCTCGTCGCAGAGGGGTTAAGCGGGCTTATTAGGCGCTCGGTTGCTAATGGTTTGTTCAAGGGGATTAAGGTGGGTGACTCTGAAGTGGTAATTTCTCATCTCTAGTATGCGGATGACACATAACTTATTGATGAGGCTTGCTATGATAACTTGTAGTCTATGAAAAGTATCTTGAGATGTTTTGAGTTAGTCTCTAGCCTTAGGGTGAACTTCTTTAAAAGTAGCTTAATGGGTGTGAACGTCAGTGATTCGCTACTTAGATCAGGGGCTGAATTCCTTAATTGTAGGATGGGAATGATTCCGTTTCGCTACCTTGGCCTACCAGTGGGTGCTAATCCTAGGAAAGCTTCTACTTGGCAACCTGTTATAGAATGTATTCAAAAGAGATTGGAATCTTGGAAGAATAGATTCCTATCCTTGGGGGGAAGAATGGTGCTCCTTAACTCAGTTCTAAACAACATCCCCATTTTCTACCTTTCTTTCATGAAGCTGCTTGTCAAAGTTAGGAAGGTCTTAGTTGGTATTCAGAGGAAATTCCTTTGGGGAGGAACTTCGGATAGGAGGAAGATCCCTTGGGTAAGTTGGCTGGAGGTGTGTAAACCTAAGGATAAAGGGGGGTTGGGGTTGAAAAACTTATATTTATTCAATCTTAGTCTTATAGGGAAATGGAGATGACTGCTTTTGGTAGAGAAGGAGGCGCTTTGGGTGAGGGTTTTATCTGCAAAATATGGGGAGGAAGTAGCCTGTAATCCTAATGTAGGTGTGGTGGGTGGTGTTAGCCGGCCTTCAGTTTGGTGGAGAGACTTATGCAAGTTGGGTTGGGGAGATGGTGGGGATCATGATTGGATGACTGAAGGTGTTAGGAAGAAAATTACGGTAGGAAATATAGTCTCCCTTTGGCATGACTGCTGGTTTGGGACAAGTCCTCTTAAGGACGTTTATCCTCGTCTGTTCTCTATTTCTTCCTGTTTTATTATTATACTTTTATTATTACTGTATGTATAAACATGTTGACCAACAAAGAGTATTTTAAAAAAGAAATAATGCGAAATTATGAGGAATGAAATAACATAATTTCATAAGCAAAAAATATCTTTCTTTTTTTTATATGAAAGGAAATTTATTAAAACTAAGTAACAATGGAGGAAGAAATCCTACAGAAGCATTACCAGCAAGGGTCAAGGACTCTCTACAATACATAAAGAAAAAGGTCCTACATGACCTTTATTAGCTAGGTGATCAGCACACATATTGACTGATCTTAAGATGTGATTGAATTCATCTTTCCAATCCCTCCTTCTTGCAAGACTTTTGATTTCTTCAATCAAGAATTAAAGAGAAGGGCTTGATGAAAATCCTTTGTTGATTACGTCAATAACTGCCCTTGAATCGACTTCAATAATGATGTTTTGAAGATTCATACTCCAAGCCAATTGAAGACCAAAGAGTACTCCCCAAAGTTCAGCCCGTACCATATTTCTTAACGTGATCTTACTGTGAAATCCCTTAATGAAGTTGCCTTCTGAATCTCTGATCAAACCCCCATATGATGAGCTTCCTCATCCAATCCCATGCGAGCCATCCACATTAATCTTGGTTTGTGATTCAACCTTTGTTCGTTATTGATTTCCGTTCTCCGTACATGAAGGCTGGTGATCAAGTTCATTCTTTGAAGAACACTTAAGATCATGAACTCCTATGGATCCAAGTATATTCATAAACTTATAATCCTAGTAATCTGGCAATGTAGATCCTAGGCTATGCGGTAAATGTGCTCTAGGATGTATACTTATAGATTTAACGCTTCCGCAAAAGAATAAAGAAACCTAAAAAGTTAAAGAAATATCTAACATATATAACTAAAAAGAGGCTAGCAATTGAATGTGCATGTGAAGAGAAAAGTGGAGAAACAATGACAATTTATAGATTATAGAGGCACAACTAAATTAGGAGGAAAATTATACTAATCAGCAAAAACAACACATGACTATAGGTTATTTAATGAATTAGGGATTCAATCACAAAAATAAAAATAAAAATAATATTTATTTTATCTACAAAGGAATTTGCTATTTATTCGTATTTGCACTTATGTCAAACCTTATAACCTTTTAACTCGGGTCTTTAATTTCTTGCTACTTCTGCGCGAAATAAAAATACCATTTCGTGAACTTTGTAGATTTTTTCCGATGTTTGCATGGATTTTTTTGCTGCGAATTTGTGCTTTGCAATTAGGGCAGTAATAGTTTTATCATATATCCATGTTTAGAGTTTTTTTTTTTTTCGTTGCTTGTATCCATGTTTAGAGTTGGAGTTATAACTTATAAAAGTGAATCTGACACTAGTGGAAAATATACATTAGACGGGAAAGGTTTACGTCAGTTAACCAAAAGCTAGGTGTTAAAAAGGAGGCGGTGGCAGTTTTGTAAATATCAGACTTCATTGATTCAATTTTAATGCCAGTTGTTGTAAGGACTGACGTTAAAAGTTAAGTGACTCACTTTTAACGTCAGTTCAATAAACAACTGACGTTAACAGTGAACCTTATAACGTCAGTTCTTTATTGAACTGACGTTAAAAGTGAGTCACTTCAGTTTTAACGTCATTCCTTACATCAACAGACGTTAAAGGTTATTTTAATAAATTTTTTTAGCTAGTAAACGTACCCTTCCGCATTGCCTTCCTCAAAGTTTCAGTTTCACTTGCTTTTATGTTTTGTGTTTCTGTTTTGAAAACTAAAATATATGTGCGAAGTATAAGTTGAATCAATTACCCAAACCGGATCTCATTCATGAAGTGTATCAATAATACAATTACAAGATACATTCAAAATTTTAAAATCCTATAAAAAGTTACAATGAAAGGGTTTAAAATCCTAAACATTTGTTGAGGCTTCGTTCCCTTCATGGGCGAGCGGGAGAGGAGAGTCGAGCGACTGAGTTTTCCAGAATTCAATGAGGAGGTTGTGTGGCAAAGCATAAGGCCACTTTTGGAACCCCTTATCACACCAGAAACATTAAAGCTACATCCCATCAGAGAGTTTTATGAAATATGCCAAAGGGAAAACTATACTCCGAATGTGACCATGTCTAGCAGTGATGGTGTTACTCATGTTGGAATCGAGGTACATGCTGATAATGTGGTCATTCATAAGCTGAGGTTTTGGAACTGTGTGCAGTAGATTCTCCGGAAGGATGATAAGGTGAGCAACTCACATTATGTGATTTACAGAACCTTATCACCCATGTTATGTGATTTACACAATCTCAGAAGTTGTTTGACCATTAAGACAAAGATCTTTGAGTCTAGGAATAGGAAGAAAGAGTGATGAAGTTAATCTCCATAGCAGAGCCATATTGTGAAGCAGAAAAATAAAAGGAAGGAAGGAAGCTATTTATTGGAGCAGATGATGAAGTTACTAGGCGTGGTAAGTTGCTAAAAAATTAAGTTGATCATTAAGAGGATTAGGTTCCAAGGTGAATGGGTAAGTAGCACAGTAATCAAAGGAATGAATGTTTTTGCAGAAACTTATATACCTTTAACGTCAGTTGTTTAATACAACTGACGTTAAAAGTGTTTTTAAAATAAAAAATATTTATTTTTAACGTCGGTTTTTTATACAACTGACGTTAAAAGTGTGATTTTTACTTCAGTTAAATAAATAGCCGACGTAAATAATCCTACATCCCTATCTGAAATGCCCTGTTGTCACTCTTAACACAGGTCACTCCATATATATAGTGCAGTTTATTTCTAAACTTTTTTTTTAAACAAGTTTATTTTTAATCTTCATTAATTAGCTTGAATTAGTAAACAAATTCTTGTGCAAATTAAAATAAATAAACACTTAACATAAAACAAGTTATATGTATAATCAAATCGTATCCCATTGAAGCGATTCATAAGTTATAATTAAATGATTAAAAGATAAAAAATTTCTGTAACATAGCCCTAAAATATAAAAAAGTTTTGCTTCAACATCATTTTCTTCTCAGTCCTGTCCTCAGAAACTCCAATGGATGCATCTCTTCCCTCACTTGAATTCCATGATGCAAAAGTGAATCTACATTGAAATGGATCTTTGCATATTCTCCTTCACTGGAATTCCTTGATGCATCGTCTTGAATTCACAGTCACTTGCTTCCAAAGCAAAGTGAAAGGGATGACGGGGATGAAATAAAGTGAGGGAATCACATTACGTGATTCACCCAACCTTACCATCCATGTTATGTGATTTACTCAACCTCAGAAGTTTTTTTACCATTAAGACAGAGACCTTTAAGTCTAGGAATAGGAAGAAATAACAACACCTCAAATATGATAGAGGCATATTGTGAAGGAAAAAGCACGAAATATAGAGGAAAAGAGGGGGGTGTAATACGATGGACGTCTGAGAAGAATATGGTTCTTTATATAGAGAAGAGAGACTACCTGAATTTCTTGAAAACTGATCTAAAAACTTAATGCTCATTAAGAGGATTAGGTTACAAGGTGAATGGGTAAGTAGCACAGTAGTCAAAGGAATGAATGTTTTTGCATAAACTAATAAACTTTTAACATCGGTTGTTTAATACAACTGACGTTAAAAGTGTTTTTTAAAAAAATATTTATTTTTAACGTCAGTTTTTTAAACAACTGACGTTAAAAGTGTGATTTTCAGTTAAATAACTAGCTGACGTAAATAATCCTATATCCCTATCTGAAATGCCCTGTTGTCACCCTTAACGCAGGTCACTCCATATATATAGTGCAATTTATTTCTAAACTTTTTTTTTAATTTTTAACGTCAGTTTCTTAATACAACTGACGTTAATTAAATGTCCTTTAACGTCAGTTTTTACAAACAACTGATGTAAAATGTTGTTTTATAACGTTTACACCCGCGCGCCTTCTGCACTTCGTTTTGTACGTCTCTTTTCTCTTTTCATCACGCTCAACCCTCACTCTCAACCCTCACTCTCACTCTCACTCTGCCCTAATCGCGAGCTCATCTCCACCGCAACCACCGCGAGGGCTTCTTCGCCACCACCGTGAGGTACACTCTTAACCCCTAACTCTATCTTTCCCGCTCATTCTTTGCAATAACTTGACATCTCTCTTTCCCCTTCCCGCGCACTAACTCTCCTTGTCCGTCTGCTCTCAGTAACCACATCGAACGTTGGCCACCACTCGAGCTCCCCTCCCCACCACCATGCGAGCACCTATTTCTGGTGAGTCTTTAGGGCACATTTTTTTATTTTTGGTTTTGAGTGTATGTTGAAGTTGTAGTCTCAGTAGTTGAAACTTGAAACTGTGAGTTTGAGTTGTTTGGAATGTCTCTATTTTTGGTTTTGAGTGTATGTTGAAACTGTAGTCTCAGTAGTTGAAACTTGAAACCGTGAGTTTGAGTTGTTTGGAATGTCTATATTTTTGGTTTTGAGTGCATGTTGCTCTGCTGGTTGATCTGTCACGGCCGTGATGCTCATCACGGCTAGGCCCTGATCAGTTCTGCCTGTGAGGGTCTGGTTCAGTTGGCACGTTACGGCCGTGATGGACATCACTGCCAGGCCGTGACCAGTGCTTGGCAATCTTCAAAAACTATAGTTTTCAATCTCCCGTATTGTCCTTATATTGGATATATGTTTTGTATATCTACAGGACCTATCTAGTTATTTTTATTTATACTTCTGTATTTGTTTTGAGTTATAACCTATGTTAATAAATATATATTGTTTCTGAGCAGGCATACATATGGATCAGTCGGATAGCCCACATGCACGGGAGGACACTGTGGGGGCTACGCAGGACCCGATCACGACTACGCCTGATTCTAGTGTAAGTTTACATGTTATATACTATCTTTAGTCCTTCTTTTTAATGTAAGTTTATAATGTTACAACCCTCTATTTTATCATTTTTTTGTCCATACAGACATCACAGGCTCATAGGAAACGGGGTAGAGGAGCCACCTCGTTGAAGAAACTAGAGAAGGACAGGCAAAGCGGACAGAAGCTTGAGGTGTCCTTTGATGCTAATCTAAATGCCCAGGGACCCCGTGCTAAAGAATTTAATAAGTGGGTGTTTCTACAAGCGAAGCAGCACGTAAGCATCAACTACAACCACTGGAATGACGTTCCACAGAACGTTAAGGATCAGATTTGGGAGGCTATCGCGGTATTTTACCTTTACATTCGTTTGATTTACATTATTAGATAATTATCCGAGTTATAATCCATCCAGTTGTTATGTATTTAATATGTAGGTAGCTTGGACTGTGCCAAATGACGAGGATCATCGTCATAAATGTATGAAAATGGCATCAAAGCGTTGGAATTGGTTCAAGCATGATCTCACCAGGTACTATGTATCTGGGAAGAAGCAGCTTGATAAAATGTTCTCGGATTATCCCTGGATTGATCAGGATACTTGGGATATGTTTGCCAGGAGTCGACAGGATGGAGAATTTCAGGTTGGTTGATTAAGTTAATTTTGTATGCTTCTTATAGATCATTTAACTTTATTTAATGATGTGTTTTTGTTTGAATAGGCTAAGGCAAATAAGGGTCGGCAGAATCACGCGAAGAACGTCCACCGCAACACCATGTCTCAAGGTGGGTACCAGACTCGGATCGAGCAGATGATGGCGGATAGGCTGAGGGCGAAGCAGGAAGAGCACTCTGCTAGGATTGAAAGAAGAGAGGTGCCTGAGGGCACACCATTAAGTCCTCCGTCGGACATCGACCGCGAGGATGTCTGGTTAGCCGGCCGCATGACAAAGACGGAATCTTTTAAAGTTGATGCCACTCGCGAAGTGGCAGATAAGATTGTAAGTAAATAATTAACTTGATTTCAATTGATATTTGTATAGATATTTGCAACACTTTTCACTTGCACGTTTTTTCTTTTTTTTCATTGTAGATGGATCTTAAAGCACAATCCTCCTAGGGCTCATTCGTCCCCTTCGGGACAAGGGACGTCTTGATGACCTGCTCGTAGGAAGGCAAGCAAGACCATCCTGGTCGGGTTCTCGGTGTTCCTGGGAACGTGACCATCAAAGAATATTATGGCAAGTCTGCTTCACGAAAGCGGGTGGTCGATGAAGCATCAATTTTGACTGACATTACTCAGCACCTCATGTCCAACCCAGCTATTACAACACATCTGATGCAAAGCTTAATATCCAACCCAGAATTCAAGCAGGCGCTTGCCAGAGAGCTTTCCTCCGTCGGTTTATCCCAGGACACTGCAGGGCATGCCAACGCTTCACATGTGAGCACAAAAGAGAGTTATAGTAGGGCACGTGTGGAGGACGATGAGTTGGCAGCTAGGGAGCGGGAGTTCGAAGTCCAATGCCATGAGCATGAGTTGGAAATGAAAAGGCGTGAGCTTGAGTTGGACTTCAAACGACGTGAGCTCGAAATGTTAACAAAAGTATGTATTCATTATTAATGTCCAAATTAGTCAAATAATTACTTGTGTTTTTTTTAATTATCAACAATTTATCTATTTTATTTTTCCTAAACTGAAGGCCAAGTCGACGTCGGTGTCGCTGTCACCTATCACTCGTTTGTTCTCACTTGGTGAGGATTATGCGTTTGATATTTTTGAATGTCCATTGGAGCACGATGGATGGGTGGCACGCCCAGATCAACAGAGGATATTTTCCTTCTGTGGTGACGATCTCGGGAACGCCTGCAGAAATAACGTCTGGATGGCCAACACAGTTTTGAGTCTCTGGTGCACGTAAGTTAATTTTAATTTTATAACTTATTTATTTTTGGTATTTTTCCATTTAATAATTTATTTTAATTTCAATATATATATATATATATATATATTATGTAATTAACATCCACACCTTTTCATATCTTAGGTATCTCCATCGTCTTCAGCTTGATAAGGGCGTTGCATCAGTTTACGGCTTCTTAGATCCGTCAATCCTTCTGCTTGAATTCTTTGCTGACGATGCATTGAGTAAATACTTAGGGAACTTGTTGGGAGACAATCAGAAAAAATTATATCTGGCTCCCTACTGTATGAAAAACCATTGGCAGTTGTTCGTACTTCACCCGTCTAGGCATACTGTCATATTCTTATGCTCTCTCCACCAAAAGCCGCCACAGGTGGTGTTCGAAGCTGTAAATAAGTAAGTAACTAATCTTAAATTTAATTTAAGTTTTAATATCAGTTGTTTTTAGTTTATTACACACATGATATATGAATTTGTTAATTGATCGACATGATTATTTGTTTATGATAGCGCGCTGAAGGCGAGTAGCATAAGTTGCGCCAACGGGAGAAGTAGGTCTTCTAGGGCTAAAGCAAATCCTGTATGGAACATCCTCAAGGTTTGGTAGTTTATTTATCAAATAATTAATATTATAATTACTAATTTATATGTATATTCAACTGACATTGAAATTAATTTTGTTGGTAGTCTCGATTTCAAATTGAGGGGTGGTCGTGCGGCTATTATGTGATGCTTCATATGCTGAACATAGTCTCCGCATCTATTACAGATGGATGGAATAAGGTAATATTTAAACAACTTGTTAAATTATATATTATAGTTTTGAAGATGACTTGCATTGATGTTATTGTTATTATTTGAACGTGTGTAGGCATTTAACGACCAATCGCCTATTCAAGAAGATGAGTTAAGAGACTTGACGATGCGCTTCGCTGAATTCTTCTTCAAGTATGCGGCTGAAAAAGGAATTGACAAGATACCTCCGCACTACTTAGATGAATAGTTTTTTTGTTAGACTTTAAAAACTAATTAATAACATGTATATATATATATCCTTAGATTGGTAGTTTTGTTTTTAGACATTGGAGACTAAAATTTATATATATATACTTGTAGATAGTTATGTTTTTCCTATACATGGGTTTTGGTTTTAAGTCCCCTCATTGTTCCTTTGTATATTTCTTTTCTTTTTGTTAATATTGAAATTTAAGGGTAGTGTTTGCAATTCTGTAATGTGTGTAATATTCTGTGTTACTGGGATATTTACTGAATGCAGGGATAGCTGAGGGGAGTGATATTTTAAAACTGAATTTAAAAAAAAAAATCTATTAACGTCAGTTGTATCAAACAACTGACGTTAATAGTATTTTATAAAATATACAATACACTATTAACGTCAGTTGTAATAAACAATTGACGTTGAAATTAAAACCTTTAACGTCAGTTCTTTATAACAACTGACCTTAGTTTTAACAAAATTAACGTTCGTTGCCTTAAAGAACTGACGTTAATAGTTTTATGTTTAACGTCAGTTGTTTAAACAACTGACGTTAATTTTTACAAAATTAACGTCAGTTGTGTTAAAGAACTGACGTTAATAGTTTTATATTTAATGTCAGTTCTCAACTGACGTTAAAATATTAACTATTAACGTCAGCTGTATTTACGTCAGTCAGTATTCTGACGTAAAAAATCAATTTTAACTGACGTAAAAAGCACTTATTGCACTAGTGTGATTCACTAATATACATGATTCCATGTACCAATTAATACTAATAGCAAATCCTTGTATATCAAATTAAGAGTTTAATTGTTTTACATTATCAGTGTAAATTTTTTTACACTATCCATCAATTAAAAATCATGATATAGTGATCTTTAAGGTAGTTAAGTTAAAAGTCAAACATTTAGCTAGATAATAAGACAATTTATAATTGGTTGACAATTAAAAATTCTTTACACTGGTAGGGCATATCAATTAAATTTTAGTTCTCACTCTTAAACATAAGACAATATTAGTAATAAAATATTTTCCCAAGAAAGGAAAATAACTAAGTAAAAATAAGTAAGTACTCCCTCCAGACTCAATTATAAGCAAAATTAACTAATTTCACAATTATTAAGAAAGTGAGTTAATTAGTTTAATTGTCTTCATTTATGTTAAAAATAGAGTTGCAATTATTAATCTACCCTTATAATTGTCTCAAGAGTGTGCAATGTTTTTGGAAAAGTAAAAGTAGAATTGATTAGATTGGTTAATTTTCTTGATATTTGAAACAATGAAATTAAATAGAGTTGAATTGGTTGAATTTTGCTTATATTTGAGTCAACAAAATATGAGTATTTTTTTGCTTATAATTGAATCCAGAGAGAGTACGTAGATTTGGTGATTGAAATAATTAATTGTCAAAATTATAGTAATTATTATCATTATCATTATTTTAGTTATAATAATTAGAAAATATTTGTTTTGATAAAAAAGAATGAAATAACATGATTTCATAAGCAAAATAATTCTTGATTTTTTTTTTTTGATATGAATGGAAAATTATTAAAACTAAGTAACAATGGAGGAAGAAATCCCTCTTAAATCATCCTGGAGAAGCATGGCCAACATGAGTCAAGGACTCTCTACAATACATATAAAAAAGGTCATACATGACCTTTATTAGCTAGGTGATCAGCACACATATTGGCTGATCTTAAGATGTGATTGAATTCAACTTTCCAATCCCTCATTCTTGCAAGACTTTAAATTTCTTCAACAATGATGTTTTGAAGCTTCATACTCCAAGCCAATTGAAGACCAGATAGTACATCCTAAAGTTCAGCCCATACCATATTGCTTGAAGTGATCTTGTTGAAATCTCTTAATGATGAATCTCTCATCAAACCCCCACATGATGAGCTTCCTCTTCCAATCCCATGGGATCCATCCACATTAATCTTGGTTTGTGATTCAACCTCTGTTCGTTATTGATTGTGTTCTCTGTACATGAAGGTTGGTGATCAAGTTCATTCTTTGAAGAACGCTTAAGATCATGAACTCCTATGGATCCAGGTGTATTCATAACTTTATAATCCTAGTAATCTGACATGATGTAGATCCTAGGCTATATGGTAAATGTGCTCTAGGATGTATGCATATAGATTTAACGCTTCCGCATAAAGAATAAAGAAACCTAAAAAATTAAAGAAATATCCAACATATATAACTAAAGAGAGGCTAGCAATTGAATGTGCTTGTGAAGAGAAAAGTGGAGAAACAATGACAATTTATAGATTATAGAGGCACCACTAAATTAGGAGGAAAATTATACTAATCAGCAAAAACAATACATGATTATAGGTTATGCAATGAATTAGATATTCAATCACAAAAAAAAAATATTTTATCTAAAAAGGAATTTGCTAATTATTCGTATCCGCACTTATGTCAAACCTTGTAACCTTTTAACTTGGGGCTTTAACTTCTTGCTACTTCTGGATGAAATAAAAATACCATTTCGTGAACTTTGTAAGTTTTTTCCGATGTTTGCATGGATATTTTTTGCTGTGAATTTGTGTTTTACAGTTAGGGCAGTAATAGTTTTATCATGTATCCATGTTTAAAGCTTTTTTTTTTTTTCGTTGCTTGTATCCATGTTTAGAGTTGGAGTTATAACTTATAAAAGTGAATCTGATTCACTAATATACATGATTGCATGTACCAATTAATACTAATAGCAGATCCTTGTATATCAAAGTAAGAGTTTACTTGTTATACATTATTAGTGTAAATTTTTTTACACTGTCAACCAATTAAAATTCATGATATAGTGATCTTTAAGGTAGTTAAGATAAAAGTCAAACATTTAGCTAGCTAATATGACAATTTATAATTGGTTGACAATGTAAAAAATCTTTAAACTGACAATGCATATCAAATAAATTTTTAAATTAAATTTTAGTCCTCACTCTTAAACATAAGACAATATTAATAATAAAATATTTTCCCTAGAAAGGAAAATAACAAAAAAAAATAATAAGTAAGAACTTCCCCCGGACTCAATTATAAGCAAAATTAACTAATTTCCCACTTATTAAGAAAGTTAGTTAATTAGTTTAATTGTCTTGATTTATGTGGAAAAAAAGAGTTGCAATTATTAATCTACCCTTTTAATTGCCTCGGGAGTGTGCAATGTTCTTGGAAAAATAAAAGTAGAATTGATTGGATTGATTTATTTTATTGTTATTTGAAATAATGATATTAAATAAAGTTGAGTTGGTTGAATTTTGCTTATATTTGAGTCAACAAAATATGGGTACTTTTTTGCTTATAATTGAATCCAGAGAGAGTACGTAGATTTGGTGATTAAAATAATTAATTGTCAAAATTATAGTAATTATTATAGTTATAATAATTAGAAAATTTTTGTTTTGATAAAAAAGAATGAAATAACATAATTTCATAAGCAAAAAATTTCTTTTTTTTTTTATATGTGAAAGGAAATTTATTAAAACTAAGTAACAATGGAGGAAGAAATCCCTCTTAAATCATCGTGGAGAAGCATGGCAACCATGGGCCAAGGACTCTCTACAATACATAAAGAAAAAGGTCCTACATGACCTTTATTAGCTAGGTGATCAGCACTCATATTCGCTGATCTTAAGATGTGATTGAATTCAACTTTCCAATCCCTCCTTCTTGCAAGACTTTTGATTTCTTTAATCAAGATTATTTTTTTTTTATGCAAGGTGACAAGTCACCATAAATTTATTAATAAAATAAAAAAGAAAACAAGAACTTGGGGGACAAAAACCAAAACCTATGCAAAATAAACGAGAATCAAGCATACCTAGAATTAGGTTTTTTATTCAGTCTCAAGTTATACTTCTTATGAGATTTGGACCTAACCTCCGTGAAACCATCATCAGCAACATTATCATTATCATTATCTTGCTCTCCTTCCTTATAAGTACTTGCATCTTTTTGCTTTTCCAACCAAGCAGATAAAACATTAAAATCATTCTGAACAACAGTTGGAAAAGCGCTAAGATCTTGAACATTAATCTCAGGAGTCTCAAGATTCTTACAACTAGCTGTTAAATCACAGGTAGCCTTGGAATGCACGGACATTGGAGTTGGAGTACCCTTCGAACCGGTAGGTATGGAATGCTCGGACGCCGAAGTATCCTTGACTGTAGAGTCAACATTAGCTACAGCAGAAGTTGAGATCTTCTCTGTAGAGCCATTGACAGCATTTGTTGCAACCGAAGATGAGTTCCGTGGAATTGAATTTGAGCCATGATTGTCTTTGAATCGGCTTTAATAATGATGTTTTGAAGCTTCATACTCTAAGCCAATTGAAGATCAGAGAGTACTCCCCAAAGTTCAGGCCATACCATATTGCTTTACGTGATCGTGATCATGATCATGAATGACTTCTGTCATTAAATGAGACTAGCGAAAAGAGAATTTAACCACTTTTAAGATAGTTTATTTTATTTTAATATATTTATGAGAGATACTTTACTTTAATATATAGATCATGTGAATAGTTATCTTTTATAAATATTTGTTATGAATAGGAAAATAATTAAATGGAATTAAGTTAATGATCGACAAATGTGGTGGTAGTAACTATTAATTAATAGGTTTAAAATACATCTTAAAATAGAAAAGAATTAAATAAAAATAAGTAAAAGATATGCATATTTGATAGCAATAATTTTTTGGTACAACATTTGATAATAATAACTATTTATTAGCAGATTTAGAAATCTATTAAAAAAAACCTGCTTAATGTAGATGGCTCACTGGAGAACGAAGAATGAGACGAGTTGTGAGCCATTACTCACGATCAATAACAAACACTCTCTGCCTAAACCTAATCGTGGAGACTGATGCTCTGAATGTGGTTTGGGGCCTTCAACACAAGATATGTGCCACCTCATACATGGGTTCTGTTTTGGAAGATTTTTGTTCTTTAGAAGCTCAATTCCTAAACATTTCCTACTCTCATGTGCTTAGAAAGGGAAATCAAGTTGCTCATAGATTAGCAAAATTTACTTTATGTAATCCTGATTTGAGGAAGATCCCCCATTTATTATTGATTGTATAATTTCAGACTTATGTCCTTTTAATGAATGAAATTATTTCCAGTAAAAAAAATAACAAACACTCTAAATTACTATTGTATATAGTAATGATTTAATAAAATTAAAAATTAATATTGGACAGTTAATATAAAATCTTAATATTAGTATTAGTCATTCGAAATTTTATTCTAAAAAGGAAAATATAATTCAATAGAAAAAATAGGCAAGCAATTTTACAATTATTGTAGTTTACTGTTGAAATTGTAATCATTGCAATTATAGTAATAAAAAAATTAAAAATTAGAAATATCTGTCATCAAAATTAAAAGATCCAAATGAAGAAAAACAAGTAGACATATTCTGTAAAAAAAAAAAAAGTACACATATTTGAAATTGCATTTGAAAAGCACTTTTTTTATAAGCCAAAGTGTATTAATAAGGAGTACAATAGGTATTCTAACTCATGTACAAAGAAACAAAAGGCCAAAGCGGGAAGATAAAATGTAATTAACATACTGACAAGACAAAATAATATGATCATTACACTAATCAAACCAGCTAAGGCCCAAAAACCAGAAAAACCACCAAAGAACCACCCTTGAAATTACATACAGAGACCTAAAAACAAAGCACCTACTGCCACGAAAATAAAGATCAACCACAAGAGACATTTGCCTAGTACTCCAGTAATCCCTGATTACATTCGCAAAAAAATAACCATACCCCAAGAGAACGTTACTTTTCCAGTTAAACCAACAAGACCGCATAGACCCAAAAAACCAAATCTGATGAAAAAAGGACAGGAACCAGGTGTTATATCCACCATAAGAATCACCAAATTACCATAGCACCTTAGAAGAATCCATGATTGGCGCATAATCATCAATCAAAATCATAAACAAGAACGAGTTGGTCTTGATGCAAATAGTCACATATGTACTGACCAAAACAAACCAAGGCAAGCAAGCCACCCGAAAAGGATCGAACTGAGAGTTCATCAGGAAATTATACCAGCAACAGCACAAGCAAAGAGAAACATTATCTGTGCCATAAAAAGAAGTCATTGAAGAAAGAAAGCCAAATATGTTCATCTCTTCGCAATAACCAATAAGCCTAGAGCCAGTGAACATGATAGAAACATAGAAGTTAACCAAGAATTCCAATTGAAACTATAACCACCAACCCGAAACAAAACTCACTTTAGGCACAAGAGAATGTCTCCCTCATCAAAACCACACTAAGCTTCCCTTTTTATAGGAAGGATGAGATCAACAGGAAAAGTGAAGAACCAGATCGGTGAAAAAAAAGAAGAAAAAAAGAAGGTAACCAAAAACTCCACTTGAATGATACATCCACCCAAAAACCAAAAAACTCTCTCAAAAGGCACAGGAGAAAAGAACAAACCCTCACCAAAATCACTTGTTAGTCAAAGTGGAGCAAAATCCACTGGTGATTTGTATTTGAGCAATAAAGCATCCTCTTCCAGCCCAACGCTCAAAGAATACACCCCATGAAAAAATTACACCTCACAAGTTTTTAAGGGTTTCTCACAACAATAACACCCACCCTGAAAAAGGACAAAAGGGGAAAAGGTGATTCTTAGGCTAATAATGGCGCCACACCTCAAACTTCACCACATGGGTTTAAGAGCACAATGGATGCATTGCAGCACCCACAAAACACCATTCTGGATCCAAGAAATGGCAGTCAAGTTACAAAGTCTTTGAGACTAGAAGCATACACATTCCGTTGGGCAAATACACCAATCTAAGGATGAAAAAGGAGAACATGTTTTTAGTTTCAACCAGTGGCAAGATTGATATTTAATCTGATCCATCACATTTAATAGATCAGCATCTTCCTGATGAAATATTCTCTTATTTCTTGCTAACCAAATAGACCACACCGTTGCAAACCAAGGTACCATCCAAATCTTCTTTAATTTCTTCCCTCTTACCAAACCAAGATGGCTCTTAAAATGCAGTTATGATTGAACAGGAAGAGTTACTTGAAAACCCAGCCAGTCGTATACCTTATCCCAAAATTGGAAGGCAAAAGGGCAATTAAAGAAAAGGTGAGATGCAGATTCCTCACCTTGTTGACACAGAACGCACCCTGAATTTTGAGAATAAAAAATATTTCTTCTCACCAGATTTGTCAAAGTGGGAATTTTATCAAGAATCATCTGTCGGGAGAAGGTCAATACTTTAGATGGAATGCAGTTAGACCAGAATATTTCAAAAAAACCATTATTTGGGGTATCCCATGGATCGGTTAAGGATTGAGAATGTTTCATGATCCACAGGTACACCGATTTGGAAGAGTAGAGCACATCAGCAGTGTAACTCCTAAACCAAGCATCCTCTATATCTTCCTTAGGCTCAACTACCTAAACAACCGACATTAGTTCCATCAAGAGCTCCTCCTCCCAGAAAAACAGAACCCTTTTCCAAGTTAGATTCCACATCCATCTTCTATTGTTCCAAAAAACCATATCGGCAACACTAGCATTTTTATTTACCGCAACCTGGAACAATCTCTCATATCTCTCCCTAAGTGTCATGTTTCCAACCCTAGGGTCAATCCAGAACAGCGTAGATTTTCCATTCCCAATCATTTTAGACAAACCCTCTCTAAACCAATATGGTTCTTGACTCCTCATAACTAATCTCTTGAGGTCTTTCCACCAAACTGATTGTAGAATAATTGTCCCTAGCCTTTGAAATTCCAACCATGGATTGAAAACATCGTTGTATCTCTCTTTCACCACCATTATCCATAAAGAGTCCTTTTCATATAGCAATCTCCACTTCCATTTCCCCCAACAAACTAAGGTTGAATATCTCTAGATTTCTCACCCCCAAACCCCCTTTTGTTTTTGGTTTGCACACCACGTCCCACTTCATCCACGCTATCCTTTTGCTAACTTCTGACCCATCCCAAAGGAAGGAACGCTCGATCTTTGTTAACATTCTTATTACCTTTTTGAGTGCTTTCATAATGGATAGGCAGTAAACCGGGAGATTTGATAATAAATCATTAATTAGAACAACCCTCCCAACCAATGAAATATGCCTAGCCTTCCACAGGGAATGCCTTGACTTGAATTTTTGGATGATGGGTTCCCAAGTAGCCACTTTTTTTGGATTTGATCCCAAAGAGAAGGGAATTGTCCCCACCTTGCAATTCAAAAAATCAGATGCCACATGCATGAATTCATCTTGTACATTCAAACCCAAGATGCTACTCTTATGAAAGTTCACTTTTAAACCTGACACCAGCTCGAAGCTACGAAACATTGTCTTCAAGGCCCAAATATTTTCAAAACTCGGCTCACCTAACAAGATTGTATCATCTGTAAATTGTAGGTGTGATATTTTGACTTGGTTTTCACTGACCCTAAAAGGTTTGAATTTTCCTAGTTCCACAGCTCTTCTAACCAGGCCACTCAAACCTTCAGAAGCTATCAAGAAGAGGAAGGGAGCTAAAGGATCCCCTTGTCTTATTCCTTTAGATATTTTAATTTCATCTGTAGGGGATCTATTAACCAGCACAGAGATAGACCCCGAAAGATACACGCCCTCATCTAAGATCTCCATTTCTCGTTAAAACCAAGATTGATAATCATATCTTCAGGGAAAACCCAACTTACAGAATCATATGCCTTCTCAAAATCGACTTTAAACATGAGGAATTCCTTCCTTGATTTTTTTGCGTAGTCCACTACTTCGTTATTTTCACCAGGAACCCATCCAAGATCTATCTGTTACTCAAGAAGGCTGATTGGTTTAAAGAAATAACAGAGTCCAGAACAGAATTCAACCTCCTAGCCAGGATCTTTGAGATAATTTTGTATAGACACCCGATCAAAGTAATCGGCCGGAAATCATTAATGGCTTGAGGATTAGAGTTTTTTGGGAATCAAGGCAACATAAGTTGAAATGAAGCCAGCAAGTAGAGATGAATTTGAATGAAATTCTCTTACCATGGCACAAACTTCATTCAGATCCCCAAAAAGTTATAATAAACTTAAAGTAGTAGCCATCCGGACCCGGGCTCTTGTTTTCTTCACAACACCAGACGACTTCCTTTACTTCCTCAAATGAAAAAGGAGAGCACAAAACAAGATTATCCTGTTGTGATAAACTCTTGAATTGCAGATTTTGAAATTTCGGCCTACTCCACCAATCCTCATTACAAACCTTTGTGAAATTATTCTTAACCACATCTCTAATCCCATCAACGCTAGCTGTCAATCCATTGAGAATCCACCATCAGGGTATTGATTTGGTTTTTTCTTCGTCTACCGTTCACATAAGCATGGAAGAAACTCGTGTATGTGTCTCACTATCTTCATTCGAAGAATACAAACACTATCTTCTGAAGTAAGTTGAAAGAAGAAGGATCAAGATTACAGATCATGAAGTCTCACTTCAATGAAGTGTCTATCTCTCTCGGTATGCGTCTAAGCCTCTGACAAAGTCAGAACCACTCTTATGTCAGATTAACGTGTTTGATTCAAAAGATATTCAAACATCCACTACCTTAGAAGATGTGAAATGCTAAAGTCACCTCTGTGTTATTGAAGCACGCACCAAGGATAAAAGCTCTCTATGAAGGAATCACTTAATCTCTGATTCAAAAGTAAAGAGTGATTTGAAATATAGTTAATTAAACTTGAAAGAAGTTTATTAATATATTTCTTATCTTCAATCGAAATCAAAGAAAGGAGAAAAGACAAAAGGGCAAAGCTACAGAAAAGCATTCCTTATGTAAGTAAGAGAAAAACTACTTTATCTGAGCCTTTCTAAGTGTTACATAAATAAGGAAAGAATGTTGTCCAAAGCCAGAAAAGCATATCTGCTATACTCAGATGTCAACAAGGAATCTCCAACGTTCTTCAAAGCATTTATTATCAAGTCAGAACGGCTATTTCCTGAAGAATAAAGCTGAAGTCTCAAATGCATCTCAACGGATCTTTGTGATCAAGTATAAATAGAAGAAGTCGAAGACTGAACAAAGTAGTGATGTGATTTAGTGATAAGCAACCAGAGAAATTACTCATCAGTTGAAAAGCTATATTACTCAAATAACAGCACCCATTTTATCAAATCAATAGCTGAAAGCTCTCATCAGTCACATATATTCTTCACACTCTGAAAAATCATTTGAAGAAGAACTCATCTGCAACTCACCAAGTTCCAAGTTCATATTCACTCTTTGTAGTGTTTAAAGATTGGTCGAATTGCTTTGTAACTTTGAAGTTGTGCTTCAAACTCTCTCAAAATTCTGATCCTGAAGAAGCTTGTTTCAAGAATACTTGTTGAGCCTGAAGAGGCTAGGAGTGCAAACAATACTTGTGGTTGAGCCTAAAGAGGCTAGGAGTGCAAACAATACTTGTGGTTGAGCCTGGAGAGACTAGTTGTGCAAATAATACTCGTCCGTAACCTTGATCAGTTATAGTGTTAAAACTTTGTAAAGCCAAGAACTGGATGTAGCCCAAAGTTTGTGGGTGAACCAGGATAAATCTCTAAGCATACTCTCTCCCTATACTTTACTTTATTATTCAGTTTGTTTAACTGCTTTAGTTAACTAACTCGGGTGTGTTATATAGTTGCTGATCAGTGTGTTGTGAAAGGCGTCTGTTCTAAGAGTCACTTTCATTCACTGATTTTGTTTTGTGCTTCTTAAACTCTGATTTTCGAAAATACTATTTAACCCCCTTTCTAGTGTTTTTTTGTGCCATTTCATACATTACTCCAAAAAGATGGCATGAGGACAACTTTTGTTGCTTCCCTCCCTTTGGCCTCCTTGTACAATTTGTTATTTGTCCAATCATCTGATACAAACATTTTTCTCAGATTCGCTTTCTCCTTATGAATCCTTTCCAATGTGAGGAAAGATGTGGCAAATCGAGTTACTGCATGCCTCACTAATTCTCTTTTGTTGGTAAAGTACCTCAATAGGCTCAAGGTGCTTGAATGGTTGTAGATGAATCCAACAAGAAATACTGCCCTTTGAATTGTCTTCTTTTTAGAAGGGAGATTCCCAATGTCCTCCAACATCAAATCTATGCAGTGGACTGCACAAGGAGTCCAATACAAATGTGGCCTCTTTTCTTCTTGTAACTTACCAGCAAGAATATAATTGCTTCCATTGTCCGTTATAAGTTAAACAACATTTTCTTCTCGAATCTCTTCCACAATGGAGTCAGGCAACTCAAATATTTTCTCTCCAGTCTTCACAATGTCAGACGCATCAATAGATTTAATGAACATCATCCCTGATGGGCAGTTCACCAAGAAGTTGATTAAGGATCTTTGTTTTCTATCCATCCAGGCATCAGACATAATGGAGCATCCAAATCTCCCCCATTGCTCCCTTTGGTTTTTTAACAAATCTTCGGTGTAAGCCAACTCCTTGTTAAGGAGTGGAACTCTTATTTCGTGGTAAGATGGAGGCCTCAAGTTTTTTCCAAAGCTTCCAACAGCTGTAAGCATTTCATGAAAGCTTTCCAACTTAACCATGTTGAAAGACAAGCCAACTTGGTACCAAAATCGAGCTATATATTGATGAACATCTGCAGTATCCTCCTTTCACATTTCTCCCTTATGCTTGATTGCCTTGGTGGTTTCCCCTTCTTCTTCTCCTCAATTACTATTTTGGGTGTTCCAAAATAGAGATTAATAGGCCCCTTTGAAGCAATTTTGTCTCCACTAGTGTTAGCAAGCCTAGTTGCAATTTCTCTAGACCTTTCATCAAGAGCACGTTCTTCATCACTATCACCAAAGTCATCAAGAAGATCATGTTGCATCCTTTGAAATGCTTGACTATCTTTTTTCTTTTTATTCTTCGCATACTGAATCAAATCTTCTCTGACCTGTTTTGGGCATTTAGTACAAGTTTGCAATTACCTTTCTTTTCGGTCAAATGCTCTTTCATTCTGGTAATTCCACCCCACATGGCCTTCCCACAAAAATCGCACACACAGCCAGTGGTACCATTGGCTTGTGTTGGATGACAATACTTCTATCCAGGGTCATTCCTAGATACTATTGAAGGATTGGATGAATCTTCACTTGCCATACTACAAACAGTGGAAGAGAAGGGACATGTAAGAAACAAAAAATAAACAGAGGAAGAGAAGGGAGAATGTGAGAGAAAAGTAAACCAAAAAAATAGAGGAAGAGAAAGGGAGAATGGGAGAAAAAAAATAACAAAAAAACAGAGGAAGGGAAAGGGAGAATGGGAGAATAAAGAATATGAAAAACAGAGGAAGAGATTAGAAGAGAAAAACAGAGGGTATAAGCCGATAGAAAATAGAATAGAAAGGAAGGGAAAGAAGAGAATGGAGAAAACAAAGGAAGAAACATTACCTGAGAGGCTAAGAACATCGGGCGCCGGTCGGAGATGATGGAGGCGGAGTACGTGACGAGGTGGAGGCTTAGGCACAGAGCCGTTGCGTGACTGATGAGGCCGAAAGGTCAGAGTACGTGATTGAGTGAATGAGTGATATGGCTTGAAATGCCCATAAAATCAATTACTTACGTAATTAAAGGAGTGGGCTTCTCAAAAAAAAGGTGGGTTGGTGGACTCAGTGCTGACCCTTTGAATTTCCAGAGTAAAAAAAAAGAAAAAAAAATCTAAAAATGGCAAACTTCTGATATTTACTGATATGGGTGAGATAGCGATATCCGATATATTGGTCGATATGCCTCACAAACCGGAAAACATATATCATATCACTTATCATATCGAGCCTTTGAAAATCCGATACGATACATCGAGATATTGGCCGATATGCCGATATTCGACAACACTGTTAATCTGGTCTGCAAAACCCTCTTACATCAACCAACAGTTATTGAATCTAAAAGGTTTTGGTCCCCATTTTGAAGAATTGTGTGTTAGGACCACTGGGCAATGATCAGATATATCTCTGTTTTAAGGCCCATTGTACCGGATTTGGCCATTCCTTCAACCATTCTTCCGAAATAAGGAACATATCCAACCTACTCATTGTTGTGCCATTTGCCTTAAACCAAGTGAAGCATCTACCCAAAAGAGGAAGGTCAATCAACTCCATGGCCTTGACAAAGGATTGGAACTCATCAATTTCTACTCAATTCACATATTAAGAAGTGCCCTTCCTTTCATTTGATTTTAGAACCGCATTGAAATCCCCCGCCAAAACCCAAAGTCCCGAACCAAAACCTTTTCTTGACATTTTGAGATTTTCCAACAATTTTCTCTTACCTTCCATTGAGCATGGAGAGTATATATTCACTATGAAGCACCTTAAGTTGTTTACACCCCACAGACCGTGAATACCTTAGAAACCTTCGACAGAAGAATTAAATATTATTTTGAATTCCTCCTTATTCCACAGATTTAACATACCCCCAACTGCACCAATTGAATCAGTAGATGATCATTGATAATCTGACCCGTCCCACAATTTACTGCATAATTTCTCCTCAATCCCAACCATTTTTGTTTCCTGGATCAACATGACATCTACTTTTTCCGATGAAACCAAACTCCTGATATTTCTTTGTTTCACCCTCCCCCCTAGTTCTCTAACATTAAAAGTGCCTATCTGCATTAATCACCATTATTTAAACCAACATTGTTCGTTTTCTGGAATTGCAATCTGTCTAGCCTTCTTATCTCTAGCTTCCATTTCCATTAGTTTGCATATGATTCCTCCATCCTCCCCATTATTATTGAATCCCAATTCAACCCCAATATCCAAAATCTTTTTTTGCCTCATTTGGCTCTCTAATGTTACAAAGGGAAGATAAATCATTTAAAACGGATGTTTCACTTACCCTTAGAGATTTGGATGAAATTGCTTGGATGAGATTAGCAGGAAAACCATCTTTTGGCGAGGCAATTAAGACAACAAGGCCCAAAGAAAAATTGTTAGGCTCATTTGTGGACACGTCTCCTGAGGAACACGAAGGAACACGGTTTCTCCCCCACTTTGCTTGGATCCTTTTGCTTTAACCCGTCATTCCTAGAGTTCCTTTTGGTCTGACCACCACCAATTTCCTTCTTTTCTGTGTTAATCGTTTTTCACAGAATGACTTCCAACTCCCAGAATGAGATTTTGTTGCTCCCAGAAAATGATGCTTCCTACCAGATGCCTTTTGTATTTTTAGCCCGTTTTGCCTTTTTTCCTCGGCCTTTGTCTCCTTAATTTCCACATTTTTTTACTTCCAATCCATTTTTGGGCTATACCCCCTGGAACCCTTTCAAATTTGTGAAATATAAAACACATCATTTAATGGGCCCATGACTTATAAAACCCAAATCTTCTAAGTTAGGGTGAGCAACGTCCATTCTCCTCTGCTCCACATCATTTATGATCAACTATTGACCAGGCCCAGCCCACCATGGTGAACATCCAATAAGGTCCTCTTTTGACCCATTCGCCTCTCTTGAAATTGAAACTAGAAGCACCGAGTTGGATTGATGGTATTAATGCCATTCAAGAGAAAGCTTGACTGGATAGTTAACGCAGAAAGAAATTCCTTTCCATTCAGACCCTTTGTTCGCCCTTCTCCACCGATTGTCAGGAATCCTCACTTCCTTTTGTATCAGTATTCACCACTTTTGCAAAACTAACCCCCTCACGAACTCTGTTTCTGTTTCCATCAAACAGCTTGGCTTCCTTTTTTCCTCATAGTTTATCATTCTTCCCCTTTCAAACATTGGTAGCTTAACCTTCATCCTCTATCAGTATTGTATCTAATTTGGCCTCCAATTCCTTTGGATGTGGTACATCTACAAATCTCACAAACCCAAATCTTTTACCATATTTATCCCTTTTTGTTGGAATGCATACCTCAATAACCTTTCCCCACCTTGAAAAATTCTTCGCAATTCCTTGGATCGATGGAAAATCTGTCAAGAAGAAAGAGGTTTGCCTGTTGTTAAACCTAAAATCACCACGTTTCTGTATGTGATGACAAGTATTCCAGAAAGGAGGTCTTGCATATTCATTCCCCACCATGTTTACTCTCCCCGTCACACTGTCTCTCTCAAACATCACTCTCTCTTCTTTCTAAATTTAAAAAGCACTTAAACAATAGATTACGGAGAATGACTCACATTTAATTATTGTGATTCAATATATAGGTTGATAATAAAAGAATAAGAATTTAATTAGTATGCACTGTGAATTAATGTATATATTTTTTTACTGTCAATTAATCATCAACGGTTATATTAATTGATTGACAGTATAAAATATTTTTTATACTCGTAGTACATATCAATTAAATCCAATACTCATTGTGATACTTTTCCATATTACATATATATATATATATATATAAAATAAATCCAAAAGATAAAAGATTTACAGTCATCCATTGTCTATGTTTAAATGTTGATTAGTTTTTTATCATAAAAAAAAATAATGATTAGTTTATTACTTAATTTTAGTATTACATTTCACATTTATGATATATATCTTTATAAATTTACTTTATTTATTTTTCATCAGCCAAAGTTAATAATTAATTAAAAATAAACATAAACAAACATTATTGTTTACCAAACACCGACAGAATTAAAATCTAAATTATTGCAAATTGGTAATTTCATTGAAGTTGGCAAAACCTTTTTTGTTTTTTTTTAAGGAAGCAAACTTAACGCAATTGATTCATAATAATGTTTGTAATACAAATAGTAGTAATAATATAAATACGGGAGCTAGCAAAAGAAATAAAGACCCTGACTAAGTTATGAGCCACTAAACTGGCCCCTACGTTGAGAAATAATATCACAGAAGCTGATTTTGCGGCTGAGACAGAAAAGTAAACAAATTACAACAAAAACTTAGTCACAATTAAAAAAGACAAGAAACATTTGGATTACACAAAGAGCATGTGACTTGTGCATTTTTGCACAATGCAAGTGTTTTTTCTCCACCAGGTGTGGTTATGTCAATCCTCTCCAATACTATGTTGGAGCAACCTACGGTTTGGTCACAGTTCAGATTGATTGCATCCACAACAATTGAAGTTCCCCTCACGTGGCGGTAGGTAATGTCACTCACTTTCACTGCATTTTTAGTATCATACTTACTTTCTCCATAGGCAGTATATTGCTGGTCAATAATCAAAGGATTCCCTGCTTCTTCAATTATAATATCCTCAAATGTGATCTTTCTAGCATAGCCACATCCTCCCTGAAGATTCAAAGAACACAGAATATGAATGTGATTTAATCACTTGCTTCCATGACAATAAGGGTCCATTTGTTTTTACTTTGAAATTAGAAAGAAAAACTTTTATAATATAGTTTTTCAATGACAATAATGCCATTTTTGACTTCTAATAAAAACACCAAAAGAATTTTATTTTAAGAGTTTAATTTTTATATATTGTTATTTTGTTAGTGTAAAGTTTTTTATACTGTCAATCACAGTGTAAAAAAACTTTACACTGTCAGCGTATAGTAATTAAATATATGATTGATCGACAATATTGTAAAAATTCTCTATATTAACAATACATATCAATTAAATTATGTTGTTTTTTTTGAAAAACTTATCTAATTATTATATATTTTTTTAAACATGTAGACCCTTTTTAGAAGAAAAAATTTCACATAAAACGAGCTTAACTCATCCAATACCTAACCAACAAGAGAGAATTCCTTACCCTCCATGTCTTGATTCTGACTCCATTTGTGGTTCCATGAAAGGTGCAATTTCTTACATGTATCTCTTCTACTGTATCATATTCTCCATTTCTTCCAAGGCTCCCAATACTACATTAACCAACATATCCCAAATAGAGTTTTTTTTTTTTTTTTTTGAATCACCCAAATAGAGTTAAGAATTTAGATATTGATCAAACAACTTAATAATGTGGAAACTGAGCAAATTTACTTAGGGCTGACCTGATGCCATGGCCAGGTCCACAATAAACACCAGTTACGTTGATGAAGGAAGAACCACCATTGATGGCAATGCAATCATCACCTATATATAATGAATAAGAATAATAAGAATAATTAAGTATAAAAGATTCAAATCCAAGAAATATACTTCTGTTTTTGTTTTAAGTTACTATTTCTAATCAAAATCATAGCCATTTAAAGTTTTATATTAGAATTAAGAAATGAATTGAATAATATTAATTAGTAATAAAAGTATAATATTTAACTAACTTATTTTTATTGAAGAAATTTGTATGTGTGAAAAATGTTATTAGAAAAGGGGTATGAAAAGATCATTTTTCCATAATTAAATAGTGATGGGGTAGGGTAGGAATTTAATATTCTATGCCGAACTCTTAGGAGTTACCGGTTTGCATCTTAGAATCTCTAATGACGATATCGGATGATGCCGAGATATCAATTCCATCGGTGTTTGGGCTATTAGCTGGTGCAAAAATATGAAGATTGGAGATGTGTGATCCATCGCATTCATTTATACTTATATGATTTCTTGGGCTGTTGATATGAGTCAATCCGCTGAGTATTAGATTCCCACAGTTGTGGAAATGTAGAGCCTGCACATGTTATCAACCAATAATAATATACTTAATGCTTATAAAAGAATTTAAAAAATATACTTGATGTCAAGGAGTTTCAAATAAATTGAATTTTTGAAGTATTTTTGTTTGTCATTAATTTTTTTTCCTAACCCACCATAATTAGAGCATTTGGCTCCCCCACGAGCGCTCAAGGGTATTCACAATCTGTCGCTATGAGACTAATTCCCGAGTCGGTAAATGGAGGGCCTCCAAGAATCGAAACCGAGTTCTTTGCTTTGGGGAGAGCTATCTTACCAACTCTCCCAAATATTTGTCATTTATTTTTAATTTCAAAAGGAAGGAATGAAAGCCTATATTGGGTTTTTCAACTTACAGTTGGCCTGTTACAGTTGCCATTGGAATTGCAGTTCCACCATGCAGCACCTTGGCCATCAAATTGTCCTCCTCCATGGATAGCAAGGCCACATATGTCCGAGAACTGGATCCATGCATCTCTATCATTATTTGGCCATTTCCAAGCATTAAGGCTGTTTGGGGCAGTGATAACTCCCTGGAGCTGCCAAGCCAACCAATAAATAAATTGAATATAGTAGTCAAATTAAATAAATAACATATTTATATTTGATTGACTGCTTAAATGGTGAGGAATTAGCGTAAGAGTATGCACTGATTAAGGAATCAAGAAGAGGAAATACATCATTGGAAAACAAAAAAAAAAACTTACCATTTTTAACTCCTTAAAAAGAGGAGATGTAATACAAAAGAGGATATTAATTAGAAATGTTGTATCTTCTTCAAAGTTTTTTGTAAATTAACTAGCATATTTTTTTTTGGTACATCTTTGATATGTGATAACATTAAGTTGATAAGAATCGTCAGAAGATTTACACAAGGATATAACATAATACTTCATATCACAAAAAATCCGTATTATTTATTATCTAATGATTTAAATACATACACAAAAGTCAAACATTTATGACTTGTTTATGCACATGCCGTAAGTATAATTCATATGATTCATTTACCAAAATGTTAATAGATGCAGGCTTGCAAGGACCCTGGAATGACACAGGTTGCAACATGAATGCTCTCTTAGGTATGAGAAGTGTTGGGGTGCCCTGAGTTGCACCACATACGTCTTGCCATGCTTCCAAGAAAGCCTTTACAATTTGCCAAATAGTTAAAAATGGTATTAGATGATAGAAACTTTAGTCTCACATAAAATATATATACGTAAAAAGATAATTATTATATTTCAAAAAAAAAAAACAAAGAAAGAAAGAAAGAAGAAACGGGGTAAACATACTTGTGAATCATCATTTTGGCCATTCCCTATGGCACCATAGTTAACAACATTGAAGATAAGATCTGCACCAGGCCTCATCCTAGCACACAAGCAAGGTGAAGCTACAACAAACATTAAAAGGACAGCAAATAACCTTTTCATCTTTGATATATAAAAAACACTACGGATACTACAATTATGCATTGATGCAGTGAAGAGAAAAGTGAAGAAACAATGACAATTTATAGAATACAGAGGAACCACTAAAGGAGGAAAGTTATACTAATCAGCAAAAAAAAGATATTATGCAATGAATTAGAGAATCAATCACAAAAATAAAAATAACAAATAATCTTTATTTTATCTAAAAAGGAATTTGCCGATTATTATTCGTATTTGCACTTATGTCAAACCTTATTTAATTCGGGTATCACGTGAAATAAAAATAGCGTTTCGTGAACTCAATGGATTTTTTACGATGTTTGCATGGATATTCATTGCTGCAAATCTGTGCTTTGCAATTAAGGCAATAGTTTAATCATGTATCCATGTTAAGAGTTTTTGTTTTGGTGCCTGTAGCCATGTTTAGAGTTAGAGTTATAACTTATAAAAGTGAATCTGATTCACTAATACATGATTCCATGTACCAATTAAAACTAATAGCAGATCCTTGTATATTAAATTAAGAGTTTAATTTGTATATACTGTCACTATAAAGTGTTTAATTATTGAGTTGATCCTGAAACTATTTGAAATTTTTTAAGTAGGTTTCTAAACAAAAAAATTTTCTAATTGGATGTCTGAAAATATATATATATATATATATATATATATATATATATATATATATATAATTTTAATTGGGTCTCTGTAGTATCAAATTTGTTAGTAAACCGTGAAATTGAACTAAATATTCGTGAGTTTGGGACAATTAAATTGATGGTGAATCGTGAAATTGAACTAAATACCCGTCAGCAATTTATGCATAATTATAGGGAATTTGAGACATCTATTCAAGTAATCTACCAGAAATTGACGGTATATATGTTCGAAATCACACTTGTGTATATGTATAAAAAATTCTGGTTGATTACTTGAAATCAATATTTATGCATAAATGTGTTGATATAGGTGTCCAACTTGGTGGAACTCGGATATTTTGTTCAATTTCACTATCCACTAACTGATTTGCTATCATAAGAATTCAATTGAAAATTTTATAAGCGTCCACAGACCCAATTGAAAATTTATATAAGTTTGAGGGATCCAATTAAAAACTTTTTTAGTTCAGGGACCCACTTTAAAATTCTCAAATAGTTCAGGGACCAACTCAATAATGAAACCTAAAGTTTTTTACACTGTCAACCAATTAGAAATCATGATATAAATGATCTTTAAGATAGTTAATTAAGATAAAAATTAAATACTTAGCTAATATGGCAATTTATGATTGATTGATAATGTTTAAAATATTTTTTCTATAAAGGAAAATCATTAAGTAAAAATATGCAAGTAGATTTGGTTATTAAAATAATTAATTAAAATTATAGTAATTGTTACTAGTTATAATAATTAGAAAATATTTGGTTTGATAAAAATGAATGAAATAACATCTACCAAAATAAAAAAAGGAATGGAATAACATAATTTCATAAGAAAACAAATTCTGAATGAAAGTATAAGTGAATGTGATATGTTTATAATAATATCGAATTAATATGTCTTTGATATTTATTTATATTTTATGGCAAAGCTACCACTATTTTCAAACAAAGGTTGACATAGGAAATTTTGTCATTCAAAACTTGTAAGAGAAAATAAATAAATATAAACAACAAAGAAAAAACTTGTAAATTCTAAATCAATTGCATTTTAAAAAAATGACACTCATATAGAATGAAAAAAAGAAAGAAGGATGAAAGCTTGCTTCAAAAAAAGAAAATAAAAACCTAAAAATGTAAAACGGTGCAACTCACCCAACATAGTTGGTAGATGACAGGATTCTTTAAGTATGATATCAGAGACAAAATTCACTTCGATGATTTATATACCTTGAAAGCGATTAGTCTCTAACTATCGGTAGGGTATGATCCATTCTTGTAAATTGTGTTGTAGGATGATGACTGCAAGGGAAAAATTGTAGTTGCGAGCTTCAACAAACTTCATCATAAGTCAGTCAGTCAATCAATCAATTAATTAATTAATTAATTGGTTTAATTGCAGTTTTGGTCCCCCAGGTATTGGTAATGTGTGATTTTGGTCCCCCGCTTTTTTTGTTGACCGTATTTGGTTCCCCTAGTTTTTCAATTGTGCAAATATAGTCCTTCCATCCATATTCCGTCAAATCATTAACAGAAGTTATCGACATGGCTGGATTAAGAAAATTAATTAATTTTTAATTTTAATTTAATAAATTTGATTTTTTTAATTAATTAATCCATAACCATCTCTTTTTTTTTTTTGCTGAATAATCCATAACCATCTCTGCCCCTCCATTGTTTTTCTTCATCCATCATACAACATCATCACCCGCCACAAAAATTCAAGCCATCTTCACCATTACATCGCCATCACTCCATTGTGGACACCATAAACAGAAGCAATGAACTGCCTACCGCAAATCATATGCACCGCTTGGATGAAGGAAATCATCTGCCCACAGATCTAGATCCGCACCGTCACGCGATGCCGCCGTCTCGGCCACGCCGAGGCACCGCCGTCTGAACCAGGAACCATGCACGTCGTCGATCCGGATTCGATCACCTCCACCAGGACCGCTTTCGTGAGACGCGGATCCGAGCTGTCGCCTCCATCTCAGTCGCGACTCCGCCATAGCCCACCATTCCGGTCACCTCTGCTCACTCATCTGGTCGCGTGCAGGTTTGAAGGACCATGGATCCTTTTCCTTCTTTTGGTCATCAGTTCTTTACTTTGCTGAAACATTCCTTTTTCAATATTGCAGTGTCTTGAGATGGTTATGGCTTGAGCTCTTGTGCGGCATGGATGGTTAGAGATTTGGGAACCAAATACAATTATGGTTCAATGTTTTACAAAGGATTATGGCTTTGCGGCCTCATTTGGATACATTAATTAATTAAAAATTCAAATTTAATAAATAAAAATTAAGTTAAAAATTAATTAATTTTCTTAATTCACATGGCATGCCACATCAGCAATTTATGTTAGCAATTCGACGGGATATAGATGGAAGGACTACGTTTGCACAATTGAAAAACTAAGGGAATCAAATGCGCTAAAAAAAAGTGAGGAACCAAAATCACACATTACCAATACTTGGGGGACCAAAACTGTATTTAAGCCTAATTAATATTAAGGAATTAATTAATAATCAGTGTCACCAGGACACTACTTAAAAAATCAAAGAAAGGTAATGTTTTATTGAAAAACAAACAATTAGATTTCTCAGTACATTATTTATAACATTTTTCTATAAAAAAAATTGTCATTTTATTTCCTTAACCAGTATCCTAAGATTAGGGTACTATTTAACATTTCCATTATTATTATTATTATTATTATTTATTTTATGGTATTCTCTTCTGTCTTCGTTTATTACAGGTATTTTCTCTTTTCGTATTCTGTTAATTTATTTTGAAAACTCCAAGCAATAATTGAGTTTTCCGTTAGATCTTTTTTCTTTATTTTTTTATTTGGTTCCACATTGGCATAGAAATTTTTTATTAACAAAAATTGGTGATTTTAGTCAATATTTAATTATTATCTTAAAAAAACCCTATATATAAAGATTTTTTTTTATAAACTAAATTTTAACCAGTTGGATTTATTGATTTATAGGAAAGAAATGACTAATTGTTTAACTTCTCATATACAGAATGAAATGAAAAGTAATTCAAATCCAGAAAAAATTCGAGTACTGCAAGTCTGCAAGCCTTGTTGAGAGAACCGTCATGTCCAAAAATAGGCATATGTTTGGAACATCACTTGAGAATCTCGTTTGGAACTAAATTACGGTGAAAATGATACTTTAAAATCAACAAAAGTAGAAGCATCTTCTACTTATTTCTGCGACACATTTAACTTGGATGTGATTCTAAACAAGTGTGTGTTTGGTTCCACATTCAAAACATCTGACTCCTGTCAAACGTAATTTTAGTAAAAATGAGATTTTGGTTACTGTCAGGTAGAATTGATTTTGTCACCATAAGTGATTTTGACTGGAAGCTATAAAAAGTAGCTTTTGCGTTGAGTTGAAAAATTTACACTAAGTTTTACATCAAACTTGCATTACAAATGAAAACATTCGAATATAAATCACTTCACTTCAAACTCAAATCTAACCAAATCAAAAAATCAAAGATATGGGTGAGTGGAACCAGGGAGTTTGGTGCTGGAAATTCTCTTGGAGGAGAAGACTCTTTCTTTGGGAAGAGGAATTACTTGAAATCATGGTAAATGCACTTGCAGGTGGACAAATTACAGCAGACACGGATGATTCGTGGTGCTGGTTGGGTAAAACTGCAGCACAATACACTATTAAGGAAGCATACATACATTTGACGGAGGTAAAAACAAGTGAACCAGATTGCGTGTTTAAGATGCTATGGGACAAAAACATTGTTACCGATTTCCATGTCCAATGAGGGCTTCATGAACCTAACTTGAAGTCCCACATCGGGAGTAATAAACCTAGGTGTGGGACTTGTATAGGATTGGGCAACCCTCCTCTTATGACCATGGTTTTGAGGTGGAGTTAGATTCAATCCGTATCAAACATACCTTTGAAGGTAGAGACTTTCTATTGGAGAGCCATACAGGATAGAGTTCCGACCCCTGAAAACTCGTCAAAAAGATGAATTATAACAAGTTCTAACTTGTGCAGATTTTGTAATCTAGAGTCAGAGACTACACCTCATATCTTTTTGCATTGCGGATTCTCTTATTTTGTGTGAATGGACATCTATAATTGGATAGGGTTGGATTTGGCACTTACTGGTAACTTGAAGGATGGTAGTCTACTTTCAGGGAAGGCTTTAAGTATGCAATATTTGATGCTTTGGATGAAGGAGTGACTTGACAATAAGGGATGGGATGAAAGGAAGATCTATTAAAATCAAAGGGCTGGTGTAATCTCGGTTTGATAGTGTTTTTTCGATTGGTGCATCAATCCAATGCAATGCTTAAGGGATGTTCACTGATTTGGTGTTTGTGTTATGGTTAAACTTGGACCTGCTCTGTGTTCTGGTTTTTCTGCCCTGCTGCTGTGCGCCTATTCCTTGATGTTTTTTGACTGGTATTTCATTTGTATGGGCAGGTGGGAGCTTTCACTTATGTGAGCTATTTGAATTGCAATGGTACATATGCTTGGTATTGGAAAGAAAGAATTTTTCTCTTTTGTCCAGCTGCTGCGTGTCTGGTGTGGTGCCTTCTGCTGGGCTTTTCCTTTTTGGCTGGGGTTGGGTGATAATGTAATGGGTCTTTATTTTTGCAGTGTTTCGGCCTTTGTAAAAATAATACTGGCTTGTTATAAGTTAGTATTTTATTTATATTTTGCCCATTGCTCATTTGTTCCTCTTGTATATGGGTTAAAGTATCCCTTATACTTATATATATATATATATTTGCTTAGCAAAAGAAAAAAAAAATTACAAAATCAATTCCATTTAAAATCACTTTCATCAAATGTTTGGTATCCAAACAGTCGATAGCTTTGCCACGGACATGCTTGAAAATAATAGGGTTAACTTCCAATAAAGAGGAAAATAATTGCTTTTATGCAAGCGTGTGGGTAAGATGCTAGGGAAATTACAAATTTACTTTATGGGATATCAATTGGATGGTAGATTTTAATAAGGAACCATACGAAATAAAATTATAAAAGACAGTCATCTATAAATAAACATTTAATAAAACCACACTTAAGGGTAAAAAGATAAAGGAGGAATAAAAAATAAACGACAGTAGATGAATGGGAACGATATATGCAAACATATTATCATCTTCTGTAAACCAAAAAAAAAAAAAAAACATATTATTATCTTCTCGAAAGAGCAATGCTCATTGTGAGAACTTTCGTTTTGGTACAATCTCATCTTACAGACTTTACAATTAGCAACTGATTTGTGTTACTTCATCAAGAAAGGAATTTTTACATTTATTAATATTATCATCGACAATAATGGCAAAATTCTTTCATATCATCGCCAATCCTCTATATATGAAAATGTACAAAAAGCCAGATAGTAACAAGGGGAAAGAAACAAAAACGCCCTTGTGCAATACTTGAGAACCTTGTGGCTCTTCTTCGATAATGGGCTCTAACTTGGAAGAACGTGAGGATCTCTGATAATGTGATGTTAGAAGGGCTGGTGCGACTTCACCCCATCTGTGGATGGATTTCACCTTGTTCACCATTTGATAATAAGACTTCAGCAAATCCTCTGCTCTTTAGAAGAAAAGGGTTCTATTAAAGAAGGATTGAAGTGGATGTAGGAAAAGATAGATGATGGTTGTCAAATGATATTTAAGGCACAGAAGGTAATTAAGTGATTGAAGACAATTGCACAAGAAACATGGGTTTAATATAAGGGTGCAAAGAATCTATATTTGGTTTGAACCCGAAAAAGGAGGATATGACCAGGGAGGTTCAACATTGTTGGATGGCAAGACTATGTTTTCAACGATGGAAATAACTCCTCCAGAAGATTAGTAATTGAATATATCCTCCATGACAACTAAATATTCCGTTTTGGTTGTTAATAATTTTTCTTTTTCTTTTTTAGGACATTCAAAACGAATGTGTGTTCCTATCCTTCTCTAGGTGGTCTTGATGATTGTGGCTGGTCATGCCAAACATCCTGAAATTACTAAATATATGAAAAAAATAAAGCTGAGAATATAGATAACATAATGTAGGTTATTGGATTATAATTATTGCAGGGTGAGAATTTGGATCAAGTCTTATAAACTTTACTCTTGAAATCAATGAATCTCAACTCAGAAATTGGTTGCTCTGTCATGAAAAAAACCACGAGATTCAAACTACCAGTGGATAATTTTCATGATTATAGATTGATATGTAAAAGGGACCTACGCATTTAAGGTTAAATGTTTCGCTGCAAAACAAAATACATGACCACATATAGTTTTCTATTTCCAATATAGGTAAACCCAAAGGAAATGTGTACTCTGCTTTACCATTAACATTAACAATTAAATACAATAGCGTTTGAATCAAGAATACCAATCGAGTCTCACTAAAGAAAGTATTGCCGGTATACCTTATCAACTAGCAATGCTTTTCCTGTTCCAAGATAAGTAGGTTGTGTCCCCATAAGGTCTGCCAAAAAACCAAAAAGAGCATAAAAGGTAAATCAGCTTCGAAGCTCAACAATTGTTTGGGAGAATTAATCTCAAAAGATAGAAGAATGAACAAAACATGCGCTCTTCGCAAATTATCATTATTGGGAATTCTTCATGAGCTTGACCTACACATTCTAATTCTTTTTTTCTATCATAATTTTTTACATTTTCAGTTTCATATAATTTCATGACTGAAAATACAGTTCTAATTTACAAATACAATCGCTAGGGCCTAGGATAGATATCCTACTCATATCCATGCATGTTCTCTCCTGAAGTCTTGGATGATTCATATTCATTTAAAAGGTCTCTCGCACCTGCCCGCAAATAACAGGATCTAATCTTTAGATCCAGTATCTAGGTATAGAATTCAGTAAATATATGACATCTCCGGTTTAAAAACTGTTAACTTTTACTGTTAAGTCAAAAACCTTGATTACTACGATGATGTGACACTTGTCTACAGATAGTACAAAAAGTTTAACTATGACAATACATCAAATTCAAACACAAAAAAAATTCTTGATAACAAGATAACAACTCAGCAAGAAGTAAAGGAAACAAACGAAAAACAATTGAAACGCGATAAGCAGTAGATTTATTGTGAAACTAAACATGAAGTCAGCATCCTCCAGGCAACTGCATGATATAGTGATCTCAGGTGCACAAAATAATCAAAAAGCAATTAGGCAACTATGATCACTATTGTTACCTGGGATTTTTCACATGAAGCAACAGGAAGATCATGGAGATCAATATACAAAAGGTGCCAACAAATAAGTTGGCAACTCCAAGGAAATTATTCTTTCCACCCAGCCAGTTTGATGTTGACAGAACAAGCTTCTTCTTTCCACCAAAACTGTATGTGTTATAGTTATTCATTAGCTGGACTACAATAACATCATCTGCATCCAGATCCTCTTCAATTCTACCATACATCTTTCGAAAGCTAGGGAGTGCAGCAGTCCGCATCCAGACTATGAGATCTTCTTGATCACTAAGCTGAAATATGGGAATCAGAACGGCCAACAGAGAGAGAAACAGAATAACATGATAGAACTCGATGGAATCAGCACAAGAAAATCTTAATGATGAAATCAGTAAATAAAAATAATAATGAGGAGGAGGAAAAGACATAGATACAAGACGTGTATTCCCCACGCGGCCACGCCACACCCACCCAAACACCAAATTTCAACTTGAGTTTGACCTAATATATGCTACTGAATATTAATATTTAACTTTCACATACATTAGTGCAATTCATGTAACACACTATTTACAGGAATACCTGGAACCGTTCACTGAAAAAAATATACAATTCAAAATGTGTACTTACAGGGATGCTTGGGTCCAGCTTTCCACCCCCAATCATGGTCCCATTCTGAAAATTAAATGGGTAAACATGTTTCCCAAATTTGTGATTGCGATCACTCTTCCAAGCAATGTTCTTCCTATTGACCAACAACTCCGATGGCCCACGACTGAATTCATACGTATCATTGAACAAACTCCATGCTATCAACCCACAAGGTACAATCGGAAGATCAGAGGACTCCAAAGGTTTACAAGAACTGGTGTCATTGTATCCAAGTCCATGCAAGAGCTGCTGATCACTTCTACTTTTGACATACCTGGACCAATTTCGAAGATTAAAACAACCAGCAGAGAAATAAAAGAATGTATTTGAAAGTAAATCTGGGAACATTGTGGATTGTAAAGAAATGATGCAAGCATAAAGAAAATCATTTTATTTCATAGATCTGATTAAAGAGACCTTCTTTAGACCTGAAATGTTTTAGATACAGTACATAATATTAAGTCCAAAGACATATCAACTGCATGGGTAGCAATGATTTTTCAAAATTTAACAGGAGGGATGACCTGGTTCTACTCAAACAATTGGTGCATGATTTAGAGAAATAGAAAATCAAGAAATTGAAACTTGAGGGAAACAAATCCAGAATCAAATTGGAGAAATTATAAGTCCAGATACAACCTAGGAAAAAATGAAACTAGAATAGGTAGATATAACGAAAGCAAGGAAACAGCTTGTCTCATTACAGGGTAAACAATCAGCTTTGCTCCATTGAATATATTCATAAAAGCGCACTACCTTGGATAAATGATTACCAATATTGATGGGGCAAGTATATGATACATAGATCACTTGTATATGAACCCAAAAAAAAAAGTGTTTCAGACAGCTACGAAAAATAGAATATATCTCTTAAAATTTGGACTTGGGTCTAACTCAAACCCCACAAAACCAGCTTGTAAGGTGAGGACTGCCCAAGCCATATCTCTAGTCAATGTGGGGCTCTTAACACACCCCTTCACACTCAGGGCTAGAGATTTGAAGCATGGACTAATGCGGGTAGAATAACAGGGATCTCAACACACCTCTTCACGCCAAGGATTGGACATCTGGAGCATGGACAATAACAGATCTAGGATAGGCTCTAATGCCAGCTTATAATTTAGGCTTTAGGCCTAACTCAACCCCACAAAATCAGCTTGTAAGGAGATGACTGCTGAAGCCTTATAAGCACTAGTAGTGCACTACTTAGGCCATATCTCTAGTCGATGTGGGACTCTCAACAATAACAATAATCAATTATATGGATGATCAATTATTGTGATAGTTGATTATAATCAGAATCTGTTTCTATTTGTGTATGTTTGCTGAAAAAATTTTAAAATAATCTAGGTTTAAATAAGTTTTTGGTCCCTGTAGAATACAACAATTTTGGTTTTAGTCCCTGCAAAATTTTTCCTTAGGACTTCGTCCCTGTACTTTCAAAATTTTTGGAAATGGTCCCTACCGTCATCTCTTTCCGTTAACTGATTTTTGAAAGTACAGGGACGAAATCCTAAGGAAAAACTTTACATGGACTAAAACCAAAATTTGTGAACTTTGCAGGGACCAAAAACTTGGCAAGGACTAAAAATTTAATTTTGGCCCTAATGTATGCTTTCTTTCAATTTTGAAGCCAAATTCTGGAGTAAGGAACAAGAAATTACATCGGTACCCCTAAGTATTGGATATCGTACAAAATGAAGAAATTTAGCAATTTTAACCGTGTGGTCCATAATGTATGATTTTGTTTCTATTTTCTTGCCAAATTTCGTAGCAAGTCGGACAAAAAAATATAATTACCTCGGTACCCTTGAATACTAAAAATCATATCAGATTAAGGATTTTAGCAATTTTAACCTTGGTAAATTTGGCTAGAATATAGAAAAAAATCATACATTAGTGCCATGTGTTTCAAATTGACAAATCTCTTCATCTGATATGATTTCTAGTACTTGGAGGTATCAATATAATTTCTTATTCCTATCCAATTGCTCTGAGATTTGGCCAACAAATAGAAAAAAAAATCATACATTAGGGATAAAGGGATAAAATTATCAAATTTATTCTTCTGATATAATTTATAGTACTCGTGGGTACTGAGGTAGTTTATTGTAATCTTGTCCATGTCTGACTTGCCCTGAAGTTTGGCCAGAAAATAGAATTTTTTTGTTCAACTAAGATTTTGGTCCCTGCAAAGTTCACAAATTTTGGTTTTAGTCCCCGTAAATTTTTCCTTAGGATTTCGTCCATGTATTTTCAAATTTTTTGGAAATGGTCCCTGTTGACGTGGCATTCCATTTGCCACGTCACCAGAAAGAGATGACGGTAGGGACCATTTCCAAAAATTTTGAAAGTACAGGGACGAAATCCTAAGAAAATTTTTTGCAGGGACTAAAACCAAAAATTGTGTTTTTTACAAGACCAAAAACTTATTTAAACCAATAATCTATTTTGTTTATATAATGTAAAAAAATCACTTTTATATAATAAATTACAAAATAAGATATGAAGTTATTTGTATAGAATAGAATAATAATAATAATAATATTTGTTTGATAGTTAATTATACAGGGGTAAAATGGGAGAGTGTGATTGGTTTCAAAATAATCAAAAGTTTTTTTTTCAAATTAGCTTCAAACTTTAAGCTTCTATTAAAAAAAAAATTTTAATACATTAAGCTAATTTGGCAAACACTGCAAACATGTCGGATTAATTTCAAAACAGTTTTTTTTAGGAAAAAAAAGCTTTTTTCCCTAAAAAACAGCTGTCCCAAACACACTCTAAATAAAGGATATTAATTTGAAAGAGACAGTAAAAAAACATAAAAAGGAAGTTAAAAAATGAGTTCCTCGAAATACTAATTTATTTATTTTTCTTAAAGGCTTTATCACTGTATTTAAAAGAAGAAAGTGAAGAATCCTTACCGTCGGTGGTTCTGGTAATAGTTATCAAGCTGGTAATAGATATAAATTGGTGCTCTCATTGGCTTAGGTACCTACACACATGTTGTAAACAGAATCAAGAGATAGTAAGCAAAAAACAAATATCTTTTTTTATATAAAAAGACATTGATAGAAAAGAAGAGAAGATTACAAAGAGAAGGCATCCTCACAGACAAAACGAACATAAACAACTAAAACATAAGAAACCGAGTCTTGCAACAAAGCATACCGACTCCTCTGTATGTCTAACAAAGAAAAACCAATAAAAAAGACCATGAACAGAACACCAAAGGGACACCAAAAGAATACACCTGTCCCAAATAAAACATCCTTTTGAGTAATGACATAAGCTATAACTATATATTATTACCATATAAGATTTTCCATGATTCAGAATATCCACATCAGCATGTACCCTTTTCTTTTCAAGGGTGTAAGATTCTTAACAAGATGGATGTAGAAAACAGTTAACTGCTTCTTGACTCTACAACGATCATGCAGTGCCAATTATGAAAGTATCATAAGGGGTGACTATTTGTTCCTTATATTTTCTTGGTAATTTTCATATTTTCTTCTGCTGCATGAAATGGTTATTGTTGACTATAATAAATGTCGTTGGACGGTGGAACTATGTGGACGGTGAAGTCCTGGACGGTGGAAGTATGTGGACGGTGTGTTGACTATAATAAATGTATGTTGACAGTGGATGTATGTGGATGGTGGAGTCTTATTCATTGTATTCTCAGTTTCATTGTATCTTCTCTCCTAGGACTTAGCATAGGCTTTTAATGTTCTAGGAATCAAGCACATACTCAAGTGTATATATATTGTAGTCCTATTCATTGAAAAAGACAAGTGAAATATACATCATATTTCCGCATGGTATCAGAGCACGATTTGAACCATCCCTAACCTAGCACCGCCAACCATGGGAGAGAACAAGCCAGAAGGTTCGGCCACCAGTTTGGTCGAAGGGCCTGCTCTTCCTATCACTGATCACAAATTGAATGGCCAAAACTACACTCAATGGGTGCAGTAAGTCAAGATCTTCCTTCAAGAAAAAGGGAAGGAAGGTTACATCACAGGGGACTCCAAGAGCCCAGACAAAGGGACCCCAACCTCAACAAATGACAACTGGAAAACAGTTTGGTCATGTCATGGCTGCTCAAAACCATGACCAATGAAATTGGGGAAAATTTCATGTACTATGACACCGCGAAGGAGACGTGGGATGCGGTGAAGCAAACCTACTCAAATGTGGACAATATGTCTATGGCACAAAAAGGTACAGCTGCAGTGGCACAAAAAGGTAATTTCTTGCATGCTCTATATACTATCAAGGGAAAACCAAAATCATGGATCATTGACTAGAGAGCCTCAGATCACATGACTGGAGACTTAACTGTATTTAATAGCTATTCTCCATGCCCAAATAATTACACGGTTCGGATAGCTGATGGTACTCTTTCTAAGGTCATGGGTAAAGGTTCAGTTATTATCTCACAAAATATTACCCTGAATTCAGTCCTCTATGTGCCTAAACTTGACTGTAATTTGCTGTTCATTAGCAAACTGACAAGATTTGAAGTGTCACTAAATTCTTCCCTAACCTGTGTGAATTTCATATTTTGGAGTCGGGGAAGACGATTGGCAATGCTGAAGAGTGTGCTGGACTCCACCTCCTCCAAAGAGAAGAGTCAGAAACGGAACCTACGGCCTACTCTTGTGTAGCAGTTCCTCCAAATAGTGAAAAGTCTGTAATGTTGTGGCACTATCAGCTAGGCCACCCAAATTTTATGTACCTGAAAAAAATGTTTCCCACATTATTCAAAAATCAGAATTTGTTTCAATGTGAAATTTGCCAATTGTCCAAACATACCCGCAGTTCCTACCCGCTTCAACCCTATAAACCCTCTCAACCTTTCTCCCTCATTCACAGCGATGTATGGGGACCATCAAGGGTCAGTAATGTCACTAGGTCAAGATGGTTTGTCACCTTCATTGACGATCACACACGGGTCACCTGGGTTTTCCTAATGAAGGAAAAATCAGAAGTTGGAAGAATATTTGAGTTGTTTCATACTATGGTACAAACACAATTTCAAAGCAGAATTAAGGTGCTTAGGAGTGACAATGGCCGAGGGTACTATCACTATGCACTAAATTCCTACCTTCAGAAACATGGAATCATACACCAGAGCTCATATGTAGATACCCCTCAGCAAAACGGGGTTGCCGAGAGAAAGAATAGACATCTCTTAGAAGTGACCAGATCTCTCATGTTAGCTACAAACTTACCCAACCAATTTTGGGGAGAAGCTGTCCTCTCTGCAACCTACCTTATAAACAGAATGCCATCCCGAATCCTCAACTTTAACACCCCTCACTCTACTCTCCAAACCTCTTATCCAACCAGCCGTATCCTTACATCCATTCCTTTGAAAATATTCGGATGTTCAGCTTTTGTCCACAACCTAAACCCTCATCACAGCAAACTTGACCCGAAATCCATCAAATGCATTTTCCTTGGCTACTCTCCTAACCAAAGGGGGTACAAATGCTATTCACCCCAAACCAGAGTTTTACCACACCATGGATGTCACCTTTTTTGAAAATCAGCCTTATTACCCCAAAGTTGGCATTCAGGGGGAGCAGACTTATCCAACTGAAGTGGTAGAATCCCAACTTTTGAGATTTGAGCTAACCGAATCTGCCCCAATTGCAGAACCAGCCGAGACTGCACCTGAACCAGAGGAAACTGCAGCAGAAAATGCAACATAAACTGAACAGGAAAATGCTGTAGAAACTGCATCGAAAATTAATGAAACTGCATCAGTTGAAGCAAGAGAGAATGCTTCATCTCAACAGAATCAAGGCCCTGCTGCAGAAGGAGATAACTGGACGACGTACCTCAGAAAGAGAAGGAAGGGAGTAGAGTCAAGCACAGCTCCAAGGCAAAGCCATGAATCCAACCAGGCTCTAGAAAACAAGGTTTCCCCAGGTAATATTGTTCTTAACCCTGAGCTTGGTGATGACATTAACATTCCTATTGCCTTAAGGAAAGGGGTGAGATCTTGCACTCAACACCCCATTGAGAAGTATGTGTCCTATGGAAAATTGTGACAGGGGTACATGACTTTTGTAGCAGCACTTGACAACACACATAACCCAGGGAATGTTCAAGAGGCACTCCAACAACCTGAATGGGCAGCAGCTATAACAGAAGAAGTTCAGGCCTTGGTTAAAAATGGCACATGGGAGATCACCACTCTACCGGAAGGGAAGAAACCGGTTGGATGCAAGTGGATATTCTCCATCAAATACAATGCCGATGGTAGTATAACCCGGTACAAAGCCCGGCTGGTGGCAAAAGGGTTTACCCAATCATATGGAGTGGACTACGAAGAGACTTTTGCACCGATGGCCAAACTCAATTCAGTCCGAGTCATACTCTCTTTAGCTGCAAATTTAGATTGGCCACTCCATCAACTAGACATTAAGAATGCCTTCCTAAACGGTGAGCTAGAAGAGGAAGTCTATATGCAAATTCCCCCAGGACTTGAATCATCCAATACCTCAATCATGGTGTGCAGGCTCCGGAAATCTCTATATGGCCTCAAGCAATCTCCGAGAGCGTGGTTTGATAGACTGACTCGAGTTGTCAAGGAAGACGGGTTCGACCAATGCCAATCAGATCACACTATGTTTGTCAAACACTCCGTGGAAGGGAAGGTAGCCTTGTTCATCGTTTATGTTGATGATATCGTTATCACAGGAAACGATTATGATCAAATCAAGCATCTGAAGAGACTCTTGGCCAAAGAATTTGAAGTCAAGGACTTGGGTCAACTCAAATATTTTCTAGGGATGGAAGTTGCTCGGGCAAAGAATGGTATTTATGTGTCACAAAGGAAAATACAAACTGGACTTACTTTAAGAAACCGGCATGTTTGGATGCAAGGCAGCCAATACTCCCATAGAACCGGTAAAAAGAAGTGAAGAGGAAAGTCCACCAGCTAATAAAGATAGATATCAAATCCTAGTTGGGAAGCTAATCCACCTAACTCACACTAGGCCCGACATCGGGTTTGCTGTGAGCTTGGCTAGTCGCTATATGTCTAATCCAATCGAGGCCCACATGAAAACTGTGAACAGAATCCTCCAATACCTCAAAGGTACACCAGGCCGAGGGCTCTACTTCAAGAAGAACTCAAATAGAGGCATGGAAGTTTATACAGACTCGGATTGGGCAGGATGCTCCTCTGACAGAAAATCAACTACTAACTACTGCTCCTTTGTGTGGGGAAACATGGTGACTTGGAGAAGCAAGAAGCAGTCTGTGGTGGCAAGGAGTAGTGCCGAAGCTGAATTCAGATCTATGGCTCAAGGTATTTATGAAGGAATATGGCTTAAGAGGATGCTGGATGAAATCAGAATTCCAATCCGTTACACTATGAGGATATTATGTGACAACAAGGCTGCTATAAGCATTGCAAAGAATCCAGTCCATCATGATAGGACAAAGCATGTGGAGATTGACCGACACTTCATTAAAGAGAAAATTGACCATGATATTATAAGTGTTGACCATGTTCCATCATGTAGGCAAACAGCAGATATCCTAACAAAGGCTCTTCCAAGGAACACGTATGAAAACTTCAGATCCAATCTGGGTATGATAGACATCTACCAACCATATTGAGGGGGAGTGTTGACTATAATAAATGTCATTGGATGGTGGAAGTATGTGGACGGTGTGTTGACTATAATAAATGTATGTGGACGGTGGAGTCCTATTCATTGTATTCTTAATTTCATTGTATCTTCTCTCCTAGGACTTAGCATAGGCTTTTAATGTTCTAGGAATCAAGTACATACTCAAGTGTATATATATTGTAGTCCTATTCATTGAAAAAGACAAGTGAAATATACATCATATTTCCGTAGTTATTTATTATGATATAGAACCGAGTCAAAAGAAGCCTATGGTTAAATTAGTATCACTTAATCAGCTTGTCTTCATTGTTGCATTTTTTGTTTTTCCATCTCTTTTAGGAGGATACCTTATTCTCTGTTCAATTAGTTGAATCTGTCTTCTCTCTTCGCTTTAATAATTTTTTTTCTATCATAGAATAGTCCAGCAATATTAATTTCCGCAACTTATACAGAATTTCAATAGACATTGTTTAGAAAAATTTCAAAACTTTAGATAGGAAAGTTTCCAAACTTTCCATAGTCCAAGTTGTGTATTCAAAAGCAGAACAGTTGAATGATCCAAAAAATGTACTTTAAATTATTAGGCTGCAATATCACAGCAACATAAACATGGTATCTTGTGTTATTTGAAGCATTTACTTAAATTTCCATTCATTTACAAGCATCTAACCCCATCGATTAGGATAAGGCATGATTGTTGTTTTTGCTGCTGCTGCTCTGTTCTACTCAGTTCCGAGCAGACAAAAAGTTAAGTTCTCTTCATTCTATTTTCATTCATTTTCATTCCAATAAAACGAGAGTGAAAATCACATCCTTCTAATTTTTATCTACCTATCACTATTCTCTTCTTTTTCTTCCCTCCCAAATTCCCCTGTCCTTAGGACCATATTATAAACCATCACCTTATTCTTAATGCAGGAGATACGACAAAACAAGAGAAGTAGCAATCTTACATAATTTCCTTTTTAAAGTATTGTGTTTAGGTAATAATACCAAATATAATAACATAAAACATAATATAGGAAACCTAATTTGGGTCCCCCTTACAAAATTGTTGGATGATTAGTGTAATGTGGATGCTAAACAACAAATCAATTTGGGTTCTGTAAGAAGTTTTCTGTATGTTTAGAATAATTATTAGTCCTAAAACAAAAAGTGATCATCTTGGACCCAAGGAGAAAATCATGTTTGCCTAACAATGACAAATTCGAGGCTTGTGAGCTAAATGTTAAATAAAAATTAAGAGTTGGCTTGCTTCTATCCAACAGATGCGGATACAGAATCTTATTTGAGAGAAACAAGGAAAAATACAACTTAGGGAGAGGATAAGTTCCTTCTGAAAAATAAAAATAAAAGAAAATGTGGAAACAAAGAGTTCCCAAAATATGTAACAAAGCTGGCAGTAAATTATTGATTACAAGCTGACAAGTTCTAATATTGTAAGCCTTCCATTAAAGGGGTGCCTGGTGCTATAAAGCTCCTGTTATGCACAGGGTCCAGGGAGAGCAGAGGATAAAATTAAGTAACTATTTTTTAAAAGAGCCGTGAGATCACCATCTGTTTCACCTAATTTTTTATGTTAATATTCAATAAAAAATAATAATAGTAGTAATAATAATTATAAAATTCAAAGTAAAAGAAACAGTTACTAGTGAGAGATTTGTGAATACTGGAGCAACTTCCCAAGATGTTACGAGCAAGCCAACCACTCGGTCAAAGGAAGAGAAGTAAGGAATTAAATGACACAAAATTATTTTATTGCACGTTACTGAACCCTGTAGGTTTCAGAAAGCTAAAACAAAACTGCAGCAATAATCACTGAACAATAATAATTAAATGAAAACTGAATGATCACCTTTAAGAATCGTGAACAGTTTTTGGAGATTGAGTCATCTTTGATGTATGCAACCTTGTTACTTCTAAATTCTTCAGGTACACAATCAATGTCGTACCTCTCCACAATTTCAACAACCTACAGACCCATAGGTCAAACATATTGCAGTAAGCATGAGGATTTTGAAGAAAGTGAAAACATTTACCGCATAATACAAAGCAAGTAGAAATTTATACACTAATCGAAGCACGAAGTGCAACAAGTCCAACAGGAATGAAAATGAAACCCATCATTAGAAATGTAGCAATGACCTGCATAGAATATATTGAGATTTAGCATGCTCGTTTTATAGCATATTGAATCATCAAATATTCAGGTATTGTCAAAGAACTAACTGTTGCCGGTGTAAGGACAGGTTTACATGCTGGAAGGTTCTGCTGCGTAAACTGATAGAATGCTGTAAAATCACCACAACGACATACAAGTTTCTTTAAGGAAAGAAAGAAGATAAAAAATAGAAAGAAAGAAAACACAGAGTTCAGTACAAAGAGACTTGTAATAAATTTCAATCCATCGGACAATTCTAACTTACTAGTCTATGTAAAGGCCAAATACCATAAGAAGTTTCATTTTTTTCCACTTCAAAGTCAATTTTCAATTAGAAGACAAAAATGTATGAAATGCATTGAAAGATAAATCAAATGCAGATGCATAGTTAATACTGTCAAGAAATTCTGACTTGTTGTCTTCTTTGATTCTATTCTCATGTTTAAATATTACAAGCTCATTTACACCTATTAATGGCACAATAATTCAAATTCCTATTTTGTACAACCTAAATCAGGGATTCTAATAATATACAATGTAACTGTTAATTATATTCCTAATATTCAGCCCATATATTAGGAAACAGTAAATATTAGAGATTCTCTGTCTAACATCCCCCTCAAATTGATGCAGTGATCAAGAAGTATCAATTTGCTAAGTAGAAATTGGTGACGTGGTCGAGGGACAGCTTTAGTAAAGATATTTGCAAGCTGATTCTGGGAGGCAACATGGGGAAGAGAAATAACATGATCATCAAGAGCCTCCGAATGGAGTGACAATCCACCTCAATATGTTTAGTACGCTCATGAAAGACCGGATTAGCAGCAATCTGAATGGCACTAGTGTTATCAGCGTGTAGAGGTGTGGGACTGTTTTGAGGAACACTGAGTTCAGCCAACAGGCCACGAAGCAAAATAATCTCAGAACAAGCTGTAGACATAGCTCTATATTCAGACTCAATGGACGACTTGGAAACTCGAGCCTGCTTTTTACTCTTCCAAAAAATCAGAGCAGGGCCGAGGAACATGCACCAACCAGAAACAGACTTTTGTGTATCGGGACATCCTGCCCAATCCGCATCACTATAGGCAAGCAAGGTAAGAGATGTATTTGCTGGAAAAAATAGACCCCGATGAGAAGTACCTTTCAAGTAACATACGATGCGATGTACAGCTGCCATGTGAAGATGGCGAGGAGAATGCATAAACTGGCTAACTTGCTGGACTGCAAAGGAAATATCCGGGCGTGTAATCGTCAAATAGTTAAGATTTCCCACCAATTGACGATACAGCAAAGGATCGGGCAAAAAATCACCCTCATCACGGCGATATTTGACATTAACCTCGAGAGGAGTATCAACAGGTGCAACAGATTAAAGTCCAGCAAGAGAAATTAAATCATCAGTATACTTGTGTTGATTGAGAAAGATACCCTTGGAGTTAGAGTGGATCTCAAGACCCAAAAAATAATGAAGACAACCAAGATCCTTCATATGAAAGCAAGCTTGGAGCTGCTGTTTAAATTGTTCTATGGACACCTGATCGGACCCCGTAATGACCATGTCATCAACATAAATAAGAAGAAGAACGATGCCTGTGGCCGTGTGGTGAATGAATAAGGATGAGTCATATTGACTTTGAGTGAAAGAAAATCCAAGAAGAGTAGATCGAAATTTCTCAAACCATGCCCGGGGAGCTTGCCGCAATCCATATAAGGATCGTTTTAGTTTACACACACCTTGAGAAGAGGAGAACAAACCCGGGGGAGGATGCATATAGATGTCTTCTGCCAGGTCTCCATGTAGAAAGGCATTTTTCACATCCATTTGATGTAGGGACCAATTTTTGGAAGCAGCGAGAGAGAGAATAGTTCGGACACTAGTCATTTTGGCCACGGGGGCGAATGTCTCATCATAATCCACTCCATATTCCTGTTTATTACCCAAAGCAACTAATCGTGCCTTGAAACGATTTAGAGAACCATCCGAATTCAGCTTCACAAAGTACACCCATTTGCAGCCAATGGGTTTGACCTCTGCTGGGCAAGGAACAATATCCCAAGTACAATTCTCCTGGAGTGCCTGCAACTCATCCTGCATTGCTTTTACCCATCTTGAGTCTTTAACTGCTTGAGAATAATGTGCAGGAATCCATATCCCAGATAAAGTAGCGGTAAGAGAAGTAGGTTCAAATTCATACCTTTTCGGTGGACAAATAATCCGGCTGGACCGGCGTGGAGCTACTGGTGGAGGATCAGGCGGCAGGACAGCATCGATAAGGGGCGGATCATGTGGGCGTCTGACAAAGAAATGTCCTGGTTTCCATCATTGTGAAGGATGATGAACCTTGGAAAATTGAGGAAGGGAGACAAAATCAGGAGAGCTAGAGGAAACCCCTTGAAAAAAATATTGATGATCAAAGAAAACCACATTTCTAGAGACACGCAACCATCGGGCAGTAGCATCATAACACAAGAACCCTTTCTGATTGGGAGCATAACCAATAAAAGCACACTGCAGAGATTGGGCGCCAAGTTTGTGACGCTCTAGAGGTGGCAAGTGGACAAAACATACACAACCAAAAATGTGAAGATCATAATAACTAGGTGGTATGTTATAAAGACAAAAGAAAGGAGACTCAAAATCCAAAACCTGAGATGGAAGGCGGTTGATCAAGTATACAGCTGTGGACAAAGCTTCTACCCAAAAAGAAGAAGGAACAGAAGCTTGAAGAAGCAACGTTCGAGTGACATCAAGTAAGTGCCGATTCTTCCGTTCGGCAACACCATTTTGTTGGGGCATATAAGGACAAGAGCATTGGGAAATAATACCTTTCTGCTGCAAGTACCCCTGAAATTCATGAGAAATATATTCCCCACCAGAATCAATGAGTAAGAACTTGATACTCGTGTGAAACTGATTTTCAATATATGCCAAAAACTTCTTAAACATGCTAAAAACCTCTGATTTTGAACGGAGAAAATAAATCCATGTAAATCGGCTGTAATCATCGATAAATGTTACAAAGTATTTATACTTGGCATGAGATAAGACCGGTGTAATACCCCAAACATCACGATGAATGAGTTCAAAACATTTATCAGCATGGTGAGCCGTAGATGGAAATGGAAGAGTTTTGCTTTTAGCAAGTTTGCACACAGAATAATCAAATGAGGAATTACGCTGTGTAGCACGGACACTGCTCCCTTATGCAGTGTCGGGGTGTCGGACACCCGTACGACACGGACACTTGTCGGACACCCATACGACACGTGTCCGACACCTCCCAGCAAGTGTTCAATTTTTTAATTATTTTTTTCGGCTCCGACACGGCTGGAAAATGAAGCCGACACCTTTCCATGGCTCGACACGTTTTGGACACTGTTGGGCCAATTTTTTTAAAAAAAAATAGAATAAAAAATAAAAGGAACTGAAACGTTATGACCCTTCTTCTGTCTTCGACTCTTCGTTCGTCTTTGGTCTCTGGCTCTCTGCATCGCCATTGGTCTCTGGCTCTCTGCATCGCGATTCTGTCTTTGTCCGTCCTCTCTCTGCTTCGCCTGTCTTCGTTCGTTCGTCGCTGTCCTCTGTCCCGACACCGCCGTCTTCGTTCGTTCGTCGCTGTCCTCTGTCCCGGCACGGCCATCCTTCTTCGTCCTTCGTCCGGCATGGCAAGTCGCACCGCGGTCTTCTCCATCCCGGGGCATAGGTAAACACATTCCTTCTTTTGTTCTTTTCTTCCCCCTCCTTCGCTCCTACACCTCTTTTTCTTCTCTCTCACACCTCATATGTCCTCCATGGCGTCCGCGCCGGTCTTTTCCCTGCCCTTTGCTCCGGCTTTCTTCTTCGTTGTTGCCTGGTCTTTGTTGACCCACCCTCTTTTTTCTTGTAGGGGGGGTTTTCTTCTGTTCACACCTCATATGTCCTCCATGGCAGGTGCTGCTCCTGAGACGGTCCTGCTATTTTGTGGTTTCTCCTTCAATCGATTTGAAGTTTCTTGCCCTAGGTTAGTCTTACACTCTCAATTACTTTGCATTTTATTGCTACACCTGGGCATTTTCTTCTTATTATTAGTGTCTTTGTTGTTGTATTGGTGTCTTTGTTACTATTTTGGTGTCTTTGTCTGTGTTGAAGACCTGCAACACAGCCCTAACTTCTTTCAGTTCTTTGTTAATTGGGTGATTGGGTCTTCGATATTATTTTGATTTTTGATGTGTTCCATTGGTTGTATGTTTTTTTTTTTAAAACTCAATAGTTGTAGATATGAGTGCTTCTAGTTCTAGTCAAGCCAAAGCCAAAGCCAAAGAGCAAGAAGATGACACCAAACCTCTATGGAGTTATGTTACTAAGATAAAAGGTGTAGGTGGTGGTGGAGGAAACTATGAACTCAAATGTAATCTCTGTGATTTGATTTTCAATGGCTCTTACACTAGAGTAAGGGCACACTTATTGAAGATTACAGGAAAAGGAGTCAGAGCATATCAAAAAATAACAACTGCCAAACTTGTTGATCTGAAGAAGATAGACAATGAGGCTATGTTGAAGGTAGAGAAATCAAAATCAAGATCTGTTTCATTGCCTCCAGTTTCTGATCCATCCTCAATTGATCCAAAAAAGAGAAAGACATCATCTCCTATAGAAAAGGCTTTCAATATGTATGCTAGAGAGACACTTGATGCTGAGATTGCGAGGATGTTTTACTCTTCGGGACTTCCATTTCATCTAGCAAGAAATCCTCATTATAGGGAAGCATTTTCCTATGCGGCCGACCATTGTGTCAGTGGTTACAAACCGCCGGGATATAATAAACTAAGGACAACATTGCTTATGAATGAGCAAAGACATGTGGAGAAGTTATTGAAGCCAATTAAAGATACATGGCCTCAAAAGGGTGTGAGCATTGTTAGTGATGGATGGAGTGACCCCCAAAGAAGGCCTCTTATTAATTTCATGGTCACAATGAGAATAGGCCAATGTTTCTAAAGGCTTTTGATTGTTCAAATGAGGTAAAAGACAAGGATTTCATTGCCAAGCAAATGAGAGATGTAATTATGGAGGTTGGGCCCTCAAATGTGGTTCAAGTAGTGACAGATAATGCACCTGTTTGTAAGGCAGCTGGTTTATTAATTGAGGCTGAATTTCCTTATATTTATTGGACTCTTTGTGTTGTGCATACACTAAATCTTGCTTTGAAGAATATATGTGCAGCCAAGAATACAGAAAAAAACAATGTTGCTTATCATGCATGTTCTTGGATCACTCAAATTGCAGAAGATGTCATGCTCATCAAAAACTTCATCATGGGCCACTCTATGAGATTATCCATTTTCAATTCATTCAATTCATTGAAGTTGTTTTCCATTGCTCCAACACGATTTGCCTCGACTATAGTTATGCTCAAGAGGTTTAAACAATTGAAGAAAGGACTCCAAGAGATGGTCATTAGTGATCAATGGTCTTCTTACAAGGAAGATGATGTTGGGAAAGCTAAACTTGTGAAGGATACATTGTTAGATGATATTTGGTGGGATAAGGTTGATTACATTCTTTCCTTCACTGACCCTATCTATGATGTTCTTAGAAGAGCTTATACGGATGCTTCATCTCTCCACCTAGTGTATGAAATGTGGGATTCAATGATTGAAAAGGCGAAGAAGGTCATATATCGACATGAACAAAAGGAGGAGGGTGAAGGATCAACTTTTTATGAAGTAGTGCACTCCATTTTACTAGATCGGTGGACAAAGAGTAGCACTCCTCTACATTGTTTAGCACATTCTCTAAATCCAAGGTGATTAACTCAATACTTTTTTAGTTACATATTTTTTAGGATTATGCAACGAGTTTATATATAAATATGTGTGTATTTTTTTAATTGTAGGTATTATAGTCATGAATGGCTAAGTGAAGAGATTAATAGAACTCCTCCACATCAAGACATAGAACTCACTCGTGAAAGAGTGAGATGCTTCAAAAGGTACTTTATTGATCATGATGTAAGAAGACAAGTGAATGTAGAGTTTGCCAACTTCTCGGACGGAAGACAAGGTTTTGATGATCTTGATTCTCTAAGTGATAGAGGCAAAATGGATGCAAAGACTTGGTGGCTAACTCATGGTACTTTTGCTCCAATCCTTCAAAAGGTTGCCCTTAAGCTACTTGCGCAACATAGTTCGTCTTCATGTTGTGAAAGGAATTGGAGTACATACTCCTTCATCCATTCTTTAAAGAGAAACAAGATGACACCACGTAGGGCGGAAGATTTAGTATTTGTTCATAGCAATCTTCGACTCCTTTCAAGAAATTCTCCACAATATCATAATGATGAAACTAAAATGTGGGACATTGGAGGATATGATTTTGGAGCACTTGATAATTGTGGAATTCTTGAAGTTGCCAATCTGTCTCTAGATGAACCGGACCTTGAGGTTGTTTTCTTCAATGATGTTGATCAAGAAGGGGGTGAAGGACCTTAAATAGATTAGATCCTTTCTTAGTTTTTTTGTGTAGCTTATAGGTGAAAGATATGTTTGATCTTATGTAGGAATCTTTTTGCTAAGACACAAAGTGCTTAAATTGTATAATGATGTCTCTTATTATTTTTTGTGAGACTCATTATCATTGGAAAGATGTGATGTAGTAATGCTTCAAAGTTATCTTTTGAAATGAATATTCAAATCTTATGGTGTATTGGTGTTCAATTGTTTATATTTAAATATTATATATATATATATAAGCGGTGTCCCGGTGTCCTATGTTTTGGACATTAGCCGCTTCCCGGTGTCGGTGTCGTGTCGGAGTCGGTGTTTCATAGGGAATTAGAAAGATCCATTTTATTATGCAGCTGACGACTTTTCAATAAATGAGACAAAACAGTGGAATTGGGATGGCCCAACTTTCTATGCCAATCCTCAAACTTATTCGGAACACCATTACAAGCAAAAGACAAAAGACTCGGTAGAGAAAACTGTAAAGGAAATAGTCTGCCCACTTTAGGCCCCCTCGCGATCACTTTTCTTAAATTCGGGCTTTGGGCCTACTCAACCCCACAAATCCGGCTTGTAAGGTGAGAACTACCCAAGCCTTATAAGCACTACTTAGGCCATATCTCTAGTCGATGTGGGACTCTCAACAAACCCCCTCATGCTCAGGACTGGACATCTGAAGCGTGGACTAATGCGGGTGGAATAACATGGATCTCAACACACCCCCTCACGGCACGCCCAGGCCTGGATATCTAGAGCATGGACAAATGTGGGTGGAATAATAGAGATCTTGGCCCACTAACAGATCTAGGACAGGCTCTGATATCATCTTAAATTCGGGCTTTGGGCCTAACTCAACCCCACAAAACCGGCTTATTAGGTGAGGACTGCCCAAGCCTTATAAGCACTACTTGGTCATATCTCTAGTCGATGTGGGACTCTCAACAACTTTCCAGGACACCTGATCCTGCACAGAACAACCAGCACGAGAGAAATTAACATTACAATTGTTATCCACCAATTGTCCAACCGAAATTAAATTAGAAACAAGACCAGGGGATACAAACACATCCCGAAACGAGGAATTAATATCTCCAACAGCAGTAATAGAAAGAGTATTACCATCAGCAATTTGAATGTTTTGAGTGCCATTGTAAGTGTGAACATTGTGCAAATGGTCAGGGGAACCAGTCATGTGATTGGAGTCCCCAGAATCAACAAACCAAGGTTGAGAGATGTCATTAAGCTTACCCTGAATGCCCAAGGCAGAAAGAGCGGATGGTACCATTTGTTGCACGCCCTCAAGTGTTAGGACACCAGCACTGGGGGCTGCAGGAACATATGTCTGGCCTTGTGGAGCCGTAGTGGTGTGAAAGGCCTGCATTGGCTTCTGCACTGGTCTGGTCAGGCAATCTGTAATGATGTGACCACGTTGCTTACAGTAGTTACAAAATTTCTTGTTGCAATTGCGAGCACTATGGCCAAACTGCTTGCAAGAGAAACATTGAACTTGTCGCATATCACGACCTTTTCCTCTACCCTGGGCAGAGTAGGCAACAGAGACTGCATCTGAAACAAAGTTGTCATAGGTCATGGCCCCTCGAGTCAGTAGACGTTGCTCCTCCCGAAGTAGTTCCCCAAGACACACATCCAGTGAAGGAACCAGAGTTCGATTTAACAGGGCTGCACGCACAACTTCAAATTCAGTGTGCAGCTTCATGAGGAATTGATCACGCTTACTGATTTCATAGACCTGTTGAACAGCAGCGAGCGATTCCTTGGAAACATCAGCATGCAAAATAGAGGAATGTTCAGCCCACGGATTAAGAAACCCAGAATAATAGTCTTGAATAGAAAGACTTCCCTGACGAGATAAGTAGCGATGTCAAGCTCCAACTGAAACCTTTTAGCGGTATTATCCTGGTTGTAAACATGTTTCAGGTAATCCCACATATCCTTAGCCGTAGTAAAGGAACGCAGATTATTAACCATTTGAGGCTCCACCGAAGCTAGGATCCAAGTGATAATCTGCGGGTCCTTTGTCTGCCATGACGTAAGTTATGCATTGTCTGTCAAAGCAGTCGAGGTCCCGTCCACATGCCCCCACAAACCTTTTCCTGTCACGAACATCTTGAATTGAAACTCCCAGGCTGCATAATTTTTGCCAGTAAAGCGCACACAAAAATTATCTGTTGCCATGAGGAATCAGCAGCGAACCAACCAAGAAACAGGGACAGAGATGGAGAAGACTAGAAAACCCAGAAAGCCACGAACCAAAAACCCAAGAGCGCAAAAAACCAGAAAATCCACGAACAAGATGGAGACTGAGATGAGAAATAGGGACCACGAACCCGAGATTAAAACGAACCAAGAAGAACCTCGGAGACGGCGGAAACGAGGTACCACGAACCAGAGATGAAAACGAACCAAGAAGCACCTCGGAGACGGCGGAGACGAGGAACCACGAACCAGAGATGGAGACGAACCAAGAAGCACGGCGGAGACGGTGGCAGAGACAAGAAACAGGAACCACGAAGCCAAGAATGCAAGTGAAGGACGTCTCTAGCTAGGAGACTTGTGATACCATGTCAAGAAATTCTGACTTGTTGTCTTCTTTGATTCTATTCTCATGTTTAAATATTACAAGCTCATTTACACCTATTAATGGCACAATAATTCAAATTCCTATTTTGTACAACCTAAATCAGGGATTCTAATAATATACAATGTAAGTGTTAATTCTATTCCTAATATTCAGCCCATGTATTAGGAAACAGTAAATATTAGAGATTCTCTGTCTAACAAATACTTAATAGACTTTTAGTTAGTTGAAATCTGTTTCAATTAGTTATGACAGTTGGGAAGTTAGTTACTCCCAATCTGCTTCAATACATTGTATATAAACTCATCTTTACATCAATGAAAATTAAGCTTTCAGTTTCTCCAAATTACAGTCTTGTAATATGGTATCAGGTTTAATCCTTCCGCTACTCACTCCTTCTACTCTTTGAAATTCTCTCTGAAATTTTCAGTTCTCTCTGCAAAGCAAGTCTCTAAAGGCTGCTCCTATCCCTCCCCATCAAGATCCAATGAATGCATACTACATTCATCCCAATGAAAACCCTTCTCTAGTTCTTGTTTCTCCACCTCTTGAAGGTTCCAATTGCAATGACCATGTCCCTTCAAATGAAGAACATATATGTTTGCAGCTTGGAAGAGATTAATACCCTAGTTTTTTCTTGGCTACTTCATTCCCTGTCACCAGAAATTGCTACCAGTATCATCTCTCTTGGTAATGCATCCAAGGTTTGGGAAGCTCTTAAAGATCGTTTCTCTCAAGGTGATCATGTTCGCACAAAATTCCACATTTCATGAAAGAACTAAGCACATTGAGATCGACTACCATCTAATTCATGATAAGGGGCAAGAAGGGATCATTCTGTTGCCAATTGCCTCTGCAGCTCAGCTAGCCGATGTGCTCACAAAGGCCCTTCATCCTTCTCGGTTTCACAGTTTGGTCTCCAAGCTGACCGTGATCAACATCCATGGTTAAGCTTGCGGGGGGACTGACAGATAACTCAAATTCAAATGTAAATGCAGATGCATAGTTAATAGACTTTTAGTTAGTTGAAATTTGTTTCAATTAGTTATGACAGTTGGGAAGTTAGTTACTCCAAATCTGCTTCAATACATGTATATAAACTCATCTTTACATCAATGAAAATTGAGGAATGCTTTGCACACACTCTCTGACACACTCTTTAAGACACACCCACTCATAAGATTCCATATCACCCATTTCTTTAAATGATTTACCTGGTTACTGGCACTTCAAGTTGAGAGAGTTTATCTTTTTTTTTTAACTATTATTACCTGGGTTCAACAAATCATCAGCCTCTCCATCTCCAACCCATAGTCTCGATCCTAAAAGGTCCTTGCCGGCAGAGAAGCTGGTGGAGATGAAGGGAAAAGGCAAAGAAGGATGATGGGTTGATGTGACCTCAAGTTGAGAGAGAACAAAGGTAACCCAGGACATGGTCGAAACTCCCAGGTTTCCACATAATTCTCGGACATCAAAGAACCTTTTTATATATCTTGCCCTTTTTCTTTCTTTTCACTGGCAGAAAATCTGAATCATGTTTATAACTTTCATGCCCATAAAGAAAGAAAGGAGGAATAAAATCAATTAATGAAATCTTTGCATTGCCTTTGTAATTTGACCTCCTTCTACCATGTTGTTAAAAAAAAGCAAAAATAAAAATTAAAAGCACACCCAGAAACAAACGTAAGTAACAAATAACATTTGGTGGTGTATGTGTTTTATTTTCAAATAAAAAATGTTGCCTCTACAGGAAAGTTGCAGAGAGGTAGCGCCAAAATAAAAATCAGATTCACACTACCACATAAAGATTAACCTTTCTTAATGTTTCCATAATCATATAATGCTTGGAGATCAAATAAAAAACAAAGCAGCAAAGAACAAAGACAGAGCAAACTATCATCCCTGGTTCACGATACCAAAAGCATCCTCAAGAAGCAGAGCCTTGACAGAAGTAGGGGCTTCAAAACCCAATTTAACAAATGCAAATAATAACAACTCTAGAAGATGATGGAGGTTTATGATTCTTGCTGCGCATGGTGGCGGCGGCGGCAAGGTGGTTGGCGGAGACTTCTTCGATGAGACTAACGTCGTTGAGGTTGAGATTTTCCGGTCATCGGATCTTAGCATAAGAAAGGACGACATTGCACAAGAGAAACCACCGAGATCTCCACCCTTTGCCATAATTTGTCCAATGGTTGAGAGTTGCTAATAAGAGGGTTTCACATTTCCAGTTGCAGACTTGAAGACGCCAACGATTTGTTGAACCAAAAAATAATAATAATTAAAAAAAATTAAAAAAACGTGTAAACTCTCTTAACTTGAAGCGCCGGTTACCAAGTAAATCATTTAAGGAGATGGGTGACGTGGCTTCTTATAAGTGGGTGTGTCCAAAGGGGTGTGTTAGAGAGTGTGTTCATAGCACTCCTCATGAAAATTAAGCTTTCAGTTTCTCCAAATTACAGTCTTGTAATATGCATTGAAACAGGATGCAGTATCGGATCCTAATATATTGCACCTAACCAAGTACCCTCAGTAAAAACAGCTTTTAGAAAGGAGGTGCCAGGCTATCTGGTGCAGCAGGTGTGCAAATGCCCACCAAATCACAAAACAGTCCATCTTCAATAGACCATATGGGTGAAGCTTTTAGTGCATTCGTAGGGCAACAGCTGAGCATCTATAGGCTCCAATTGAAAGAAAAAAAATTGTGGAGACCCTCCAGACTGACACACCTCACATTTTCTCTCTTTTTTCCCTTTTCACCTTTTACCCTCTTAATTCTGTTATACTCTGATTTGTTTTCCAGTGCAAAGTGATAATGATGCACTCCAAACCATGGAAAAATGAATTGAAGAGGAATGATCAAAGAGATTTTAATGAATATCAGTCTTCAGATAAGTTTCTAAAATGAATTATCATGTGAAGTAGAAAGAAACTTCTAATATTATGAATCAATCAATCTTTGAAACAAAATAAGAAGACTGTTCATTTGATAATTTTTAAAAAAATAAATACAGTTCAAAGCTTTTCAGCAAAATGATTGATCAATTCTTCATGTATTAAGCCATAATAATGTGATAATGTAAAAGATCAGAAGTTAAGTTGTAGCATGTGCTAAACCATAAATATGAAATTTTTAAAGTACGTAAATAAATGACAATAGGAGGGGAGCCTTAGTATAATGGTTACACTTGACCTTGAGGTCATTGGTTTGAATTGTGGAATCAACCTGTTTCCAATATAAGGTTGTCTACCATAGACCGACAAAGTAAGTCCGATCCTTCCCTGGACCCCATGCATACCAGGATCTTTATAACACCAAGCTACCCATTTTTATAAATAAATGAATACAATATAATTTTTGAGATGTAAATAAATATAACAACCACACTCTTTTTTTGGTAGAAAACGAGGTAGAAACCACCCCACAATAACAGAAAGAAAATGACTGTCACCCAACAATGTCAAGCCACCCAAACCATATCTTCCCAAATCACCTCAACAAGCCAAAGAGGAGGACCATTCTACATTTGCACACCAAAGTCGTGGAGATGTCCTATATATGCCAACCTATGTTGCATGCATACAGGCATGGTACAGGTACCCGGTACAGATACGGGTACGAGGTACGCTATTTTCCAAAAATCTAAGGTACAGGTACGTCAATATAAATATTGAATATTGAAATATATGTATAAAAAAGGTAGAAAGTAACAACATAGCCACCGGCGAAGGATGCAAGTATCTCAAGATGGGAAGTTGAGACCCAAATACCACCCTAACAAATACCACCACATGCCACTTTACTATCCTCAACCACTTACACATCCGAACTTAAACATACCCACCCCATTGGAGGACTCTGCCAAGCGCATTATTGAAGCCTTTTAGCATGTAACACACCAAAGGATTGGGTTCTGTCAGTTCTAGTTGTATACCCCTCCGTTCTTAACCAAAACTGAGTCGTAAGATCTTTGTGGTCCAGATCATTTAAAGAGAAAATAGCCTCATTTTCGAACCTTCAAGAGAAAGTGAACCACAATGTCAAATAAGTAGTTCCATTAAAGTCCCTCAACTCTCGACTTGTTACTGAAACTTTCCAATAACCACTCTTGGAGATCAAGTTGAAACAAAGTATCCCGGACCCTGTGTTGGAAAAGTCTCTTCCAAAATTTTTGGAAACTTCAGCAATCTCATACGACGTGCAAAGCAGACTCCACAAAGCCCCCATTGTAACGTCACCATAATGAGTTAGAAAATAGATAGCACTAGAATCTAAGTTCATTAGCCAACATATTATTATTTGCTAAGAGCCAGAGTAAAGTTCTTATCCTCTCATATCTGTCGAGTGGTAAAATCAAAGTCTGGGTATGTAAAAAATTAGGTGAGAACAATTGTAATTAGACCATGAAAATTGTGCAAATATGAGGTGATAGTGTGTGTAAGTGTGTATAAGTAACATTACTCTAGCAGAACCCAAACGTTTTGCATCTTAAACCAACATCTATAGTTAAAAACCTGCCAAGAAAGGAAAACATACCACCACTATGTCGTGTCGAGCGACCAGGAATTGCCTGTACTCCTATGCTAGCTGTCGAGGAACTCCCTCCATCGAGATCCATTATCACAGTTCCCCACGTTTCAAAGGTGTCACTCCACAAATGGACTGTCCAATTTGCACTTTGCCCAACACTGCATTACAACTCAAGTAGTTATCTATCAATTCCTATTCTCATTTAATCAGCTTGCATCCAGTAATTGAAAAGCAGTTAAATACTAAAAGTTAATCTTTGATACCATCTTAATTCCAGTTTGTATGCTTCTTTTAGTTAGACAAAAAAAGGGTAACATTAAGCCCAACGCCCCAACCCAATTAAAAAAAAAACACGATTTGAAGTTGAAACTCAAATCTACATTCTATTTTCTTTCCTAAATGCTTATAAACAAGAGGAGGAAAATCCCTATAAAATTAATTTGAAAGAGCAGTAATATCAACAAGCCGGAGCGAATTCCAATAACTGTTCAATACTAAAGCATCTTCAATGGTAGAACTCAATTTGGGTTCTTAGTTCTCTTTTAGTGGGTCCTAAAGTGCCACATAAGATTTAAGAACATCTACTAATTCTTACTCCAATGGTAGAACTGAATTTGGGTTCTTAACTTATTTTCTCTCTCCTCTGGTTGGTTTTGTAGGAAGAAAATCTATTTTTAATCATAACTCATAAGAACTGGGTTGTTATAGAAGAACCTAATTCCTCCCTCGCCAGTGGTAGTTCTATATAAGAACCGTTCTTAGCTCTAAGAACTCAGACTTAGAACCTGCGTTGGAGATGCTATTCAATATTCATGGAAGAAAAAGCAAAGTAAACAAAAATAGAGAAACTCGAACTGCTGATTATATGCTTAAAACAAGGAAAGATAACATCACAAGAACAAGATATAATACAGATAACCAATTCTTCATCAAAAACAAAATGTATTCTAAATTTCTAACTGAACAAAATCAAAATTGTTACTATTATCCACACTAAAAATATGCAATAAAAATGGATTTAGAGAAAAAATTGTGTGTTAATTTTTATTGGAATCACAAGAACGCATTACCTGGAGATTTGTGTAGAGAACAGAAGTTGGAGAGAAAGCAATGGAATTGGAAGAGGAAAGAATCGGGTAATGTAGAAGCAGAGGAAAGTGGGGAATTTATGAGCACGCGCACAATATTCTTCCCTTGCAGGGAGGAAAGTGATCGCACAGAGAGAAGAGAAGAAAAGAGAAGAAAGAAAAGCAGCGAGCTGGCGAGTCACTCGGTGGAAGCTATTCTTCTTTTGAAGGTGTTGGTATCACGTCGCAATCCTTGTCTCAAACTCCACTTCTAATTAATTTCGGATAAAGTTCCTCTAGAAGTCGAAAGTGATATTGAGAATGTGTTTGGAAAGATGGTTGGGCTAATATGTCCCATCTATATTTTGCATCATCCATTATATTATTTATATATGATAAATTTTGGATTAATCAAATTGTCACATGGGTTTGGTCAAAATTTCAAACTTTTTAATTATATTTCTACTGTAGTCAAATATATGAATACAATATATTGTAGTATAGTATATGTACTCTTTGTATTCGTAAATTTAACTCATATTAAAATAATGTTTTTTATTAAAAAAATTGATTGTATTAAAAAATAATATTTTAATATGAATTAAAATAATGTTCGTTGTGAATAATATTTTGTAATATAATCAGTTTTTTTAATCAAAAAACATTGTTTTAATATGGGTTAAATTTGCGAATACAAAAAGTACATATACTATACTATAATATATTGTATTCATAAAGTTTGACTACAGTATAATACAACTAGAAAGTTTGAAATTTTGACCAACCTATGTGGTAATTTGATTGGCCCAAAATTTACCACATGGGTGGTGTAAAATGTGGGTGATGCACCATAGCCACACCCTTGAAAAAAATATATTAAGCTGACAATTGATTATGCTGATGTTGAGATGGTGTTTGGTAAAGTAGTAAAAATCGATTATAATCCAAATCTATTTTTATTTTAGTATGGTTGCTAAACGATTTTAAAATAATATATTTTATTTTGGTGATAAAAAAATCATTTTTACATGATAAATTATAAAAAAGAACGTGATGTGTTTGAGACAGGGAACATCAACACTGATATACAAAGCCTTGATCGCTGGGGGGTAAGATAGGAATAGTGATGTGAGATGCAAAAATAATCTATCATAAACAATCTACTAGTCTTTAGTGAGAGATGGGACAAAAATAACTTTTTTCCCTAAATTTTTTTTTAAAAAACTTTAAACTAAAAATCCAAACACACTGATTTTATATGAAATAAGTTTTTTAAGAGAAAAACAACTGAAATCTCGACAATTAGTCTTTCACAAACACACACCGAGTGTAAGATGAAAAAGTGAAGATTCATTCATAGTTGATTAATCAAACTATTGTATTAAGTTGACACAGGCAAACACAAGAAGGGGGTTGAATTGTGTTTGTTAGTAATTTTCGACTATAACATTTTTAAGATATTTCCTCAAACAGAAGATAAAGCAAGGCACACACGCAGAAAAAGACTTTTGAAAGATTAACAAAAATCAAGTTCAAGACCCCACAGTTAGAATAAATAAAAACTGTAAAAGGAAAGGGTTAGAAGAATCACACAAGTATTTTATCCTGGTTCACTCTCTTCCGACCAAGAGCTACATTCAGTCCCTTCTACTTGAAGGTTTTCTCCACTATTCTCCAAATAGATTACAAGTATTCAACACCTCTTCAAGCTACACGTATTATTTCTCTATCAAGTCTCTTCAGGCTCTAACTCTAACTAAGAGATTGTTTGTTTATGATCTATGATCTGCTTACTCACTATATGTGAGGATATGGAAGTTTAAGATCAAATGAATATTACAGAGATATTCAAGCTAAAGAAGAACACGGACTATTGCACTTGAAAGACTATTGAAATGTTAATTGTAAATTGGCAAAAAAGTGCTTCTTCAATAGACATGGTAGTCTATTTATAGTGAGCTTCATCTTCTCTTGAAAATCTTCAACGGTCTTGAACAAACTTCCCGTTTAGAGATAGCATTTAATGCATGAAATCGTTGAGTCTGATAGCTTGATTTTCTTCTAAGAAATGAGCTCTTGGTTATCACTTTTCCTTAAAGTAGAGAGTCACAGCTCTGTTCATGTAAAAGTTGATTTCTGATTTATCCTTCTTTGTGTGTATCTCAGTTATCTACAAAGATGTCAGAGAATATAGTTTGTTCTTCTCAATGGTACTATGTTTCTCTTACCAAGGAACAAAGCATTAAGGAATGTAAAAACAGTACAAAAGACAAACATTCTTTTGAATTAAATATACAATCATATGAAATAAATAAGCGTTGAATAGACGGGCTAGCATTTATATCACAGGACGCGCAAGCTTATTAGGTAAAGAATATGGATTGATTTTGAAGCTGCGTCTACAGGTTTTCCGCCTAGCTATAAGTTTTTGGACTTGCTTATTTCTTAGTTTGGTTTAGTGATCTCATCTACTCATTAGAAAACAATAAGATTTAGGTTCTCGTCTACATATATATATTTTAATACCTCTTCTATTGAGTCATAGAGATAGTAAGAGTTTTACCAAACTGTTTAGTTATCTCGTCTATGGATTAAACAAGGAATTTGATTTAATTCCAAGTGAAGACAAGGAAACTTTCCAAAGTTTTCCTGACTTATATAAATTTGAGCGTTCCTGCAAACTAGATAAGACTTGTTAGATCTCAAACGAAACTTTGTCGTGTAAATTTAATTCTTTTGTTAACATCCAAACACAGATTATTAAACCAAAACGACTTTGGTTCCAATAATCTCTCCCTTTTTGATGATGACAAAAACTAATTAAATTTTTGTGAGCAAAGTCTAAGAAAGCAACAGGGCTCCCCCAAGACATAGCATATAAAACTTTGAATATATAAAACAAATAAGAAGCATCACATAACATATGTGTCAAGTAGCATAATAAAATAGTTCAGAGCTATCTAAGTTCAAAGCAGCTTATCATCAGAGCAAACATAATAATTTAAGCCATATCAGAGCATATAAACAGTTAAGAGCATGCATATGCAAACAGATAAATATGCAAACAGATAAATACTTGCAAACAGGTAGATACTTCCAAAGACTGACTTATATTTTAAGGTCAAAATTTAATTCTCATTCTCATATCCTTTCTCCCCCTTTTTTGTCATCAGACAAAAAGGAAACAAGAGTGGATCATCATAGTCAGTTAAAACAGAAAACTAAGAAGAGGGTGGAGGTGGAGGAGGAGGGCCTTGATTTGGAGGGGTGGAGGAGGTTGAGTAGGCAGATTATGACTCTGTTAGAAGCTAGTGAGAACGCTCATCATTTGATTGATCATCACATTTGTTGGAGCCAAAGCTTCTGCAACTTGCTCCTTGACATGTTCCTTAACTTCTACTTTCACTCTCTCCTATATTATCTTGCCTATAATTTCTTCAAAGTTTGGTGGCAGTGAAGGTCTTGAGCTTTCAACACTATCATGGACGTTTGCTTGACCTTGAAAGCACTACTAGAAAACTTGAATTTTCGGACGGAATTTTCGGACGGAAATGTTTCCGTCCGAAAATTTTCGGACGGATTTCAGACGGATTGTGTTATTTTTTAAATTTTCCCTGATCCGTCTGAAATCCGTCCGAAAATTTCAGTTTCGAATTTTTAAATTTTTTCGAGTTTCGTCCAAAATTTCGGATTGTGTTATTTTTTTGTTTTTTATATTTTCCAGATCAAATCAAAATCCGTCCAAAAATTTGGACGGATTTGACAGATTTTGTTATTTTTTATATTTTCCCGATCAGATCAAAATCCGTCCAAAATTTGGACGGTTTCAAACGGTTGTGTTATTTTTATATTTTTCTCGATCAATCAAAAATCCGTCCAAATTTCTGACGGATTTTAGACGGATTGTGTTATTTTTCATATTTTCCTTGATCCGTCTCAAAATCATGCAAAAATTTGGACGGATTTGATTTGACAGTTGTGTTATTTTTTATATTTTCCTTGATCCGTCTGAAATCCGTACGAAAATTTCGGACGGATTTCAGACGGATTGTGTTATTTTTTATATTTGTTACATCCGTCTGAAATCCGTCCGAAAATTTCGGACGGATTTCACAAGGAATTTGTTATTTTTTATATTTTCCTTGGGCGCGCTTTCAAATTTTGGTCTGTCACGGCCGTGACACTCATCACGGCTGGGCCGTGATCGGTTCTATCTGGATCAGCTAACATGTCACCTTCGTGACGGGCATCACGGCTAGGCCGTGACAGCTTCTGACTTTTGCCTTCTGCTCTGCTTGATCATGGACGTGATGGTCATCACGGCTAGGCCGTGATGGGCTCTGTTTGGCTCCTTTTCTTCACTTTTCAAGCCTTATCTTCATCCAAGCTCCATCATGGTCAATCTTGAGCATTTTACCTTAATTTCTGCAAAACAACACCACAAAACCGTCTTACCCGTTCCAAGGTAAAAACTACTAAAAATCAATTTAAATATGCCTAAACTATATGAAAATGCATGCAAAAATGTACATGAAATGTGATGTGAAATCACACTATCAGATAGATCCGAAAATTTACATGATCCTTTTTTTGGATCATATCACCTAACTAGGTCAATTTGTACTTTTTCGGGCATAATGGAGCCCCAATGGACTTGTTTGATCCTAATAGAGCCCAAATCGACTTGGTAAGTCTTAATTGGGCCAATTTCCCCGTACGGCCCAATTGTACTTTTTTGGTCCTAATGGAGCCCAAATGGACTTGTTTGATCCAAATAGAGCTCAAATGGACTTTTTAGGTCATATAGGACCTAACTGGGCCAATTTGTACTTTTTTGGTCCTAAAGCAGCCCAAATGGACTTGTTTGATCCTAATAGAACCCAAATGGACTATTTAGGTCATATACGACCTAACTAGGCCAATTTGTACTTTTTCGGGTATCAAGGAGCCCCAATGGACTTGTTCGATCCTAATAGAGCCCAAATCGACTTGGTAGGACCTAATTGGACCAATTGCCCCGTACGGCCCAATCGTACTTCTTTGGTCCTAATGGAGCCCAAATGGACTTGCTTGATCCAAATAGAGCCCAAATGGACTTTTTAGGTCATATAGGACCTAACTGGGCCAATTTGTACTTCTTTGATCCTAATGGAGCCCAAATAGACTTGTTTGATTCAAATAGAGCCCAAATGGACTTTTTAGGTCATATAGGACCTAACTGGGCCAATTTGTACTTCTTTGGTCCTAAAGCAGCCCAAATGGACTTGTTTGATCCTAATAGAACCCAAATGGACTGTTTAGGTCATATACGACCTAACTAGGCCAATTTGTACTTTTTCGGGTGGACTTGTTCGATCCTAATAGAGCCCAAATCGACTCGGTAGGACCTAATTGGGCCAATTGCCCCGTAAGGCCCAATTGTAGTTCTTTGGTCCTAATGGATCCCAAATGGACTTGTTTGATCCTAATAGTGCCCAAATGGACTTTTTAGGTCATATACGACCTAACTGGGCCAATTTGTACTTCTTTCATCCTAATGGAGTCCAAATGGACTTGTTTGATCCTAATAGAGCCCAAATGGACTGTTTAGGTCATATAGGACCTAACTAGGCCAATTTTTACTTTTTCGGGCATAATGGATCTCAAACGGACTTGTTTGATCCTAATAGAGCCCAAATCGACTTGTTAGGACCTAATTGGGACAATTGCCCCGATCGGCCCAATTATACTTCTTTGATCCTAATGGAGCCTAAATGGACTTGTCTGATCCTAATAGAGCCCAAATGGACTTTTTAGATCATTTAGTACCTAACTAGGTCAATTTGTACTTCTTTGGTCCTAATGGAGCCCAAATGGACTGGTTTGATCCTAATAGAGCCCAAATTGACATGTTAGGACCTAATTGGACCAATTGCCCCGATCGGCCCAATTGAACTTCTATGGTCCTAATGAAGCCTAAATGGACGTGTTGATCCTAATAGAGCCCAAATCGACTTGTTAGGACCTAAGCGTAAGCTCCAAAGATGATTTTCTTTGAAAATAACCTTATTTGGTAATAAGATTAAGTGTTTAGATCAAATTAGAATGGATGTTTATGTTAATTTTGTTATGTGGTTTAGTTTGAGCAATTAAATCACTCTCTTCAAATTATTTTATTGGGTGCGTTAGCACTGACTTATTTAAGTGAATGCACGCTTACTAGACAATAAGTTACATTATTGTCACTATTATTATCAGTACAGAAAAATATTTTAAATAATAAGATTAAGAGAAAAGCATTTTCATATTTTCATTCTATTTAATTTTAGAGTTGAAAATAAACCGGTTTGACATTTATCGGAGATTAAATTTTGGACTGAGTATTTTCTTAGTTGATCAGTTCAACTATTAATCTTTACTCAAATTTGAATTTCGAAATCATATATTTATCCATCTTTATTTTTAGATTCCAAAAAGTAAAAACATTTTTATTTTAGGCCTAATATTTATCCCTCATTTTGTACCTATCACTAAATGATTAGTTTAAAACCCAACTTTCTCTTCTATCTCTCTCACTCGATGCCCCTCCCCCTCCCTTTCTTCTTTCTTCTCTGCTTTCTTCTTCTTTCTTTCTTTCTTCTTCTTTCTCTTTTCTTCTTCCTCCCTTCACATCTCCTTCACCTCAAACCACTCCTCACCACAACAGTTGCGTTCCGCCTGAGCTCCGTCGACTGCCCTAGACCGCTGCTCGGACCGCTGCTGGAGGAGGAGAGGACCGCGCTCGCATCCCTGCACACCTCGCTCGAAGCTGCGGCCGGCGTCCTCAGACGCGCCACCGGGGAGCTCTCCTAGCCGCTGTCTATGGTGGTTCGTCCACCTCCTTCCCTTCTATGAGGTTCGCCTCCTCTGTTTGGTCAGGATTGTTGCAGAACGAAGCTCCGCCGCCGTCCTCCGCTGCCACTGCCGTCGAGCCGGACAGCCAGACCGCCACCATCTCTCCTCCCTTACTTGTGGGTGAGTGATTCCTCACCTTACCTTGTTGGATTTCAAGAAACCCCCAAATCTGATTTTGAAACCCTAACTCTAGCTCATTGATTTCATGTTGTAATATGAAATTAAACTATGCTTTTATGCAATTAGGACTATAAATTAGTGTTTTATTAAACTAATTTTTGTTATCCTTTGATCAAATGAGTTTTCCCCAAATTGTATTTAGGAGCCCTAAACCCCAATTTGATTTTATTTGAATTTGGTTATGTTTTTATGAAATTAATTATGATTTAGTACAATTAGGACTCTTAATTGATGATTCCCAAGTTCTCTTTCATGATCCTTTAATCAAAACAAAGTTTCCTTAAAAGGTATTGTGAAGCGTGAGCTTCAAACATGATTTTCTTTGAAAATGACCTTGTTTGGTAATAAGGTTAAGTGTTTAGAACAAATTAGAATGTGTGTTTGATCATGTGTAATTGATTTCTTGATTTCTGGTTGTTGTGCGTTGTTGGATTCCCTCTCTGAGACTTTTGACACGGCCATGCTTGCTTGATGGAGTAGATATGAGCTAACGTGAGCATTAAGACGAGGATCCTTTACTTGTCTTCAAAGGTAAAGGGAGCTTGCCTGAGGGATTTTTCTGAATAACCATTTGCTTGTAGTGTAGTCTGTATAATTTATGTGGTTGTGGTTATCTGTTTGTGTGGTTTATGTTGTGTTGTTTATCTGAGTATCGGTGTTTGATCTGCTTTTAAATTATTTGATTATCTGTAGTTGTATATTATATTGCTATGATGCATGATCTCGCTTTCTTGACATAATTCGATAATCGTTGTTAAATGTTGTTTGTAAGTGTTGTTTGAGAAGCTTGTGATGGTGGTCGATGTGCACAACCGATTATGTAGTAATGCCCAAGGGGGGTGTTACACCAATAACTACTTTGACTTTTCATGAAACCATCTTTGAAGCTTCTATGTTATGAAATTATAAAATTCAGTGCTAATTATTTGTGTTGCGATCATATAGTTGAGATGCGATTATTAGTTATTATTGTAATTTAGTTTGTGATAGTTTCAGTTGTGGCTACCCTTCTGTGAAAAGAATGCAAATTTGTGAAAGTGTGTTTTTTGTTGTGGGGACTTTACATGAATGATATAAAAAAGTTTCCTTCTTCATGTTGTTGGTGTGGCCACTTGTACAAATTGCTTGCTTTCTTTGTTACGACCATGGTTTTATTATACTATCTCTTGGTTTAGTCACTGAACCTTGTTTTGACAACACAACTGTATTAAGTGTCAGCGTTTGATGGCTTGGTGTTTTTATGAGGGGATTCAAGGAACTTGTAACTGTTTGCAGTATCGTTTGTCATGTTCTGCAACTCTAGTCATGTAGCTTGCTAGTGGCACCTTGCATTTCTAATTATTTTAGGTACTGACTTGAAGAATTGTATCTGTTTTATTGTTGACGTCATGTCTAAATTGGTATTCTATGTATGTCATTTATGTAAATATGCTGGATGCACATGCTTGTCTCTATATTTGTCTCGACAGTTGTTGAATTACGTCCTGACTATGGTGTAAATCGCTTGGCAAGTTTCTCTAGCTTCTTGAAGTTGTATAGGATCATGTTAAAGCTCATTTCTTTTCAGATTTATTCTAATTTAATGTTGTCATTTTAGTTGGTTGAGAAACTGTTGAGAAGGCTACTTATCCAGAATCTTCTCAAGGCCATGTTCCATCTGTTCATGATGAAAAGGCTCCTCCCAACATAGGTGCTTCCTCACAACTTAGACCGATGGATGATGTATCTACATATTCATATAAGTATAATGCAAGTGGTGCCTCTAAAAAGGTTGGTGGCAATCAGTCAACGGCATCAGGGGTGTCTAATCCAGAAACTAGACCTTCAGGTAAATTTTTGAAGACAGTAATTGCAAATAATTTTGTTGCTTTTGTTCTTTCTATTTCCTGAATATTTGGGATTCTTTCTTATAGGAACTGGAAGACAAGAAATGGATTTTAGAGATTCGAGTTCTGAAAATAGGAGTGCCTTTCCTATGGGTAAGCAGAATAGGAACATGGAATTCAAAGATGTTGCCTCTGCTGCAGAGGCTGCTGCAGAATCTGCAGAACTTGCAAGCATGGCTGCAAGAGCAGCTGCTGAACTTTCAAATTGAGAGAACATGACAAGGCAGTACTCAAGTGGGTCACATAGTTCTTCTGGCAACTTTATTTTTATTTTTTGTTCGGTTCATTACATGACCTTCACAATTCACAGTGGCTTGATCTTCTGATAGTTTTTAAGTCATGACTTTTGGATTGCATGCAGAAATTGGTATTTGATTTTTAGAAGTTGTATGGTACCAAGGCTGTATCTTGTAACAATAGTCAAATTCATGATTTTGTGATTGAATGTGAAACTGCAAATGTTAGTGATCGGTGCCATATAATTCGCATAGATAGTGAAACTGTAATGGAAGTGAAGTGATCTGTCACGGCCGTGATGGGCATCACGGCCTGGCCGTGACAGCTTCTGCCTTGAATGTTGCTACACTAAATGGTCTGTTGATGTCGCGTGCGTCGACGCGTGTGATTCCGGCAAGTGTACCGGACTGCCGTCAAGTAATAAAAGATATCGAACCCACAGAGACTGTGTTCTCGAATCGCAATCGGTTTTCGAATCGATTAGATCTGGACTTTTTAGATGGTTTTGGAAAAAGGATTTTGAATTCGAAATTGAATGATAAACAAACAGAAAACAAATGTTTTTGGGGTTTTCGATTTAAACGGATTCCTAGGGATTTGGGTTACCTTTGAGGTTGTTTATGTTGCTAACAGATTTACCTTTGTTGATTACCGAAATTGCCTTGAAGGTGAGTTTATCCTCTGATAGCTTAAGCTCCCTCTCGGGTTACAAAAGCCGTGCCCAATTGACCCGACCCCTACTCTCGTGGTAGTCGATCCCAGATTGGACCCTTTGCGTTCCGTGACAACTCGTTGCTCCTCGAGGGACGGCTTCTAACTCTCGTGATTTCAGTCCCAAGTCTGACTTCTATAGGTCCGACACCCAAGTTCACCGCTAGGTTCCTCCTTGAAATGTCTCAGTCATGCAAATAACCTAAGTTCACCGCTAGGTTCCTCCTTGGATCATTCACATCTCACAAACAATTGGCTTCCGGGCTTTACGAGTGAAACACACTAGAAATCCTAATTTCACCGCTATTTTCCTCATTAGAACGTCTATGTCACGCAAATAACTTTTGACGAAATTTATGAGTGATTTACACACTAGAAATCAGATCTAAAGCAAATCGTAATTAACAAAGAGTTTACATCAAATTTACATCATAAACAAACCTCGGGCAGAGCCCTAATCCCTAGAAACTATGCTACTACTCACGTCTTGCCATGGAGATGACAAGCATGATTAACAACATAATGAAAATCAGAAAAGAGAAGAGAGGAGAAGAGGAGAAGAGATCCTAAATCTATGCCTAGAGTAGTAGCCCCCAATGTCTGATGTATCCTTCAATCTGATGCCTTGGTCCATATTTATAGAAATAGGGAAGTTAGAGTCCCAAACCAACTCAAAATCTGATCTATTTCGGTTTCTTCAGGTCCAAGTAATGCACGTCACAGTAGTGGACGGCCATCACGGCCAGGCCGTGACGGTCTCTGCCTCGCCAATTCTGGAAAATTCAATTTCGGGGAGATATGTTGAGGAGACCTCGCCTTCATGGCCCGTGATGATTTCACGGGCCCTGAATGGCTATCACGGCCGTGATGGTTTTTGCTCGATCATGGCCATGATGGGCATCACGGCTAGGCCGTGATGGGCTCTGTTTGGCTCATTTTCTTCACTTTTAAAGCCCTATCTTCATCCAAACTCCATCATGGTTGATCTTGAGCAATTTACCCTTGATATCTGCAAAACAACACACGAAAACCGCCTTACCCGTTCCAAAGGAAAATTAACCTAAAATCTAATAAAAATATGCCTAAACTACATGAAAATGCATGCAAAATGATAGACAAAGATGAGGTGGAATCACACTCATCAAATCACCCCAAGCTTAAAACTTTGCTTGTCCTCAAGCAATTACTCAGGCCATAAGATAAATCATTCAAAGCATGGATAGTGAACCAAGAACCCTAGAAGCTAATCCAAGTAATAGGCATTTTTAATAAGCATTCAAGAGATAATCAAGTTCAAGTCCAATTAGAAGCTGAGGTTTTTTTTTTTCAAGTTCATGTCCTCACTGATTTGGGCACTCATCTCACCTCACTCAAGTGTTTTAGGGTTTATGAAAATTCACTCCATTTCCTCAAGTAAAGTATTTTACCATAGGCTTGACTATTAACCAAATCTCCACTTTATTTATGAAAACACTTAAGAATCAAGAGGTCTTTTCCTTTGGTTGTAATGTGGCCATGGGATTTATTGTAAGGTGGGAAAATCAAGGAAAGGGAATTTCAAGAAGGCTAGACAGATTATCAAACATTACAAAGCATGACACCTTCTAAAACACCTTTTGAGGGCTTTGATTTACTTTTCCACCTTTCTTCCTTCTATATTTTTTTTCTTTCTTTTTTTTTTTTTTTCTTTTCATTTCTCACTTTCTTTGTCATCCCCTTCTCCATTTTTTTTTTCTGTTTATTTCATTTTTATTTGTTTGGAGAAGGGGAGATTTATAGCTCAAGAGAAATATTTTCATCCCATTCTTTTTCCAACTACCATTTTGCCCTTTTTGTAATACTTTAAAAGGTGCCATACCAAGCATTATTTATCAAATTAATTCATGGTACCAAGAAAAGTATTTTTTTTCTTTAGGCTCAAAATTGGGCAACTAAGGGGTAGCATTTATCAATCAAAGCTCGGGAGGCCGGAAAAATACCTAGTGCCTCAATCATTTTCAAAAATGTTTTCAGAAATTTTTAAGTTTTGAAATGGTTTCAAGTCAAGTTCTAGAAAATACAGTCCATGAGGAATTAAATCACTCTATCACAAGAAATGGGGTAGATTTAGTGAATACCCCTTTTTGGCTCAAAATCTTACATTTAGTAGTTCAAAAATCAGTGAGGTACACAAGTGTAAGGAACCACATGCTAATTATCAACTATCAAATGACTATCTCAAGAAAATTCATTTTTAGCCATATCACAAGAATAATGGAAAATTGGGTTCAAAATTCACTATCTCAATTCATTTGGCTCCAAGTTCTCACAATCGGATGCATGTTCTAAGTGAGGGGCAATCTAGAGAATGTGATCATACCAATCTATGCCTATGGGAATGCAATATGAATGCAACAATGCAAATGCAAAAATAAATACCCCTACCCCAAGCTTGATTACTTATATTGTCTCCAATGTAAATAATCAAGTCGAAGAGAGGAGAAAAATGGAACAACTTACCGAGTCGGTAGCGGGTGTTGGCTTCACATTCCAGTCAAAATTTGGGTAGAAATTTTATCACGGCCGTGAGGCTTATCACGGGCAGGCCGTGATCAATTTTGTCCTTAGGAGTTGCACTGTCACGGCCGTGATGCTCTCTGGTTTTGGCATCCTACTCATCACGCCCGTGATGGTTGTCACGGCTAGGCCGTGATCCTTTCTGTGCTCTTGTTTAGTTCATCACGGCCGTGACCACTGTCACGGCCAGGGCGTGATGGCCTCTGACTTTATCTTTTTTATGCTCTTCTTCTCTTTCTCAACCTGAAAACACTAGACAAACCTATTAATGATATTTTTGCCTCTTGATCTTCTCAAATTATTCAAGAGGTGAATTCAAAAACAAAAGGAAAAAGGGAAAGAAAACTTGGGTTGCCTCCCAAGAAGCGCTTATTTATGGTCTTAAGCTTGACCATACTTCCTCAAATCAACCGGGGTCGGCTGGGCGTAGAAGTGCAGGCACACTTCTTTTCCATGGAGCTCCTTCAAATAGTCGTTTCTGCTCATACGGCCAGTAACGCTTCCGCTATGCTCTTTTCTCTCGGAGCTTCCTAGCCTTCCTTTCTTCCGGCGGAAGTTTTGTTTCCGCATGGACAACAATTCCAACTTCACCACTGGGTGCATCTTCAACCATGCATATCTTTGGGGTTGCTTCCATGCTAAGTTCTTTCTCTACCGCTGGAGACGTTACATCAATTCTGCACACATGGCTCTCAAAAGGAGGGTTGTTACAAGAGTTAGTCAACTGAAAATTTACCCTACCTTCCTCTACATTTAGAGAGAGTTTGCCATTCCTTACGTCTATTAATGCTCCAGCGGTTGCCAATAATGGCCTTCCTAAAATGATGGGGAATTTAGAATCCCCTTTCATGTCCAATACCAGGAAGTCGGTAGGGATGAGAATTTTCCCTACCTTCACAGGAACATTCTCTAGTATGCCTAGAGGAGTCCTAGTTGAGCCATCCGCAAATTGTAAGGGGAATTTGAATGGTCTCAACTCTTTGCTTCCCAACCTTTCCATGATAGTGAGGGACATCAAGCTCGTGCTAGCCCCTAAGTCACATAAGGCTGGGTCTATTTCCACTTGTTCGATCGAGCAAGCGATGGAGAAACTACCTGGGTCTTTCAGTTTAGTAGGCATTTTAGTCTCTACATCTACTTGCTTTTTCCTGACCAACCTCTGTGGGAAAGGTATCGGGGGTTGGTACGGTGGTGGAGGGACATACTTCGGTTCTGGCTCTTCTTTTTCGCTCGTGTCCTCCTCTGGTTCCACGTCCATTTCAGCTACCCCCACCCCAAGCTTATCATCCCTCAAGTGTATGACATTGCAATGCTCATTGGGATTTGCTTCGGGTTGCCCGTGAATGTATCCTTAGGTCTCGAGTACGTCTTGCCTTGTTGGGCAATCTGGGTTTCTAGCATCTTGCTATGAGTGGCTAAGTGGTCTACCTTAGATGCTAGCTCCTTTATTGCCTCATTCTCATTGAGCTTGAGTGGCAACAAAGTTTTCCATGAGAGACTCGAGCTTAGATTTTTGAACCTGAGGATACCCCGGTGCTGCTCTCTTATTTCCTTGACCCTCTTGGAACTCATGGTTGAGCGTGTTGCTGTAGTTGCCGTAGGAGAGGTAAGGGTTGTTCCTTCTTTGGTTGTAGGGATTTGGGGGAGCATAATTGGGCAGCTTCGGGTTCGTATCGTAGTAGTTGTTACAAGAGTTCACTTGCTCACCCGAAGCACCAGATCCATGTGGGCATCCCATCATGTCATGTCCCTGCATTCCACAAATCTCACAAATAGTGTTAGTAGCACCTATTGCACTCACATTAGCTCTTTCAATCTTATCTAATCGTTTATTTAGTGAGTCAAATTTAGAAATAATCAGATCAATGCTACTTACTTCAAACTTACCCCCCGAAATCTTGTTCGGGTTATTACCTCTTTCGGATCCCCATTGGTGGTAGTTGGTGGCGACATTCTCGATGATGTTGAATGCCTCAGTGAGAGGCCTGTTCATAAACGCTCCACCGCCACGAAATCTAGTGACACCTTTGAAGAGTAGTCTAATCCGTTATAGAAGGTGTGCACTATTAACCACCTCTCGAGTCCGTGATGTGGGCACGACTCCAGCAGTCCCTTGTATCGATCCCAAGCTTCCGATAATGATTCTCCGTCTTTTTGGAAGAAGCCGGTGATCTGGGTTCTTATGTAGGCCGTCTTGGATGGAGGGAAGAATTTCTCCAAGAACGCCTGCTCCAGTTGGTCCCAAGTGGTCAAAGTGTTTAAGGGAATTTGCTTAAGCCAGGCCTTCGCCTTTCCAGTGAGAGATGAGGGGAACAGTCTCAAACGCACAACATCGACTGAGGCTCCATGAATCCGGATTGCGTCGGTGAACTCTAAGAATGTTTCTATATGATCGGTCGGGTCCTCCGAAGGCAATCCTCCGAATTGATGTTGCCTAATCATGTTGATTAGCATAGGCGGTATGGTGTAGTTCTCCGCCTCAATCTCTGGCCTTGCAATCCCAGTTCGCAAGCCTCTCGCATTTGGGGCTGCGTAGTCCTTCAAAGCCTTTGTATCCGGTTGATTCGCCATGAGTGGAACGGGACTCAACCTTTCTCCCTCTCTTTGTAGTCTTCTACGTCTGTGGAAGGTCCTCTCGATCTCCGGATCAATCTCACTAAGGCTCCCAAGACTTAGAGATCTTTGCATATAACACACAGAGAGATGGATACAATAGAAGGAGAAGAATTTTTTTTTTTTTTTTTTAATTTCCGAAATAAAAATCAATTAAAAAGGAAATGGTCCAGAAAAATCAATTCAAAATTTGAATTGAGATTCGAAAAGGCACAGTCCCCGGCAACGGCGCCAAAAACTTGATGTCGCGTGCGTCGACGCGTGCGATTCCGGCAAGTGTACCGGACTGCCGTCAAGTAATAAAAGATATCGAACCCACAGAGACTGTGTTCTCGAATCGCAATCGGTTTTCGAATCGATTAGATCTGGACTTTTTAGATGGTTTTGGAAAAAGGATTTTGAATTCGAAATTGAATGATAAACAAACAGAAAACAAATGTTTTTGGGGTTTTCGATTTAAACGGATTCCTAGGGATTTGGGTTACCTTTGAGGTTGTTTATGTTGCTAACAGATTTACCTTTGTTGATTACCGAAATTGCCTTGAAGGCGAGTTTATCCTCTGATAGCTTAAGCTCCCTCTCGGGTTACAAAAGCCGTGCCCAATTGACCCGACCCCTACTCTCGTGGTAGTCGATCCCAGATTGGACCCTTTGCGTTCCGTGACAACTCGTTGCTCCTCGAGGGACGGCTTCTAACTCTCGTGATTTCAGTCCCAAGTCTGACTTCTATAGGTCCGACACCCAAGTTCACCGCTAGGTTCCTCCTTGAAATGTCTCAGTCATGCAAATAACCTAAGTTCACCGCTAGGTTCCTCCTTGGATCATTCACATCTCACAAACCAGTGGCTGCCGGGCTTTACGAGTGAAACACCCTAGAAATCCTAAGTTCACCGCTAGGTTCCTCCTTAGAACGTCTATGTCACGCAAATAACGGTTGCCGAAATTTATGAGTGATTTACACACTAGAAATCAGATCTAAAGCAAATCGTAATTAACAAAGAGTTTACATCAAATTTACATCATAAACAAACCTCGGGCAGAGCCCTAATCCCTAGAAACTATGCTACTACTCACGTCTTGCCATGGAGATGACAAGCATGATTAACAACATAATGAAAATCAGAAAAGAGAAGAGAGGAGAAGAGGAGAAGAGATCCTAAATCTATGCCTAGAGTAGTAGCCCCCAATGTCTGATGTATCCTCCAATCTGATGCCTTGGTCCATATTTATAGAAATGGGGAAGTTAGAGTCCCAAACCAACTCAAAATCTGATCTATTTCGGTTTCTTCAGGTCCAAGTAATGCGCGTCACGGCCGTGACGGCCATCACGGCCAGGCCGTGACGGTCTCTGCCTCTGCCAATTCTGGAAAATTCAATTTCTCGCGACGCGAGATATGTCTCGCGACGCGAGACCTCAGCTTCATGGCCCGTGATGAATTTCACGGCTGGGCCGTGATATGCTCTGACTTGTGGTGGTTTTGGGTCACGGCCGTGATGGCTATCACGGCCAGGCCGTGACAGACTCTGACTTCAGCCTTTCTTCTTTTTCAGTTTTGCTCGATCATGGCAGTGATGGGCTCTGTTTGGCTCATTTTCTTCACTTTTAAAGCCCTATCTTCATCCAAACTCCATCATGGTTGATCTTGAGCAATTTACCCTTGATATCTGCAAAACAACACACGAAAACCGCCTTACCCGTTCCAAAGGAAAATTAACCTAAAATCTAATAAAAATATGCCTAAACTACATGAAAATGCATGCAAAATGATAGACAAAGATGAGGTGGAATCACACTCATCATCTGTCACGGCCGTGATGGGTATCACGGCCTGGCCGTGACAGATTCTGCCTAGAAGGGGTCTGGCTCAGTTGACATGTCACGGCCATGATGGGCATCACGGCTTGGCCGTGACAGCTTCTGCCTTGAACGTTGCTTCACTAAATGGTCTGTCACGGCCGTGATGGGTATCATGACCTGGCCGTGATAGATTCTGCCTAGAAGGGGTGTGGCTCAGTTGACATGTCACGGTCGTGATGGGCATCACGACCTAGCCGTGACAGATTCTGACTTTTCATTCTTCCATGGGAAATCCGTCCCAAATCCATTGGAAAACAAAAATAAATCTGTCCGAAATCCGTCCGAACAATAACCAACAAAATCACAACATCCGTCCCAAATCCGTCCTAAAACAAAAATAAATCTGTCCGAAATCCGTCCGAACAATAACCAAAATCCGAATTTCCATGTTGTCCATATTCCGTCCGTAATCCGTCCGTAAATATTTTCCGACAGAATTTCGGACGGATTTTATAATTTCCCACGAGGCTTTTTCATACGGGTGCCATTCCGTTCGAAATCCGTCCGAAATGAATTATCCGTCCGAAATCCGTCCGAAATTTTTCCAATTTTCGTCCGAAATCCGTCTGAAATTCTGTCCGAAAATGATGGATTTCTAGTAGTGAAGGTGCTTAGTGCTCTAGAATATTGAGGTTGATCATTTCGATGGATAACTGCCAGAGTCGGTGGTTGAGATGAGTGCTCCTCAGAAGTGCTTTGTCTGGAAGCAGACTCAGCTACTTCCTCATACCTAGTTACTGGATGAACAATATCAGCATTCATATCTGGACCTTCACAAATTATTTCCTCAATCTCCTCAGATGAGTCTATAGATGCTTGAGGTGTTGGAGCAGGAGTTGGATCAGGTTCCCAGTGGACGGGATCTTCTTCATAAATTGAACTAATTAGAGGCAAGACTAGGACATCAACATCAATAAAATATCTGAATTGAGAGAATCCAATTCTTCCTCTAACAATAGGAGTGTCCCTTTTTTCTTTATTACTTAGACCAGAAGAAGATGCTTCTTTGGTACAAGTTATCATATGACTTCTCCAAAAGTCCACTACAACATCCTCAGGTACATTCTCAACAGGTTGAGACATGTAGAAATATATCAGATTTTGATCAACAGAGGCATTAGAATCAACTGGAAGTAAACAAGAGTTGTCAGCTGGCTTCTTGTTAGTATTTCTTTGCTTCTTCAAATCCTTATCCTTGTTCAAGTCTATCAATGGCAGTCTTGGACAAATCATACAAGGTCTCACTCCAATTATTGTATCCTTCAAAGTGTGAAACAGCCAGGTTGGAGGGACAAAGTTAGCAGCTCTAACATATCTAGGCAGCTCAAACTCGACCATCAGATGAGCATACATGATGTGATCCACAACATCAGCAGCTTTGCCATATTTTCTAGGATGTACAAATGTCTTCCATTTTGTTTCTATGTTCAAAATGAAATGTGGTCTCCCATAGGTTCTGGATCTTCTGTACTCAGCAGATTTAGCTTTAACCTTGTAAGGGTCCTGAGTCCAGTTAGGAATAATATGCATGTTGACACCTTCTGTGAAAGGTTTGAAGGGAGGGAATTTGATAAGGTTAGGGTAGATTTTTCTTGGAGGGAATTTTTTTAGTGGAAGGTAAGTGAGAGCAGGTCCAATATGGTTGTATAGATTGGATGGAAGTGGATTGGTCTGCACATAAGGAATGGGTACATGCCATGGGTATTGTGTAGGCTCAATCTCATATTCATACTAAGGGAGAAGGTAAAAAAGTATAGTTGACTTTGGTTCAGGTTCATGTTTATGGTAGAGTATTCTCTAATCTCTCTTGACTTTGGCCCAACTTTCAGCGCCATCATAGAGAACTGAAGGGTCGGTGTATGGAAAGACTATTTTTTGTAATTTGGGAAATGGGGCATCAGGGTTAATCCCTACATCATATTGTTGATTAAACCAGGAATCATCTGCAGAAATGATTGGTTGAAAATGTGGTCTGGTTGGAGATGTTTGTAGTGGTGAGTGGACAGGGGATTGGACAGGTGAGGTTATTTGTTGTTGTGGTTGTGAAGCTTGTGCATTAAGTGAGGGTTGTGTTGATGGTAGTGTGGGAATATACACATCATGGTGAGGTGAAGGTGGTAACATAGAATCAGGTGCAGCAGTAACATTATCCCAATGTTCTAAGCTTTCTACCAAGGCATCTACTGCTAATTGAACATGATCATTAGCAGGGATGTTTACCTCAGAAGTCACAAGTGGCTTTCTGGGTTGTGTAGGAACAGGAATAGCAGCAGCAACAATTTTTTGTTTCTTCAACACAGCACTAATGGGGACATTGTCTTCATCATCCTCATCTTCATTGTGGGACATGGCAACTTTCCTTGTCCTTTTATGAGTATGATTAGGTTGAGGTGCAGCAGCAGAGGACTACCTAATGACAATGCCAGCAACAGGTCTCTTGGAAGCAGCCTTTTTGGCCAAGGTTATTTTTCTTCTTACTGATTTTCTTTTCTGACCAAGTGTCTCAGCATTGTTGAGTTCTATTTGTTCCTCCTTAATCTTCAGCATCTCTTCTTCTTTAGCCATAGCAACCTGAATGTAGGTGCTGAGATTCATGTTAGATATATCCATCTTCCCAAAATTAGCAGCAGACATATCCTTCTCAGTTAGAATTCTTGCTTGCTCTTGAGGAGACTTGGCAGCAACAATGTCATAAATTTGTTGAGATTTGAAGATCTTTGACAGAAGGTGACAAAATGGAATAGCATAGAGCTTCTTCCTGTAAACAACAGCATCCCTGAATTTTCCAAAGAGAATTTTGGGCAAGTTAATTTTGTCCTCAGTGAAGAGATGGTAGAGATAGAACTTGTGCAGAGCTGACAAGTTATCCTTAGACCCAGTCTTGTGAAGAACAACCTTGTTCAGCAACTGATGAAGAATGTGAACCTCATCCTTCATCTCCACTGACTTCTATGAATGATTTCTCACTATATCTTCTCTCATCGGGAAGGCAGCTACCACTTCAGAACCACCAAGGTCCTTCTCCCAAGTACTGGTAAAGACCACTCTTTCTTGAGCGCAGTTGATAGCTTTAGAAATGGTCTTTTCAGAGACCACTACTCTTTTCCTGAGTACCTCAACAGAAATTTCAGTGATTGTTACTTCAGGTTTTCTCCAGAAATCCCTAATTAGGTTAGGGTAGATCGAGACTTTCTCTATGACCAGTCCATCCCAACCAGTAGTAGTGATGTTCTTACTCACATCCAAGTTATATTCTTCCAAAATTCCAAAGTTAAAGTGGTGCTCCACAGCAAGATTCAGCTTGTCCACATTAAAGTTAGAAACAACAGAAGAGGAAGCCATTGTTAAAGTTGAGGTTAGGGTTTGGAAGCAAGAAAGCAGAGAGTTCTTTTGCAAGATAGTTTCATAGACGAAGGTAGTGAAAAGTTTTTCAGAGTGAAGTTCCTTTCTTAAAAAGGTTTCGAATATGAAGAGTTTTCTTTTGAAAATAAATCAAAAGAAAAATAAAATCAAACGTGTGACAGGACATGTCATAAATGGGTAATACGACAAAGGTTTTTTGAAACTGTAAAAAACTATTGATGAGATTCATGGAAATAACTGACTCGGCAGAGAAAATATAAATTGAATTTGCCTTTAAGACAAAATAAATCCATTAAATAACTAGATATATGGACAAGTCCATTCAAAACAAAAGCAAGCATGGACGCGGTATGCATTGGATACGGTATGCAAATGCACTGCACGCGCTTTAAAACATGTAATGGACTTGCAATGTAGTAGACGCACATACATCATATACAAGATTCTCATAGCTGGATGACTTCATCAATCCGCACACAACATATTAAGATGCTTTCTAATAAAGATAAACCTGTCCTCAGCAAGAGGTTTAGTAAAGATATCTGCCCATTGATGGTCAGTATCAACAAATTGTATATCAATAATGCCTTTTTGCACATAATCTCTAATAAAATGATGTTTAATTTCTATATGCTTAGCTCTGGAATGCAAAATTGGATTCTTGGATAGATTAATTGCAGCAGTATTATCACACATAAGTGGAATACCACTTACAAATACATTATAGTCCCCCAGTTAGTGTTTGATCCATAGAAGTTGTGAGCAGCAACTTGCGGCTGAAATATACTCAGCTTCAGTAGTTGATAAGGCAATGGAACTTTGTCTTTTGCTTGACCATGAGACAAGATTAGCTCCAATAAAGTGACATCCTCCACTAGTACTTTTTATTTCAATTCTATCTCCAGCATAGTCAGCCTCACAAAATCAACTAATCTGTAATCACCATTTTTCTTAAAGCACAAACCCAGATTAGTAGTACCTTTTAAATATCTAAATATTCTTTTAACTGCTAATAAATGAGATTCTCTTGGATCAGATTGAAATCGAGCACATAAACATACAATGAACATTATGTCAAGCCTAGATGCGGTGAGATACAAGAGAGAACCTATCATACCTCTATATACCTTTTGGTCTACCTTTTTATCTTTATCATCTTCGTTCAGTATGGACGTGGGATGCATAGGGGTGTTCATTGGTTTTCAATCATCCATCTTGAATTTCTTTAACAATTCCTTTGTGTACTTAGTCTGATGGATGTACACCTCGTCCACTGTTTGTTTAACTTGAAGTCCAAGAAAGAACTTGAGTTCTCCCATCATGCTCATTTCAAATTCTTTCTGCATAAGCTTAGAGAATTATTTGCATAGAGATTCATTAGTAGCACCAAAGATTATCTCATCTACATATATTTGAACAACAATAAAACTGGACTTATCGGATTTTCTAAACAGAATTGTATCAACTTTTCCTCTGTTAAATCCATTGTCCATTAGGAATGAACTTAACCTTTCATACCAAGCTCTAGGAGCTTGTTTCAGGCCGTATAAAGCTTTCTTAAGCTTATATACATGTTCAGGTTGGGCTTCACTTTCAAAACCCGGAGGTTGCATTACATATAGTTCTTCATTAATAAAGCCATTTAAAAACGCACTTTTAACATCCATTTGAAAAAGCATAATATTATGATGTGCAATAAATGAAAGCAAAATCCTAATTGTTTCTAATATAGCAATAGGAGCAAAAGTTTCAGTATAGTCTATACCTTCTTCCTAAGAGTATCCTTGAGCAACTAATCGAGCTTTATTTCTTACCACTTTGCCATTTTCATCAAGCTTGTTTCTGTAGACCCATTTGGTTACAATAACAGATTTGTTCTTTGGTAAAGGCACCATAGTCCAGACATCACTTCTTTCAAACTGGTTTAGCTCTTCTTGCATAGCTAGAATCCAGCCCTCGTCCAGCAAAGCCTCGTCTACTGTCTTTGGTTCTAACTCAGACTAAAGCAGAATCTTCTTCCTCTCTGAAGGTTGATCTGGTTCTTAGCCTATCATTGGGACTTCCAATGATCTGATCTTGTGGATGCTAATTCTTGAAGTACCAAGATCTCTGAACATTATCCTATTGAGAAGTGGAAGTTTCTGACTCTTGTTGTTGTTGAGGGTCGTCCACTTGATCATTAGCTTTGATCTTTGTTGAGTCTCCTGAGATGTTAAGATAAAGATCTGCAAAAGCTTCATCTAGCTCTGATAATTTCTTATCAGGCTGTTTGTCATCAAACTTAACATGTATACATTCTTCTATTACTAAAGTTCTAGAATTGTAAACTTTAAACCCTTTTGATGATTCAGAATATCCTAACAGAATTTCATTATCTACTTTAGCATCAAACTTACCAAGTTGATCTTTAGTATTTAATATATAGTATTTACAACCAAAAGGATGAAAGTAAGATATGTTGGGTTTTCTTAATTTCCACAATTCATAGGGAGTCTTATTCAAGATTGGTCTAATGTATATTCTGTTCTGAATGTAGCAGGCAGTGTTAACAGCTTCAGCCCAGAAGTGTCTAGGGACAAAGTTGTCATTGAGCATTATTCTAGCCATCTCTTGAAGAGATCTATTCTTTCTCTCTACCACACCATTTTGCTGTGGTGTTCTGGGTATTGAGAAGTTGTGAAGAATACCATTTTCTTCACAGTACTTGTGAAATAGCTTATTTTCAAACTCTCCCCCATGGTCACTTCTGATTGAAGTGATACACATGTCTTTTTCATTCTGTACACGTTTGCAGAATATAGAAAAGACCTTGAAAGACTCATCCTTGTGAGCCAGGAACATAACCCATGTCCATCTAGTGTAGTCGTCTACAATGACTAGACCATATTTCTTACCACTGACAAAGGCAATCCTTGTTGGACCAAAGAGATCAAGATGTAGCAACTCTAATGGTCAATTGGTACTAAAACATTCTTAAATTCAAAAGAACCTTTGACTTGTTTTCCCTTTTGACATGCATCACAGAGCATCAGATTTGTACTTAAGGTTTGGTAGCCCTCTCACGAGGTAATGCTTATTTAGCTTTGAAATTAATTTCAAACTTGCATGACCTAGCCTTTTGTGCCAAATCCATCGCTCATCTTCAATGGACACTAGATAAGAGACACTCTGATTTGTGTGGTCCTCCAAGTCAATACAAATTGTTTTTCCTCTTAGCAGTGAATAAAAGTGATCCATCATTCTTTTTGACATCACACATGTTCTTATCAAAAGAAACAGCATATCCACTGTCACATAATTGACTTATGCTCAGAAGATTATATTTTAAACCATTAACTAAAAGAACATTATTAATGGAGGGAAAATGATGTTTACCAATTTCACCTATACCAACGATCTTCCTTTTTTTATTTCCTCCAAATGTAACCTAGTCACCATCTTTGTGTCTAAGGTATTGGAACATACACCTTTCTCCCATCGTGTGACGTGAGCAGCTACTGTCCAAGTACCAAGATGTTTGTTTCTTTCCTATTGTTAACCAAATCTGCTACAGGGATGATCTTATCTTTAGGTACCCAGATTGACTTCGGTCCTTTCTTGTTAGTGGTCACTGATAAGCCACTGGCTTATCTAGTTTTATAGCTAGCGAGGCCATGGTTTTTATGCTAAATGTTTGAGTTTCATCTTGTTTTTGCCCAAATTTGGCTTTAATTATCCTCGAGCAACATTTTGAGTCTCTTAATTAGTTTTTATTATATTTTTATTATTTATGAGTCAAATAAAGCATTTGATGCTACTTTTATTTTCAGGTTAAAAGTCAAGATCAAGGAAACATGAAAAAAGAGAAGAAAGCAAGAAGAAGGAAACTCGAAGATCTCGCCCCGCGAGACAGCGGTCACCTCACGAGCCAGAAGATCAGACTGAGTAGGAACATGCCAACATTCGGCCTCGCCTCACGAGACAGGGCCCGCCTCGTGAGCCATAAGCAGGAAACTTAAAGATCTTTCAGGCTCGCCTCGTGAGCATTGTTCGGCCCACAAACGAGCGCAACCCAGTATCAATGTGAATCAATTTAAATTGAAAGAAGAATTTGGCAATTGATACAAAGTTGGAAGCAACGTACAGAGGCATGAAGTTTCATTGAAGTGCAAGTCCAATGATTGACAAGTCAAGTGCCAATTCAATATGCAAGTGGGCCCATGATCACAAATTTAGGAAATTGGCTTATATCCAAATTAAGGCAAAGTGTGAATTGCAATTGGCAAACCATGGTCAACGTGAAATCAATCTGCAAGTGGGTCCATGATCAATTAAATTCAATGTGGATTTGGTTTTTGACTTCGTCTGCGTGAAGCATTGAAATTAATTGATAAGATTTGGCAATTATAATAAAGGAAAAGATATGATAAGCTTGAAAAAGAGTTAGCCACGTTAAGATTCCTAATTGTATGGGGAAGGGATTTGGCAATATAAAAGGAGGACAGTAGCGCCGTTTGGGGTGCAGTAGCATAGGGTGTAACACCCGGGTGTCGACGAGGGCGAGGAGTGGTCGCCGGTGCAAGAAGGCACGGACAAGGAGCGGCTCCTGGCAAGCTTCTAGACGGAGGGGCACATGAATGAACCGATTACACACCCGAATGAGAGGGATCCTGAGACTGTATAGGTATGGGACTATACAGTTGAAGATGGTTTATAAGAATTGATTGGTACTACCCATGTCAACAAGATGCATCTTCTTTTCGGGAGCCCATCACTTAAGAACTCCGCAGTTAAGTGTGCTTGACTTGGAGTGATTCTGGGATGGGTGACGGGTTTGGGTGGGTGAGGGTGGGGTGGGTGGGGGGGGCGGGGGGGGGGGGGGGGTTGGGGGTGGTTTTGCCCTCCTTAGACTCCCGTGCGTGCTTGCTTGGAGCCATTCTCGGGGGGGCCGGGGGGGGGGGGGGGGGGGAGTAGGGGACAGTCGTCAATCCATAGAGCAGACCATAGTTTAGATTTCTTTTTCTTCCTTGTTTCTCTTGGAGATGCGTCTCCATTACTCTTAGGATTCTTTTCAGTTCTCTTTTCAATTATTTTGTTATGAACGTGATGAGGAGCTAATCCTCTTTCTCTAAGGGAACAATGAAGCCACCTTTGATGGCATACTGAGTTCAAGTAATATTTTCTTATACCCTTGTCACTTTTCTTGTTTCTTAATTCTGATTTGTTTGCGTTAATCATAAAGGCCTGTGGTTAATTAGTCTAGTGCGTTGAGGCTGGGAGGCGATTCGTGCTTAGGACTTGAATTAAGAACACCGTTTGAATATTGCTAGGAATAGAATATGAAAGCGGTGCAATCGCTATAAGGGAACCTAGAACTTAATGAATCTAATTGTGGGTTGAATAGATTGGGAAATTGACAACTTGCAATTGTAGATAATTCCTTTTGAAACTTGGAAGTGACATTAGGATAATTGAGGGTTCCTGGTTGACAAAGAAATTAAATTGAACATTGATGAGTGTGATTTCACCTCATATTTCCTTGACATTTTGCATGCATTTTCATATAGTTTAGGCATATTTAATTTGATTTTTTTGTTAGTTTTTACCTTGGAACGGGTAAGGTGGTTTTGTGGTGCTTGTGTGCAGGAATTGAAGATTAAAATGCTCAGGATCAACCATGATGGAGCTTGCATGAAGATGGAGATTGAAAAGCAAGAAAAATGATCCAAACAGAGTCCATCACGACCATGATCGAGTAGGGCTGAAAAGAAAGAAGGATAAACTCAGAACTGGTCACGGCCAGGCCGTGATAGCCATCATGGCTGTGACATGCCAACTGAACCAGACCCTCACAGGCAGAACTGATCACGGCTAGGTCATGATGGTGGTCACGGCCGTGACAGACCAGCCAGCGAAGCCATCTCTAAGTCAGAACCCATCATGGCTTGGTCGTGACAGGCATCACGGCCGTGACGCGCAATATCTGGAATTTTAAAACCTGATTTGATCTGATTTTGTAATTGCTTGGGATTCAAGTTACCTTACTCTATAAATAGAGCAATTATGCTCAAATTGCCCAACAAGCAGGCAATTCAATGAAGCAACCGGGTAAGTTTCTGGGACAACCTGAAGTGAACCCAAATAATGAACAGTGTAAAACTATGAGTTTAAGGTTGGCTAAGGCCAAGTTAGATAAGCAATTTGTAAAATTTCTAGAGGTCCTTAAGAAATTGTACATTAATGTACCCTTCACTAAGGCGTTACAACAAATGCCCACATATACTAAATTTCTTAAGGACATCTTGTCAAATAAGAGAAAGCTAGAGGACTATGAAACAGTGGCTTTAACTGAGGAGTGCAATGCTTTAATTCAAAATAAATTGCCTCCTAAATTGAAAGATCCAAGTAGTTTCTCTATTCCTTACTTGATTGGTAACACTAGTTTCCGTGACGCGCAATATCTGGAATTTTAAAACCAGATTTGATCTGATTTTGTAATTGCTTGGGATTCAAGTTACCATACTCTATAAATAAAGCAATTAGGCTCGAAAATAGCACCTCTTGACTGCTACCCATAGGCAAAAATTAGGATTTCTCTTCTTCTCAATCTCTTTTCTTCTCTAGGGGTTTCTTTTTATGCTATTGTTAATTAAGAGTGCTATGATCATGGCAATGCTTGAGTATTAGTCTTATTTCTAGGAATTGGGGCTATGCCTAAGATTTGTTTATGTGATGAATTGACGTTTGGTTTCTTGTTAATTTCAATTTTGCTTTCGATTTGATTCTTATTGCTTTAATTACTCATAAATTCGGTGGCCTCTTATTTGCTTGTCGTAGATACATTAGGGACGAACTTAGCGGTGAACTTAGGTATCGGATCTATAGGAATCAAACTTAGGACTTAAATCACGAGAGTTAGAAGCGGTCCTTCGAGGGTTCACTGAATCGTCACAAAGCTTAAAGGGTTCGATTTAAATTCAATTACCACAAGAGTATGGGTTGGTTTAATTCAGCACGGTTCTTGTATCCCGAGAGGGAACATTAACTTCTTCAGGATAAATTCACCTTCAAAGCAATCTTGATTATTAACAAGAGGGATAGTCAGTTTAGTAGCATGAGCAGTCTTGTTGGTAACCTAATTCCTGGAAATCTCCTTTAATTTGAAAACCTCCATATTTGATTTGTTAACTATTTTATTTGATTGCGTTTTAATTACTAGATTTGTTAGTTAACCTGATTTCAAAAACCAAATCTTTTTCTTGTTCAGTTTAATTAGTTTAATAATTAATTGTTATTTAAGATCACGGTCTCTGTGGTTCGATCTTTTTATTACTTGACGACGAAGCCGTACACTTGCGGATTCGAGCCATCAAGTTTTTGGCGTCGTTGCCGGATACTGTGTTTTCTTGAATTTCAATTTAATTTTTAATTGATTTTTCTGAACATTTTTTTTATTTCTTTTTCTTTTTCTAGTATCTATCTCTCGCTTTGCAGGTATTTTTCTCCTTTATGCAAAGATCCCAAAGTCTTGGAAATCTTGTTGAAGTTGACCCCGGGATCGAAAGGACCTTTCATAGACGTGGGAGACTACAAAGACAAAGAGAGAGAGAGGTTGATTCCCACTTCATTCATGACGAATCTACCAGATACCAAACCACTGAAGGACTACGCAACTCCAAATGCTAGGGGTTTGCGAACTGGGATTGCTAGGCCAGAAATTGAGGCGGAGAACTACACTATACTGCCTCAGTTAATTGGCATGATTAGGCAACATCAGTTTGGAGGATTACCCTCGGAGGACCCGACTGATCATGTGGAGATATTCTTGGAATTCACCGATGCAATAAGAATTCAAGGTGCCCCGATTGATGTTATACGCTTGAGGTTATTTCCCTCTCTCTCTAACTGGAAAGGCAAAATCTTGGTTGAAGCAAGTGCCCGCCAATACTCTGTCAACTTGGGACCAACTGGAGCAGGCATTCTTGGAAAAAATCTTTCCTCCATCCAAGACTGCTTACCTACAAACTCAGATCACTGGTTTTTTCCAAAAGGATGGAGAATGCTTATCCGAAGCTTGGGATCGTTATAAATGATTGCTAGAGTCTTGCCCACATCATGGGCTCGAGAGGTGGTTGTTATTGCATACCTTCTACAACGGATTGGATTACTCTTCGAAGTTGTCACTCAACTCCACAGCTGGTGGAGCCTTTATGAATAGACCTCCGACTGAAGCGTTCAATATCATTGAAAACGTAGCCACCAACTATCACCAATGGGGTTCGGAAAGAGGTAATAACCCGAAAAAGCTTTAGGGGGGTAAGTTTGAAATAAATAGTACTGATTTAATTATGTCTAAATTCGACTAATTAAATAAACGCTTTGATAATCTTGAAAAGACTAATGTGAGTTCCATAGGTGCTACTAATGTTGTTTGTGAGATTTGTGGAATGCAGGGACATGACATAATGAATTGCCCACATGGTATGGCTCCAGAGTCCGGTGTTTCGGGGGAACAAGTGAACTCTTATCACAATTTCTATGACACGAACCCGAAGTTGCCAAATTATGCTCCCCCAAATCCTTACAACCAAGTAAGGAAGAATAATCCTCATCTCTCCTATAGGAACTACAACAACACGTTGAACCACGAATTCCATGAAGATCAAGGTAATAGGAAACCCGCATCGGGGTATCCTCAGGTACAAAAGTCTAAACTTGAGTCTCTTATGGAAAATTTTGTTACTACTCAAACTAAGCAGAATGAAGAATTTAGGCAACAAGGTAGGGCAGTTAATGGGGCAATAAAAGAGTTAACATCTAAGGTAGATAACTTAGTCATCCATAACAAGATGTTAGAAACTCAAATTGCCCAACAAGCAGGCAATTCAATGAAGCAACCGGGCAAGTTTCTGGGACAACCTGAAGTGAACCCAAATAATGAACAGTGTAAAGCTATGAGTTTAAGGTTGGCTAAGGCCAAGTTAGATAAGCAATTTGTAAAATTTCTAGAGGTCCTTAAGAAATTGTACATTAATGTACCCTTCACTAAGGCGTTACAACAAATGCCCACATATACTAAATTTCTTAAGGACATATTGTCAAATAAGAGAAAGCTAGAGGACTATGAAACAGTGGCTTTAACTGAGGAGTGCAGTGCTTTAATTCAAAATAAATTGCCTCCTAACTTGAAAGATCCAGGTAGTTTCTCTATTCCTTACTTGATTGGTAACACTAGTTTTCGTGACGCGCAATATCTGGAATTTTAAAACCAGATTTGATCTGATTTTGTAATTGCTTGGGATTCAAGTTACCATACTCTACAAATAGAGCAATTAGGCTCGAAAATAGCACCTCTTGACTGCTACCCATAGGCAAAAATTAGGATTTCTCTTCTTCTCAATCTCTTTTCTTCTCTAGGGTTTTCTTTTTATGCTATATTAATTAAGATTGCTATGATCATGGCAATGCTTAAGTAGTAGTCTTATTTCTAGGAATTGGGGTTATGCCCAAGATTTGTTTATGTGATGAATTGACGTTTGGTTTCTTGTTAATTTCCATTTTGCTTTCGATTTGATTCCTATTGCTTTAATTACTCATAAATTCGGTGGCCACTTATTTGCTTGTCGTAGATACACTAAGGATGAACTTAGCGGTGAACTTAGGTATCGGATCTATAGGAATCAAACTTAGGACTTAAATCACGAGAGTTAGAAGCGGTCCTTCGAGGGTTCATTGAATTATCACAAAGCTTAAAGGGTTCGATTTAAATTCAATTACCACGAGAGTATGGGTTAGTTTAATTGGGTACGGTTCTTGTATTCCGAGAGGGAACATTAAATTCTTCAGGATAAATTCAACTTCAAAGCAATCTTGATTATTAACAAGAGGGGTAGTCAATTTAGTAGCATGAGCAGTCTTGTTGTTAACCCAATTCCTGGAAATCTCCTTTAATTTGAAAACCTCCATATTTGATCTGTTAACGATTTTATTTGATTGCGTTTTAATTACTAGATTTGTTAGTTAACCTAATTTCAAAAACCAAATCTTTTCCAAATATTTTTCTTGTTGATAATTAATAATTAATTGTTATTTAAGATCACGGTCTCTGTGGTTCGATCTTTTTATTAGTTGACGACGAAGCCGTACACTTGTTGATTCGAGCCATCAAACATAGGGATAAGGAGATAAACACTAAGGTAATTTGTTTGATAGGGTAGGTGGATTCGTGACCTTAGAGTTCACTATCATAATCTAAATAATTGATTAGATAACTCTTTTTATCTTGCTTTAATTTGTTATTTGTTTTAGATAACTGATTTATCCCAATAAACTCTCTCATTCTCTCTCATCTTTGACCTGATCAAATATTAGTTATCTTCTTCAAATTTAGATAAATTGGTCACTCAATCCTTGTGTTCGATACTCGGTAATTACTCACCATTTTAATTATTACTTGCTTCTATCCGGTACACTTGCCGGAGCCCATCAGTCACTGGACGACCATGTTTATTATGTACGCATCTAGATGTAACATGCCCAATTTTTCCACACACTTTACAAAAGGTGTTGGACGGGCTTGGTTTAGACTTAGCATGTTGTGCTGGAGCTTTTGAAGCTCTACGATGTATATGTGGTTTTGACTTTCTGTGAGATGCTTCACGCTTCTCTTTGTTATAACCAATGCCAGATTTATCATGAGGTGACCTAAAATACCTTAAAATAAGACTTAGTTTATCTGAGCCACCTATAAGCTTAGACAGGGTGTCTGTCAGATATGTCACATCTTGTTTCAGTTTTGCAACTTCACAAGAAACATTAGGCTCACACTCGATTTTGTCAGTTAGACTGACATTCTCTGATTTAAGTTAGTCATTTTCATCTTTAAGACTTTGTTTTTCCATGCAAACCCTGTCATACTATTTAGACAGTTTAGAAAATTTCTTTTTGAGATTCTTATATTCATGAGACAGAATAGACAAGTCATGCAGTAATTCATCAAATACATCTTGAAGAGTGGACGAGGTAGAATCCATTACCTCAGCATCAGTGTATTTACTTTCTGATGCAATGTCAGCCGTGAGACAAATATTTGCTTCTTCCTCAGATTCATCTTCTTCACCAGATGAAGATAGATCCAGATCCTCCCAAGTAGCCATCAACCCCTTCTTCTTCTTGAAGAACTTCTTTTTGTCCTTCAGATCAGGGCAGTCAGCTTTGAAGTGACCGGGCTTCTTGCATTCGAAGCATAGAGGTGGGCCTTTTTCCTTGGAGTCTGATTTCTCCTTGGAAAACTTTTTATTGAACTGCTTCCTCCTAAAGCCGCCTTTCTTTCTCCACGTGTGTTGAATCTTTCTAGAGATGAAAGATAGTTCATCCTCATCATATCTTTCATCACTGTCTGAAGGGCCTGCTTCATCTGAAGATTCCTTAGCTTTAAGAACTTTTGATGAACTTGCCTTTTTTGCTTTTAGAGCAATAGACTTTCCTTTTCTGGAGTTATCTTCTGCATTGAGTTCAAGTTCATGAACCTTAATAGAATCAAGAAGTTCCTCCAAGGTGAGAGTATTGAGGTTCTTTGCTTCCTGAATAGCAGTGACCTTAGGTCTTCACTGTTTATGCAAGCTCCTCAAAATCTTTGACATGATCTCTATTTTCATAAGTTTTTCCAAGAGATCTAAGACTGTTGGTGATGGTTTGGAATCTTCCAAACATTTGATCTATAGTTTCATGTTCAACCATTTTAAATAGCTCATACTGATGAACCAGCATGCTTATCTTTGATTCTTTGACTTGGGATGACCATTCATGAGCTAGGGCAAGAGTATCCCATATTTCCTTAGCAGTGTTACAACTATGGACTTTATCATGCTCAAATCAGGTGATAGCACACATCAAGTAGTGCTTAGCTTTCAGATTGAGTTGATGTTGACTTTTATGCTCTTGAGTCCATTGAGCTCTAGGAATAGCATCTCTAGCATCACCTCTTGGCTCAGTGTAGCCAGTTTCAATCAACTCCCAGATATCCACATTTTATGCATCAAGAAAAGCCATAATTCTCTTTTTCCAGTAGTCATAATCACTACCATCAAAGAGAGGAGGTCTGTTGATTGCTTGTCCTTCTGTATCCATACTTGTTGGATCGTACTCCCTCAGCACTTGTTAGACGCTCAACCCTTTCGAGGCTGAGCTCTGATACCAACTGAAGTTGACACAGGCAAACACAAGAAGGCGGGGTTGAATTGTGTTTGTTAATAATTTTCGAAAATAACATTTTAAAGATATTTTCTCAAGCAGAAGATAAAGCAAGGCACACACGCAGAAAAAAACTTTTGAAAGATTAACAAAAATCAAGTTCAAAACCCCACAGTTAGAATAAATAAAAACTATAAAAGGAAAGGGTTAGAAGAATGACACAAGTATTTTATCCCGGTTCACTCTCTTCCAACCAAGAGCTACGTCCAGTCCCTTCTACTTAAAGGTTTTCTCCATTATTCTTCAAATATATTACAAGTATTCAACATCTCTTCAGGCTACAAGTAGTCTTTCTCTACCAAGCCTCTTCAGGCTCTAACTTTAACTAAGAGATTGTTTTTTATGATCTGCTTACTCACTATATGTGAGGATATTAAAGTTTAAGATCAAATGAATATTACAGAGATATTCAAGCTAAAGAAGAACACAGACTATTGCACTTGAAAGATTATTGAAATGTTAATTGTAAATTGGCAAAAAAGTGCTTCTTCAATAGACATGGTAGTCTATTTATAGTGAGCTTCATCTTTTCTTGAAAATCATCAAAGGACTTGAATAAACTTCCTGTTTAGAGATATCATTTAATGCATGAGATCCGTTGAGTCTGATAGCTTGATTTTCTTCTAAGAAATGAGCTTTTGGTTATCATTTTTCCTTAAAGTAGAGAGTCACAACTCTGTTCATGTAAAAGTTGATTTCTGATCGATCCTTCTTTGTGTGTATCTCAGTTTTCCAGCTACAAATATGTCAAAGAACATAGTTTGTTCTTCTCAATTGTACTATGTTTCTCTTGCCAAGAAACAAAGCATTAAGGAATGTAAAAATAGTACAAAAGACAAACATTCTGTTGAATTAAATATACAATCATTTGAAATAAATAAGTGTTGAATAGACGGACTAGCATTTATATCACAGGATGCGCTAGTCTTTGAACGCACAAGCTTATTAGGTAAAGAATATGGATTGATTTTGAAGCTGCATCTACAGGTTTTGTCTTGCTATAAGTCTTTGGACCTGCTTATTTCTTAGCTTGTTTTAGTGATCTCATCTACTCATCAGAAAACAGTAAGATTTAGGTTCTCGTCCATATATATATATATATATATATATATATATATATATATATATATATATATTTTAATACCCTGTCTACTAAGTCATAGCGATAGTGAGAGTTTTACCAAACTGTTTAGATATCTCGTCTACGGATTAAACAAGGAATTTGATTTAATTCCAAGTGTAGACAAGGAAACACTCCAAAGTTTTCCCGACTTAAATAAATTTGAGCGTTCCTGCAAACTAGATAAGACTTGTTAGATCTCAAACGAAACTTTATCGTGCAAATTTAGTTCTTTTGTTAACATCAAAACACAGATTATTAAACTAAAAGCACTTTGGTTCCAACATTGTATTGAGATGTCAACCTTATTTTAATTTAATTAATAAAGGTAAATGTACATTTGTTTTCTAACTTTACACTAAAGTCAATTAGTGGAGCTTAATCCTTGATTTTAAGATACAATTTAATGTAATATGTTAGAGTTCATCTCCATGTTTCCGCCATTTATCATAGGCTAAAATACAATTTTTGGTCCTTCATCTTTTGATGAAAATTTGTTTTGGTCCTTCATCTTTCAAACATCACCTAAAATGGTCATTTTCGTCATCTCCCTTCCATATGTTGATGGAAATTGCTTGTGGCAGCTAACACCATGGACTCATCCTACATGGTTGGATAACTTAAACTATATCATTTCCCATCTATCAAAAGTATGTCCTTTATTTTATTTTATTTTATTTTACAAATTTTAAGAATCAAAATGTTGAGGGAAATTTTGCTTGGTACGTGCTGGGAAAACTCAAATATCATGTTGCAAAAGGGAAGGAAAGAGGAAGACTTTGTCCATTGCAGAGGATTGGAAGAAGACAAAGGTAGAGTGGTACCATTTCATTTGGTCATTAGTGAAGGTACGTTCACGCATTTTTTCCCCATATTTTTGTTGTTTCTGTTGGGTTGCATGTGGTTGACGTGATGGGATTTGTGTGGGTAATGGTGGGGAATAAGTATTTTAAGTTTGTGGGTTTTATTTTATTGGGGAAAAGGGCATTTTGACTCTGTTCTTTTGGTCCCATGCTTGTGTGAGTTTGAGAATTAGGCTGAGGGTTTGATGGTCCCATTTTTATAAATCATTGTTGGGTTTTGATGGGACTCCGGCAAATGTACCAGATCGAAGCAAGTAATAAAACACGGTAAGTAATTACTGAGATAGAACACAGGGATTGGGATACCAATTATACCAAATTTAAAGGAAATAGCAACAATTTGACCAAGTCAACTATCAGAGGTGGTTGAGAGAAAAAGAGTTATCTAACAATTATCAAATATCAAGTATCAAAGAATAGAGTAAACAAATCTAGATTCAGTTATGGCTTGAGATCTAAGGTCTCGAATCCACCTGCCCAATCATGCATACTACCCAAGTGATTATCTTATTATCCCTAAGTTCAATTTTTTTGCCAACCCAGGAACCCTAAGTTATCCTAATGTCTCTGTCGAGCACAAAAGGAAACACCTACACATGCAAATTGCCTATATCTTTATTCAACAACTCACAAGTTAGATTCATTAAACTCTTGGTTCCCTATATCGGTTGTACCAATCTCCTACTCTATCTCTAGCAGTGCTCAATCAGTGTTCCTAACCCAAGTCCTAAAGCACGAATATATTCTCAAACTCATCGCGCTTGACTAGTTAACCATTGACCCTTTTGATTAACTCGATAAATTCAGAATTAGGAAACAAGAATTAAGAGAAAGGAATAAGAAAAACACCACTTGAATTACTATGCCGTCATGAGCAGATTCATCATTCCCTCATAAAGAGGATTAGTTCCTCATAGAAGTCATAATCAAATCAAGAGAGAAGAAAGTCATTACAATTGAAATAAAACCTAAGAAAAACTAAGGGAGACGCAGCTCCAAGAGAAACAAGAAAAATATATCTAAAACTAGGATCCCTAATCCGCTCCAAAACAAGCTATTTATAAAATTTTGGATTAGCGCCCGCTCACGGGGAGAACAGGTGCTCATGGGGCAGGCACTTGATTTTGGCTCCCTTCTGAGTTTGAATGCTCGCGAGGCGAGGACTGTCTCGCGGGGAGAGACAAAGCAGTTTCATAACTCTGTAGTTTGGCTCACGAGGCGAGCCTGGAGGTTTGCAATCTTTATCAGTTCCAACTCTGGCTCGGGGAGTGAGCAGTGTCTCGCGAGGTGAGACACTTCTTTTGTCCTTTAGCTTGTTTTCTTCAAGTTTTCTTGCTTCCTCGACCTTCACTTTTAACCTGAAAAATAAAAGTAGCATTAGAATGCTTTATTGACTCAAAAATAACCAAAATCTCCTAAAAATTACCTAAATGACTAAAAACATTGCTTAGGGGCAAAGGAAGCCAAATTTGAGTAATTAGTGAGGTTAAATCGCTCGAATGGCATAAAAACCTTAGCCTTTCTAGCTGTAAAACTAGATAAGCTAGAGGCTTATCAGGTTTCTGACATAATGGTGTTGGTTTCGTTGTCGTTTGTTCATTTTTGTAGCATTCACTTTCTGTGATTGCTGACACAATGGATGATTATTTTTAAATTGGGATTCATCATTGGGGGGGGGGGGGGTCTGAAAGTGAATGGAATTTTGACCCCTATGGGTGGTCATATTTTGAGGTTCTGGACATCCTCAAGGAGATGGGTTACCGCTGTGTTGAGTCAATGTGGTACGACCTTGGTGGGAAGTTGTTGAATGTGGGTTTGAAGGAACTGATAGATGATAAGGGTGCAATTGAAATAGACATACTAAGTAGATGTCATGGGAAGGTTGAGTTGTACATGGTGCACCCTGTATCCCAATCTGAAATTGTCTAGTTACTTCCAGTTCCAGAAGCACAACCTGATTGCAATGAGCCTGCTGTTGAGGCAGAGGGTCCAGTTTTAGTGGAGGAGGTTGTTGATGCTAATCTGTTTACTGGGTTGGATGACATTTTAGAACCTGGTGAGGCTCACATTGATGGTGAAGCTCAAGTTAATCAAGTTCAGAGTGCAGTTACATATGAGGTACCAATTGTTAAGACTGCACAACAAGGTGATGCTCAAACTGATCAGGTTCAGAGTGCAGTCCATGATGAGGTTGAAGATGTGTAGACCGCACAACATGACGAGGTTCCAATTGTTCAGACTGCACAACATTGTGGGGTTGAAGATGTCCAGACTGCACAACATGATGAGGTTCCAATTGTTGTTGGAGAACCTGCTCAAGTGGTAGAGGAAACCGTAATAAAACCGAAGAAAAAACTAGTAGATCAAAGGCTGTGAAACCTGCTGAGACAGTCATAATGTCAAGAAGGAAGAAAGGAGCGGATGAGCATGCTGGTACCATGGCTGCACAAAAAGGAAATGCCATGCCTGCACAACCTATTGGTCTTGGCAGTGATACCGACAGTGAAGACCTATCTTATGTAGCTGATGATATTGTGGGTGGCGGTGATGACAGTGGAGACTATGAGGATCTTGTCAGTGAAGAAGAGGTAGGTCCCTTAGAGGAAGAACAAGAGGTAGATTATCTATTTGAATGTGGGGAAGACGGTGATGATAGTGCAGCTAATATAAGATTTAGTGATGAGGATGAAGAGACAAATGATGCTGCAGTGGTACAGGAATGAAGAGAGGAAGGACTACAAGTGCTGAGACTAGTAGACCAAAGAGGAGAACAAGTAGACCAAAGTCTAGTGTCCCTGCACAAACTGCTGCTGCACAGACCAATGAGCAGAATCGTGTAGGGAATGGGTTTTCAGATGCAGAATACAACTCTGAGGAGTTAGATAGTGGAGCTGATTCAGATGAGTGGTGATACACTTCCAAGGTCCAAGTATCCAGTGGTATGAAGTAACATAAAGGTGTTGTTGCTTTTTTTAAGGTGGGACTGGAGAACGTTGGTATGAAGTAAGGCATATCAACATGCTTGGTGACAGATTCTCACTCGACTTGCAAGCCAAATATTGCAACTGCAGGAAATGGATGCTTACAGGCATTCCATGTGTACATGCCATTTGTTGAATGAATTTCATCAATCTCAACCAGGAAAATTACATTGAAGTCTAATACAACAAAGGGATGTATCAAGAATGCTACCAACCCATAATTTACTCAACAAACAATCAGAACCAGTGGACTGTAACTGAATACACGGATGTGCAGCCACCTCCAAAGAGAAAGATGTCAGGGAGGCCCAAAAAGGAGAGGAACAAGGAGCCTGGAGAGTCTTGTAGCAGTGAAAATAGAGTGAGAAGAAATGATTGTTTGGTAAATGTAGAAGGTGTGGGTAGCCAGGACACAACAAAAAAAATGCCCCTTAGACCCTGGTTCAACCCTTAAACCAATTGACACCCAAACCCAACCATCTACACAAGCCCAAGCCCAAGCCCAACCAGCAACTCAAGCCCCCTCTGTTGCTGCTACTCGAGCCCCATGTTGCTGCAACCCAACCCCCTCTGTTGTTGTATCTGCAAGGCAACCAGAAAACCCACCAACAGTTATGAGGTCAAAATTGAATATCAAGAAGCTAGAGATCCCAGCAGGGCAGTAAAGATGGGCACAATAGTGATATGCTTTTTTGTTGGTTTTTGTCAATTTAGAATTATTGGTATAATGGTTTAAGGGTAGTTTTCGGTGTTTGGTAACTGATGTTGTTTACTTATTTGGACAAGTTTGTTTGTTAATTATGACTATGTTTCATTTCAATGCTATGATATGAGTATCAATATTAGTATGTTTCCATTCAATTTATCTTCTCAAGTACAAACACAAGAACAAATTAAACCAACTAAAGTTCTAATAGTCATGTAACCAACACGGATTTGCCATTAATTTAAAACACCAACTAAATACATCTTCAATCTTAAAAGACATAAAATACACCAAACTACTTAAAGTACATATGAGATGATTGACCCTTGTACAAGATACACATCATAGCTACAATTATCAGAAACATCAAATAGCAATAAAGGATGAACATCTTTAACCATCTCCTAGTGTAGCTCAATGAGTTCTGCAAAATCACAATCCTTCTCCATTGTCTCATAATGAGCATATATTTTTCATCCACGGTTTCTTCAGTGTGCCAACAAAAGAAACCACAGCCAATATCTTTTACCCCTTTATGCAATCGAAAAGGTTCAAGAATCAAGAATGAGAACAAGACTTTTAAGGGACGAAAGAGAAACAAGCAATAAATTACGATGTAGTTCATGCAACCCCAGAACCTTCTCCCCGGGTTCCTAGTCCTGCCACTGGTGAGCAACACCGCAATGTCAGGACAGTTGCACGTAGGAGGCCAGTTGCTTGCGTCACTAAGGAAAGAACTCCAAAAATCCATGTTTGTTGTTGGGTTTGCCCTATACTTGTGCGAAATCGAAGCTCCATCCATGGTGGTTGTTGAGAATGAAGGACCCCTAATTTAAAGAATTGGGGGAGAATGAGATTTTTTTAATTTGGGAAAGAATGACCCAACGGTAACATTCAAATCAGACACCACAATATGGATTTTTTTGCAATGTCATGCGCCACTGAGGGGGGTTTACGTCCATGTCACAAGATTCTCATGGAGTTTGGAAGGAAGATGATGGAAATGACCATTTTGGGTAACGTTTGAAAGATAAAAGACTGAAACTAATCTTTTAAAAGATAAAGGGCTAAAATAAATTTTTACCAAAAGATAAAGGACCAAAAAGGTATTTTAGCGTTTATCATATATTCCGCAAGACATAAACGTGGGATATCCCAAATTGTCTATCCATGCTTTTTATATATCTATCACATAACTCCACTTGATATATTAACGATTTTTTTAACATGTGCAACCTTGCATATGTTAAGGAATCAAAAATAGAAATATTGTATTGGAAATAGTCGCTTTTAAACTTTTAAGAAATTGAATACACAACTTTCAATATAATATTTATATTTTTTTATTTCTTAACATATGCAAGGTTGCACAAATTAAAAAAATTGATATATTAATGATATATTTAGTACGCGTCTCCAATGAGTAGTATTATGAGCCGAGATCAAGGAGTATTTAAGTGATTTTACAATGTAGTTGATGGTGGATGGAATAACTCATGTCTTCCTTGTGCGGCAAGTGACGGAGAGGAACTATTTACCTACAAAGCAAAAGTGTATAAAAAATATCAACAATGTTATTTGTACACTTGAAATTTGACAACTCTAGGACACCTGGTTAGTCAAGTTCAAAATCATGGTTAATGAGTACACATGTACCTATATATATAATTTGTTAATTGACAATTTGGTTAATGATGTATAATATTTTGGTTAATGAAATTTAGTTGATAGTTAATGAGTTATCCAATCTTGGTATACCCGTTAACCAAACTCAATATGACATTTACCATGATTTTGAACGTTATTAACCAGGTATATCAGGTGTCAATTTTTCAAGTGGACAAATAACAAAACTGAAAAATATGGATACATTTCTAAAGAGAGTCTCTCTCTAATTAATGACCTAGACAAAGGCTAAAATCCTTTGAGGAAATGTGAATAATCAAAGAGCTTATTTTCAATTAACTTAGTGCCTTCTTCTAACACATTCACTTGGACTCAAGAGAGTGATTTGAATTATATTAGAATAATTCCCCTTAAGAACAATAGTACTTTAGTCAAAGGGATGACAGTGAATATTGCTAGTTGGTACCGTGAAACCCTGTTTCTAGCTAGATGTCTAATTAATTTAGTCTTGAATTGGCAAAGTTTTTTTTTTTTTTTTGACGGAACCTGACATAGTTTGTATTTGTTTAATTGCTACTTCCATTTTGCTTTATTTACTTTGCCTTTCAATTTAGGTTCCTTTATTTTCTTATATTAATTATTTTTCCATAAAAATCGTTTGTCTAGTTAATTAGGATTTAGGTGGTATAATATCTCTTTCGATCATTATAGGAAAGATATCTCACTCATCACTTATTTATTATAATGGCTCATGCACTTTTAGTAATCTACTTGATATAGCTAACAACAATAAATAGTCTTCTTTTGTAATGATGATACATGAAGTGATAAAATAGAGAAAATGTTTGAAATAACTAAAGTAGAGAAAATGTGATTAAATGTGTGTTTTCTTGATTTATTATCTTAAAAAGAAGCCATGTAAGAATTATTTTTTGATTTCCCATGATATCTCACGTGCAACTGTAAAGACTAATCGCTCGAACCGGATAAGATCATAAGGAGTTCTCCCTCAACAGTTTTAACATTGATGCATCCCATGGGGCTTGAATTCAGCCATGTAAGAATTATGAATGACTATTGCTTTATTGTTTTTTATTGAGTGATTATTTGTTATCAGTGACTCTCCAGTAAAAGGATCAGGGTTCATGAAATGTACATGAAAGTGTCATACTGATAAGCCCTTTGCCCCTTGAATAACTTGTTTCTAGAATTACCATTATAATCAATCAATCATTAATGTGCAGGGGGATGGGCTAATATTACTAGGGATGGCAAGAAATTGAATTTATCACTTTCAATTTGCAAAGTATCATCAAAACGAACTTTCTTGTATGCATTAGGAAGCAAACAAAACAATCAAAACAATCAAAATCCTAGTGCCTAACCAAAATTTTTGGCAATATGTTCTTCAACAAGAAATGGAAAAATAAGATATTTTCCGTGTAATTTTATCAATCACCAAATGAAACCAATTCTTGGTTTCTCCTAGGGCCACCTAACTAGCTGCAAGCTGTAACAGCAGCATCTGGTATATGAACAAATACAATAGAGAAAGGAGAAACAATTATTGGGTTTGATGAGTTTACATATATAGGCTCCAAAGAAGGAATGTCCCCATCTGAGTTTACTGTGAGAGTTTTTCCATTTAATACCATGATTTGGCTATGTATATTCCCATCGTGTGGAGTTAGATGGTACTCTTCTCTTGCTGTTTCTGTTGCATGAAGGAAAGGTAGCTCCATTACTTTTGAATGATCAGACATTTTTCTGTGCCACAAACTCTTGGTGCTGTTCAAGGTCACTTCGGCTTCAACGGTCGTGCTGCTGTCCAGGTTGATCAGTAGTATTGTGATTCCTTTCTGCAAGATAAGAGTATTAAATCAGATTTCACAAATACTATATATGCACTTGATAATTATTGTGACGCAAAATTTCACTCACCGATTGCTTTGCACAGTGTGCATAAGCTCTTATCTTGTTTGTCCCAGAGAAGCTAGTTGATAGTACATGTCTTCCCATGAGTTGATGCCAAAGAAGAGCACTGCAAAGAAGAAAACATAATACAACAAAAAGGTTATAATCCTCACCATGAAATTATGGATCTTCTTGAAATGGTGTTCCCTTAATAAAGCCTTCTATTCAATTATTATTTTTTGTTTGAGATTCCCTGTATATATCCGGAAATCACATTGGACTCTGACTAATCCAAGTCAATCCGAGAAGACCCATTTAAAGTGCCTACTTTTTTAATCCACAAGACTCGAACGTGAGATCTTGTTTTAGGAGAACCAGGCTCCTTTGCACTTGGACAAACCAATGTTGGTTTTTGTTCAATTATTCTATTGGATTGTAAATGGGGTCATTTACAAAGTAGCCAAAAAATGAACATAGCACATGTTGGTTTACATCAGCTCGGAAAAATGACACATTCTTTCTGAACCGAAGAATGGCACACTAATGCAGAATCATGTCAGTCCATAAAGATGCTGCTCATTCTTCAACATGGGAGTTGTGAATTGAAAAATGCATGTCTTGTTTGCAAATTTGCTTTTTGATTTTTCCCAATTCATGATTTAAGCAAAGAAAATGCAACTATGAAGTTCAATATTGAGCACCTATAGTAGTCTGGATTTGGCAGGAAATTAGTAGTATTGAGTAAACATGGGAGTTGTGAATTGAAAAATCCATGTCTTGTTTGCAAATTTGCTTTTTGATTTTTCCCAATTCATGATTTAAGCAAAGAAAATGTAACTATGAAGTTCAATATTGAGCACCTATAGTAGTCTGGATTTGGCAGGAAATTAGTAGTATTGAGTAAACCATAGTTTCCTCCTATAAAGCTCTGTCTGCAATACGTTTTAGTGTCATAAGCAGCTGACATACCAAGCTGATCCAAATACCTGTTTGTGATATGCTAACATTAGTAATAGTTTTAAGGAACCCTCAATGGTATATACATCACAGGAGGATTACCACTGTTAAATGTGCTTGGATCTCACTCCCAAAAGCTAGCTCAAAGGATGAGGGTGCCCAAGCATATATAAGCTGGGTTCAATTCCCACATTGCCTGCAAAATCCGACTTTGATACCAAGTTAAATGTGCTTGGATCTCACTCCCAAAATCTAGCTCAAAGGATGAGGGTGCCCAAGCATATATAAGCATTGCACAGCCCAGGAACCTTGACAATGTGGGACACAAATGCAAATTCAATAACCACTAACCAGAAACTGTAGACAAATGCATCAGATACAAGATGGTGGCCGCTATTGTACGCGCCTCCGGACTCACCAACCCATGCTGTTGCTGAGGTTCCTAAACTTTCAAGTATATTTTTGAGGTCTCTAAATGTGCTTGCCTCTCCATCAAGATAGGAAGGATTAAGAATTTTTTCTACAAGGTGCTCATCAACTCCTGTATAAAAGATGTAGCTTTCAAATATAATCAAATTCATGGAAATTGGGAGAACCTAATGAATATTAGCCTGTTTGGTGAAAGGTACCTGGTCCAAGGTTATAAATGTGGTGGGAGACCACATCCAAACATTTACCAGATTTGCTTATAAATTCTTTGAACCAATTTGCATCAAAGAAACCTCCAGGCGCAATGACTAGTGGCTTAGGATCAATATCTTTATATGCATTCTGAACTATGTCTCCTAAAGCAGCTAGATCAGAAGCATATTGGTCTGCAGCAATACTAGTTCCAACTCCATTTCCACTCAATTCATTGCCTGCCAATAAAAAGAGCTCAATGTAGTTAGGCCCCGTTTGGATAGCGTAGCTTACAGCCTATTAGAGCTTCTCTGTTCTTATAAGTGCTTTTATCTAGAAAAACAATGTTTGGATAAGCTTAAATAAGTAACTTATTGACTCCAAAAAGTTGTTTTTAGCTTATTTTGAGAAGTCAGTTTGATGGGCTTATTGAAAAACCTTGTGTCAAATAGTCAGAGCTTATTCAGGAAGTTGTTTTGCATATTTTATAGATTCTAAAAGTGCTTTTTTGAGTTTGTATCCAAATTCTAAACACTAATTTGAAAGGAGCTTATGACATAAAAGCTTATCATATAAGTCATTTTTATATAAGCGCTTAAATAAGTTGCTTACCCAAATGGGACCTTAGTCCACATACACAGGCTCTCAAGCAAGAAGAACTTCCTTCATCATGCCTTGTTATAGATAGATTAGTTAATTCTAGAGGGACATTGCCCATTTTTCTTCCTTTAGCTAAAAGTATTCGTGAAGACAACTAGACAAGTAGACAACATATTTATATCAACATTAAAGCTTGTGTTCCGTTTGATAAAGATCGTTTCCGACTTCAGTATTTTGGCATTTGTGATAAGGGCAGCATATACTTACCAAGTTCCCATCCATAAATGCTGTAGTTCTTTCTGACAGTGTAACGAATAAACGATTCAGCATTGGTGTAGTTCCAAGGTCCAACTGCAGAACCAGATTTTATAGTTTTTCCAGCAAGAGCATTTAATCCAAAGATAATCTTAGCCCTGAAACAAGCAGTTTAGTAATGCTAACTTGTTAAACACAGTTTCCAAGTCAACAAGGTGATTCTGCATATCCCTAAACGCACGCGCGCGCGCACATACAATAAGGAGAACTGAATTTTACCCTGCTTTTTCAAAAAAGTTGTTAAGCTCATCCCATCTATGCATTGGGAGGCACCCTTGTGTGAAACCAAACATTTCAGAAGTGTTAGCAACAAAAGGAGTACAGGGTTGTTGATCATCTTCAGTCTCATATGTGACCTTATCTTGCAAACTGCCACCTAATCTAAGTTTCAAAGGTGAAAAGGCTGCAAAACATTCAAAAGAAATCAATAATACCTTGTTTAGCTCTCAAAGCAATCGTCTGATTAAAGTAGTGAAAGAAGTAAATTGCTTCCATTTATGATAATTATAGAGATGCAAAATTCTTTCTTACCTTTCACTGCGTTCAACAAAATCTTGTTGTCAAGATCCTGCATGAGATGATAATTAAAAGATATAAATTCTCTCTTACCTTCACAAACTCTATAAGATATACTCCTATAACAATTAATTAATTAAAGAAAACAAGAAATTAAACATTTGGAAAACATAAAAAAAAAAGGTATATACTTATTATACTATATACTATTATCTCATCATTATGAGGTGGTAAAACAATCAACTTGATCTCCACAAACAATGAGTAGATAATGGCACATTTTTAAAAAACAATAAAATAAAACATAATTTTTTTTAAGGGAATTATTTGCAGCTCAGCCAAGAGATCTGAAAACAAGGATTGGAAAAAAAATCATTAAACATAAAATGGATTTAGAACATAAAAAATAAATAAATAAGTAGCAAAAAAAAATTAAACCATTTCTAGTTGTGTTATCTTGGAACAATTTGCAGCAGTGAGACATTCTTAAACAACAACAAAAAAACCTTAGGAGATTCAAAAACCATTTCTGGACAAAGAGAAAAGCAACAATACCAGATTGAGAAGAGATGCAAGACCCCAACTGCATCTCCCATAGTCACATTTCTCAGGGGGCCACCAGTCCAAAGTTGCACACACAAAATCATCATCAATATTTCCAATCACAGATCTCCCATTAATGACAACACTCCCTTTCACAGTTGCACCACCCTCTTCTCTTACATTCTGTGTGTTCACAAGAATGAAGCTGAAGCTTGCAAAGTGCAACAACACCCATAAGCACAGACCCAGATGATTAATCCTATAACCCATTTTCAGAACAACCCAAATTCAAGATCTTTGGCTGTATTCATTATTGGGAGAGGAAGCCATTGAGGTGGAAGGTTATGGCTTTACTGCTGAGTCACAAGCCCCAGAGACAGTGATGTAAAGAAGTTGGCAACTACAATGCACAACTGTTTTTTTCTTTCTTTCTTTGTTTTTTTGTTTTTTTGGAAAGGTTAAACATGATTTTAATAAAAAAAACAAAACAAAAAACGAAGTGTTTGATCAGTGACAAGTTAAAAAGTGATTTTCCCTCTAAGCTATAAAAAATAGCTTTTATATTGGATTAAAAATTTTATATAATATTTTATATCAAACTTATTTTTAAAATGAAAACATTCAAACATAAATTATTTTATTTTAAATTCAATTTTAATCAAATCAATTTTATAAAATCATTTTCATTCAAAATCACTTTTATCAAAGATTTATCCAAAGAAACACAGCTAACTTACAAAATGCTTATAATGTGAATGGAGCTGCCTCTGAAAATTGCACCCTGAGGTATAATTACGGTGAAAATAACAAATATATAATTAAAATTCAATCAAAAACAGAAGCATCTATATTTTATGTTTTTTGTTGACTCAACACTTCATGTGAAGATGGGAGCCCATAGATTTGGATCTTACATTATAAACATAAGAATGGATCCCCTACCTTAAGTATCGGATTGGAGTGCAATTTATTTTAGCCGAATCCATTCCATAGGCCTTGGTCAAGAAATTATTAAGGAAAGGTAAAATTATTTAGGCGGTTTGACAACACACTAAACTACTTTATAAGCTATTCAACTAATTTTTTTAACCAAATAAAATAAAATAGTGGAGCTGTTTGTTAAAAATAAAAATAAAAAACTAAACTCTTTTTTTACTGGAAAAAAAAACTCTTATTTGATAAGGTAGTAGTGATAATTAAGAAAATAAGTTGTATAATTTTTCCCAATTTTGCTCATGTGAGTTCAGTGGTGGTCATGTCCAGGGCCCCATTTTTTAAGAGGCATCAGATAGTATGCAAAATTTATTTAGGATATATAAATATTAAATAAAATTTTTACATAATTAATTCCTTATTATTAAAAAATAATTGTTTCAAAAAATTGACAATAGAATGATAGAAGATAATATAACAAGTGTATTTGTGTATATTAAATTATCTTTAGCATATGTGTGCTGCTAGTGGAATTAGAAAAAGTTTGCAAAATAAATAAATAAATGTGTATTAATGTAGCTATAGAAATAGTAAAAGGTTTGACTTAGAAAATATAGATAATCTGGATTTGCAAATGCTATTGTTAGTGTTGAAAAAATTGCGGATGAAATGGAGATTGAATGTATGTTTGTTCAAAAACGTCAAATTCGTAAGAAAAAAAACACTAATGGAAATCCCTCTCAATGCGCAGAATCAAACCTTGAGCATGTTGAGGAGTCTTTTAGGATCCACTATTCTTTGTACATTGTTGATCAAGCAGTTAGCTCACTTAATAGAATATTTGAGTAGTATATATAGCATGCATGAGGGAGTTTTATGGTTTTTTGTTTAGTGTCGAAATGCTTAGATCATTCTCTGATAAAGACTTAAAATTATGTTTCAGACATCTTGAAACTTATCTAAAACATGATAATTCCTATGATCTTGATGGTGAAATCCTATTTGAAGAATTAATTAAAAGTTTTTAGAGAGGTTTTAACAATTGAATCAAAATCAAATTTTATGACACCGAGTTCTTTGAAGACGGTTAATTATTTTCCTAATGCATGCACAGCTTATAGAATAATATTAACTATCTCCGTTACTGTTGCATCAACTGAGAGAAGTTTTTCTAAATTGAAATTTTTAAAATCTTATTTGCAATATATTATGTCACAGGATAGATTAATAGTTTTGCTTTGATTTCTATCAAAAATGACATTTTTTATTATGAACGAATTATTAATAATTTGGAAATAAGTTAAAAATGCAAGGAAAATAATATTAAAATGATTATGAGGGTATTATTTTTTCAATTCGTGTAGAGCACCCAAAATCTCATGACCGACCCTGAATGAGTTTCCAAAAACAACAAATTTTTATCATCTTGTAATTAATACTCTTATTTTCACCCTTAATGTCAAATAATCCTAAAATAAACTCACATTTTCCACTCTCAATAATAATAATAATAATAAGTTTATATATTTTTAATTATTATATATTATATATGTAATAAAGATACATGAGCATCGTCATTTACGTCATTTTACACATATCAATTATTTAGTGAACTAATATTATCAAACATTCCCAATACAATCAGCTATTTTCTTAATTTTCACCTAGCTAGCTAGCTTTTCAATTCTCAATTAGCTTTTCAGTTAGTTAAGACAAATAGAGCCTTAATAGTTTGGGATTTAAAAAATATTTGTTAATTTTCTTTTCTTCTTTTTTTTAATACAAAAGGAAGAGAAAAGAAAAAAATAAACTAAGTAACTATACGAGCAAGGGAAGCCTATTTTCTTTTTGATTAACTAATTAGTAACACGTGCATTATACATATTTTTTCAAAAAATTGTATTTTGTGTTTAAAATATATTTTTGAAACCTAATTAACATGTTATAGAATACAAATTTAGCATGTTATGAATTTAAATTCTTAAATTTGTCAACATTTTATTTTAAAGTGATGAAACAATTAGTTTAATGAGACTACGTATTAAAGCACTGTATATATTAATTATTAGAGAACAATCTTCAGAATCTTTTCAACATTCTATTTAATATTTTTTTTTTATTGAGTGAAGTTTATGTAGAACACACGGATAGAGAGTGGATCCATATGATTTAGAAATATTAAAGAGAGTGTTAAAAAAGAGTGGATTACTCTCATGTTTGTTAATTATTATTAACTTTTATACATAATTAATTAAAATTATAATATGATTTAAATCAAGGAAGATGGTAATTTACAGACATCTAAAACAACTATCAAGAAAATAATGGTATGTTAATTTGCTTTGTTTTCCGCTTTCTATTTTTATTTTCTATTTTCATTAATAATTACAAAAATATCACATTATTTTCATTATGTTTTTTGTTTCCAAAGATTCGTACATGAGACAGTAAAAATAATAAAAAATTATTTTCAGTGTTTTTTATATAAATTTTCAAAAATAAAAAAGTAAAATAAAAAAATGTGATATTTTTATAATTATTTTTAAAAACAGTAAATGAAAATAGAAAAAAAAATACACATCCTAACTTATTCGAAAACTGATTAAGCGAATAAAATGAGAAGTCGTTGATATGGAATTGAATAAGAAAACCTCCCAAATCCCAATGATAATATTGATTAATGATATATTATAAAATAAGAAAGAAAATTAAGACGCACTAACACTGTTGGTAGTTAACAAAAAATAAAAGCTGGCTAAGGAAAAAGGAATTATGCTGTTAATTAACAAAGAACGAAAAAATAAGTGGAGAGTAAAAAAAATAAAAATAAGTTTGTTATGTTTTTAGCGGAAAATAACATCATAAGTATTTAAAGAAGAACACATAAAGTTTTCATATAATTTATTTAAAATATTAATTAAAGGAGAGTTATTTAATGAGAATTAAAACAATTTTAATAATGTTACCAAAAAAATTATTATTGAGACGTTTTTCTAAATATTGAAATGGTTAATAAATAAAAATAGAATATTGTATTAAAAACTAATGTATCTAATATATTAAAATTTTAAAAGTTATAATTTTTAATAAAAATTTCATCTTTTTATTTCTTAAAAAATATTCAATATATTCTTTAATGAGGAGATTATTATTTAGAATGATTGTGAAGATTTATAATTAGGCAAAGAGTTTAGTTTTGATATACTGTCAATATCAAAGAGTAACCGTTAAGGAAGAGTATTAGCTAAGGAATAAAAAAATATTTTGAAAACTAATTTTTTTGAGTTTTTAAAATTAAATATACAACTTCTCAATAAAAAAAAATCTTTAGCTTAGTCAAAATAGTGATATGACTTGAATAGTGATTATAAATTGCGGACAATCCTCACCTCGCGAATTAGCTTTCAGAGTTGAGTTAAACATATTCACGTTTTAGACCTGAATAATAATTGTTCCGTCCAAATATCTCAAGTGGGAGATACTCGGCCGGAGAAGGTTTTGTGGAAGTGTTTTGGGATTAGCTTGACAGAATCGGGATTCTGTTCCTACGTATCCAAATGGGAATCAAAGCAAACGTAGTTCTAAATGAGGGGGTTGGACCCCTATTTATAGAGATGTTTTAGTGTAACAGTTTGGGTAGGACTATTATTGAGATCCTATTTGTTAGGATCGGATTGTTATTGCCGTTAGACAATGATAAGGATATCTCTCCGAGTTATGCGGAGAGATATTTGGACCAGCGAGATATTCGACCCAGTCAGTTGTGGCTGGATAGCTCGGGGCCGAGGTATCTTCATCCGTGGCTTGCTAGGGAATAGGCCCGAGTAGTTATCCTCGGGTGTCAAGTGTATTAATAGGTCTTCGGCTTTATGGGAGTTCGGGTCACGGCCCACTTGCAAGAATGAGCTCGGTCGTATTGACAATCATCGACCTTATATCTTCGGCCAGTACACAAGCCCCCGAGCTCCGAGCTTAACTAAGCGAAAGAGCTGACAAGTAATAAACCGAGCTTATTCTTCGGCCATGTAGACTTCCGTATTCCCAGCTGTCATTTCAACCGAACCTTTCCTCATGTCAGAGAAGGCAATCATTCCCCCTAATCCTTCTGCGGCACGCTACAGGTGAGTAACCCTAGAGTTCCGCGCCCATTTAATGAGGGGAAAATCAAAAGTCGCGCCTTTGGGACTCATGAAACGTGGGCCGTTGATCGTATCCACTGCAGCAGCTATAAATATCTCTTCTCACTCCAACTCACCTCCACCTTGCCTATCTTCCTTCGTCCTTCATCTTTGTCTTTCAAGTCTCTGCCATCATTCTCCTATCTGTCACTCTTCAGGTACGCCCAGTCTTCTTCCACCTTTCGTGCTTCTAAGTTTATTTTTTGTTTCCAGATATGAGTTCGTCCGAGTCTTTTGAGTCGAACACCTCGCCTCTGGTTGAGCGCGAGGTTTCCCCCATTGGGGGCTCTCCTTCCACTTCTGTTCCTTCACAGGAACTGAACATCGGACAGGTGGAACCGTCCTCCTCCAGGTCGTCCTCCACTGAGTCTGATTCTTCTGGGTCCGACTCTCCCTCCCCCCAGGTTTCCAAACCCGCCGCTCGCAAACAACGCCTCAGGGTTTCAAAAGACCATGTTCCCGATATTACCCTTCCTGGGTATACCTGGGTTAAAGGCGAAGTTGGGACTTATTTTTCTGACTTTCAGACTTCAGAGTCAATTGCTCGTCTTCAGTCCCAGATTAATGTCTCGGCGTCTGGAGATGAATCCGATTTTATTTGTTCCCCATGCTCGGGTACTGAGTATGTCTTTCTTAGGGCTCGTCCTTCGGAGCCCCCTTTCACATATATGTATAAAACACTATTTGCCCAGCTGCGCGTGTCTCTTCCTTTCACCGAGTTTGAGTGTGACGTTCTGAGAACCATGAACGTCGCACCTACTCAGCTCCATCCCAACAGTTGAGCTTTTATGAAAGCCTTTCAAATTCTGTGTAAATACATCGGGATGGAGCCCACTACTCCCAAATTTTAGTACTTTTACCAAACAAGGTTTGGTGAGAAAACGGGATGGATTTCCCTTAATGGGCTGAACCGAAGAGGACTGATTAGTTTATATACATCATCGTATAAAGACTTCAAGGTCGGCTTCTTCCGAGTTCGCCCCTCGGGCTATCACTCTTCCCATTTCTTTGATGAAAATAGATGCGCCAAGCTTCCTTTATACTGGCAATCATCTCCCACCAAATTTGTCGGTTTTGAATACCAATCCCTTCCTGCCGAGGATAGATGGGATATAGACATATTAGAAAAACTTCCTCGACCTCTCCATTGTGGACGTCTTCTGAAACTCCCCTTCTCATCCACCCCGAGAACCAACCTTAAAAGTAAGTGTTCGGCTTTTTAGTTTTCAGCTATTTTATGTATGTGTTCCTGTACTAACAATTTTTCTTTTTGGCAGTCATTATGGGGAAATTCGACTTCTCCAAGCTTTTAAAATCTGCTGCGAAAGAGGGTCAGGGTCCCTCCACGACCGAGAAGAAGAAGAAAAGACTTCCTCCGGCCACTGCTAAGGCCTCTGCCAAGGGGGCTTCATCATTCGCCCCTCACAAAAGAAAGAGGGTAGAGGTAGTAATTGACGCCGAAGATTCTTCCCCTCTTCGCTCAAGTCCCCCACACCCTACCACTCACGAGACGGGAACTGTGGGGCAAGAAGAACAACTTCCTCCTTCTACCGAGGTGAAGTGGTACAACACTTCTCTAAAAGCAGGGACCTCATCCCTCTGGGTCGAAGACTTCAACCCCTTTCCTTCGTTTGACTCGAACTTCCTAAAGCCCGCTGATCTCCGATTAATCGGGCAACAAGGGGCTCAGTCTAGCATGGAGGCCCTCTCGGCCTACTGCATCCGAGCTGCCGCTCTAGCCCGCTTTTGCAGTCGAGATTTGGTGGAGATCGAGAGGAAATCCCGGCATCTGGAAGCTGAACTTTCTTCTATTGAGAAGCTGAAGGGGGATTTTGCCCGGACCTCCGCGGAGCGTGATGAGTTGGCCAAAGCCAACAATCTCCTGAGCACTACCATTACCGAGCTTAACGGCCAGAACTCCGAGCTTAACTCCCAAGCAAAATTTGCTGAGGAGAATAGAGCTCGGGCTGAAGAGGGCAGAGCTCACGCTGAAGAAGAGCTCAAGAAGGCTCAAGCTGAAATCGAGGAACTTAAAGCTGCCCTGGAGGCCGAGTCCAAGGCCAGGATGGAGATCCAGGAAGATCTAAAAGAGGCCACTGACTGCATTCTAGTCGAGCATCGGAAAGGTTTTGAAAAGGCCATTGCTCAAGTTGAAATTCTCGCTCCGGGGGTTGATATCTCGGGGGCCGATGTGAATAAGGAGGTGCAAAATGGGGAACTTGTTCCCATCATTCCCGAGGAGGAGGAAGAGGAGGTGGAAGGGGTGGAGGATTCTCCCGAGGATCACATCGATGCCGCAGAGGGTCATAGGGACGAGTAACTGTACTCTTTGTATTATCGATTTTTGTATCCCTTGTAACGGGCTTTTGCCCTTGTAACTTTGGTTAATGAAAATTCTTCCACCATTTTTATGACTTCCTGTTCCTCTTGTAGCTTTTGTTTGGCCGAGATATTCTTCGAAATATTTTTATATTCCGATGTTGTGTTCTGCTTGTTTAAACAAGACCTCGACTAAGGCCGAGATATTCTGCCATCCGTATCAAAAACGGATAGTTGTTATCACACGTGAAATACATGATTCACGCTTTGCATATGTGGTCATACATTATGTGCTTTGGAAACCGCAATGGGTTCATGCAATTACTGCTTTTTGCTGAGTTTCGAGATTTGTTTTTTCAACAAACCTTTTCCCAGCGCAGATTTTTTCCTTTCCAACGTCTCTCCCCCCTTATAAATAGGGTTGTTTCACTGCTTCACTTATTCATTCTTCATTCTTTTCCACCAGCCAAATTCGTCCTCTTTCGACCCGAGTAGTTTTATAATAGTGTTAGGGGTTTACGCTCCTCTCTCCCAGTTAACATCCTTTTTCACGCTTTCAAGACGTCAAAAAGGATGTAAGTGGGAGATGGGATCCAGAATTCCTTTTATGATTTAATCCTTCAAAAAGGATGTTAACTTGGAGAACAGCAGTCTTCGGGAGTGGCGAAAGGGGTAGAGGCCGTCTACTCCCGGAGCGGGCCGAGCACCTCATCGTCCAGCTTTCTCAGGGGGAAGTGATTACTTTCCCCCTCGAGGGAAAGTCGTGGCGTCCGATTGGGGGGACTACTGGCCAACTGGTCTCGCCCCTGCTCTAATTGGGGGAACTACTGGCCAGCCGGGCGGGCCTTGTTTTCAATTTCAGCTATGTATTTAAGTCGTAGTACCTTCTAGTACTCGACTCGTACCTTGTTTTTACTTTCGGCATTGTACTCGGTTTCATTAAAAAACTTTAATGGCTCGAACTCGACCTTTAGATCAAAATTTTGTTCTTCTTACTGCTCGCATTCTATTTCACTTAAATAATTTCGAAAGCTGGAACTCGGCCTTCAGGCTCAAACTTGACCTTAAAAATTTAATGGCTCGTACTCGGCCTTCAGGCTCAAACTTGGCCTTTAACAATTTAATTGGCTCGAACTCAGCCTTCAGGCTCAAACTTGGCCTTAAAAATTTAATTGGCTCGAACTCGACCTTCAGGCTCAAACTTGGCCTTAAAAATTTAATGGCTCGTACTCGGCCTTCAGGCTCAAACTTGGCCTTTAACAATTTAATTGGCTCGAACTCGGCCTTCAGGCTCAAACTTGGCCTTAAAAATTTAATGGCTCGTACTCGGCCTTCAGGCTCAAACTTGGCCTTTAACAATTTAATTGGCTCGAACTCGGGCCTTGGGGCTCGGACTTGGCCTTTAACAATTTAATTGGCTCGAACTCGGCCTTCAGGCTCAAACTTGGCCTTAAAAATTTAATGGCTCGTACTCGGCCTTCAGGCTCAAACTTGGCCTTTAATTTAATTGGCTTGAACTCGGCCTTCAGGCTCAAACTTGGCCTTTAACAATTTAATTGGCTCGAACTCGACCTTCAGGCTCAAACTTGGCCTTTAACAATTTAATGGCTGGTACTTTCGGTCTTGGTGCTCAAACTTGGCCTTTAACAATTTAATTGGCTCGAACTTCGGTCTTGAGGCTCAAACTTGGCCTTTAACAATTTAATTGGCTCGAACTCGGCCTTCAGGCTCAAACTTGGCCTTAAAAATTTAATGGCTTGTACTCGGCCTTCAGGCTCAAACTTGACCTTTAACAATTTCATTGGCTCGAACTCGGTCTTCAGACTCAAACTTGGCCTTCAACAATTTAATTTTTGCGGAATAAACACATCGGCAAATTAAGAAGATAGAACAATGTCCATAATAAATTTTTTTATTGAATAAAAAGGAAGTCTGCGGTGTGCCTCGTTAAAACCTTCTCGGTCAAAACCCTTTTTGGGACAAAATACCGAGGTAGGAAAAAGAGTACATCACCTGACTATATACATCAACTATAATAAAATTTTAAATGCGAAGCATTCCAAGTTCTCGGGATAGGCTTCCCTGACAATTCTTCTAACCTATATGCTCCGTTTCCCACGTTTTCTACCACTCGGAATGGCCCTCCCCGGTTTGTTGTTAGCTTGCCTTCCGTATGATTCCTCCTTGCTTCTCCTTTCATCCTCGGCACCAAGTCTCCGCGTAGGAAACTCCTCGATTTTAGTTTTGAATTATACCTCCGAGTAGCTCTTTGCTTGCAGGCTTCCTCCCTGATTTTAGCCTCCTCTCTGATTTCCTCCACCAAGTCAAGTTCGACCCTTAAGTTGCTTTCATTCTCATTCTGCTCATGTTGCATACGTCGGAAAGACGGCTCACCAACCTCAACTGGGATCATGGCGTCTGCATTCCATATGTCGGCTGAAGGGTGTTTCTTGAGTAGTGGATTGAGGCGTGCAGTGGTAGGCCCGAGAGGATACTCGGCAACTCTTCTTCCCAAGCTCCTTTGGCTTTTCCCACTCTCTTCTTCAGTTCTCCGAGAATGACCTTGTTGGCCGCCTCGGCTTGCCCATTGGTCTGGGGATGTTCTACCGATGTGACATGGTGTTTAACACCAAGATTGACGTATAATTCTCGCAATGTCTTATCTATAAACTGCCTTCCGTTATCAGTGACTATTGCAAAGGGAATTTCGTGCCTACAGATGAGGCTTTTCCACACAAACTTTTGTCACTTCTCGGCGGTAATTTTCGCCAAAGGCTCTGCTTCAATCCATTTTGTGAAGTAGTCCACTGCTACCAAGAGAAATTTGACTTGACATTTGGCTCACGAGGGAATGGCCCGGTATATCCATCCCCACATAGCAAAGGGCCAAGGCGAGTTTAATGTGTGAAGCTCTTCGGGTGGGGTACGACTTATATTGGAAAATCTTTGGCACTCATCAGATTGTTTTGTCCACTCGATGCAATCTGCTCGGATGGTAGGCCAATAGTACCCTGCTCGGACTACCTTGGAGGCCATTGATCTGCCCCCGCAGTGAAAACCACAGATTCCTCTGTGAACGTCTTCCATGACATATTTTGGCTGTGCCTTTGTCAGACATTTTAACAACGGTACCGAGAATCCCCGTTTATACAATTCTCCGGAAAGCGATAGCAAAGTGACTTGCTCTCGAGCCCGATCTTCCGGCCTCGGCGTGATCTCAGGGCGAGTTTATGAAGATAAATACTCCCATATGGGTGTCATCCACTCTCGGTCAGCCCAGTCGTTGGCCATCACCTCTCCAATCGTGATACTCGGTTCATTGAGGGTTTCTTGAATAATTGTTCTATGATGGCCCGGTTTCTTCGTACTGGCCAATTTGGATAGCAGATCGGCCTGAGTATTTTCTTCTCTGGGAATGTGTTCAATAGAGAATTTCTCAAAGCTGGAAATTAGCTGATTGACTTTACATAAATACCTGGTGAGCTGAGGCTCTTTCGCTTGGTACCCCCCAGAGATTTGTCCTGTGACTAGCTGTGAATCACTTCGGCATCTAACAGCCTTTGCCCCCATTTCCTTAGCCAGCATTAACCCTGCTATCAAGGCTTCATATTCGGCTTGGTTGTTTGAGGTTTTGAACTCAAACTTTAATGACTGTTCCAGGATCAGCTCTCCCGGGACTTCCAGTATTACCCCAGCTCCACTGCCTCTGACATTCGAGGATCCATCCACATACAAATTCCACCATATATCCTCGGTTATCGACAGCGGATTGAGCTCGGCTACGAAGTCGGATATACATTGAGCTTTCAGAGGACCTCTCAACTCGTATTTCAGACCGAACTCGGATAACTCCACCGACCAAGCAATCATACGGCCCGCCAACTCGGGTTTTTTGAGAATCATGACCGGGTGATCGGTTTTGACAATCACCTGGTGACTCTGGAAATACGGACGCAATCGCCGAGTTGCAGTTACCAGGGCCAAAACCAGCTTTTCTATGACTTGATACCGGGTTTCGGCATCATGAAGGACCCTGCTGATGAAGTACACCGGCATTTGAACTTTCTCTACTTCTTGTACAATGACCGCACTGATGGCGTACTAGGTGGCTGACATGTATAAGTATAATTCTTTCCCTGGGATAGGTCGAGTTAATATCGATGGTGAAGACAAAAAGGTCTTGAAACCGACGAAGGCCTTCTCGCATTCCTCGGTCCACGTGAAGGTTTGAGGCCTCTTCAATAATCTAAAGAAAGACCGAGCTTTCTCTGCCGATCTGGGGAGAAACCGAGATAATGATGCCAGCCGCCCTGCGAGTCGTTGCACTTCTTTAATATTTTGTGGGCTTCGCATCTCAATCACAGCTCGACATTTATCAGGATTGGCCTCAATTCCCCGGCGTGTCAACATAAAACCGAGGAATTTTCCACCCTGAACACCGAAAACACACTTTTTCGGATTCAACCTCATATTATACTTTCTCAGCTGCTGAAAAATTTCCTCCAAATCTTTCAGGTGGTTGTTGTGGTCATCAGATTTTACGACCATATCATCCACATACACCTCCATAGTCCTTCCGATCTGTTTTTCGAACACCCTGTCCATGAGCCTTTGGTAGGTAGCTCCAGCATTTTTCAATCCGAATGGCATTACCCGGTAACAATAATTCGAGCCTTCAGTTATGAAAGTTGTTTTCTCCTCATCTGGGGGATACATTCGGATCTGGTTGTACCCCGAGTATGCATCCAAGAAGCTCAAAATTCTGTACCCGGAGGCACCATCCACCAACCTATCAGTACTCGGTAAAGGATAAGAATCCTTTGGACAAGCTTTATTTAAGTTTGTGTAATCAGTGCACATGCGCCACTTGCCATTTACTTTTTTGACCAGAACCACGTTGGCTAGCCAAGTAGTGTATTCTACTTCTCGAATAAAGTTGGCTTTAACCAACTTCATTGTTTCCTCTTCCACCACTTTTCTCCTTTCCTCACCAAGTCTCCTTTTCCTTTGAGCTACTGGTTTTGCCTCAGGGCAGATTGCCAGTTTGTGGCATAAGAATTCGGGGTCAATCCCCGGCATGTCTGATGTGGTCCAGACGAACAAATCGGCGTTGCTGCGGAGCACTTCCTTTATTTTCTTTTTTAAATTCGGCTCAAGTTGACCGTCGAGCTTGGTGCACTTGATCGGGCGTGATCCGAGCTGGAACTTCTCTAACTCCTCAATAGGTTGTGGCCGTTGTTCCTGCATATCCATTCTCGGGTCTAGTTCAACGAGTTAACGAGAATTCACAGACTTGTCTTTTCCCCTGTCTAGTGTTCTTGCAAGTGTAGATTTGAGTTTGCTTACACGCAAACTATCAAAGATAAGCCTTGTTTGGCCATTTTCGATCAGCCCGGACAGCAACTATGTCTCCCGAGTTGGAAGGGAACTTCATTGTGAGGTGGGGAGTAGAGACCACAGACTTCTAACTTCGTTCAAAGAGGGTCTTCGATCGGGATATTGTACGATGTTCTTTGCATTAACCAACACGTACACGATCATGATAGTCTTGGACGCTTTGCCATCCCCAAAAGTAGTTAGGAGGTCAATGTATCATCGGGTATCCACTGTTCCCGAGCAAAGCCGAGCAAGCTTCTTGTCGTATGGTTGAATAGATTTTTCCGGGATCCGGAAGCTTACTGGAATGTTGAATAGTATAAAATATCAGTGAGCTCCCCAGTCGACGAGATTTCTCTTGGCCGAGAAGTTGTCCAATTGCCTTGTGATTACTATAGGGTCGTCTGATTAGGATCCACCCCCAAGAAGTCTTCGTCGAGAAAAAGATAATCGGTGGGGAAATCTTGGGGGCTTGCCGATCTATGAGTTGACGGCCGAATGGCCGTTGGTGTTTCCTCCGAGCTGAACTCGTCGTGCCTCCTCCCGCAAATCCACCGAAATAGTGTTTATCACACCTCGGACAGTATTATCCTCCTCTCGCCTTTCATTCCGATCTTCCTTGGTTTCTGTTCTTTCATTATTTTGTCGACGTCGCCCCTTCTCGGGCTTTGGCCACCTCCTCTTCTTCTACTCCCCTTACGCCCCTCACCATCGTTGTGATTTCTCCGAACGAAATTATTGAGATGGCCAGCCCGCACCAACTCTTCAATCTTGTCCCTGCAGACCCAACACTCCTCGGTGGTATGCCCGTAGTTACGATGGTACCGAGCAATGTTTCTGTCGATCGGCATTAGGGGCGTGTGGCGCGATTGGGGAGCTGCAAAAGTTCTCGTGTTGTAAGCTTCCTCAAACACCCGAGCTCGGTTGGTGTTAAGGGGGTATAGTGCTCATACTTCGGTCCCCATGTAAATGCTCGGATGTGCTTTTGAACTTCGCTTATCACCTCCATCCCTCCTCTTCTCTCTCCCTTCTCGTCAATCGAGAATCATCGGTTCTTTCCACTTTTCTTAGATTCTTCAATTTCCTCCATATTGATGAATCCGGCAGCTTTCTCCTTAACTCATCCATATTGGTTGGAGGTTTTAGGACTGGGTGTCCGGAAAAAGGGCCAGGCCGTAACCGGTCGAGGAATAGTATGCGGTGCGACATCGGCCTTTGAGATTCGGATGAGGATAGTCTCTTTCTTGAACCTGGCCATAAAATCACCACGAGAGACTCGTTCTTTTCTTGCTTAAAGTTTACCAACGATCTGGAGGGTTTTTTGATGAGCTCGGCTCGTAGCAAACTGAGCATTGAACTTAGTCATGAATGTGTCAAAGGAGTCAACTGACGCTGGTGGTAGCTGGGTATACCAGCTCAACGCAGCATCTTGCAGAGTAGTTGGAAAGACTTTACACATGACAGCATCATCGTCGATAAAGAGGTACATTTGAGTAGTGAAAGCATCCAAGTGACGCTCCGGGTCCGATGTGCCATCATACCTGTCAATGTTTATAGGTTTGTAGTTGGCTGGTAGAGGAACCTCCATGATGGCATCGGTGAAGGGATGTCTTGGCCTCACTCCGCACGCCCTTTCATTAGGCCTATTTGCAGAAGTGAAAGTTCGAGGGCACCTTAGGAAATTCCCCCTCGTCTGCTCGGTCAACCTGATGAGAAACCCGGGGTGGTTGGCCTCCCTCTCTGCGCGTGTTTCTGGATCCTTCATTCTCGGCTGTCCGGCGTTCTCTCTCATGAGGAGAAGAGGCGGACCTTTCTCTGCTCTGCTCTCGTTCACGACGGCTGTTCTGCCGCCAAAACTCCTCATTCTCCCTTCTCAGCATTACCACTTGTGCGAGGAGTTCTTGGATAATGGGATTGTCGGTCGTCATAGCCGGGTTTATGGACCGTTCCCCATTATCCCCGTTGTTGGCATTCTCTGGCTCCTCTCTCCTGCAGTTTCCGCTCCTTGTCCTCACCATTATTTGTGGTATGAGAAAATTTTGCTTCGATCCCCACATACGGCGCCAAATGTTAAGGCCCAAATATCTCAGTGGGAGATACTCGTAGGAGAAGGTTTTGTGGAAGTGTTTTGGGATTAGCTTGAGCGAGAATCGGGATTACGCCTCCTACGTATCCAAATGGGAATCAAAGCAAACATAGTTCTAAGTGAGGGGGTTGGACCCCTATTTATAGAGATGTTTTAGTGTAACAGTTTGGGTAGGACTATTATTGAGATCCTATTTGTTAGGATCGGATTGTTGTTGCCGTTAGACAATGATAAGGATATCTCTCCGAGTTATGCGGAGAGATATTTGGACCAACGAGATATTCGGCCGGTCGGTTGTGGGTGGATAGCTCGGGCCAGGGTATCTTTATTAGTGGCTGCTTTGGAATAGGCCGGTAGTTATTCTCGGGTGTCAAGTGTATTAATAGGTCTTGGCTTTATGGGAGTTCGGGTCACGGCCACTTGCGAGAATAAGGCTCCGGTCGTATTAATGATCATCGCGCTATATCTTGGTAGGTCTGATAATGATGTACAAAATAAGAATACCCTTTCTATAAAATCTTGGCATGGAGTGAAGAAATTTTTGAATTTTGAAAATAATTAAGGGATCATTTTTTCTGGTGAGTAATCAATATAGCTTTAGAATAACGTGATGTTGGTTGGTGGTGGTGGTAAGAATCTGCTTTACTTGAAGGAAAGTATAAAGATAGCTGGTTTGTAGACAAAGAAAGTCACTGTCTTTTTAGCTTTTAAAGCCCAACTGAAAACAACACCGTGACCAGTGACCAGTGACCAGTGACCAGTGACCATACAAACAAAGTTGGTTCTTCTGTCGTTTGCTTTTGTGGAGTATACCTTAGCCTGACTCATATTGAACTTGGCACCAAAAATGGCCTAAAGAATAAAGATATAATTCCAGATTTAGCCATCCAGCTAGGCATAACTATATAAATGTGATTTTTACTTTTGAACTGATTTGTATGTGAGTTTAATTTTTGTATACTGTGAATATGAAATTATTCTATAGTTTTTAAGATGATTATATTTTTTACGATGTGATAATTTATAATTAATCCATAATATAAAAAAATTCGTTACATCAATTTTGCATAACAATTAAATGATTTGCATATAATATTTTTCCCATTTATTTATCACTATTGAAGTAATTAATAATTGTTTGAAAATGTCATCTGTAATGACATATGATAGCTTATGGGTGGAGCAATGTCAGTAGCTGACAATGAATTGGACTTGGAATGAATTAAGGGGGAGGATATGAAGGCTTAACTTGGTGACATTGTGATGGGGTAACCATTGATAATGGAAGCTGACTTTAATTTCACCCTACTGCCTATCTATTAGGGGTTGCACTTTCGAAATTGTCATATCCAGTCATATTGTATATACGCATTTTAAAAATACACCATAAAAATAAAGGGACACTGTGGCGTTCAAAAATATTATCTCTTTTGTAATAGGGTGACCAACATACATGCTCTATCAAAGGAAGGGCAGCAACCCTACATGGGTTGAGATCTTGGTTGAGACTGGGTTGTCCTTCAATTCAGATTCGGGTCATTGGCATGGTCCAGGTCCGTGACGTAGAACAATAGTTATTTTTTAAAAGTTGTTATTAATCTTTCAAATGTTTAGAAAATTTAATTATAGACTCTTATTGTTTATATTCTATCAGGGCCATTTTAGAAGAATATTTAGCAATATACTTTTTACATGTTTTTTTTAAGGAGAATGTTGACGTAAGCAATAGTTAAGAAATTGAGCAAAGAAAAAATTTATTGGAAAGTGATGTATTTAATATTTGGAGAAATGATACACTTGATTTTTCAATTAATTTTTTTTAGATATTTCAATCAATGCCCTTAGAATACTTGGTTTGTTAGACCCATTTTTTAATACATTTTTTCATTAAATTATATCTTATACTTTAAAAAAAAAAATTATATTTTAAGGTGAGTGTGGGATATAATCCAATAAAATATTATACTAAAGAGTAGTTTTATATAATAGCATTCTCTTGCACATTTCCCTGCCGGATTGGGGAAGCTAAACATGAACAAAGGAAGGTCTGCATCGTAGGCTTGAAAACAATTGGTGAGACAAAATGAGGTTTCTTTGAAAGGAGACAACAAGAGAAATAGAATTTCAACATTAGTACATGATTGTGACCCCTAATGTTTTGTATTGGTATCGGTATGTGAATGCTTGTTATTGAACGTTGTTGCTATTGTTCCATTTTAACGAAAGACCAAAGAGAAGAGGTTAATTATAAACTCATTGTTGATGGTTGTATGATTTGGACAAACAAATAAAATAAAAAAATCTTGGATATTGGAGGGTAAAAGCCGGCCCAAGACTTCTGCGTCGTGACAGTTTGGGCTTGAGCTGCTTTAGTTTTCTTTTGGTCCAATTGTTTTTTCATTACTCATTTGAAAAATTGATGAGAGATAATATCAACAAAAAAAAAAATTGACGAGAGATACTGCATTGAGAAATATCCTCCAGCATCAACGTCTGTTGGTTCAAGTGATATGGAGCTTTATTCCAACTCTTGTGAATGAAAAAAAATAGGCACTGAGAGAATTTCACTTCCTTAAAGAAGTTTTTCCAACTCAACTCGAATTAAACAGAATCTTTGGATATTGGGAATCTCAGACAAAAAAGAAATGTCCAACAACGTAAAAATAAAAACAGAAACCAGAAGAAATGAATGTTATCACCAAAATGTTATCCCCAAATGTTATATGTGTTAAGCACTTTATCAATACTTAAATAAAATTAAATTTCACCACTTCTTTTGTCTGCTTTTTTTTGTCACTCCATTTAATAGTAGACCTTGCTGGATTGTTAACTTTGATCGGGTTAGCTTGATATAGATTTCTTTATCTGTTTTCATAATTATGATAGCAATGTTCATTATATATATAAAAAAAGGCTAAACTATATTTTTTATTTTTATTTTAGGTTTCAATTTGATCTTTCTTTATTTTTGTTCGTTTTGGCCCCTTATCTTTATTTTAGGTTTTAATGTGACTCTTTCCGTTTAAAATGTGGTATGAAGAGGATCAAATTGATATAACTTTTGTAAAATAAAGGATCATTTTGGAACAAAAATAATAGGGGAACAATTTTGGAACCAAAAAATGGACCACATTGGTTTAACTTTTGCAAAATGAAGGACCATTTTGGAAAAATAAATAAAAGAGGACCAGCATTGGTATAACTTCGAAAAATAAGGGACTATTCTGGAACAAAAAATAAAAGGGGACCAAATTGAAACCTAAAATAAAAATAAGGGACCAAAAGTATAATTTATCCTAAAAAATATTCTAAGCACATTTTAATATATATTCTTATTACTTTTTAGTTGTTTTCCAAATTAATATATTATTTCATCTAATTAAAAAAATATAGTTACTTTATTTAAGTTTATTGTAATTCCTAAAAAAATTTGGTACAACTTTTCTTCTCAACAACAATAAACATTAAGAGAGGTATATAGCCAGCCGTTGTTATTGCAAGTAAATAACACATAGGAATTTGAAGAAGGAACAAGGACCAATTGCATAAGTATCAACCATAATTTTATTATCAAATGCTACTAATTAAAATGCCACTTGAAAGAAAGAAGAATGATTTTACTCAGTTACTTTAATTTATTGTGAAGATGGGGCAAGGACTCCAGTCAGTCCACCACCAGCACAAGCACTTTTGAGGAGAAACTCTGGAAACAATGGGTTCATTGGGAAAATGATAGGCCAACAATCATGGTTGATTCTTGTGACAGCCATGCAACAATGAGGGTCAAGAAAACCAAACCCTCCACTAAGTGCTCCATAAATTCCCACAAGACAATATTCATTATTATTTATTAATTGTGACCAACACTTTGCAGCTTTGGGCCCCTGTTGCAATGTTGGCAATATCCTTGGAATCTTGGTCACATGATTTGTGATGAGATGATACCCTTTTTTGCTAGCACAACCATTTAGGAGCCACTTAGGTAGAGGTAACAATTTAAACAAACAATCACCTGCAATTGCAATGATGGCTTTGCAACAACGTACAGTTAGATACCTCATGTCACCCCAAAAAAGAGTGTTATATAACCCTGATATACATGATTCTATGCCTGAAAGGCACCCCCCATATATTTCACTTTGCTGATGATAGGGTAACAAACCTGCACCTTCCAACACAACCTTGTTTATATTAAGATAACCAAATTGGGTATTTGTTGGAACTACTAACCCACTAGAATGAGCACAAATTGTTTTGAGTAATGGAGGGAAGAATGGGTGAAAGGGGAACATTATAGGCCAACAAGCATTGTTTAATTCTACAGTGAGATTGCAACAAGTTGGGCTTATTGCTTTGAATTGCCCATTGAAAAGTGAACCATGAATCTGCATGAGACATTTTGGTTTTTGTTCCAAATGTGACCAACATTTTTGTAGTTCTTTGCTGGGTGGGAGTGGAATGAACCCCATTACTAGTTGTGAGTTTAATTCTGCAGTATACATAATAATTGTAAACAACAATATAATTTTATTTGAGAATTTGAATGCCATGGTTTTAAGCTAGAAGACAGAGAACCTTATGAATGATGATTGTGAGAGCAAAGGTATAGGTTTTTATATGCATAAACAAGGCAAATATTTCGTGCAATAAATGAGAAGTTTCTTGTAACTATCACTAGAAAAACTGAGTTGTGTGTTTTATATTTTTATTATTTTATCTGAAACATTCGTTTTGATGTTTTGTCATCATGGTAATCAAGTTTTTTTTTATGAAAAAAAATTTAGGGTGAGGGGATGGTACCCCAGTCCAAGACAGGGAAAAGAACACTTATAAATGGATTTACATTTACCTCACTTCAAGGAGACTAGTGGGGGCTCGAACCTGCAACCTGTCAGATACGAGACCCTGTCATGCTCCACTAGACCAAGTCCTTGGGGTTATGGTAATCAAGTTCTGAGGTTACAAAATTAAAAAGAGCTGATTGTTTAGTTGACCATTTTTGAGTTTTTTTTTAATATTTTTTTTTTAAGTATATCTTTGAAAAAACAAACAACACAGTAACTACGTTATTCTTTGGTAAAAGGTTTTTTTTTATGCAATTCCCATCGTTAGAAGTCAAATTTAATGAAAGGGACTTAGAATGAGAATTCTTATATAACCCCTGCACTCAAATTATGTGTATTAATTTTATCACTGACACTAATTAATACACAACTACTGAATTAGGAATAATTCATCACAACCTTCATTTTTCTAATGCTAGTATTTTACCGTGCCATTTTGGTACTAAAAAAAAAATCTTAATTTAAATGTATGTAAAGTCTCGCATTGTTGCAAAATGGGTTAAGTGAAGAGTATAAACATGGAAAGATCCGTAAACAAATTGTGCTAAGGTTTTAAGTCAAGATATAGTGTTAGGCCCACAATTGCAGTTTCTGGCTTAACATGTTAATGCCTAATGGAGATCTCCTTGGCTTTTGGGGCCTCTATGGTTCGACAATTGGTATCCGAGTTGATGATTTGTGGTTTGTCTAGGGTGAGTAATTGGAGGCGGTGATTGGTGTTTGGTTGGGTTGGAAAGACTTATTTCCTTAAAGTTTTAAGTCAAAATGTAGTCTTAGACCGACTATTGATGGATATTTGCCTAACTTTTGAGCTCCTCCTATGGTTCAACAACATATAAATTGATTGGGTTAAATGTGTTTTGATCCCTATAAAATTGGTCAATTTTGATTTTAGTCTCTATATAAATTATATTCATTTTTAATCTCTACATCTAATAAAAATATATTGTTTTCAATCCCTCGACAGGGATTAAAACACATAATTTTGGTATTTTTTTTTACTAACTAAAGATGAATAAATTTTTTTATAGGTCCAAGGTCAAATTTTACAAATTTTATAGGAATAAAAAATATATATTTAACCCAAATTGATTTGATAAAGTGTGTTCTTTTCTTAGCATATTCTACACCTATAAAAAGTTGGTTTTGGCTAGCACATTAGACACATTCTTGTATGACTCTCCCTCCTCCCGCTTTCTCCCCTTTCTCTTTCTCTGTCATTTCCTATATATTAGATGAGTTGTTTTATTTGAATACAAATTTTAGACACCATATGTGTTTCTTTCTATTTCTTACTTACATTTTATCATCTTTGTATACACGCATCTCGAAAATACATCAAAAATCAAAGGGGTCACTGTATGGCGTCCACAATTTTGTGTTCAAAAAATTCCTCAGATTAAATTTAAGTGCTCACTTTTGAAAAGACGCTATACTCTCCTCCTTAGTGAATCGTGTGGATTCGCATATCTTAAGTATATTTTTGTTAGGACCTCAAATGTCTAAAACACATTTCATGTGTTAATTATCCATATTTTGATGATTCCAAATATATTAAGTATGGTTGTATTTAACCATGTGAAATTACTAATGAGACTGTTCAAGTGTGCAGAAAAATATGTTAAGGATCATATGTCTACTCCTGACCCGTCTACTCTTTATAAAGAAGTACATCTGTCACTCTGACAGATCGCCAAGTCAGATCAGCTTAAGCTCTCGTCTACTAAAAAGATGATGTGGCACTTTTGATATTAGGCAATGTGAAAATTCTTCAGAGCACACCCGTCTGAAAGCAATGATTGCACCCGTCTACTGCACTTCTGTCGGAACAAAAGTCCAAGTCAACATATCCAAATTAAAGAAGCTTTTACTTGAAGACTTCAAGGACTAACTAAGGACCTTTGGAGAAGCACAAAGCAAGAAGAATAAAGAAATTATTCTTTCAAGTTTTTAAGGAATCTACACGCCACCCTCTATACAAGTCAGCTATGTTTTTTTGACTCTTTTAATTACAAACTAAAAGTACTTTTAAAAGGAAGAACTAAGTATTGCATTGAAATGGAAAGTCCCCTGCTGCAATTACAAAAACACCTCTCATGCACCTCTAATATAATAGCGCTTCAGAATAAAAGTAAATTCTTGGTCTGCCATGTCAAAATTTAACATCCTCAAACATTCAATGTTGCTCATAACGGCTCTTTGACATTAATGGTGTCCCGGTACTTCAAATCAAAAGAAATCACTTTATGAAGAATGTTTCTAACGAATCAAATTTATTGAAGGCTATTGTTAAACAAGAATGCAGAATTTCTGCCGTGCCAAGAATGCAGAATTACTGCTGTGAAAGAAATTGCAGAAGTGGGGTTCTGCTGGTTTGCTTGTGGTGCAAGAAAACAGAAAAGAAGAGATAGAGAAGAAAGGAGACAGAAGAATTATCGTGGTTCAGGGCACAAAACAGTAGCCTCTACATCCACACTGCAGTTGAGACTTTCCATCCACTATTGCAAGGCTTTACAGTACAAGAAACTTCAAGGTATGAACTCACACACTTCTTCACTTGCACTCACTTGTGATTTGTGAATCACTCAACTCACTCCTTTAGCAAATATCACTCTTTCTAAGAGAATTTTATATGAGCTAAAGCCTAGCTATGACTTTATATAGGCAGCATAGGCTAGAGGCAGATACATTCGGTTTTCTAAGCTGTCAAAAACAGAAAAACAAACTCCTAGCTACACTTCCTATCACATAGCTAAATATGTACATGGCATAACTAACTAACTAACTTAGCCAATTGGAGATTCACCCGAATTCTACAATTCTCCACCTTGAATCTTCAATATCAGTTGTTAGAGATGCCATCAGACCCGGACAGAAGCTTAGTTGCTGCAGCAGGTTCCAACATTCAGCAAATCTAGACAATGCTGGAATTTGGTGTTTGGAACCACTTTGGTTAACATATCGGCTGGATTATCTTCATTAGAGACCTTCTTTACTTCGACCATCCCTTGTGCAATTATGTCTCGGATGAAATGAAGTCTTATATCAATGTGCTTTGTCCTCTCATGGAATACTTGATTCTTTGAGAGACAAATTGCACTCTGACTATCACACCAAACAGTTGAGGAAATATCCATTCCTTCTAGCTCAGTTATAAACCCTTTCAACCATATTGCTTCTTTGATTGCTTCAGTGAGAGCAATGTACTCGGATTCAGTGGTTGACAATGCAACAATGGATTGAAGATTTGCCTTCCAGCTTACTACATTTCCATATAGGGTGAAGATGTAGCCTGTTAGAGACCTTCTTTTGTCAATATCCCCTGCAAAATCAGCATCTACAAACCCTGCAAGTTTCTGGTTTGATGATTCTGTTTTTTCAAAGATCAATCCAAGGGATTTAGTACCCTTAAGGTATCTGAAAATCCATTTAACAACAAGCCAATGCTCCTTGCCTGGATTTCCCATAAACCTGCTGACTAAGCTGGCAGCATATGCTAAGTCAGGTCTTGAGCAAACCATAGCATACATTAGGCTACCTGTAGCATTAGAGTATGGTATGTTGCTCATGTATCTTAGTTCTTCATCACTCTTAGGTGATTGATCTGTTGACAATCTGAAGTGTCCTGCTATAGGAGTCATAACTGTTTTTGCATCATGCATATTGAACTTGTGCAGAATCTTTTCAATGTAGGTGGACTGATTCAAGTAGAGAAGCTTTTCTGATCTTTTTCTCACGATTTCCATGCCCAGAATCTTCCTTGCAGCTCCCAGATTTTTCATTTCAAACTCACTGTTTAAAAGATCCTTGAGCTTGCATATTGCATTCATATCTGAACTTGCAATAAGCATATCATCTACATAGAGTAGAAGATATATGAAGCAACCAGATTCCAGCCTTTTGAAGTAAACACAGCTATCAAATGAACTTCTGTCATAGTTGTTTAAGAGCATAAAGGAATCAAACCTCTTGTACTGCTTGCACAGGAGATTGTTTCAAGCCATACAAAGACCTTTTTAGTAGACAAACCATATGCTCTTTCCCCTTTTCTTTAAATCCCTCAGGTTGCTTCATGTAGATCTTTTCTTCTAGCTGGCCATGTAAAAATGCTGTTTTCACATCCATTTGTTCCAATTCTAGATCATAAACAGCAACAAGAGATAGAATGACTCTTATGCTTGTATGCTTTACTACAGGAGAGAAGATTTCATTGAAATCTATCCCTTCTTTCTGTGTGTAGCCTTTAGCTACAAGTCTGGCCTTGTGTCTGCTGCTCTCTACTCCTGGAATTTCAGGTTTCTTCTTGTATATCCACTTGCAGCCAACAATTCTCTGCTTTGGAGGTTTTTCAACCAATTCCCAGGTGTTGTTCTTCCTCAAAGAGTCGATTTCTTCTGTCATGGCAGCCTTCCACATCTCATGATCAGGGCCAGAAATTGCCTCCTTGAAACTGCCAGGATCAGAATCCTGCTGTTCTGTTTCAACACTTAAAGCATATGCAATTAAATCAGCATAACCAAACCTTTGAGGTGCTCTAACTTGCCTTCTTTCTCTGTCTCTAGCTAGATGGTAGGAAGGTGATGCTGCTGTGGACTGAGAGGCTTCAGCTTCTGGTTCAGTTTCTGGTTCAGGTGGGACTGCTGGTCTTTCTTTTTCAGTGTGCTCCACCTCCAACTGAACACTCTTGTCTGTCTTGTCATTATTCTGAGATTGGTTGGATTTATCTTCACCCTTTTCAAGCATAGCTTCTTCAAGGAACACAATGTCTCTGCTAATCACACACTTGCCTCCTCCTGGGCCAGTTAACCATACTTTGTAGCCTTTCACCCCATCAGGATATCCTAGAAAAACTCATTTCTTTGATCTTGGCTCTAGCTTTCCTTGATTGACATGGATATATGCTGGACAGCCAAATATTCTAATGTTATCATAGCTAGGTGCCTTTCCAGACCACACTTCTTCAGGTGTTTTAAAACCTATGGCATAAGAGGGTGACCTATTGATCAAGTAAGTAGCTGTATGGACAGCTTCTCCCCAGAAGCTTTTGTTCAGATTTGCAAATGAGAGCATGCACCTAACCCTTTCTAGGATGGTTCTGTTCATCCTTTCTGCCAAGCCATTCTGTTGTGGTGTATGCCTAACTGTCTTGTGCCTGATTATGCCATGATCCTTGCAAAATTCAGTGAATTCTTCACTTAGATATTCCAGACCATTGTCTGTCCTTAGGACTTTCACCTTCTTACCTGTTTGATTTTCAACAAGTATTTTCCATTGCTTGAAACACTTAAAAGCTTGGTTTTTATATTTTAGCAAATAAACCCAAACCTTCCTTGAACAATCATCAATGAAAGATATGAAATAGCTAGCTCCTCCCAATGAGGGAACCTTAGCAGGTCCCCATATATCTGAGTGAACATATTCCACTATGGCCTTGGTGGCGTGTGATGCAGTTTGAAACTTGACCCTTTTCTGTTTGCCATAAAGGCAGTGTTCACAGAATTCGAGTTTTTCAAAAACTCCATTCCCAATTAAGCCTTGTTTGTATAACTCTTCAAGACCCTTACCACTTACATGAGCAAGTCTATAATGCCAAAGTGCAGTGGAGTTTATTCTTGACACAGAGACTAAGCTAGCAGGGCTTAAAATGGTTTTACCTTGGAGTCTGTACAGGCCATGCTTCCTGGTTCCTTTCATAATCAGCAATGATCCTTTGCTGATCTTTAAGGTTCCATTTTCACCAGTAAAACAGCATCCTGCTTGGTCTAGCATACCTAGAGATATCAGGTTCCTTTTAAGCTCAGGTACATGTCTCACATCAGTGAGGACTTTGATGGTTCCATCACCTAGTTTGATCTTGACAGTACCAACTCCCATTACTTTGCAAGCAATGTTATTACCCATCAAGACTTTTCCTGCATCAGCTTCCTTGTAAGAATCAAACCATTCCCGATTTGGAGTCATATGAAAGGAACATCCAGAGTCAAGAATCCATTCATCACTTCCCATTTCTTCAGTGATGGCCAAGACATCAGAGCTTTCATATCCATCTACCACAACAACCATGTCATTGGAAGTGTGATTGCTGTTAGTGCTGCCTCCATTCTTTCTTTTCCTTTCAGGGCAGTTTTTCCTGAAGTGACCTTCCTTTTGACAGTAGTAGCACCTCTTCTTGGTCCTGGACTTTGATCTTGATTTATTCTTGCCCTTTCCTTCCTTTTTCTCTGATCTTCCTCGAGCATAGAGACCTTCAGCATCACTTGTTTCTCCTCTATTTTCAGTGATCTTCCTCTTCATTTCTCTGGAATTCAAGGTTGCTTTGACCTCTTCCAGTGTGAGGGTATCTCTTCCATACAGCATTGTATCAACAAGGTTCTCAAAAGATAGAGGTAGAGAACACAGAAGCATCACTGCCTGATCTTCTTCACTTATCTCGACATCAATGCTTTTCAGATCAAGAATGATTCTTGAAAAGGATGAGACAAGATCCTTGATTGACATACCTTCTTCCATCTTGAGCTGATGAAGTTGCTTCTTCAAATATAGCTTGTTGGTTAAAGACTTGGTCATATAGAGACTTTCTAGTTTTAACCAAACGCCTGCTGCAGTGGATTCTTGAGCCACTTCCCTGAGAACTGCATCACCGAGAGAGAGGATAATGGTGCTATGGGCCTTGCTAAGCATGTCTTTCTTATCTTTTTCAGAAAGATCCTCCGGAAGCTTAGCTACTCCTAGTAATGCATCCTCGAGTCCTTGATGAACCAAGAGTGCCTTCATCTTGATTCTCCACAAGCTAAAATCGTTTTCACCATTAAACTTGTCTATGTCGAACTTGGCAGACCCCATTGCGGAAAACGCCTCCCAGAAGAGGCTTTGATACCAGTTGTTAAACAAGAATGCAGAATTTCTGCCGTGCCAAGAATGCAGAATTACTGCTGTGAAAGAAATTGCAGAAGTGGGGTTCTGCTGGTTTGCTTGTCAAGAAAACAGAAAAGAAGAGATAGAGAAGAAAGGAGATAGAAGAATTATCGTGGTTCAGGGCACAAAACAGTAGCCCCTACATCCACACTGCAGTTGAGACTTTCCATCCACTATTGCAAGGCTTTACAGTACAAGAAACTTCAAGGTATGAACTCACACACTTCTTCACTTGCACTCACTTGTGATTTGGGAATCACTCAACTCACTCCTTTAGCAAATATCACTCTTTCTAAGAGAATTCTATATGAGCTAAAGCCTAGCTATGACTTTATATAGGCAGCATAGGCTAGGCAGATACATTCAGTTTTCTAACTGTCAAAACAGAAAACAAACTCCTAGCTACACTTCCTATCACATAGCTAAATATGTACATGGCATAACTAACTAACTAACTTAGCCAATTGGAGATTCACCCGAATTCTACAGCTATCAATAGAGAAGACCATGGAGATGAAGAATAATACAGTGTAAATAGTCAAGAAGCATTTACTCTACTCATTTACCATTGATTGTTTTATGTTGGGATTGAATGTCTATTTGTTTCTTAATTGGTTGTGAGTTTTATATGAAAATGATTGTCAACCTATTTGTCATGGGACTATAGGAGCAAAGTCGAACATGCATCAAGAAGACGAAATTGAAGATGAAATTGAAGACTTATGTGCCAATCTTGTTCCCAATCATAACCTTATATCCTCTCTTATGCATCTACTTTTTGAACAACTGCATTGTAGTGCTGATTTTATATATTTTGACATGCTTGTCTATACTTGGATTTGTAAAAATGATTTATCTTTAAAGTTGTTTTACTATCTTAGCCGGTTCAAGTTAATCAAAAATCTTGTAATGGATATGCTTCTTATTAATGAAATCCTTTGTTGATTGTTAAAAAAAAAAAAATCACAACACTTGGCCCATGGGCTGACCCTAGCCCCACTTGGTCCAATGAACTTTAACCTACAGTGATCCATTTGACAGTTCTAATTATAACCTACAGTTGTTATTCTATAAAAAGCATTGTTGTTAGGATCGCGTTCAAGATCGCAAGATCGTGCGATTCTTCGAGTTTCAGCCCCTTCTGCGTGTTAAATCGCCTCTGGGATTGTCGCTTGGCAGGATCGTGGCGAGATCGTCGTTCTTCATCGAAAAATCGCAGAAACGCCGATTTCTGTGAGTCTCCCGATCCTGCTCTGTTTCGTTTTAGGGTTGGGTTTGGGACGACTCGATTCGAAAATCCAGGTTATTTTAAACCGGGTCCATTTTACAGCCCAGTTAAAATTTAAAAGTGTTAAACTGTTAAAAGTAAAAAACCCTAAAGTGCCTTTCCATTCCCAAACTCCGTTTCCCTCTACTCCTCTGTCAGCAAATCGTCTCCTCCCTCAGTCAAACAGCTCCACGCCGTCGTCCCCTTCCTCTCTCAGACGGCCACCGGCGCCGCCCCTTCCCTCTCTTCCTTTCTCAGACACGCCGTCACCTGTGTTCTCTTATTCGCCTCTATTTTTCTTCATTCGCCCCTCTCTTTGTGCTCTGCTCTGTTCTGTTCTTAGACAGCAATGGCTTCAAGTAACCCTGCTGGTAGTGCTGTTAATAAGAACGAAGCTAGTGGGAGTGGGAGTGGCAAGACTAATCTAAAAGCTTCTGGGACTAGGTCTGATGTGGCATGGCAGCATGGGGTTTCAGTGAATGGGGATGCAAGAAAAATAAAATGTAAATATTGTGAGAAGGTGATAACAGGGGGAGTCTACCGAATGAAGCATCATTTGGCAGGGACTGCAAAGGATGTTGGAGCTTGTAGGTCAGTGCCTGATACAGTTAGGAAAGAAATGTGGGACATTGTGACTTCATTGCAGAAGAGGCTCATTAATAAGTCAAGCCAAAATGAGCATGAAGGAGGTGGTGCAGCTGATGAGGATGGAAAAAGAAATAGGGAAGAGACTTCTGCTGATCTTTTCAAGAAGAAGGGAGTTAGCTCTCAACCCACAATCAATAGTGTATTCAAGAAGAGCTTGAGGGAGGAGGCATTCCTAGAAATAGGCAGATTCATTTACAGAAATGCTATCCCTTTTAATGTGGTAAAGAGTGATGAGTTTCGAAAGATGTTTGAATTAGTTACCCGACATGGTATAGGATTTAAGTCACCATCCTACCATGAGATTAGGGTAAAGTATCTGAAGCAAGAAGTTGATCTTACTGGTAAGATCTTGGAGGATCATAAAGCGTTTTGGAAGAAAGCGGGTTGCACAATAATGACAGATGGATGGACCGATAAGAGGAAGAGGACTATATTGAACTTCTTAGTTAATAGTCCTAAGGGAACAGTTTTCTTGAAGTTTGTTGATGCATCCAACATTACCAAGACAGCTGACAAGATTTTTTGAATGATGGATGAGGTTGTTGAAGTGGTTGGGGTAGAAAATGTTGTCCAAATTGTCACGGACAATGCAGCTAACTACAAGGCAGCTGGTGATTTGTTGATGCAGAAGAGGGAGAAGTTGTACTGGACTCCTTGTGCAGCTCATTGCATCGACCTTATGTTGGAGGACTTTGAGAAGAAGATTCCAGTCCACAAAGAAACAATTGCAAGTGGTAAGAAGCTTACAACCTACATCTATTCCAGAACCGATCTTATGTCTTTGTTGCATCATTTTACTAAGGGAGGAGAATTGATTAGACCAGCTGCTACTCGTTTTGCCACTGCTTACCTTACCTTAGGATGCTTGCATGATAATAAGGGTTCCCTAATTAGAATGTTCACATCCAAGGAATGGAGTGAAGGCCAATTTGTAAAGACTAGGGATGGGAAACATGTGGAAGTACTTATCACTGATAAGGGGTTTTGGAAGGACATTGTCAAGCTGGCTTGAAGGGTGCTTATCCCCTAATTAAGGTGCTACGAATGGTGGATGGGGATGAGAAGCCAGCCATGGGCTTCATTTATGAAGGAATGGACCGAGCTAAAGAGATGATACAAAGTGCCTTCAATGGCGTTTGTAAAAGGTAATTATATTCGACTTGTTCAATGATATAATTTGTAGACTTATTTTGGAAACTAATTAATTTCTTATTCATTCTTAGCTACACTCCTATTTGGGAAATCATTGATCAAAGATGGGACAACCAATTGCATAGGCCTTTGCATGTTGCAGGCTACTACCTTAACCCCATGTTGCATTATGGTCCTAATTTTAATTCGGATTGGGAAGTCAAGAGAGGATTGTATGATTGTTTCCAAAGAATGGTGGGAGATATTGAAGAAATAGGGAAGTTGGATCGCCAACTTGAGGACTTCAAGTTCAAAAAGGGATTTTTTGGTCATCCAATAGCTCAACATGCACTTCAAACCAAAACTCCAGCACATTGGTGGGAGTCTTATGGTGATGAATGTCCAGAATTACAGAAGTTTGCTATTCGGGTATTGAGTTTGACATGTAGTTCATCCGGCTGCGAACGTAATTGAGTGTCTTTGAGATGGTAAGAACTTGAATTTATGAAGCACAATTAATTTCATTCTTAGAATTACCTAGTACCTAAAATGAGTTAATTGTTTTCATGATTATTTAGGTCCACACCAAGAAAAGGAACTGTTTGAAGCAAAAGACCATGAATGATGTGGTATTTGTGATGGCTAATTCAAGATTGAACAAGAAGAAGGAAGCTAGGAAAGCAAATAACTACAACATTGAAGATGTTTCTTCTGATGATGATTGGATTGTGGAGGAGAATGTACAAGATGAAAATTCAGATTTGCCTATTTTGGATGAAGACATTTTAGATCTTACAGTCCCAGAAAATGTTGGTGTTGGTGGTGCACCTGTAGATGATCTGCAGATTCCTATTGATGATGATGTTGATGAGATAGTTGGAGGACTTGAAGATGATGCTATAAATGAGAATGAAGATGATATGAAGGATGAGGATGACTATCCTGAGATTATGTTAAATTCTCTCTTATAGATTAGATGGCTAGAGTTAGCTTGACTTGATTTTGATTATGAACTTATTATGCTCTTGTCTTATTTTATTATTATGAACTTATGTTTATGAACTTATTATGCCTGTGTTATGTATTGGATTTGGTTTCTTGTGAATTATGATTATGGATTTTTCTTATCTACGTTGTTTTTCATGCATATGTATATGTATAAGTATAGTTTTCTACTTTACAAGTCTACTTTTCTACTTTAGCTAGGATCTTACGATCTTTGTTACGATCCTTCGAGTTACGATCTTCCACCCCCCTCCCGATCTTCACTAGAATCTCGATTTTCACAGCAATGATAAAAATAACTATAGGCCTCTGAATGAAGAACAAGGGCAAATTGCATAAGTATCAACCAAATTTTTATTATCAATAACTACTAAAATGCCACTTGAAAGAAAGGATAATGATTTTGCTTAATCACCTTTCATCTAATAGTGCAAGCACTTCCGAGCTGGTAAGGTAGTATTGTATCAAAAGGGAACACTGTAGACCAACAATCACATGTGATCTCAAGGATGGCTTTGCAACAACCTTTGGTTAGATACTTGATGTCTTCCCAAATAACAGCTTTATATAATCCTAAAAAACACGATTCTATGTTTGAAAGGCATCCATATTTTTTACTTTGTTGATAGGGTAACAGACCCGCATCTTCCATAACAACCTTGCTTATATTAAGATAACCAAATTGGTTATCTTTTGGAACAACTAACCCACCAGAATGACAAGAAGTAATTTCACGTAATTGAGGTGTGAATGGGTGTAAAGGGAACAACATAGGCCAACAAGCATTGTTTACATCTGTAGTGGCATTGCAACAAGCTGGCCTTATACCTTTCCCTAAAATACTATTTTCGTCTTGTTAGTGTCTTCATCTTTGTACTTTCTGGAAAATAATTTTTGGAAACAGTCCGAAAATTAAATTCCGGACATTCAAAATGTTACACCGAAATAAAATAGAAATCATTATTTGGAAACTTGTTTCCGAAATTTAAATTCCAGATATTGAATTCCAGATATTGAATTCTACATCCGAAACTTGTTTCCGAAATTTAAATTCCAGATATTGACAACAATTTACAATTTGGTCATCTTATATAGAGACCAATTAGCGGTGAGAACCAAATTGAAAACCAGTGTCATGTATAAAGACCAAATTGATAACTTTTTACGTATATGGACCAAATTGAAAATCAGTATCACGTATAGGGACCAAAAGATTACTTTAACCTATAATAAAAAGATAGAAAGGAGACACTCACGAAGTCGTGTCTGTGAGAATTTTTCCGGAAAGTTTCCCGATTTTATTTTTCGGATGTAGAATTCAGTATCCGGAATTTAAATTCTGGAAATATTTCGGAAATAAGTTTTCGGACAGTGATTTTTATTTTATTTCGGTGTAATATTTTAAATGTCCAGAATTTAATTTTCGAACTATTTCCGGAAATTATTTCTCGAAAAATACCAAGATAAAGACACTAACGAGATGAAAGGGTATTTTAAAGAAAGAGTTTAAAAAAAACTAATACAAGATATAATTAACAAAATGCAACGTGCAAATAGAAAGCCCTTAATTTTGCAGTATACAAAATAGCTGTAAACAACGATATAATTTTATTTGGGAATTTGGATGCCATAGTTTTAAGTAATTAAGACGACAAAAAACCTTGTGAATGATGATTGTGATAGCAAAGGTATAGATTTTTATACGCATTAACAAGACAAATATTCAATGCAATAAATGACAAGTTTCTTGTAACTATCACAGGAAAAACTGAGATGTGTTTTTTTATATTTTATGCGAAACATTCGATTTAATGTTTTATCATTAAGGTAATCAAATTTTGAGGTTACAGAATTAAAAGGAACTAATTATTTAGTTGCCTAGTTTGTCTGAAACATTAAATTAACTGTCTACGTGGTGATTTGAAACCACCTAAAAATGTACATCCAAACAAATAATTCAACTATTTAAATCATCAATCAAGTAATAATAATGACAATAATTAAAATTAATACACTTTATTAACTTTAAAATATTTTAAATTTGATTAGAACTTGTCTAGTATAAAATCAATTGCATGTTCTGATTGATGCACCTAGTACGCTGGTACAAACTCAATTGCACAATTGTCAATATCCATACATTTACGGTTTAATTGTACTTTTGGTCCCTCAACTTTTTTAATTGTGTGATTTTGGTTCCTCAAAAATTTTAATTGCACTTTAATCCCTCAATTTTATCAATTATGCGATTTTGGTCCCTCAAAAATTTTAAGTGCACATTTCATCCCTCAACTTTTAAAATTGTGCGATTTTGGTCCCTAAAAAATTTAATTGCACATTGACTAGTCATGGACGGAAGAACTAATTTTGCACAATTCGACAAATTAGAGGACTAAATATGCACTTAAATTTTTGAGGGACCAAAATTGCACAATTGAAAGAGTTGAGGGACCAAATATGCAAATAAAATTTTTGAGGGATCGAAATCGTACAATTGAAAAAGTTGAGGGACCAAAAGTGCAATTAAGCCTACATTTACTAAGCCTCATGAATAGTAAATTGAGGTGTCAAGCTTTAGAATTTTTCATATTATTTTATTCTTCATCCATCGTTTCATATTATTTTTTCAGTTTGGCAACCAAAGTTGACACCTAGTTAATCATATATAAATTTTTGGTTAATTCAATTCATTATATGGTTAATGAGTTACAGGAAGCTTATTTTCCATAATCATGTAAATATTTGGTTAATCACATGCAAATATCTAGTTAATTCAGTTTATATATGATTAATGGGTCATCATGAATCACTACTAGAAAACTTGAATTTTCAGACGGAATTTTCGGACGGAAATGTTTCCGTATGAAATTTTCCGAAAATTTCGGACGGATTTCACACGGATTTGTTATTTTTTATATTTTTCTTGATTTATCTTACATCCGTCTGAAATCTGTCAGAAAATTTCGTACGGATTTCACACGGATTTGTTATTTTTTATATTTTTCTTGATTTATCTTACACCCGTCTGAAATCCGTCCGAAAATTTCAAACGGATTTCACACGGATTTGTTATTTGTTATTTTTTATATTTTTCTTGATTTATCTTACATCCGTCTGAAATCCGTCCGAAAATTTCAGACAGATTTCACACGGATTTGTTATTTTTTTTATATTTTTCTTGATTTATCTTACATCCGTCTGAAATCTGTCCGAAAATTTCAGACAGATTTCACACGGATTTGTTATTTTTTTATATTTTTCTTGATTTATCTTACATCCGTCTGAAATCGGTCCGAACATTTCGGACGGATTTCACACGGGCGTGACAAGTAATCCCCAGAAGATCAGAGTCCGTGATGTGAAGACCAAGAAGGGTCAAAGGATCACGGCCAGGCCGTGATAATGGTCACGGTCGTGATAAGGTAGTTGGAGCAGGACAGATCCCATCACGGACAGGTCGTGATACGATTCACGACCGTGATGCAGTATTTACTAGAAACAGAGCCGTGATGACCATCACGACCGTGACGCGCATTTAACCCAGGTTTTAAAACGCATTTCTGCTACACACCCCTTCATTCCCTTCATCTTCTCCATCTTCTCCCAGCCAATACCATCATCCTCCTTTTCATCCTAATCTCCTTCTTCTTCTTCCTCTCTGGCTCATTTTTTTCCCACGACACCTATACCCCTCCTTTCTTCTTCTTTTCTTTTCTTTCTTTTCTTCATTCTCCCTCAGCTTCATTTTTCTCCACCCTCTCCCTTGCTCTCAGCTGCACGTCGCCACCCCTTGGACGTCCGTCACCGTCCAGCCGTGCTCCACCTGGGAGGTCACCGTCTGGTTGGGCCTGGTAGCGGAGAAGACGACGCGTGTTCTGCTCCGTTTCGCTCCTTCTGTTCACGTCGCGCCTCCGCCACGGGTTAGCCTTTCGGTGTTGTCCAAGGCCGTTCGAGAGTCGTCTGACCACCGTGCCTGGTAGGGAGCCGCACGTAGGGTCGTTTGATTTCTTCCTGAACGGTTGTAGCAGCGCGAAAATGGAGCTCTGTCACTGTCTCGGGTCGTCCGCTGTCATCACCACCTTGGGCCGCCATCACAGTACCTCTTCCCTTCTCCTGGGGTAAGTGAAATCTCATCTATTTTGCTCAGATTCAGAAAAACCCCAAATTGATTTTAAAACCCTAAACCCTAGCTTTTGAATTCAGAGTTTAATTTTGAAATTGAACCTTGTTTTGTGCAATTGGGACTATTAATTAGTTATTCCCTAAATCAATTTCATCATTCTTTAACTAGATTGATTTCTCCCAAATTTCTCTATGAACACTAAAGCCCCAATGAGACTTATTGTGGTTCCTGTTATGGTGCAGAAGCGGTATGTTAGAAGAGTTACTTTATAAGGACACTGTAATTTAATACCTTATTTATACATTGATTACTAGATAGCAGTGAGTGTAGATTGTTAATCACTACATTGCATACTAGGGAATCGGGCATTTTATCACTCCTGTTTGCACCTGAAAAGTTAAAGGACCATATATTTGTTCTGGATAAACAGTTTCAACTAGGCAGCATTATAGTAGTCAACTCCTGCAATTTTCTTCCTTCTGTTCTGTCTAATACATCTGAAGTTTTCCAGTTTGGATTTCATGATGGATCACATGTTTGATGTTCACCTGAATCTTGGCCCATATTTGTATCTACAAGTGAACTTTTCTTAAAGTTCACATTTCTTCACACAGCATGTGTATTACAAAACACCTTTTCATTTAATGAGAAACTATTTTTCCCCACAGATCCTTTCTTTCCATTATAATTCGATCCTTATTGTGAAATGTGAAATGAATTGTTAACCCTAAACAATTATTATTTTGTAAGCAGTATTATTAATTGATAAAATAACCAGTTTTAGTTTCCTCCTTTTACCTTTATTAATGACAAGTTGGTTCTTGAAACTGTTCATGTTTTGTTGGAGTGTGGTAATTATGTAGTGAGTTTATCTTGGCTACTTCTGTTTGCATCAAAACCAAGAAAATTTGTAGATATTGCTCATTAAAAATCCAAAATGGCAAAGTATTTTTTCACGTAAAACATAAGATTCAAGCTAGGTGGATGAAATGGAGTACTTCGGGTTTTATTTGTGATATAAAAGTGCCTCTAAATTTTAAAGGAAAAGTTTGTCACACAACTATGAGACGTGATGCTTTATGTTAATGTTGGGCAGTAAAAAGCCAACAAGAGCATTAGCTCAATGTTGCAGCTATGAGGATGTTGTGTTGGACATGGGGACATACAAGACAAGATAAAATTAAGAACGAATGCATTAGAGAGAATGTAGGGGTAGCACCTATTATGGTAGAGACACTAGTGCAGAAAAGGGATTCCACGTCGGTTATTTTTGGCTTTCCACATCGGTTTTAAAACTGATGTGGAAACGACCGATGTGGTTTATTGCCACTTTACACATCGGTTATAAAACCGATGTGTAAAGTATATTTTAAACATCGGTTTTATATTAACTGATGTGGAAAATTAATTTAGCAATTGATAAGCAGTTGTAAATTTAACTTTCTACATCGATTTTGCTTAAAACCGATGTGTAAATTTGACTTTCTACATCGGTTTTATAAAGAACCGATGTGTAAAGTAAAATTTACACATCGGTTTTAAGCAAAACCGATGTAGAAAGTTAAATTTACACATCGGTTATTGAGAACCGATGTGTAAAATCTCTTTTTTTTTTTAATCTGTTATTTACATTTCAATCATTCCTTTCCCCTGTTTCAATAATTGATGCGTGATTTTTAGAATATAAAGGCAAGTACACCTCGTCGCAATCAAGTAATACGGTGGTGAGACCGGTTATCGTATCCACAGGGATCGGATGTCAATTACCAATTCACAAACTTAACAACTATCTAGACTAAACTATGGTATGAGAGATTAAAAAGAAAATAAAGAAATAAAATATTTTTGTCTTTTTGGACTTTTAACAAACACTTGGAGTGCAGAATTTATGACGGTTGATTAATCTGTGATTTTGCATTAAGCCAAGACTTATAAGATTGCAAGCATTCAACACCTATGTCTAGATTCTTGAACTACTTGGCATATGATTCATGAGCATGCCTTAACACCAACCTTTCAGTCATCTATCAAAGCAACATATCATTCCTATGGGTAGCTAATCCAAGGAAAGCATTAAACACAGAATCACATACTCATAAAGAAATAGAAACTTGTATTGAAAACAAATCAATTAACAATCAAGTTCAGAAAAGCTACATCTAAACCCAACAATGGGGATTTAACTACTCATGATAAAAGGAAATACAAAACAGAATGAGAAAAGGGATGGAAAACACTCATAGACAAGCTTCCTCCATTCCCAGAGCAAGGAAATCTCCCCTTCTAGGGCTGGAACCCTATCTCAGCCGCAGCCTCCAAGTCCCCAAGTGCTCTCTCCACCAAAAGCTCTTTTTTAGGTTAGAAGTCAGTCCCCCTTTCTGTCTGCTGTTCTGTAATTTATAGGTCCGTCGCGCGTCACGGCCGTGATGTCCATCACGGCCAGTCCGTGACGCTTTCTGTTTCTGAAACCTTTGGCGTTTTAAGTCTCTCGCGGGGCGAGCTCATACTCGCGTCGCGAGCCTCCATTTCATGGTCGTGATCTCCATCACGGCCAAGCCGTGATGGACTCTGACTTGTGGTGGTTTTGGGTCACGGCCGTGATGTACATCACGGCTAGGCCGTGACAGACTCTGTTTTCAGCTTTTCTACCTTTTCAGTTTTACCCGATCATGGCCGTGATGGGCATCACGGCTAGGCCGTGATGGGCTCTGTTTAGCTCGTTTTCTTCACTTTTAAGGCTCTAATTCATCCAGGCTTCATCAAGGCTAATTTCTGAGCATTTTTCCATTAAATCCTGCAAAACAACACACAGAAACCCCCTCATCCGTTCCAAAGGAAAAACTATACAAAATCAACACTAAATTGGCCTAACTATATGCAAATGCATGCAGAAATGTACATGGAAAATAAGGTGAAATCACACTCATCAAATCACCCCAAGCTTAAGACTTTGCTTGTCCTCAAGCAATCACCAAGGCCAGAAGATCAAAATAGAACATGGATAGTGAACTAAGAACCCTAGTAAATGATCCAAGCAATAGGCAATCAATTATTTCAGCAAGAGACAATCAATTCAAGTCCAATTAGGGGCTTAAGTTTCCTAGACTCACATCCTCACTGATTCGGGCACTCTTGCTCACTTGAAGCTCACCCCAAGCTTGTTTATTTGCTTGGCTCTCTTTCTTGCCTCACTCACTCAAGTGTTCAAGTATATATAACAATTCGCTCCATTTTCCTCAAGGAATGATTCCTACCATATGCTTGACTATCAACCAAATCTCCACTTTATTTATGAAAACACCTAAGAATCAAGAGGTCTTTATTTGGTTGTAACGTGGCCATGGGATTAATCTTTAGGTGGGGATAACAAGAAAGGGATATTTCAAAAGGCTAAACCAAGTATCAACATTTCAACACAAGACACCTTCTAAAATACCTTCTTGGGTTTTCAATACATTTTTCCACCTTTCTTTTCTTTCTTTTTTTCTTTTATTTCTCACTTCTCTTTTTTTTTTGTCATCCCCATCTCTTTATATTTTTCTTTCCTTTTCTTTTTTTTTCATTTTTTTTTCTTGAGAGGGGAGATTTTTCAACTCAATCCATTATTTTATTTATTTATTTATTTTTTTTATTTATTTTTTTTTATCCCAAACTTTCAACTACCTTTTTCACCCTTTTTGTAATACTTTAGAAGGTCCCTTATCAAGTATATGTATCAAAATTTTTCAGGGTACCAAGAAAAGCATTTTTTTTCTTTCAGGCTCAAAATTGGGCAACTAAGGGTAGCATTTACACATTCAAAGCTCAGAAGGCCCGAAAAATACCTATTGCCTCAATCATTTTCAAAAATGTTTTCAAAAAATTTTAAGCTTTAAAATGGTTTTAAGTCAAGTTCTAGAGAAAACAAACCAAGAGGAATAACACTCTACACAAAGAATGGGGGCAGATTTAGTGAGTACCCCCTAATGGCTCAAAAGCTCACATTTATCAGTTCAAGAACCAGTGAGAAACACAAATCTAAAGAAACATATGCTAATCATCAACTATCCAAGATCATCTCAAGCATATTTATTTGCAGCCATATCACAAGAATAAACAGAATTGGGTTCAAAAATCCACTATCACAATTTAATTGGCACTTAGCTCTCACAATCATAAGCTCAATCTAAGCAGGGTAACCGAATCATGCGATCATGCAAACTTAAGCCTATATGAATGCAATATTTACAATGCAAGCAAAAAGATTACCCCTACCCCAAGCTTAAAGATTTACATTGTCCCCAATGTAAACAATCAAGTTGGAGAGGAAAAGAAAAATAAAATAAAACAAAAATTGGAACGGCTTACCGAGGCGGTAGCGGGTGCTGGTTCACATGCTTTTTGGCTTTGTTTCTCCCTGCTCTTTTTGCTTCTCCTTCCTTCCTTATTACCCTGCAAACACTTGACAATTTACAATTTATTATTTTCCTCTTGAGCTTCTCAAATTATTCAAGAGGTTGAAAATCAAAAACAAAACTAATTAAAGAGAAGGGTTAAGAAAAGTTGGGTTGCCTCCCAATAAGCGCTTCTTTAACGTCACTAGCTTGACTTATTAAGAAGCATCCACCTGGATCCCATAACCTGTGGTATAAGGACCAAGGGATGCTAACCATGTGAGATCCTTCAATCGGATCCCACGGTTTGCAGCATAAATATGGGAGTGAGCTCTTGAAAATCATGGTGACCTCACCAAATGTGGTGAATTTCTCACTCCCTCTTGGGTCAAAATTGATCCCTTCATCCACAAAATCTTCCCAATAAAAATGGGGTTCAACCTCTTGGATCGGCCATGGTGCCTGCATTTTTAAAGATCCAAAATCTGGTTTCTCAGGCAGAGGCATGAACTCCATTGTTGACTGTTTTAACATGTGAGGTGGCAAACAATTCGAGAGGATCATTGGTGCTGTTCAAGCTTCAGACGATCTTCACACTCAGCATTGCCAAATCCATCACCTTCCAAATATGCAGAAATCTCCGCACAAACCACACAAGTGTTTTTTCCATCACATTCATCACATGCATAGGAAACAATAGCATCATCTAATTCCAAAAGTTCTTCATCATTCCCAAGCATGGTGAAATAGATGTCCTCCAAATGCCTCTTCCTTTCAGGCTCCTTAGTCAAGGGTTCAATGGGGAATGGTGCAACTATGTTCTCCAAAACAGGGTCTTCACTTCTTGACTCGGTTGCTCCCACTTCTTCTTCTTCCTCCTCATCCATCATTGCATCATCTTCATCATCATCCATCAGGTTCCCATTTGGCATTTCGGATAGAAGGTTAGAGAGTTCCTCAATACGTACCCCGAGATTCCGAATGGTATCTTCTTGATTCTTTAATTCTTCCATTGTTGTTGCCATGAAGTTCTCCAAAACAGCCTCTAAGTGAGGTTGACTATCCGGGATAGGTTGCTCAACCTCGACTGGGAATGCGGATTTGAAGTTCTCCCAAGCAACTTCCAATGGGGATGGCTCATCTTGATATGAAGGTGTGGAAGATTCCCAACGTTCCTCTTGCTCAATCCAAGTATTGTTTGGAGGGTTCCCCCACCATGGAGTAGAAGTGTTGGGAAATTGATTTCCCCATTCAGCATAGCCTACCATTGGTGGAGGAGAGATTTGTGCTCTTGACAGCTCATTACTCACTTGTTGGATGTTTACGGCTAATTGCAGCATATCTACCCGCAGCTGCAGCTCAGATATCTCCATTTCTGCATCAGATGGTTGATAGCAATTGTAGTCCATGATCCTGTCTAATCAATTTTTCACCTCACAGACAATTAAGCCCAAGATCAAAGAAACAAAAAAATCAAATATATACAAAACTAACAAAAGAAAGAGATTAATTATATACAGAAAAATAAAATAAAAAATGTCTAAACTAGTTGTCTCATTTGTTACTACTGATATTGGCAAAGCCAATCCCCGGCAACGGCGCCAAAAACTTGATGCGTGATTTTTAGAATATAAAGGCAAGTGCACCTCGTCGCAATCAAGTAATACGGTGGTGAGACCGGTTATCGTATCCACAGGGATCGGATGTCAATTACCAATTCACAAACTTAACAACTATCTAGACTAAACTATGGTATGAGAGATTAAAAAGAAAATAAAGAAATAAAATATTTTTGTCTTTTTGGACTTTTAACAAACACTTGGAGTGCAGAATTTATGACGGTTGAGATTGCCAGGTTTAGACTACACTAATCCTCCCTTGATTGCAATGAAATGGCTAACAACACAAGTCCTAATTCAATTATGCCAATCAAGCCTTTTCTAAAGTACTCAAGCCTAATGTCTTAGGTGCATTGAGCCTAAAACCCCAAATTAAACCCTAATGTCTTAGGTGGATTAATCTGTGATTTTGCATTAAGCCAAGACTTATAAGATTGCAAGCATTCAACACCTATGTCTAGATTCTTGAACTACTTGGCATATGATTCATGAGCATGCCTTAACACCAACCTTTCAGTCATCTATCAAAGCAACATATCATTCCTATGGGTAGCTAATCCAAGGAAAGCATTAAACACAGAATCACATACTCATAAAGAAATAGAAACTTGTATTGAAATCAAATCAATTAACAATCAAGTTCAGAAAAGCTACATCTAAACCCAACAATGGGGATTTAACTACTCATGATAAAAGGAAATACAAAACAGAATGAGAAAAGGGATGGAAAACACTCATAGACAAGCTTCCTCCATTCCCAGAGCAAGGAAATCTCCCCTTCTAGGGCTGGAACCCTATCTCAGCCGCAGCCTCCAAGTCCCCAAGTGCTCTCTCCACCAAAAGCTCTTTTTTAGGTTAGAAGTCAGTCCCCCTTTCTGTCTGCTGTTCTGTAATTTATAGGTCCGTCGCGCGTCACGGCCGTGATGTCCATCACGGCCAGGCCGTGACGCTTTCTGTTTCTGAAACCTTTGGCGTTTTAAGTCTCTCGCGGGGCGAGCTCATACTCGCGTCGCGAGCCTCCATTTCATGGCCGTGATCTCCATCACGGCCAAGCCGTGATGGTCTCTGACTTGTGGTGGTTTTGGGTCACGGCCGTGATGTACATCACGGCTAGGCCGTGACAGACTCTGTTTTCAGCTTTTCTACCTTTTCAGTTTTACCCGATCATGGCCGTGATGGGCATCACGGCTAGGCCGTGATGGGCTCTGTTTAGCTCGTTTTCTTCACTTTTAAGGCTCTAATTCATCCAGGCTTCATCAAGGCTAATTTCTGAGCATTTTTCCATTAAATCCTGCAAAACAACACACAGAAACCCCCTCATCCGTTCCAAAGGAAAAACTATACAAAATCAACACTAAATTGGCCTAACTATATGCAAATGCATGCAGAAATGTACATGGAAAATGAGGTGAAATCACACTCATCAAATCACCCCAAGCTTAAGACTTTGCTTGTCCTCAAGCAATCACCAAGGCCAGAAGATCAAAATAGAACATGGATAGTGAACTAAGAACCCTAGTAAATGATCCAAGCAATAGGCAATCAATTATTTCAACAAGAGACAATCAATTCAAGTCCAATTAGGGGCTTAAGTTTCCTAGACTCACATCCTCACTGATTCGGGCACTCTTGCTCACTTAAAGCTCACCCCAAGCTTGTTTATTTGCTTGGCTCTCTTTCTTGCCTCACTCACTCAAGTGTTCAAGTATATATAACAATTCGCTCCATTTTCCTCAAGGAATGATTCCTACCATATGCTTGACTATCAACCAAATCTCCACTTTATTTATTAAAACACCTAAGAATCAAGAGGTCTTTATTTGGTTGTAACGCGACCATGGGATTAATCTTTAGGTGGGGATAACAAGAAAGGGATATTTCAAAAGGCTAAACCAAGTATCAACATTTCAACACAAGACACCTTCTAAAATACCTTCTTGGGTTTTCAATACATTTTTCCACCTTTCTTTTCTTTCTTTTTTTCTTTTATTTCTCACATCTCTTTTTTTTTTTGTCATCCCCATCTCTTTATATTTTTCTTTTCTTTTTTTTTTCTTTTTTTTTTTCTTGAGAGGGGAGATTTTTCAACTCAATCCATTATTTTATTTTATTTTCATTTTTTTATTTTTATTTTTATTTTTTTTATTTTTTTTATTTTTTTTATTTTTTAATTTTTTTATCCCAAACTTTCAACTACCTTTTTCACCCTTTTTGTAATACTTTAGAAGGTCCCTTATCAAGTATATGTATCAAAAATTTTCAGGGTACCAAGAAAAGCATTTTTTTTCTTTCAGGCTCAAAATTGGGCAACTAAGGGTAGCATTTACACATTCAAAGCTCAGAAGGCCCGAAAAATACCTATTGCCTCAATCATTTTCAAAAATGTTTTCAAAAAATTTTAAGCTTTAAAATGGTTTTAAGTCAAGTTCTAGAGAAAACAAACCAAGAGGAATAACACTCTACACAAAGAATGGGGGCAGATTTAGTGAGTACCCCCTAATGGCTCAAAAGCTCACATTTATCAGTTCAAGAACCAGTGAGAAACACAAATCTAAAGAAACATATGCTAATCATCAACTATCCAAGATCATCTCAAGCATATTTATTTGCAGCCATATCACAAGAATAAACAGAATTGGGTTCAAAAATCCACTATCACAATTTAATTGGCACTTAGCTCTCACAATCATAAGCTCAATCTAAGCAGGGTAACCGAATCATGCGATCATGCAAACTTAAGCCTATATGAATGCAATATTTACAATGCAAGCAAAAAGATTACCCCTACCCCAAGCTTAAAGATTTACATTGTCCCCAATGTAAACAATCAAGTTGGAGAGGAGAAGAAAAATAAAATAAAACAAAAATTGGAACGGTTTACCGAGGCGGTAGCGGGTGCTGGTTCACATGCTTTTTGGCTTTGTTTCTCCCTGCTCCTTTTTGCTTCTCCTTCCTTCCTTATTACCCTGCAAACACTTGACAATTTACAATTTATTATTTTCCTCTTGAGCTTCTCAAATTATTCAAGAGGTTGAAAATCAAAAACAAAACTAATTAAAGAGAAGGGTTAAGAAAAGTTGGGTTGCCTCCCAATAAGCGCTTCTTTAACGTCACTAGCTTGACTTATTAAGAAGCATCCACCTGGATCCCATAACCTGTGGTATAAGGACCAAGGGATGCTAACCATGTGAGATCCTTCAATCGGATCCCACGGTTTGCAGCATAAATATGGGAGTGAGCTCTTGAAAATCATGGTGACCTCACCAAATGTGGTGAATTTCTCACTCCCTCTTGGGTCAAAATTGACCCCTTCATCCACAAAATCTTCCCAATAAAAATGGGGTTCAACCTCTTGGATCGGCCATGGTGCCTGCATTTTTAAAGATCCAAAATCTGGTTTCTCAGGCAGAGGCATGAACTCCATTGTTGACTGTTTTAACATGTGAGGTGGCAAACAATTCGAGAGGATCATTGGTGCTGTTCTGGCTTCTGTACGATCTTCACTCTCAGCATTGCCAAATCCATCACCTTCCAAATATGCAGAAATCTCCGCACAAACCACACAAGTGTTTTTTCCATCATATTCATCACATGCATAGGAAACAATAGCATCATCTAATTCCAAAAGTTCTTCATCATTCCCAAGCATGGTGAAATAGATGTCCTCCAAATGCCTCTTCCTTTCAGGCTCCTTAGTCAAGGGTTCAATGGGGAATGGTGCAACTATGTTCTCCAAAACAGGGTCTTCACTTCTTGACTCGGTTGCTCCAACTTCTTCTTCTTCCTCCTCATCCATCATTGCATCATCTTCATCATCATCCATCAGGTTCCCATTTGGCATTTCGGATAGAAGGTTAGAGAGTTCCTAAATACGTACCCCGAGATTCCGAATGGTATCTTCTTGATTCTTTAATTCTTCCATTGTTGTTGCCATGAAGTTCTCCAAAACAGCCTCTAAGTGAGGTTGACTATCCGGGATAGGTTGCTCAACCTCGACTGGGAATGCGGATTTGAAGTTCTCCCAAGCAACTTCCAATGGGGATGGCTCATCTTGATATGAAGGTGTGGAAGATTCCCAACGTTCCTCTTGCTCAATCCAAGTATTGTTTGGAGGGTTCCCCCACCATGGAGTAGAAGTGTTGGGAAATTGATTTCCCCATTCAGCATAGCCTACCATTGGTGGAGGAGAGATTTGTGCTCTTGACAGCTCATTACTCACTTGTTGGATGTTTACGGCTAATTGCAGCATATCTACCCGCAGCTGCAGCTCAGATATCTCAATTTCTGCATCAGATGGCTGATAGCAATTGTAGTCCATGATCCTGTCTAATCAATTTTTCACCTCACAGACAATTAAGCCCAAGATCAAAGAAACAAAAAAATCAAATATATACAAAACTAACAAAAGAAAGAGATTAATTATATACAGAAAAATAAAATAAAAAATGTCTAAACTAGTTGTCTCATTTGTTACTACTGATATTGGCAAAGCCAATCCCCGGCAACGGCGCCAAAAACTTGATGCATGATTTTTAGAATATAAAGGCAAGTGCACCTCGTCGCAATCAAGTAATACGGTGGTGAGACCGGTTATCGTATCCACAGGGATCGGATGTCAATTACCAATTCACAAACTTAACAACTATCTAGACTAAACTATGGTATGAGAGATTAAAAAGAAAATACAGAAATAAAATATTTTTGTCTTTTTGGACTTTTAACAAACACTTGGAGTGCAGAATTTATGACGGTTGAGATTGCCAGGTTTAGACTACACTAATCCTCCCTTGATTGCAATGAAATGGCTAACAACACAAGTCCTAATTCAATTATGCCAATCAAGCCTTTTCTAAAGTACTCAAGCCTAATGTCTTAGGTGCATTGAGCCTAAAACCCCAAATTAAACCCTAATGTCTTAGGTGGATTAATCTGTGATTTTGCATTAAGCCAAGACTTATAAGATTGCAAGCATTCAACACCTATGTCTAGATTCTTGAACTACTTGGCATATGATTCATGAGCATGCCTTAACACCAACCTTTCAGTCATCTATCAAAGCAACATATCATTCCTATGGGTAGCTAATCCAAGGAAAGCATTAAACACGGAATCACATACTCATAAAGAAAGAGAAACTTGTATTGAAATCAAATCAATTAACAATCAAGTTCAGAAAAGCTACATCTAAACCCAACAATGGGGATTTAACTACTCATGATAAAAGGAAATACAAAACAGAATGAGAAAAGGGATGGAAAACACTCATAGACAAGCTTCCTCCATTCCCAGAGCAAGGAAATCTCCCCTTCTAGGGCTGGAACCCTATCTCACCCGGCAGCCTCCAAGTCCCCAAGTGCTCTCTCCACCAAAAGTTCTTTTTTTAGGTTAGAAGTCAGTCCCCCTTCTGTCTGCATTGTTCGTAATTTATAGGTCCGTCGCGCGCGTCACGGCCGTGATGTCCATCACGGCCAGTCCGTGACGCTTTCTGTTTCTGAAACCTTTGGCGTTTTAAGTCTCTCGCGGGGCGAGCTCATACTCGCGTCGCGAGCCTCCATTTCATGGTCGTGATCTCCATCACGGCCAAGCCGTGATGGACTCTGACTTGTGGTGGTTTTGGGTCACGGCCGTGATGTACATCACGGCTAGGCCGTGATGACTGCATTTTCAGCTTTTCTACCTTTTCAGTTTTACCCGATCATGGCCGTGATGGGCATCACGGCTAGGCCGTGATGGGCTCTGTTTAGCTCGTTTTCTTCACTTTTAAGGCTCTAATTCATCCAGGCTTCATCAAGGCTAATTTCTGAGCATTTTTCCATTAAATCCTGCAAAACAACACACAGAAACCCCCTCATCCGTTCCAAAGGAAAAACTATACAAAATCAACACTAAATTGGCCTAACTATATGCAAATGCATGCAGAAATGTACATGGAAAATGAGGTGAAATCACACTCACCAAATCACCCCAAGCTTAAGACTTTGCTTGTCCTCAAGCAATCACCAAGGCCAGAAGATCAAAATAGAACATGGATAGTGAACTAAGAACCCTAGTAAATGATCCAAGCAATAGGCAATCAATTATTTCAACAAGAGACAATCAATTCAAGTCCAATTAGGGGCTTAAGTTTCCTAGACTCACATCCTCACTGATTCGGGCACTCTTGCTCACTTGAAGCTCACCCCAAGCTTGTTTATTTGCTTGGCTCTCTTTCTTGCCTCACTCACTCAAGTGTTCAAGTATATATAACAATTCGCTCCATTTTCCTCAAGGAATGATTCCTACCATATGCTTGACTATCAACCAAATCTCCACTTTATTTATTAAAACACCTAAGAATCAAGAGGTCTTTATTTGGTTGTAACGCGACCATGGGATTAATCTTTAGGTGGGGATAACAAGAAAGGGATATTTCAAAAGGCTAAACCAAGTATCAACATTTCAACACAAGACACCTTCTAAAATACCTTCTTGGGTTTTCAATACATTTTTCCACCTTTCTTTTCTTTCTTTTTTTCTTTTATTTCTCACATCTCTTTTTTTTTTTTTTTCATCCCCATCTCTTTATATTTTTATTTTCTTTTTTTTTTCTTTTTTTTTTCTTGAGAGGGGAGATTTTTCAACTCAATCCATTATTTTATTTTATTTTCATTTTTTTATTTTTATTTTTATTTTTTTTATTTTTTTTATTTTTTTTATTTTTTTATTTTTTTATCCCAAACTTTCAACTACCTTTTTCACCCTTTTTGTAATACTTTAGAAGGTCCCTTATCAAGTATATGTATCAAAAATTTTCAGGGTACCAAGAAAAGCATTTTTTTTCTTTCAGGCTCAAAATTGGGCAACTAAGGGTAGCATTTACACATTCAAAGCTCAGAAGGCCCGAAAAATACCTATTGCCTCAATCATTTTCAAAAATGTTTTCAAAAAATTTTAAGCTTTAAAATGGTTTTAAGTCAAGTTCTAGAGAAAACAAACCAAGAGGAATAACACTCTACACAAAGAATGGGGGCAGATTTAGTGAGTACCCCCTAATGGTTCAAAAGCTCACATTTATCGAGTTCAAGAACCAAGGAGAAACACAAATCTAAAGAAACATATGCTAATCATCAACTATCCAAGATCATCTCAAGCATATTTATTTGCAGCCATATCACAAGAATAAACAGAATTGGGTTCAAAAATCCACTATCACAATTTAATTGGCACTTAGCTCTCACAATCATAAGCTCAATCTAAGCAGGGTAACCGAATCATGCGATCATGCAAACTTAAGCCTATATGAATGCAATATTTACAATGCAAGCAAAAAGATTACCCCTACCCCAAGCTTAAAGATTTACATTGTCCCCAATGTAAACAATCAAGTTGGAGAAGAGAAGAAAAATAAAATAAAACAAAAATTGGAACGGTTTACCGAGGCGGTAGCGGGTGCTGGTTCACATGCTTTTTGGCTTTGTTTCTCCCTGCTATTTTTGCTTCTCCTTCCTTCCTTATTACCCTGCAAACACTTGACAATTTACAATTTATTATTTTCCTCTTGAGCTTCTCAAATTATTCAAGAGGTTGAAAATCAAAAACAAAACTAATTAAAGAGAAGGGTTAAGAAAAGTTGGGTTGCCTCCCAATAAGCGCTTCTTTAACGTCACTAGCTTGACTTATTAAGAAGCATCCACCTGGATCCCATAACCTGTGGTATAAGGACCAAGGGATGCTAACCATATGAGATCCTTCAATCGGATCCCACGGTTTGCAGCATAAATATGGGAGTGAGCTCTTGAAAATCATGGTGACCTCACCAAATGTGGTGAATTTCTCACTCCCTCTTGGGTCAAAATTGACCCCTTCATCCACAAAATCTTCCCAATAAAAATGGGGTTCAACCTCTTGGATCGGCCATGGTGCCTGCATTTTTAAAGATCCAAAATCTGGTTTCTCAGGCAGAGGCATGAACTCCATTGTTGACTGTTTTAACATGTGAGGTGGCAAACAATTCGAGAGGATCATTGGTGCTGTTCTGGCTTCTGTACGATCTTCACTCTCAGCATTGCCAAATCCATCACCTTCCAAATATGCAGAAATCTCCGCACAAACCACACAAGTGTTTTTTCCATCACATTCATCACATGCATAGGAAACAATAGCATCATCTAATTCCAAAAGTTCTTCATCATTCCCAAGCATGGTGAAATAGATGTCCTCCAAATGCCTCTTCCTTTCAGGCTCCTTAGTCAAGGGTTCAATGGGGAATGGTGCAACTATGTTCTCCAAAACAGGGTCTTCACTTCTTGACTCGGTTGCTCCAACTTCTTCTTCTTCCTCCTCATCCATCATTGCATCATCTTCATCATCATCCATCAGGTTCCCATTTGGCATTTTGGATAGAAGGTTAGAGAGTTCCTAAATACGTACCCCGAGATTCCGAATGGTATCTTCTTGATTCTTTAATTCTTCCATTGTTGTTGCCATGAAGTTCTCCAAAACAGCCTCTAAGTGAGGTTGACTATCCGGGATAGGTTGCTCAACCTCGACTGGGAATGCGGATTTGAAGTTCTCCCAAGCAACTTCCAATGGGGATGGCTCATCTTGATATGAAGGTGTGGAAGATTCCCAACGTTCCTCTTGCTCAATCCAAGTATTGTTTGGAGGGTTCCCCCACCATGGAGTAGAAGTGTTGGGAAATTGATTTCCCCATTCAGCATAGCCTACCATTGGTGGAGGAGAGATTTGTGCTCTTGACAGCTCATTACTCACTTGTTGGATGTTTACGGCTAATTGCAGCATATCTACCCGCAGCTGCAGCTCAGATATCTCCATTTCTGCATCAGATGGCTGATAGCAATTGTAGTCCATGATCCTGTCTAATCAATTTTTCACCTCACAGACAATTAAGCCCAAGATCAAAGAAACAAAAAAATCAAATATATACAAAACTAACAAAAGAAAGAGATTAATTATATACAGAAAAATAAAATAAAAAATGTCTAAACTAGTTGTCTCATTTGTTACTACTGATATTGGCAAAGCCAATCCCCGGCAACGGCGCCAAAAACTTGATGCGTGATTTTTAGAATATAAAGGCAAGTGCACCTCGTCGCAATCAAGTAATACGGTGGTGGTGAGATCGGGTTATCGTATCCACGGGATCGGATGTCAATTACCAATTCACAAACTTAACAACTATCTAGACTAAACTATGGTATGAGAGATTAAAAAGAAAATACAGAAATAAAATATTTTTGTCTTTTTGGACTTTTAACAAACACTTGGAGTGCAGAATTTATGACGGTTGAGATTGCCGAGGTTTAGACTACACTAATCCTCCCTTGATTGCAATGAAATGGCTAACAACACAAGTCCTAATTCAATTATGCCAATCAAGCCTTTTCTAAAGTACTCAAGCCTAATGTCTTAGGTGCATTGAGCCTAAAACCCCAAATTAAACCCTAATGTCTTAGGTGGATTAATCTGTGATTTTGCATTAAGCCAAGACTTATAAGATTGCAAGCATTCAACACCTATGTCTAGATTCTTGAACTACTTGGCATATGATTCATGAGCATGCCTTAACACCAACCTTTCAGTCATCTATCAAAGCAACATATCATTCCTATGGGTAGCTAATCCAAGGAAAGCATTAAACACAGAATCACATACTCATAAAGAAATAGAAACTTGTATTGAAATCAAATCAATTAACAATCAAGTTCAGAAAAGCTACATCTAAACCCAACAATGGGGATTTAACTACTCATGATAAAAGGAAATACAAAACAGAATGAGAAAAGGGATGGAAAACACTCATAGACAAGCTTCCTTCATTCCCAGAGCAAGGAAATCTCCCCTTCTAGGGCTGGAACCCTATCTCAGCCGCAGCCTCCAAGTCCCCAAGTGCTCTCTCCACCAAAAGCTCTTTTTTAGGTTAGAAGTCAGTCCCCCTTTCTGTCTGCTGTTCTGTAATTTAGAGGTCCGTCGCGCGTCACGGCCGTGATGTCCATCACGGCCAGGCCGTGACGCTTTCTGTTTCTGAAACCTTTGGCGTTTTAAGTCTCTCGCGGGGCGAGCTCATACTCGCGTCGCGAGCCTCCATTTCATGGCCGTGATCTCCATCACGGCCAAGCCGTGATGGTCTCTGACTTGTGGTGGTTTTGGGTCACGACCGTGATGTACATCACGGCTAGGCCGTGACAGACTCTGTTTTCAGCTTTTCTGCCTTTTCAGTTTTACCCGATCATGGCCGTGATGGGCATCACGGCTAGGCCGTGATGGGCTCTGTTTAGCTCATTTTCTTCACTTTTAAGGCTCTAATTCATCCAGGCTTCATCAAGGCTAATTTCTGAGCATTTTTCCATTAAATCCTGCAAAACAACACACAGAAACCCCCTCATCCGTTCCAAAGGAAAAACTATACAAAATCAACACTAAATTGGCCTAACTATATGCAAATGCATGCAGAAATGTACATGGAAAATGAGGTGAAATCACACTCATCAAATCACCCCAAGCTTAAGACTTTGCTTGTCCTCAAGCAATCACCAAGGCCAGAAGATCAAAATAGAACATGGATAGTGAACTAAGAACCCTAGTAAATGATCCAAGCAATAGGCAATCAATTATTTCAACAAGAGACAATCAATTCAAGTCCAATTAGGGGCTTAAGTTTCCTAGACTCACATCCTCACTGATTCGGGCACTCTTGCTCACTTAAAGCTCACCCCAAGCTTGTTTATTTGCTTGGCTCTCTTTCTTGCCTCACTCACTCAAGTGTTCAAGTATATATAACAATTCGCTCCATTTTCCTCAAGGAATGATTCCTACCATATGCTTGACTATCAACCAAATCTCCACTTTATTTATTAAAACACCTAAGAATCAAGAGGTCTTTATTTGGTTGTAACGCGACCATGGGATTAATCTTTAGGTGGGGATAACAAGAAAGGGATATTTCAAAAGGCTAAACCAAGTATCAACATTTCAACACAAGACACCTTCTAAAATACCTTGGGTTTTCAATACATTTTTCCACCTTTCTTTTCTTTCTTTTTTTCTTTTATTTCTCACTTCTCTTTTTTTTTTGTCATCCCCATCTCTTTATATTTTTATTTTCTTTTCTTTTTTTTTCTTTTTTTTTTCTTGAGAGGGGAGATTTTTCAACTCAATCCATTATTTTATTATTATTTTTTTATTTTTTTTTATTTTTTTTATTTTTTTTATCCCAAACTTTCAACTACCTTTTTCACCCTTTTTGTAATACTTTAGAAGGTCCCTTATCAAGTATATGTATCAAAATTTTTCAGGGTACCAAGAAAAGCATTTTTTTTCTTTCTGGCTCAAAATTTGGCAACTAAGGGTAGCATTTACACATTCAAAGCTCAGAAGGCCCGAAAAATACCTATTGCCTCAATCATTTTCAAAAATGTTTTCAACAAATTTTAAGCTTTAAAATGGTTTTAAGTCAAGTTCTAGAGAAAACAAACCAAGAGGAATAACACTCTACACAAAGAATGGGGGCAGATTTAGTGAGTACCCCCTAATGGCTCAAAAGCTCACATTTATCAGTTCAAGAACCAGTGAGAAACACAAATCTAAAGAAACATATGCTAATCATCAACTATCCAAGATCATCTCAAGCATATTTATTTGCAGCCATATCACAAGAATAAACAGAATTGGGTTCAAAAATCCACTATCACAATTTAATTGGCACTTAGCTCTCACAATCATAAGCTCAATCTAAGCAGGGTAACCGAATCATGCGATCATGCAAACTTAAGCCTATATGAATGCAATATTTACAATGCAAGCAAAAAGATTACCCCTACCCCAAGCTTAAAGATTTACATTGTCCCCAATGTAAACAATCAAGTTGGAGAGGAGAAGAAAAATAAAATAAAACAAAAATTGGAACGGCTTACCGAGGCGGTAGCGGGTGCTGGTTCACATGCTTTTTGGCTTTGTTTCTCCCTGCTCTTTTTGCTTCTCCTTCCTTCCTTATTACCCTGCAAACACTTGACAATTTACAATTTATTATTTTCCTCTTGAGCTACTCAAATTATTCAAGAGGTTGAAAATCAAAAACAAAACTAATTAAAGAGAAGGGTTAAGAAAAGTTGGGTTGCCTCCCAATAAGCGCTTCTTTAACGTCACTAGCTTGACTTATTAAGAAGCATCCACCTGGATCCCATAACCTGTGGTATAAGGACCAAGGGATGCTAACCATGTGAGATCCTTCAATCGGATCCCACGGTTTGCAGCATAAATATGGGAGTGAGCTCTTGAAAATCATGGTGACCTCACCAAATGTGGTGAATTTCTCACTCCCTCTTGGGTCAAAATTGACCCCTTCATCCACAAAATCTTCCCAATAAAAATGGGGTTCAACCTCTTGGATCGGCCATGGTGCCTGCATTTTTAAAGATCCAAAATCTGGTTTCTCAGGCAGAGGCATGAACTCCATTGTTGACTGTTTTAACATGTGAGGTGGCAAACAATTCGAGAGGATCATTGGTGCTGTTCTGGCTTCTGTACGATCTTCACTCTCAGCATTGCCAAATCCATCACCTTCCAAATATGCAGAAATCTCCGCACAAACCACACAAGTGTTTTTTCCATCACATTCATCACATGCATAGGAAACAATAGCATCATCTAATTCCAAAAGTTCTTCATCATTCCCAAGCATGGTGAAATAGATGTCCTCCAAATGCCTCTTCCTTTCAGGCTCCTTAGTCAAGGGTTCAATGGGGAATGGTGCAACTATGTTCTCCAAAACAGGGTCTTCACTTCTTGACTCGGTTGCTCCCACTTCTTCTTCCTCCTCCTCATCCATCATTGCATCATCTTCATCATCATCCATCAGGTTCCCATTTGGCATTTCGGATAGAAGGTTAGAGAGTTCCTAAATACGTACCCCGAGATTCCGAATGGTATCTTCTTGATTCTTTAATTCTTCCATTGTTGTTGCCATGAAGTTCTCCAAAACAGCCTCTAAGTGAGGTTGACTATCCGGGATAGGTTGCTCAACCTCGACTGGGAATGCGGATTTGAAGTTCTCCCAAGCAACTTCCAATGGGGATGGCTCATCTTGATATGAAGGTGTGGAAGATTCCCAACGTTCCTCTTGCTCAATCCAAGTATTGTTTGGAGGGTTCCCCCACCATGGAGTAGAAGTGTTGGGAAATTGATTTCCCCATTCAGCATAGCCTACCATTGGTGGAGGAGAGATTTGTGCTCTTGACAGCTCATTACTCACTTGTTGGATGTTTACGGCTAATTGCAGCATATCTACCCGCAGCTGCAGCTCAGATATCTCCATTTCTGCATCAGATGGCTGATAGCAATTGTAGTCCATGATCCTGTCTAATCAATTTTTCACCTCACAGACAATTAAGCCCAAGATCAAAGAAACAAAAAAATCAAATATATACAAAACTAACAAAAGAAAGAGATTAATTATATACAGAAAAATAAAATAAAAAATGTCTAAACTAGTTGTCTCATTTGTTACTACTGATATTGGCAAAGCCAATCCCCGGCAACGGCGCCAAAAACTTGATGCATGATTTTTAGAATATAAAGGCAAGTGCACCTCGTCGCAATCAAGTAATACGGTGGTGAGACCGGTTATCGTATCCACAGGGATCGGATGTCAATTACCAATTCACAAACTTAACAACTATCTAGACTAAACTATGGTATGAGAGATTAAAAAGAAAATAAAGAAATAAAATATTTTTGTCTTTTTGGACTTTTAACAAACACTTGGAGTGCAGAATTTATGACGGTTGAGATTGCCAGGTTTAGACTACACTAATCCTCCCTTGATTGCAATGAAATGGCTAACAACACAAGTCCTAATTCAATTATGCCAATCAAGCCTTTTCTAAAGTACTCAAGCCTAATGTCTTAGGTGCATTGAGCCTAAAACCCCAAATTAAACCCTAATGTCTTAGGTGGATTAATCTGTGATTTTGCATTAAGCCAAGACTTATAAGATTGCAAGCATTCAACACCTATGTCTAGATTCTTGAACTACTTGGCATATGATTCACGAGCATGCCTTAACACCAACCTTTCAGTCATCTATCAAAGCAACATATCATTCCTATGGGTAGCTAATCCAAGGAAAGCATTAAACACAGAATCACATACTCATAAAGAAATAGAAACTTGTATTGAAATCAAATCAATTAACAATCAAGTTCAGAAACGCTACATCTACACCCAAGAATTGGGATTTAACTAGTCATGATCAAAGGAAATACAAAACAGAATGAGAAACGGGATGGAAAACACTCATAGACAAGCTTCCTCCATTCCCAGAGCAAGGAAATCTCCCCTTCTAGGGCTGGAACCCTATCTCGCCCGCAGCCTCCAAGTCCCCAAGTGCTCTCTCCACCAAAAGCTCTTTTTTAGGTTAGAAGTCAGTCCCCCTTTCTGTCTGTTCTTCAGTAATTTATAGGTCCGTCGCGCGTCACGGCCGTGATGTCCATCACGGCCAGGCCGTGACGCTTTCTGTTTCTGAAACCTTTGGCGTTTTAAGTCTCTCGCGGGGCGAGCTCATACTCGCGTCGCGAGCCTCCATTTCATGGCCGTGATCTCCATCACGGCCAAGCCGTGATGGTCTCTGACTTGTGGTGGTTTTGGGTCACGACCGTGATGTACATCACAGCTAGGCCGTGATGCTACTGCTTTTCGGCTTTTTTCGCCTTTTCGCTTTTACCGATCATGGCCGTGATGGGCATCACGGCTAGGCCGTGATGGGCTCTGTTTAGCTCATTTTCTTCACTTTTAAGGTTCTAATTCATCCAGGCTTCATCAAGGCTAATTTCTGAGCATTTTTCCATTAAATCCTGCAAAACAACACACAGAAACCCCCTCATCCGTTCCAAAGGAAAAACTATACAAAATCAACACTAAATTGGCCTAACTATATGCAAATGCATGCAGAAATGTACATGGAAAATGAGGTGAAATCACACTCATCAGTAATGCAGATCAATAAACAAACCAGCAGTACCCTGATCAAACAAGAAACAACAACAGAACACCAAACCAGTTTTGACACAATCATTCAAAAGCAAAACATACTTCATTCAATTTTCTTAGCACTGACAATCAGCTCTTACACATATGGTTAAAAATACTGACATTTCATCAAATGACTAGTGAGCACAGAATCTGAAAACAGAGGGCATCAGGCCTAATTAATTTCGAATGAATGAAAACAACACTTTATCAAGGCTACATCAAAACACGAGAGAAGAAGAACTGAACCAGACCTGAGCACTAATACATATCATCAGTCAAAGGTACACTATAGCTAGTATATGATAAGTTTTTAAACTAACTACATATATACAAACTATGGGTGGTACACTTCAAGAAAGAAAGTTGCCCAACGCCTCTTTATGATGTTGATGTCAAAATCAGACAATGGAGTTGGATTGTTGAATATCTGCAAGTTTAATTGGACAAAAGATTATATCTTTTAAGTAATAAACTAACATAAAACATATAACGAATCTATACTATTACTTCTAATTGTGTCAATTAACATTTACCTCACTCCATCTTTCAGTGATCCCGGAGGAGATAATTTCCAACATCCACTGCATCACATAGTAGCCACATTCCCATGACCCACGTTGTATACGTGACTACGTACAAATGAAACCCAATTAGAATATGAGGAATTAAATAAAATAGAAATCAATTATTGTACCCACTGCATTTGATGCATTTGAACTAATAAATATCTTACGCTGGGAATAATCCATCCGATGGCCCGAGTACGCCTTTCACCACGCAACAGGTGGGATGCATTAATAGACCTATCAAGACAAAAACATTAATTAAAGTATATATAATAGATTTCAGATAATTAAAACAACTGCATTACTGATTATAAAGTATTTTAACGCTTACGTTTCGATGATCGTCTTCAGTTCATTCGCCGGCTTATTTCCCAATGAGCAGAAGAAGACCACGACGTTCATTCTTGGGTACAAGAGCAACAGATTTGCCAATGCCGACTGTATTTGCGGAATAGTTAGTGACTAAGTCATATATAGTTATACTTAAATAACCGGTACTTACTTATTGAGATAAGGCGCAAGATAGAATTGATGATCGTCTCGGGCAAGTATATCACGTATGGTAGTGACCGGGTCTTCCGATGCTACGAGAACATCACCCTGAATGAACATGGGGTCAATGAACCCATAAAGGGCGAGGTTACCCTGATCGACTAACATACGATGCAGATACCTAATATATTGGAAAAACATGTTAATTATCATTGTATTTAAAAATTAATTACGTACTTAACTTATAAATAAAATGTACTTACGTGCACCAAAACGATATGTGTGCAGAACTGGCCATTTCTTTATTGAGTGCCATCTCCATAAGTTCCTTCTTTGGTATATACAGTTCACCAGGGCTGGCATCATGTTCCAACGTTACCAAGGTTGCATCATCCTCCATGGTGACAACCTGTATAGTCAGAACTTTGAAAACATCACCATGGCCAGGTGCCTCTTTGTCGATCCCCTAAACAACATAGATATATATTAGTAATCACGGATAATTAAGTTATTTAATTCGTTATTAACTAAATGGTCAAATGAATAACTTGGCAGGAGCAGACATCTCTGGTCTTCCTAGATCCGACCTTTTAGGCACAATATCATTTCCAACATCCTATAACAAATACAAATAAAGCATTATCTTTAAACAATAATAAATATATTTCAACTATGAATATAGAAAAACACAACTAACCGAATACCTCAGATGCAACAAGAAAGCTGACCAGTCTTCTTGGCCGGAGGATGAAGTTACGGGGCCCGACCCACTTTGTTTGAACCTCCTCGGTGGGCACGGGGACTCGAGCATCGAGCATCTCGAATAATCTCAACAGACACCCTCGGATGATCATCCGTAATAACGATGGTGTATGATATTACCTAACTTATTATATGCCCTGCCCAATGCCAGTAAGCGGCGATGTTGATGATGATCATCATCTTACAGCTCACACCGCTCAGGGTCGGCGTCGTCATCATCATCATCATCATCATCATCAGAAGAAGATCACCATCATCATCATTTTCGGGATGATGAGGAGGATCACATGAGCCCTTAGTGCTCACATGGACAGAGAGGGTTGGACACCTACTGTCATCTGCTTTGGGACAAAGAAGTAAATATTGCCATCTCATTTGGGCAAATTGCTCGGCCATCTCCTGTCAAGCTCACCTGCAATCTCCTGTTTTAGTTGTGCTCTATCTCGCAACCGAATCCCCGTGGAATTGGTGTGAAGATGAACCATGGTATTGGCGAATGCCGACTCCCCATCCAACACCAATGACACGGCCGGGTGGTCCGGTTTCTCGATGGCGGTAGATAAGATATCATTGCGTCCTCTAGGAACAAAGGTTCCTTGGGTTAGCTGATCATCCAAGGCATCCTATCACATAAAAATATCAGGTCACATTACAATTCGGTAACAATCTTAAAATGACAATTACAACAAACTATACTTACAATCCTCTCAACTACTTGGCGGGCCTCCTCGGATGTATATTGTCCCGTTTTTCTTTGTCGGCCCCTCTTCCATGAACGATGGCGTGGGGGTGGAGGTGGATCAACAACCTCTCGGAAGATTTTCAGCATTAGGATCCGCTTGAGATGTCGCTTTCTTGACGTGCTTTCTTTTCCTCTTCAACCATTTTCTTAACAAGCTTTTTATATCCCCCACGAGACATGACATGGGGGTAGACATTCTTGCTTTGGTTTTCCTACCCCTTTTTCCTCTTCTCCTGTTATAAATAAAAGACAATTAAATTACATAAGTAAATGAAATTAATGCAATTACATAAATTTAGAGACAAATCAAATAAGTTAACCTGAAATGCGGGATCACGTCGGCTCACGAACAAAGCGATCCCACGTCGCCTTGTCAAGAAACGGATACACCTCAAGTGGGTTCTTTTTACTTTTTGGACCGAATATATAGTATCTACCCAGTCGGCCTTAAAACCCCTCCAACGCTCTCCAAGATACTTGAAAAACGCTTCTTCATAGCGTATGTATCCTAGTATGTCAAATGTCAACTACATTAAGACCAAAAGAATCAACGAATTACTGTATGATATTATTAAGATAAAAATAAAGTAGATACAGACAAACACATGACGTAGAAGTATAGATACCAGAATACTCTCCCATATCTGCTCCTTCACGTCCGCCGGTACATCTCTCCACCTATCAATGAGTATACTAGGCCTGTTCCTAGCAAGGGTCGCCACAAAACTGGTAAACTGATCTTCCAGTGACCCAATAGGTTTGAGGTTATCATCAAAATCTACTCTTATCCTTTGATTTGACCCACGGTTGGCAGTCAAATGCCTCATTCGTGTGGCACGTCTACCCTTTCTACCGGTAGACGGGGTCTCTGACCCGCTGCATGAAGGAGGTATATCCTCATGATCAGCCATGTATACCTGTTTAAACACAAAACAAAAAAAAAACTTGTTAGTATGTCAGGATAAATACAGGAGCATTTGTTTTTGCAAACTGTAGAAAATCTTCCACTCCATTCTCATACTCATCACTTGTCCGTCTAACATTCATCCAACCGCGATCCATGACTAAACCAATACCTTCGTACTTAGTCCAACATATTCATCAACCACTTCTTATGACAGGGTATGGCCCTATCCCATTCGAGAAGAAACTTTTTCAACATTCGGTTAACAGTTAGTCCTTAACTCTCATGCGCATACTCGACAAAATTTCGGCAGCATTTCCCTGCGGTCTCCGACGTACACTACTTGAACGTGATGACAACCACCACGATAAAGTATGCACCCGGAGAACGAAAGGAAATTTATCAATCCGAACTTTCATCAAGTATATAACATTAGAATCAATCAATAACTATTTTAACTGAATTAAGAAAAAGTTTTTTCCCAAACTGTCCAACTTTGGACACTTCAAGATCCAACACAATGAGCGGTACATTAAGCACATACACATACGCTCATTAGTATTGCATCTCAAACGAGAAACTAAGGCTTTACTAAATAATTAACATTAAGAAAAATAATAAAACACTCCAATCCCCAAGTCCAATGAAAACAAAAACCAAACGATAAAAATGGAGAGGAGAAAGCTACAAGGGTGTGGGAAGAACACTCAGCCGGAAACCGTAATGAATAATTGATGAATATTCTGCTTAATTTTCTGCTCGGACTGAGTGTACCTATACAAAAAGTCATATTTCATGAACTGACTTTTCCATTTCTAAAACATAAAATGCAGCTGGCTATTTAGCAATAATATGAAGAACGCACAAAGACGAGTAGATGAATCATTTAACGAATACTTAACAAAACGCTAACAAAAAAGTATACGAAGACCCAATTACAAATTTTCTAAATATTCAAGGACGCAATTACAAATTTTAAAATATAAGAATCTATATGAGAATTCGCGTACAGTTCCACCCCACAGCACACATACGTTATATTCACTTGCACCAAAACAAAAGCATGGTACATGCAAGGAAGATTTTCTGACAAATGTTGAGCTTGCTTGATTGAGTTCATAAAAAATGCATATGTAATTCATTAATAGTTGTTGATATGAGTCAGGATAGTTCATAAAAAAGTAGTGAAGAAATATAAGCAGCGGGCGTGCATCATTATAAGAGCATGTGTATTTTGGCAACCCAGGAAATAGAAACATGTGGCAGGTGGTCTGGTTCTCTATTTGTTCTGTGACTCTAATTTTTAGCATGTTCCAACTTTTAACTCAATTACATAATCCCAGCAAGTACTATGCAAATGCTAACTGAGAAGAGAAAATTAGCATTGAACCAAATGGATAAATCAAGCATACAACAACTATCAGGCAAGCATCCGAGGCTTCAGATATTTCCAAAAATTCAAAATTTAGTTCAAATAACTTTGCCTAACAGCATAGTCCAAACACCTTGGGGACAACTTTGGCAAGACTTTTATCCATTCAATAAGAAACAAGACAGCATATTCATCAAGATTTCACAGACAAAATTCATTTACATCAATGCATGGAAGTCACATGACACATGCATACTCTCCCTGTTATATATAAAAGAGCTAAACTTAAGCACCTTAATCAATTTCATTAGACTATCAATATCAAAACCTTTCTCCCTAAAAATTATACCATTCATATGTAACCAAATTGATCATATAATTGTAAAATGTAAACCATAATCATCATAATTGAACCAAAAATAAGTTATAATGATTGAGAATTATGAGCCCTGGTATCATAAGGATCTTTTTTTTATAAGCAAAATTGTATTAAATGATAAATCAAAGCCCAAGAACCAGCACAAGTGGTGCCAATAAATGAGCAAAACATGCCTTATAAAAAGAGCTGCAAACACATAGATGCAAAAAGCAACACCAAAAGTACACCCAAACAGGCAAACAGCTGCATAAAACCAAAGCTACTAGCAAATACAAAACAAGTAGGGGCAAATGCTGATATAGAGATACACACCCCAGCTACAGACACACAAATAAAAAACAGGAAAATCATTACTCCTAAACCGTAGCAACAAAAGATAGTAGCACCTGAACACAAATCACAGGTTGCAGAAAATCACCAGCCCAACTGATAAATAGAGCAAAGCAAGTCAAGTCAGATGTAAACACGAAGAAGGATTTAAACACCACAAAAAGAATGAACCCTATCAATACTATGTTGGTCAAGGTTTATAAGCTTTCAACATGTATCAATCATCAACACTCACCAACTAACCTATAAGTATTCCCTTCCCATCTTTTTCTAATACTAGTCCTACTCATAATATAATATGTTAGGATGCAGGAACAGACTTGGCTACAATTTTATTATATAACGTTTCTGAACAAACACCATGAGCAAGAAAACCCCAATGACTAACATGTTATAGCAATGACAATAACTGATGATAAATTAGATTAGCAAACCACCTGAAGAGAAGCAGCTAAAGCATTTAGAGGTAAGGCACTTCCAAGAGCATCTTCATTGGGTCGAAGTAAAGCCAAAAGAGTTTCCTTCAAAGGCTTTAACAAAGCAGGATCACTAGCTGCTAAAGGTCCCAAGTGGGAGCAAGCAACCCCTAAAGCAGCATTATAATCACCAGAGCTGACCAACTTGAGGAATTCAACCTATAGCCAGGAATCCCATTTAAAGATCACATTCTTGATGCAACTAAACAGAGCCCAAAAACAGCCCCTGGCAGGCCCCTTCCCATAAAAAAAAATTAAAGAAAAGGATATCAATAACATCAATAACAAGTTAACAACATAGAAGCCACATACCTGCTTGAGTTGGAAAAGTCGCTGTTTTCTGGGGTGATAGCAGCGAAGAGGAGCTCTCTGTGAGGGGCAATGGAGGTGAGGAATGGGGTTTTCAGGGAGGGACAGTGAGCCGCTCGTTAGCAGAGAAAGAATGGGAGTGTTAGGGAGGCAGCGGTAGGGTTGGAGACAAGGGAGGAGATGACGGAGGAGATGAACGCGCGTTAGCAGAGGGAGGGAGTGTTTTCTGTTTTAGCTAGGGTTCATAATCTGAAAAATGGGATAGTGCGCGGAAGAGAAGGAGGGAAAAAAAAATTTGGACTATTACACATCGGTTATATGAAAAACCGATGTGTTAAACATCTTATACACATCGGTTATATCAGAACCGATGTGTAAACATTAAACTTTTAAATTCTGATTTTTTCTTTTAAATTTTATACATCGGTTAATAAAAACCGATGTGTAAAAGTAATATTTTATTTTCTCTTTTTTTCTTTATAATTTTCTACATCGGTTATTTAGAAACCGATGTGTAAAAGTAAGATTTTATTTTCTTTTTTTTTCTTTATAATTTTCTACATCGGTTATTTAGAAACCGATGTGTAAAATAAGATTTTTTTTTCTTTTTTTTTTCTTTATAATTTTCTACATCGGTTATTTAGAAACCGATGTGTAATACTTTGGTTTTAATTTCAAAAATGCCACCGCCTCGTTTTACACATCGGTTTCTGTAAAACCGATGTGTAAACTCCGATGTAGAATCCCTTTTCTGCACTAGTGAGATGGTAGGATCTTATGTTATGTAGTTTAGCCATGTGAGGAGAAGACCATGAGAAACCGCACTAAAAATAGTAGAGAGTATCTTAATGTGATGGTGTCCATTATGTGAGTACAAGCCAAATGGTTTGAATATCCATATTTTCTATCTTGTTATTTAAATTAGTTATAATGTCTATTATCTTGTTACAGTGTGATGAATGCTTTCTTGGAAGGACTCACTATCTTTTATTTGATTATAGTAACATCCTTCTCGTTTATAATGGTGGCCACAAATTAATCAATGACGACGATGATTAGATGACAACGACGATGATATGATGATGAGGAGGAGATGATGGATGATGTGCTAGATGAAGATGAAGAGTTTAGTGATCAAAGTAACAATGAGGAATAAATTTATGTCTTTGATGTTTGTAATGCTATTTTAATGCTTTGAATCTTAATATATCATTCTTGTATTTCAAGATACTTTGTGTTTTTGTTTATTTTGAAGCTTGATACTTGTCTAGAGTGGTATCTTAATAATAATAATTTTTTATTATATTATATTAGATTCCAAGTCCAGGTACCTAATTTGGTATGCATAATTATTTAAGTTTGGCCCCTTTTTTATTAATAAACATGATTTGTCTATCAAAAAATATTATTTAAATATGATTATCTAATCCGTGGGAAATCTGTCCAAAATAATATCATAACATTCGTCTGAAATCCGTCCAGAATTTGCATGAATAGCAATATTGAATCCATCTGAAATTCATCCGAAATTAAGCCAATATAACCAAAATTTAGATTTGTGTGTTTGTCCGAAATCTGTCTGGAACTAATTTCGGACGGAATTTCGGACATAATTTGCAATTTGCAGTGGGGCTTTTTCGAACGGGGGATGTTTCGTCTGAAATCCGTCCGAAATTAATTGTCCGTCCCAAATCCATGGAAAAGTGTCCAAATTCCGTCTAAAATCCGTCCGTGAATCAGTCCGAAAATAACAATTTTCTAGTAGTGAATTAACCAAATATTTACACTTGATTAACCATATAATGAACTGAATTAACCAAATATTTGTACCGATTAACCAAGGTGTCAACTTTGGGTGTCGACTTTTGGTGTGCAGATATCATTTCTCTTATTTTTTTTACTTACATTTTTATTTAATAAGTTTTTTTAACTTAATTTTATCATTACAACTCTACCTCTCTCACCAAAGCTTTTTTCCTCATCGATTTATTTTATGATATTATAATTAATATATTTGAAATTAATATAATCATTTTAATTTTTAGATATTTTAAAAATAAATTTTATATATATTAAATTATTTTTATAAACAAAATTCAGAACCATAAATTTTAATATTTTTCTCTCTCATCTGCAATTAATATAAATGTTTTTATTTTTCTCCCTTTCAAGTTTTTTTACCAGTTTTATTTTTTTTCATTTTATTTCAACATGTGACTATGCATAAACAAACTTTCATACCTGAGGTGCTGGTAAATTCTGATTTTTATTTTTATTTTGACTTAATTGTACTTTTGATCTTTGTATTTTTTATCCCAATGGTGAAGACCTATCAGATTTTCACAATATTTATTTTGTTAGATAACTTGATTATGATAGAGACGGGATGATTGACAAGCACATTGATTGCCTTGGGAAAGTAAATTTTGGGCAAAGATAGATATATAATGAGATTGTCGATGTTGTGTTAAATGAATATGGTGGTTTCTTTTTTATAGATGGTTATGGTCGAAAAACTTCATTTGGAAGACTTTGTCCTACCGATTTCGTTCAGAGGCTAACATTGTTCTTAATATTGCTTCCAGCGGGATTGCTTCTTTTTTATTGCTTGGGGGAGGATTGCTCCTTCACAATTTGCTATTTTTATCATTGATTTATTTTATGATATATAATTAATATATTTGGAATTAATATAATCATTTTAATTTTTAGATATTTTTATAATAAATTTTTATATATTAAAATTATTTTATAAAAAAAAATTAGAATCATAATTTTTATTATTTTTCTCTCTCATCTACAATTAATATAAACATTTTGATTTTATCCCCCCCAAAGTTTTTTTTTTACCAGTTTATATTTTTTATTTTCTTGCTATATGTGATTATACATAAACACATTGTTTGTAACAAATTGCATGCATCGAGAAACAATTATTAAGATGTTGCTTTTACTATGTATTTTGTTTGTGATCTTATTCAATATTGAGATGTGTGCAAATATAACATTTTGGAAAATATATTTATCTATCATATTATTTTTCTTCTTCTCCCTTAAAAATATATTTGATCTATTTTTCTTTTTTCCCGTGCAAGTTAACTATATTTAGAAAATATATTTATCTATTATGTTGTTTTCAGTGCTTCCTGTACAAATTTCTGAAAACATGAAACACAATGAAGAAAGATGAGAGTTTTGTAATTATTTCTGCAAACAAGCCCTAAAATTGTGAGAGTCCCAAATTTTAAGGAAATTGGTGTACTGCTAATTACTAAAGTCAAGCTTTCATTAATCATTCAAAGACAACAACAAATAGCTTGTTTTCTAGCCTTGGATTGGTTGCATTCCTGCTAGCACTGATGCAGCTACAAGCACAAAGCTAACCAAAAACCGAAACATCCTGGGAGTAAAACAGCTGCTTAGCAAATAACAATGGGAAAGTATCTTTGGCAGTGAAACTTCAAATATGTTAAGTCCATGACTTTAACTTTCATCTCTCAGAAATTGAATCATGTTGTATCAGAGAGAGTTTTAGTTAGTGTTTCAGCTGGTTGGTCTACAACACAATGATGCTTAATGGGATTCATTGAAGGACCTATAAGAGGTCAAAGGGCATGGTGCCAGAAGTTGCTTGAATAAGCAATAATTGTTCAGGTGCATTTCTCTGAGTTTTCTTTCTGAAATAGGTGCTGGTATTCATTGACACAAGTTATGAATTCAGCTGCTGCCATTTACCATCAAGGAAGATTATTTGATAGCCATAACTGTAACATTATCCACTTGATATCATTCATGCTTTAAAAGGCAAAGTAAAATAAAATGACTAAGATGGCCAGAAAATAAGCAACTTCATTAAAATGATGAAATCCACAGACATAGGTACACCCACCAATCAACTCAACAACATCAATAAAAAACATTTGACAGTAATTGAAAATGAATTGAATTAATGATTGTGTCCTAAAGACCCTTATGCCCACGCCCCAATCTACCCCCTGAATATGTGCTTCTAAAGTATGAAACCAAAAATACTGATATCTTAGCAGCATCGCAAGTAACTCCTCAACCTGGAGTTCCGCCTAAAGAAGCAGGTGCCGCGGTAGCTGCCAAATCTTCTATGACACAATACACACCTTTCAGCGTCTCTTTGATCATTCCTTTGTTTTGGTGCTTGCCCTTTATGCATATGCAGAAGTTAATAATCTAATACAAGGAAATCTCATGTGGAAAGACTAACTCAGAGAGTAAGTTACAAACGGATAAATTACAAAACAAGGAAAACAAGAAAACAAACAACATGTGTCTCCCACTGCTTTTGGTATAAATTTAATATCCTACCAACCACTATAAATCTAACTATAAAAGGGAAGGCAATATGAGCAAAGGCAGAGTAAGAGGTAATTCCGACAACTCCATCTTCCCAACCTGTAAACAAACTTGCAAATTCTAGCATTCGTGAAACATTTGCGTGCAATGTAAAGAATAGTGTCTTCCTGTCAGTTCAATGTTGAATCCAAACTCCTGAAAGTAGCAAAAGAAACCTGCAGGATAGGCTAACCGAGGTGATCAAAGATGATAAACCATAACCATAGTTTATGTAAAAATGGAGTAAAGTAAGGAAGTTACTAGCAGTGATCAATGCCAATCATACACATAACTAAAGGTTGCTTAGAAAAGCATTAAGTTGAGCTGTAGAAGCACATATCACTTCGACAGATGCAATGTTCAAGTGATTTCAATTTCAAGTCCAGATTAGAGAAAACTTACCTATGAATGTGCCATAAAAATAAATCCTGCATGTAATGATTGATCTCTCTGGCACCAGAGCCATGAACTATGAGAACTATCCAGGTCCACAATAGAGATTCATCATGATGATGATGAAACAACCATTTAAAATAGCTATTTCGTTTATAAGAAGATAATACCAATTGTCCAAGTATATATCTTGATTATAGAAATTATATGGCTAACATGAAGTCTAGGCTTTGAAATGTATAGATGGCCTGCAGTCATACTACATTGATCTTTATTCCAAACAACCACTGGAAAGAATAACCGCTACATACTAAAGGTGCCCAACAATTGAAAATTGTTAATGCAAGTACACATCAACAATGTACTGACAACAGTTGCGCCAAATAGCACTAAATTTTCTTGCAGTGTAATATATAACAGCCTAAATTCATTTATCAAAAAAGGGCGTCGTGTATTAGTTTCCATAATCATAAAGGCTTCAATTGTATATTAAAGTAATTGTTGTAAATATTGTAAATCTTGTATTTTTTGTATTAGACCCATTAGTCAGGCCCTTTAGGTTTAGCATCGCCTATATATTCTTATTAGTGGATGTACTCATTAAGACATCAATAATATTCAATATGATTTTCTACATGGTATCAATAGCTCCCGATCTTAGGGGTCTTGCTTCGGTAGAAAAACCCTAGCCGCCTTCATTGCGGCTGTTCATCGGGTACTGCTCAACGAACTGTTCACACGATATTGTTCATCGACCACTATTCACCGAGTTCCCGTTCATCGCGTGCACTATTCGTGCGGAACTGTTCATCGAGTACTGTTCATCACTAGCATTGTTTGCCGAGTTACTATTCACCGTGGTACTATTCACATGTACTGTTCATCAGAATTTCCCTCCCTCTTCTATGGCAGAAATTAAAGCGCAATTCTGTCGGAATGACTTGGATCGTTTGTGGACCCTTCTTGACTATCTTAGTAAGCCTTCTGGTTCTTGTTCTCTGGCAATGACTGGTAAGAGTTTTTGCTCCCGCTCCTTTACCTTCCATTCCAAATTGTTCTCCTCTTATGCCTCACATTCTAGTTTTAATTCTATTACTGTTGCTGATGGTTCTCATACCCGTGTGGTTGGTTATGGAAATATTGAATTACAATCTTCTTTAAAACTGGAAAATGTGCTTCATGTTCCTAGACTTTCCAATAACTTGATCTCTATTCATAAACTTGCTCGAGACCAAAACTGTGTAGTAACCTTTTTCCCTTCTCATTGTGTTTTTAGGATGTTGTCACGGAGAGGACGATTGGAGTTGCTAAGAAACAGGGAGGGTTGTACTATCTGTCTGATGAAAGATATGGTCAGAAGGTCAGTCTTCTTGCTTAGAGTCTCAGTTTGAGTCTCATTCTCCTGCATCACAGATCTGGCTTTAGCACAAGCATCTTGGACATCCTCCGTTTCCTCTAATTAAGTCCATGTTTCCGTCTTTGTTTTTACAACAATCTGTTGAGTCTTTCAAGTGTGACATTTGTCAGTTTGCTAAACATCATCGTGCTACTTTTCCTTCTAGTTATAAGAAAAGTGCTGAACCATTTGATCTTATACATTTTGATGTTTGGGGACCAGCCCCTATTTCTAATATTTCTGGTGCGAGATGGTTTGTTTCCTTTATTGATAATTGTACTCGAGTAACTTGGCTTTTCTTGATGAAGGATAAATCAGAAGTACCCCAACTTTTTATTCAATTTTATCATATGGTGCAGACACAATTTGGGAAAGGCATTAAAAGATTACACTCGGACAGTGGAAAAGAATATGTCAATCATAGCCTTTCCGGTTTTAATAATAAACAGGGCATCATCCATGAATTTACATGTGTTGACACCCCACAACAAAATGGGGTTGCAGAAAGGAAAAATCGTCACTTACTTGAAGTTGCTCGAGCCCTTCTCTTCCAAATGTCAGTCCCAAACTCATACTGGGAGAAGCAAGACTGAATTTGCCTATCTGATTAATAGGATACCATCTCGTGTTCTAGGTAATGTTAGTCCTGTTCAGTTTATGATCTCATACTTTCCTTCTGTCCCTATCATGCAGAGTCTTGAGTCTCGGGTATTTGGATGTGTTGCCTTTGTTCATGTTCATAAGCAGTATCGAACTAAGTTGGATTCTCGTGCAGTCAGGTGTGTCTTTTTGGGTTATGCACCTAACAAAAAGGGGTACAAATGCTATCATCCTTCCAGTCGTAAGTACTTTGTTTCTATGGATGTTACCTTCCATGAACATGTGTCATTCTTCACTCGCCCTCATCTTCAGGGGGAGAGCAATACTTTGGAATCCGAGTTCGAGTTTCTCCTCCTTGGTCCTCATCTGCCTGAGTTACCTATTCCTCGGTCACCTGTTCCTCAGTCAACTGTTCCTCAGTCACCAGCTCCTGAGTCACCTGTTTTATGAGCCTCCCATTTCTGAGTCACTTGTTCCTGCTCCTGTTTTTCCTTTGTCTTCTATTTTACAGGAATCTGCACCTTCAGCACCAACGAAGAACAAAGCTAATGAGTTACCTGTGGTGTATCAGAGGAGAGTAAAACCCAACCTGGTCCAGAAACAACCTCAATTGTCCGAACCGGAGGTAAGTACTGAAAATAATCCACCCACTTCTGATTCCGTGTTTTGATAATCTTGACCCTGAACCGGATGACTTACCAATTGCTTTGAGAAAAGGGAAAAGGTCTTGTGCCAAATACCCTATTTCTCAATTTGTCTCCTCTAAACACCTTTCATTGCAGCATCAGAGTTTTATTGCAGCGATTGACTCTGTGAGAATCCAAGCATCTGTTCAAGAGGCACTAAATGATGCAAATTGGGTCCAAGCTATGGATGAGGAGATGAAAGCACTTGAAAGGAATGGAACTTGGGAAATTGTTGAGAGGCCAGGGGGCAAGAAACCAGTTGGTTGTAGGTGGATTTATACAGTCAAGCACAAATCAGATGGCACTCTTGATCGATACAAAGCAAGACTAGTGGCAAAGGGATATACTCAGACCTATGGCATTGATTATGAGGAGACATTTGCTCCAGTGGCAAAGATGAATACTGTTCGTATTTTACTCTCTCTTGCTGCTCACTCAGGGTGGGACCTTCACCAGTTTGATTTTAAAAATGCGTTTTTGCATGGAGACTTAGAGGATGAGGTGTATATGGAGATTCCTCTGGGATTTGGACCCACTAGTGGAACAAACAAAGTGTGTAGATTGAGGAAGGCTTTATACGGGCTTAAACAGTCTCCCCGGGCATGGTTTGGGAGATTCACAAAAGCAATGGTTTGCCTGGGTTACAAGCAAAGTCAAGGAGATCATACACTTTTCTTCAAACATTCACAGGGAGGAAAGCTAACTGTACTTCTTGTTTATGTTGATGATATCATTATTACGGGAGATGATTTGGTTGAAAGACAACTACTCAAGGAGAAATTATCTACAGAGTTTGAGATGAAAGACCTTGGAAAACTTAAGTATTTCTTGGGGATTGAGGTGGCCTACTCAAAACAAGGTATTTTCATTTCTCAAAGAAAGTATGTGCTTGATCTTTTGAAGGAAACAGGCAAACTTGGATGTAAACCAGCAGGTGTTCCCATAGAGCAAAATCACAAATTGAGCATCGAAGAGGAGAGTGCTAAAGTTGACAAGGATCAATATCAGAGATTAGTGGGGAAGTTGATTTACTTGGCACACACCAGTGTTATCAAATAGCGGCCATGGCGGTGCCATGGCGGATTGCGGTGGCAGATTTTTGCCCAACCGCTATGGCCAATTTGTGAAGATGGCGGCGCCATGGTGTTTTATGGCGGCTTGAAATGGCGGATTTTTAGCCTTCCGCTATGTTCCGCCATCGATAACATCGGCACACACTAGACCGGATTTAGCATATGCGGGTAGTGTTGTGAGTCAATTCATGCATGATCCGAGGGTGAGACACTTGCAGGCTGTAGAGCGTGTTCTGCAGTATCTCAAAGCCACTCCAGGGAGAGGGCTCTTGTTCAAAAGCGGTGGAAGCCTAACTATGGAAGCCTATACCGATGATGATTATGCAGGTTTAGTGAGTGATAGAAGGTCCACTTCAGGCTATTGTGCATTTTTGTGTGGGAACTTTGTCGCTTGGAGAAGTAAGAAGCAAGGTGTAATGGCTCGATCAAGTGCTGAGGCAGAATTTAGAGCTATGGCACAGGGAATCTGTGAGCTATTGTGGATGAAGATTGTACTTGATGACTTGAAGATAAAGTGTGAAGGGCCTATGAGGTTGCTTTGTGACAACAAATCGGCTATTAGCATTGCTCATAATCCTGTTTAGCATGACAGGACAAAACACATTGAAATAGACTGACACTTTATCAAGGAGAAGCTGGATAGCGGGCTGATAACTACAACTAACATTCCTTCTGGGCATCAGCTGGCAGATGTGTTAACAAAAGGCTTACCAACAGAACGATTCAGTCAACTTACTTGCAAGCTGGGAATGATAGATATCCATTCACCAGCTTGAGGGGGAGTGTTGTAAATATTGTAAATCTTGTATTTTTTGTATTAGGCCCATTAGTCAGGCCCTTTAGGTTTAGCATCGCCTGTATCTTCTTATTAGTGGGTGTACTCATTAAGACATCAATAATATTCAATATAATTTTCTACAGTAATTACTAGGAACTTCATACGAAAACCGCTTATACAATTTGTCAATCATTCTCTAGTGCTACCAAGTAAGGGCATGTACTGAGCAACTTGTGCACTTTAAAAATGGACTCGCGGGAGAAATTGTTAAGTTTAAGCAAGAAACTAATGAAACTTTTGTCACATACAGCACATAAATAATTGATGAGAATACTTCAATAAAAGGCAGATACCAAATGTTGAAAAGGAATGTTGAGAGAAATTGTGTTTCTTGGCTGCAAAGTAATATCTAATTTAAAGTATAATTATAATAATTTGGGGGGACTAATCAGTAGCTAACTTACACCCTAATCAGTAAAGTTGACCATATATACACATGCTATAAATCTAACACCAATATTCTACAATTATTACTTGCTCAAATCTAGAATATGCATTTGCAACATGCACTCATAGATTCACATTCTACGAAAATGGGCATAACAGAGAACAAATCATGCAGATTATTAAACTTTAACGATAATGAAAACTAAGAAATTAACATGAATGCTACCAGTGTGGGTCTCAGACTCTCACTTACCTTGTGATGAAAATAGCATTTCAGGCACAGAAGCAGCATGGGCGTTGACTCCTGCAACTTATGCAAGCTCGAAGGCATGATAAATTTTGGATACTCTCCTTCTAAATAAAGGTTCCAAACGAAATGATGGAACTCCATTCTGCCACTTCTTAGCTTCATACATCTCATTCCATGCCTGTACTATTTCATCAATTTTGAATCCTAGACCTGTTGGTGAAAAGTGTTGGTAAATATGAAATTATATCTATTCAGTTTCAAATTTTATAACTAAGCAGGAAAACATACCATCTACAGCAGTGTCATTTGAACAATGGTTCTTCAACATTACAGCAATATCTGTTGGAGATGCTCCAGCAAGTTCAAACTTCTCAACTGCAACATCCAGAGATCCATCCCATACCGGTAGTCCTAATTTGAATTCGACAATTGAGCGTTCATATAGCATGGTACCCCACAGGAGATTTATTTGAGACCTTGTATTTGCTGCCTCTGCAGCAGCTTCATCAGATGACATGTTTTTAAATAGCCCATCCAACCCCATCTTCTGCAAATGTAATCTAATATCATTTGGATAGGAGGTTCCAATCAAGTGCTTCTCTTCTGATTCTTCCCATATCAGCATTCCTTTCTCCATATTAATCTCAGCATTGTTGTAAAGCTGAAGAACCTCAGTGGAGGACCATGTTGCAAAATCTACATTACTACTGAGGGCATAATACCAAGAAAGTTTTGCTTGCTCAAACTGCTGATGTCCAAGTGCCATGAAGCCTTCATAAAAATCTGACTTGATTTTAATGGCTGCTTCATATTTTTCTACAGCTTTTGCATATTCTGTCTGCGCCCATTCATACGAACTTTTAATTTGTTCATACATACGCTCTCTAGAAGAATCTTCTGTTAAATACACTTTCTTTCTTGCCCTGGACATATGCACATTTCCCCAGTTGAACAAAGCTAGAGCTGCCATCTCTTGAAACTTATCTCCTGCCATGTCAAATAGGCCTTGCGCTTCTTCACTTGTAACTGTCTCCTCCATGGCCTCGGAATAGAGCTTCATCCCAAGTTCATGAAAATCTAAATATCTGTCAGATTCAAATCCAACATGGTTCTTGAACAATTGCGCAAACTGAATTATCCAATCCTCGATGCAAGAAGAGCTAATAATTTCCTTTTCTTTCACCGAGCAACCATTCTCAGAAGTGTTATCAATGCCAGCCTTTTCCCCATCCTTCGCATTAAGTTTCCCAAAGAACGGATCCTGATCAGGATTAGCTTCTACTATGTACAGCCGGATAGAACCCTGTGATCCTGTTTCAGCCCACCTTAATTCTTCATCAGAAGTGATTGTGACCAAGTCACCTTCTTGGTCTCTGTATTTGACAAGAACTGCTCCAAGGTTTGGGAACCGGTCACAAATAACTTCTCTTAGATGAAAGAGGGTGCAATTAATGGGCAATTCAGCCCATCTTATATCCTCACCAAAAACAAGTTTAGCTGTTTTCTTAGGTATAACTTCACTTCTACAGTTACTATTTTCCTCAACAACCTCCTTGACATCATCCTTCTTCTCCTCAATTTTTTCCTTGTCCTTCTTTTTTTAGATTTGTTAGCCTTCTTCTCTACAATACTGTCCTCAGTTTTCTTCTCTTCCAATTTCTCCTCAGCTTGCTTTTCTACAATTTTATTAGGAGCCTTCACCTTCTCTTTGTTGCTCTTTTTCTTGTGGATCTTTTCCTTCACAACTTTTTTGTCAGGCAAAGCATAAGGAGGTTCAACATAATCTGGAGGCAACTCAATTTCCGTATCGTTTACTCTTAATCCTTTCTCTTCAAGTGCACTTTTCACCTTATCTGAGATCTCCAATGCCATGATATTATTTGGCTCCATCTTCAAAACAGTACTAACATCTCTCAGTGCTAAATCTAGCCTATTTAAAGCTTCATAGCACCTTGCCCTCTTCAATAGAGCTTTACTGTATTTTGGTGTTACTTCAAGAGCCAAATTGCATTCATGAATCGCCCTCGGGTACTCACTGAGTCCCATCTGCATATAGCACGCAGCCATGTTACTCCGCAGATAGGACAGATCTATATGATTGCTTGGAAGCAATTTGAGGGCCTTCTCATATTTTACCATAGCTCCTTCAAGATCCCTCTTTTGGAACAGCTTGTTCCCCTCCTCCTTCAACTCTTGGGACATGGATATAAATGCCATAGTATCACTATCATATGCTTTGGGGCTTCTATCTCCTCCTTTGCTTTGATTTTCACCATCTTCACTTGTTTCTCCTACTTGCTTCTTTTTCTTCCCCATTTTGAACCCAGCAATCCAACAGTAAAGGAAACAATCCCCTAGCTTTCAATCTTCCTACTCCACAACACTTACAATTCAATCCACTCAAGCACATAAGAAAGAAAGACACTTTTTTTTCCAAGTAAATCAATTGCATACACAAGATAACCAATCCCAAGCAAAACACAAAGCCTTCCAAGAAAAATAGACAATTCAGTAGGGAAAGGCTTCAGATAAGCTAATCAACTTAGCAGAAAATTCAAAAGCCAAGGAAACAATGGAAAATACACACAACAATGAGATTGATAAAAGAAAACATAACCAAGATGACCAACTTTATATATAGAACAGTGGCAGCTATGAGGAAACAAGCTCAAAACCTGAAAGTTGTGTACTACTGAAGAATTAATTGGGTTGTCCTCTTATCATAAATGGCTTCAATTCATGGAATCAACACATCAACACAAAAAAAAAATTCCTTCTCCCCAAATCAGGATTTGTTTCAGCTAATACAAATCCCAACTCAGAGAAAGGAACAAGGACAACCCAACTCAGATTTGAAGGTGAAGGAAATTTCTCTGTGGCCTTATCAGAATAAGATATAGGAAAAGAAAAAAATACCCAGAATTTGGAATGGGAGAAAAACTTATCTGGGTGACAAATTATGGGAAAAAGGTTCAAACTTTGGCAAGAAAATCCAGACACCACGACAGAGGAAGAAAGTTTGGAATGTGAGAAATGGAAGGAAGACAAAAGCCATGTTGTTCTATTGGTCCTTTTGTAATGTGTAAGATTTTCACATCCTTGACGTGAACGCCACAAAAGCAAAGGAGAAAAGAAAAGTTTCAGATAATGTTAAAAAATTCGTTATCTGCTGAACTGAGAATCTGCAACGCAAAACATGGTTGGGGATCTATTCTTGCACTTTATTTTCTATTCTCTAAATTGTAAATTCTATAATAAAGAAACATAAAATTAAAATAAATAATGATAATAAAATAAAATAAGAATAATGGGTCCCATCCTATGGTTTCTAAACATATGCTTATGGGCAACCTTAGTAGGATGAGGAAGTGGCAGTTGACAAACTCGTTGGCCAACATGAAAAATAAATACACCTCTGGTTTTTTTTTTTTTTAAGGATAGAATCTAGGATATCATCATATATGATACTCATAGTAGGACTAATCAGGATTTGAATAACATATAATTAAAGGATTCAAGCTACTAATTATTTGAATCACATCCATGATGAGTAAATATATATATCGATTTGTATGTTTTTTTTATTGTTTGTTTAAAAACAGAAGGCTAATAACTTGAAACTTATTTAATTTAATAAAAAAAATATTAAAAATAAGTTTGTAACATTTTTTTTCTTATAAAATTGTCTTGTTTTTGTTTATGAGCCATATGAGAGGTCATTCATGGCAGTTGGTGTTTCATAAAGTGCATCATTGTAGTTTTGCTCCTCCAATTTAATTATTAATTAATAATGATACTGTTTTCACTGCTCCCATCTACGTTATGATCACTTTCAGACAAATAAATGGTCATTACATCATCAAGCGACATTCATTCTCCATTTGTCACACGTATAGTCAGCAACGAAAAAGAAAAAGGTTAGATAATTGGATTATTATTAAAAGTTAAAACACTAATGCAGCTCCATTGATAAGATTACTACCAATAATGGGGAAATATATTTCCCAGCAGGACTCAGCTTACGTAAAACATGAGATTAGCGATGAGACAAGAGTTTAATATGTATGCAGTTTTAGTGTAAATGATTTTTATACCGATATTTAGTGTATGTTTGAATAAGCGTTTGATAAAATTGATTCTGAATAGAATTGATTTTGTAAAATTGTTTTTGATAGAATTGAGTTTAAAGTGAAGTGATTTGTATTTGGATGTTTTCATTTTGAAAGCAAGTTTGATGTAAAACTTAGTGTAAAATTTTCAACTCAACACAAAAGCTACTTTTTGTAGCTTTTACTGAGAATCGCTTCTGGAGACAAAATCAATTATACCTGACAATAACCAAACACCTCATTTTTTATTAAAATCACGTTTGATAGGTGTCAGAATCAATTCTGGTGGTTTCTAACTTGAAACCAAACACACACTTAATAATATCTTGACATTTAGCATTATTATTTTTCTTTGTTAATTATTAAACTAAAAGCAATCAAGCTTCTTGGTCCAATGGTTGTAAGGCCTGTCCTGAGACATTCTAAGGGTCGACTCGGTTTGCTCCCAGGTTCGATCTCTAGTTGTGCTAAAATAATGTCTGGCCAGCGGAAGCCACGGCCGGCGAACAGTGATTAATCATTCGTTGTCAGCGTTGGGATACACAAGATTTAGACCCAAAAAATTTTTTATTAAATTAAAAGCACGTCTGTTTCCGGGTGGTGTGGCTTCGGACTAGGGGTGTTCATCAACCGATCCAAACCGATTCAAACCGCAAAAACCGAACCGAAAACCGAACAAACCGGAAACCGAAAAAAACGCAATTTTTTATTGGAGAAATCCGATCCAATCCAATCCAAACCGATCTATTATATACATATACTATTATTTTTGAAATTATAGTATTACTCATACTTAAACATTATTCTTCATACTTCTATGTCCCTCGTTCTCTTTAATATTTTTGTTGGAATGATATATATGAGACTATTTAGAATAAATATTAATGTCTTGAAGTTGTAATTTGCTAAAAGTTTTGATGCATAGCATATATATATTTGATTGAGTAAACATGAAAAATAGGAAATCAATTAAGTAAATTTGAAAAATAATTAGCTACAATTTATTTGTGGCAGATTTAAGGAAAAAATAGGATAAGTGAAAGTAGATATAGATAATTAATATAAAAGAACGTGTTAAAAAATATCCACAATTTTTTTTCTTCTCAAACTCCCAAATTAAAACGTAGATTATCTTTTATCTACTATTAAATAAGCAGAAATGACACTTGATATTCGGAAAAAAATACGACAAAAATCGAATTATCCAATCCAATCTAAACCGCATTTGATTGGATCGGATCAGATCAGATTTTTTTAAGGAAGCAAACCGATCCAATTCAAACCGCACGATGTTTTCATTATTGGATCGAATGACTTTTTAGCTCAAAACCGATCCAATCCAATCCGCGAACATCCCTACTTCGGACAGCAACATGGTGTCTTTGCTGCTTTCAAATAGTTTTGTTTTGGTATAACCGGATCAGTGCAGCATTCCTAAAATTCTGATTATGTATATGGGTGGTTCTATTGTTCTTTATTTTGGTTGAATACCTTTTTTGTCCTCCCTTCATAGATTGCTATTTTCTGTGTGTTTGGGTTGAGTTCCTCTTGTATTTTCGTTGATATATTTTGACTTATAAAAAAAAAATATAATAGTAGATAACAATTAATGTAACGTAAACCAAATATATGAATAAAAGTACGAACAACAATTAGCGTAACATGAACCAACTACGTGCCAAGAAATAAAAATGATCATAACAATTAGAGTGTAACGTGAACCAAATATTGGTGCGTTTTCATCTACAGTTTATTTAAACGTTTATACAATAAACTTGTTTTTCAAATAAGCTAAAAAGAATTTATAAAAAAATCATTAACTATTTTATAAACTATTTTTTTAGATGTATTATCATAAGTTATTCTTATAAGCTCTTCCAAAAGCATACTATATGAATAAAAGGACGCAAAAGTAATTAAGGGCTTCAAGTGTTATTTATTTTTTTTTTTGACTAAAAAGATATTCATTCATTCAAATTGATAAAATACATCGAACAACACAAATCCAACATCGCTAAAAACCGAAAATGATGAATCTGAGAACAAGCTCACAAAGACTCGGGTTAATAAAGATAACACGGAAAATCAAAATGCCTACAAAAATGACAAAATCAAAGTCACCGGAATACCCATGTCTCCGGATCTGTAACATTGACGTCCAATTCTTGATCAAATCTGTGATGGATCGAAGCAAACCTGTCAATCTGAACCAACCGAACACCGCACCAAGACGGGAAATCAAACAAACACCGCACCATGACGGGAAATCAAACAACGCCTCACCAAGACGACGAACAACAATACCGCCGCCCACAGAAGACGAAAAACATGAAAAACACGAAGAAAAAAACCAGATCTATGTGGAAAAACCACTTATTTAGATAAAATGGGAAAAAAACGAAGTAAATGGGTGATTCCAAGTCAAAAAATGGCTCAAAATCATCCTCTTTAATGATAGCATATGACTGTGTGTAGAGAGAATAGAGAGAGTTTGAAGTTAGAGAGAGAATGATGACGAAAGATAGTTTGTTAGGGGCTTCAAGGTGTTATTAAATCACTAATTTCATGTGGATTGCAGTCATTGCACCAATATGTGTGCCATAATTCCCACCCTTCTCTTTTGTCTTTCTATTTCTTACACAGCCTCAATTTCTCTTCTCGACCTCGTTGGAAACTAATTGATGTTTTAAAAATCCAATTAGATTGGCCAGTTAAACTAATTAAACTATAAATTAGTATATTCTGTTCCAATCATTGTTTTATTATATTATCACGTTTTAGGATCTGTTCTTCCCTTTAGATGACATTTTAGTTGGTTGCCAATCATTTCTTATGCCTATTGCAGGGGGAAGCTCACATTTTTGTTCTATGATTTATTTTTCACTTTAAAATTAAAATATCCTTTAACACAAATGTTCTAAATTAATCCTCTAATTTATTAAAATTTAACAGTGTTATCTTTTCGTTTAACTTCATTAGTTTCGTCAACATGCATGGCAGAAAATCGTCTTTTTATTGTTGTTTCTTTTCCGTTCATCTCCATTTCAAGGATGGCTCCGCAAATCAATCTTCTAAAGTTGACCTCTTAGTTTTGATGATGGATTTTCAATGTGGACTTATATATTATGAATTAAACTAAATATAATTGGCAAACTTACATAAAAATATCAACAACAAAAAAAATCCAAAATGCAGCACAATGAAAATTATTTTTCAAAATGTTTAAATAAGTTTTTGGTCCCTACAAAGTTCATCAATTTTGATTTTAGTCTCTGCAAAAAAAAAAATTCTTAAGATTTCGTTCCTGTAATCTCAAAAGTTTTGTAAATAATCATTATCGACATCTTTTTCCGTTATCCAGTATAGCGGTATCGAAGTAATTCCACTTTATTATCCGAGTTGCTATGAAATTTGGCAAGAAACTAAAAGCAAAATCATACATTAAGGACCACATGGTTAAAATTGTTATATTCTTCATTTTGTCTGATATTTAGTACTCAGAAATACCAATATAATTTCTTGTTCATGTCTGACTTGCTCCAAAATTTGGCTAGACAATATAAAAAATCATACATTATGATGACAAGGTTAAAATTGACAAAATTTTTCATTTAATATGATTCTAATACTCAGAATTAATAGTATGGACTATTTACAAATTTTTGAAATTCCTGGGACGAAATCTTAAGAAATTTTTTTATAGAGACAAAAACCAAAATTGATGAACTTTACAGGGACTAAAAACTTATTTAAATTTAAACCTTTTCAAAATGTGTTGATTTGAGATGCATGGCAAAAAGCTGGTTTGTTATTTATTTATGGTTTAATGAACTTTTTGGTCCCTGTAAAGTAGGGGTGTTTTGAAATCAGTCCCTATAAAAAAAATTGTTGGGTTTTGGTCCTTATACTTTGAACTTTTTTGGTTTTGGTCCTCACCGTTAGTTTGCTCTGTTAACCTGCTGACGTGGCTAACGGTACGCCATGTCAGCACTGCCACCTGGACTGACGGTGCACACATGTCAGCCATATCAGATGCCACGTCATTTTATAAATAAAAAAATTTCAGGAAAAAAAATAAATTATTTTTATATAATTTTTTATTTAATAAAGATCAATAAACCTAAAAAACATTTAAAAACGTTTTTTTTAAGAAAACCTAACCCTACATTCATCTTCTCCATTCCCACCCCCATCTTCTCCCTTCGAACCCTAACGCCCCTCACCGCGGTGTTCAAATCGTCGATTGATATCCAACCCGAATTGAACATACGCGATCAGATCCATTTCTCCACCTTCTCCAAGCTCTCGTTCACCGTCGTTGAACCCGAAGACCTTCTCATCTGCGGCGGCCTCAAATACTACAACCGAACCTACGATCGCATCGCATCGCAGAACGAACGGCGTCTCGAGCGGTTCAAGAACAGGAACTTCTTCAAGGTCACCACCACCGACGACCCTGTTATTCGCAAGCTCGCAAACGATCTGGATCTGGGTTTCTGGGATGAAAAAGAAGAGGTTTTGGTTTAGCCGAGAAAAAGTGTCAACCCAGTGAAGAGAGATAAAGAAAATGAAGTATTTTTATTTATGTTTGAATTTTGATGATTGTTGTATGATTTGGTTCTTCTTTCCTGGGTGCACAAACGTGGGGGTCCGACACTGGTGAATGGGTTTGACCATGGCAGTGGTGGCTGTGCAAAATTCCAACCATTTTAAACTAAAAAAATAAAGGGAGTCTATTTCTTGAAAAAGTTGATCGTGAGGAAGGAGTAACCTTGCAATGGGTGATGGAGCTTGCAGGTGATGAACATCTATGGGGAGGCTAGATCTGCCGATCTGGTGGTTGTGAGCAAGACGCGGTGGTCCTCGGCACTGCAATCGTGGTTCTACGATGGGCGGCGTCGACGCGGTGGCAGCCAGGCGTGGAGTTCTCGACTTGGCTCTTGACTCGGGGTTGTTTTCGGTGTTTGGGTGAAGGGTGAGCAAGTTTAGGTGGCGTTTGAGCTTTATTTGACTGGTTAAGAGGAGGTTTTAGGTTTTAGAGATAGAAAACGGTGCTCTGTTTTAAAGGTTTTCTGGGGATATAGAGATTACGAGTATTGTTTTTTTCTTGGTTCTGTCTTTGCCTGCTGGAGATCGGGAGACCATTCTGGAGCATTATTTGCAGGTGAAATCCATGGAAGGGGAAGAGAAGCTCCATGATTGAGACTTACTAGGCAGATACTGAAAAACTAATTTAACAACAAAACGATATTATAATAACATAAAATATTAAATATTATAATGGTTAAATTTAATAAATAATAATAATATTGATATTTTTTCAAAAAATATAAAATATATTATATAATGCCACGTGCTTAAAATAATATTATTTCAATCTAGGTGGCAGTGCCGATGTGGCATACCGTTAGCTACGTCAGCAGGTTAACATAACAAACTAACGGTGGGGACCAAAATCAAAAAATTCAAAGTATAAGGACCTGAACCCAACAAAAAATTTACAGAGACTGATTTCAAAACACCGCTACTTTACATGGATCAAAAAATTTATTAAAACTTTATTTATTTATTTATTTATTTTAGTTTATAGTGAGAAATAAATTTGTTATTTTTCTTTGGAATAAGGTGGCAGTTTGCTAGAAATTGATTTTTCACATTACCTTTTATTTTCTATTTTGAATTGTTAGCTGATTAAAAAAAACGTAAGGAACATTGAAAAATGAAAAGTCAGTATCTAACTCCTTAAAGATTAAGAACATCACAATCAAGAAGGAATTGATACACCTCTCTCTCTCAATCTTCACTCTACTCTTTTTTTCCTTCTTCCTCATCCACAAAAATGAGTGGTTTTGAATCATTTTTTGACCTGGAATCACCCATATACATCGTTTTTTCTCTCATTTTATCTAAATAAATGGTTTTTCCACATAGATCTGGTTTTTCTTTGGTGTTTTTCCGTGTTTTCGTCGTCTGCATGCGGCGGTGTTTTGTTCGTCGTCTTGTTGCGGCGTCGTTTGGTTTCCCGTCTTATTGCGGTGTTCGTTTGGTTCAGATTGGAAGATCAGCTTCGATCCATTACAGATCCAATTAAGACTTGAGCGTCAATGTTACAGATCCGGAGGCATGAATATTCCAGTCATTTTGATTTTGTCATATTTGTAGGCATTTTACCATGTTATGCTACTAGCCTGGATGCTGTGAATTTGTTTGCAGATTCATCCTTTTTGATTTTTAGTGATGTTGAATTTGTGTTGTTTTCGATGTATTTTACCAATTTGAATGAATGAATATCTTTTTTAGTAAAAAAAAAATAACATCATTACGGTTGAAATGAAGTATGTTTTTATTCATTAAAAAAAAACTAACCATGATTAAAAAAATATTTATATAAACAAGTACCTTTCTTGAAAAAAGGACATATTTTGAAAATTAATCTCAAATGTGCAACAAACTTCTTTTTCCACAAAATATACATATTTTTGCCAATGTATTTTATATATGACATGAATTACAACTTTGTCCGGTTCCTTAATCAACAAGGACAGTGATTCACCGGTCAAAAAAAAAAAAGGGACATTGATTCAACTTACCAATCTCCTACTCTCCCCCCTACAGATTTTCAATTTTATTAATTATTATAATTATGTTGGGACTTAGCTTTTCCCGTCGTTTATGCATATTTTAAAACTTTAATATATCAATCATGGTTATCAAAACCAAAACGAACCAACCAATTGGATCGGTTAAATCGTGAATTGGCTTCTTGTCCGATCCTTATTAGGGGTCAAAACCATTTATTCGATCAGACCGCTTTAAACCGGTCAAAAATCCAGTTGAATCAGGTTGGACCAAGTTAAATCGAGTATGACCAGTTTTCTAGAGAGAAAAAAAAATAAAAAATGAAAGAAATGAATACAAACTCCTCAATCCTTGCACAATTAAAAATTAAAACATATAAAATTAAAAGTTATAACTTATTATAACTTTTAACTTATAAAATCCTTTTATATTTTAGCTTGTAATATTATAATATTTTTTATAATATGACATTTAATAACTTTTGAAAAGAAATTTATATTATACGTCATCCAATTGAACCGATTAAAGCGATTGAATCTGAATCGAAATATTTTTCGATTTGCTGTATGATCCGACTTTAATAACATTTATATCAATTATCAAACAAACTGAAAAGGAGAGGGAAATCACGTGACGTTAGCAAGTTGGACCCACACATGTGGAGAACAGGCACCAGAGGATAACTTGTGGACGACATGACAGAATTTGTGTTGGGAAAAGTTGGGAAAGCAGAGCAGGAGCATCATCAGTTCATCATGATGAGCCTTCAAATTGTTTTTCAATTGACAACTTGGACACTTCAACCTAAGCCACTCACCTTCCCCACTATCTTTTAATCTTGGACCCTTCAATCCCTTCCAATTCACTATCCAGTATCCAGGCCTTTTTAACAGCCCACTTATGTAGTACCAAAAACAAAAAATTAAAATTAAAATTTAAAGGAAACAGCTCACTTTAAAGTTTAAAGATGATTCTTATGTTAATTACAAAGTATAATCAATTTTCAATCATGTGCTTACATAAAATCTCTTTGTACTTTTAATTTTAAGACGATGTGAATAAAAATATTTATATATTATCATTTAATATCAAAATTTTATCTTATATGTTAAATTGTTAACAATTAGTACATAAAGCCTTCAACTTATTAAATACCGTGAAAACAAATTATTGAATGCAACTTCGCAAATTTTTTAACATTCATCAAAACTAAATTCTATTTTGATTATATGTTATGTTTATATTTGATTCGTTGTTGAATGACTTTACTCGTTAGCTGTGACTCAATTGATTATGCATGTTGAACTTGTAGGGAAGAACCTGAGTTCGAATATTGTAAAACACATTATTAAGGAAGGATAAAGAAACCTTAACTGTTACTAAATACTCGAGTAGAGATTAGTCTCACAACAGCTCGAAAGGATCTAAACCTATGGTGATACTCCATAGACCCACTAGAGAGCCAAAGGCTCTAATGATGAAGGGTTCCAACAAAAAATGATTAAAAGAGTTTGTCTGTGATAACAATAAAGAAAAATTTCTGCACTTAAAATTTTAGACTCGATATTTCACATTTATATATCTATTATTAATTTCATGATAAAATATAAAAATAAGTACTTTTATTCGAGGAGGGATCGATTTATATTCGTACAAGTTATTTTTTACTTACACTTATCCCAACTGTTAATTTTTTTTATCCAATGATGAAAACTATTAAAATCACAATTATTGTTGGATGAAAATAAAATCAACCGTTCAAATTGAGTGTAAGTGAAAAGTGACTTATACTAGTATAAAAGTGTTCATAGTTGTCGATTTCAATTGTTATATAAAAAAAAGTTAGAAAAAACTATACTAACATCACCTAAAGTTTTATTTAATTACATCAAGCACTTCTCTTATTTTAAATTTTTTTACCTACTTCTCTTAAGTTTTACAAGGCAGCAGACAAGACCCTTGGAGGAGCTCAAGGAGAAGAAGACTCTCATTCTGTGACCCATTCCCAGAAAGAGAAGGTCAGGATATGCAGTGCCTACTGTTGTGGCACCTGCTGCAAGGGTAGAAGTGACTGCAGAAGCTCAAGCTGCAGCTACAACTGTTGTAGACCTGTCTGCTGGGACACAGACAGTTGTCTATCCAGAGATTGACGTTCTCATTCCTCCCCTACCAAGGAAGAAGATGAGGATTTCTGAATACCAAGTGGTTCCTCCATCCACCTTACCTGCACCATCTTCTCCCTCTCACCAAGGTCTCCTTAACCTACCTGTCTCCTCCCCTCCTACCATTTCTGTTGAACCCTTAGCACATGTGTCTCCACCTTCTTCACCTGTCTACTCTCATCAAACTCAGACATCTTCTTATGATGTCATATCTGATATGTGTCAGTTCACAGTTGTTCGCAGGGAAGAAACTCCCAAAGATCAAGCTGGCATATCATCAAGTCTCTTTGTGTCAGACTTGCAATCTCTGATGACTGCAAGCTTCTCAAACCTATCTGTCATCCCTTCACCTCCACCTCATGTTCTTAACTCTTGTAGGGAGATTTCTTTTATCCCCATATAGTTATCTTCATTATAACATTGGAAGGAAGTCATTATCCTCCCCCTGTTGTCATGTTACGTTCTCCATCTAGGTATTTCTTCATGTTAATTACTGGTTCATCCTCTTTCTTTCATTATATAGATACTTTTTTACCCCTACCTCCCTCTATTCTTGCTAAAAACCTCTTCCCCCTTCTCTTAAGATTAGAGTCACCCATCTGTCTCTATCTAAAGACTATCTTCTATCTTTCCCTATTCTGATACCGACTTTGTCAGAATCAAACCTCTATTGAAAATTGCTTTTCTTCCCTTGTTTTACTATAGAACCATTCATCAATGTTTCTTTCCCTATATCTTTGCACCCTTCTCTGTGCCCAAAGCACCACCAGTTTTGGCCTTGCCTTGGCATTCAAACCAGTCTGTGGTTTCAATTGTCTTGTCTACAGAAGCCTCCTCTACCGAGTCTGTGGATTTAAATAGCTTCAATCTGCTTCAGGCACAACTAGAAGAAACCAGAAGACAATTGGATGAAGAAAGGTATGCTAGGCTCTTGTTAGAAAAGAGAGTAGAATCTCTATTTTTACTTCTTAGTCAGCCTAAGTAGCTCTTGTATTTAAAAGTTGCCTTGTAAAAGCTTATGATGAATGAAATGCAAATTTTGTCTTCTATCTTTACTGTTTTATGCTTTTCTACATTATCATTGTTTCCTTTTTGTTGTTGACAAAAGAGGGAGAAATTAAAGATTAAGATGATTAAAATTGAACCTGTCTGAGTTGCATAACTTATCTTAATTGGTGAACAAATAACTCTAAGTTAAAAAGTTTAAATGCACTCTGAATTGATATTTTTGCTCTAATAATGTGCTATGTGCTTTCTGCTCTGAAATATTTAATATGAATTGAACCTAAGTGCACCTTTCTGAATTATGTATATCTTATCTGTTGTTATTTCTAAGGTTCATTAAATCATCTAAATGTTTGTCATCATTAAAAGGGGGAGATTGTTAAGTCTCTAAAATGTCTGATGTGCATTTGCCCTAAGTTTTGATGAAAACTAAACATTTGTTAATCATTTAATTAACCTTCATACTGGTTGACGACCTGTCTATCTAGTGTGCATATCACAATAGTAAGAATTCATTCTCACCCATCTTCCCGCATAGAAGACCACCTATCTGGAGAAGTAAAAGTCAACCTGTCTACTGACTTGGTTGTTGACTGCTTGTGTTGAAGATTCAACTTGTCTATGCAAAGCTCTCGCACTCGTCTGTGGTTCTTCGATGAGTAGCATAAGTACAAAGAACTTTTGAGAGCTGTCCCCTCATGCAGAAGTCTCCGAAGCTTTCTCTCTCACACTTATCAAGAAAGTCAGAAGGTCATACTCACAAGCAACCTAGGAGCTCAGAAATGAAGTCCGGTTAAAGAATGTTTCCAACATGCTTTATTCCATAGTACTCCTGGTTATTACACGAAAAGGAAAATATGGTCTGCAAAGTACATAAGCAACCTGCACAAAACATAAAGCCATGATCTTCCATGTTAGAGTACAACCAATGTTCCTATTGCATTAATGACTGCCCATAACGACTCTATTGAATTTAATGGAGCTCTACTTGAAGCCAAAATTTGAAGGAATGTCTCTAAAGGGTCTTAAATGCTTGAAGGCTATAGATACAGAAGTCATTGAAGATGAAGATAGAGAACACACAGCATTAAAGAGTTATTACTCTGCGCAATTAACCCTTCATTCTTTCAATATGTATTCTTCAATCATTTGAAGTTATTACACAACCTTTCTAAGCTTACATTTAATTCACTATTATAAGTGTTAGTGAAAGACTTACAAATTGTATTTATTACAATCTTTTCTCAAACAAACCCGAGTGAGCTTGAAGAGGCTAGGTGCGCAAAGAATACTTGCCCTGGAGCCTGGAGAAGCTAGGTATGCAAATAATACTTGGAATCTGTAACCTGATTGGTTATATATAGTGGAGAAAACTTGGTGTTGCCAAGGACTGGACGTAGCCCTAGTTATTAAAGGGTGAACCAGGATAAATTACTGTGTCTATCTCTCTTCCCTTGAACTCTTTAGTTGCTATGATTATATTATTTGTTATCTAACTAAAGGGGTTAAAGTGTGAATATCAATCTTGTTTTTAAGTTGTGAGTTTATGTGTTTGTGTGTTTTTCTGTTAAAATATCACCAGACAGGTCACCTATCTGTACAATGTTTTTCACACTTGTCTGAACTTAGCTTGTGTGCGAAAAGTTTTTAACTTTGTTTTATTTTCTGATAAACACAATTCAACCCCCTTCTCGTGTTTATAGCTGTCTGTTTCACACCCATCGGTCAACTCCTGTTTTGACACCACCTGGAATGGCACCAGCTTTCACCACTTCTTCCCCGGTAGGAACCCAATCGATCCGCTCACCAGGTCCACCAGTTAGACAGTACATGCCACCAAGATTGGCTACAAAACAAGAGAATGCTTCTGCTGAGACTCGTGCAGCAACAAGCACTAGGGACACATCTATGGTTTTCCAGTTCATCCCAACCCCATGATATAGTCCCCCACCACCATCATCAAAGAAGGCTTGATATAGTTTTAGTCTTTTGGATTGTAATATGTGTCTTTTTTGAAGTATGGAACTCCATTATGTCACCATTTTGAGTTGCAAAACTAGTATTTGACAACTACGCCTTAGTTTTTTGGATTGTAATTTGTGTTTTTTAGAAGTCTAGAACTTCATTATGTCTTCATTTTGGATTACAAGACTAGTAGTTGGCAACTATGCCTTACTTATGTATTTGACATTCCATTTTGATATGCTAATACATAGTTGCAGTATTTGATTTAGTTACGTATTGACATTGTCTTCAAGCTGAAATTAACTTGAAAGATTATCAAATTGATTACAACCAAGATACATATTTTAGTAACCACTTAAATTGACTATAACTAACATACATATTTCATAAACCACCTACGTTGACTAGAACCAAGATGCATATTTCATAAACCACCAAAATGGAATACATTAAACACATTTCATAACGCCAACACAATTCACTACAACCAAAATACATAAACCATCCAAGTCCAATGCATAAACCATCATACCTCCAAATACAAACACCAATAACCATAGCACCACCCCCAACACATCGTTGCCAATTTATAATTTCTTTCATCTTCACTTGCATTTCATTCATGTGAATTCCCTTGACTTCCATATCCCTCTCCAATAGTGCTACTTTGCCTTCTTTAGCCTCTAGCATTGCCAACATGTTCTTTTCATATTCATCTACCTAGACGAAAAATCTGTAAGAGGGTTTCTTCTCCTGCAACAAGCGAACAAAAGAAAAGTCATAGTAGGAACACCCATAAAATCAAAGGAAGATTTCAAATAGTGGGATTTTGAACCTTGAAATAATGCTCTATTTGGGTTCTTGGACGTTTTTGAGATGTCGACAATACAATTTATCTTACAAGTGCATCTTGGAGGAGGAAACTTTCCATTGGTAGCAATACTTGCAGCACTCTCACTCCCATAGCAACTCACCTGATGCTTGGAGACGAAATGAGAACTCCCTGACTCACTATGGCTCTTCATTCTCTTCATCTCCTCAAAGACAGCAGCCTAGGAGCAGATAAATTTCGAATCAGCCTTCCAAAACACAAAAATTTGAACTGGGCAGTGCCTAGGATTTCAAGAGTAATTTTGGGATGAAGAAGACATATGTAAAAAGTGGAAATAGATGTTAGCTTCATATATATATATTTTTTCATTTTTTTAATTAAAAGCCGCATTGGATAATTAATTAACTTAATTAACTGACACCTAAGCCGCTTAACGTTACAGATCAGCAAGTTAACGGAGGTCAAAGATGGTTGACTAACGAAGGGACCAAACTGTCTCATGGAAGTAAATTTTGGGGGACTAAATTGTCACTTTTTTTCCATGGATCAAAAGTGGGCCCTAGAAAAATATGAAGGACCAAAATGGGCCTTTACTCTTTCTTTTTCTTTTCATGAGAAGATTTACAAATGTTAGGTTTAATTGATAAGTAGATCCCTGAATTATTTGAAAATTTTCATATAGGTCCCGATACTTTCAAAGTTTGTAATTAGGTCCCATAACATAGAAAAAGTTTGCAATTGGGTACCTCATACACTTTTTCGTTAGGGTCCAAAAAGTATATAGACCTATTTTAATTTTTCAAAAAAATTTAGGAACACACACATGGTGAATGAATGGATCACTTAACGGAACCCTAACGAAAACTTAACCAAAGCCCAATGGAAAAATGTAGGCCAAAATACCATTTTGGTCCCTTAACTTATTTTTCAGATTCAGTTTGGTCCCTTAACTTTTAAAAGGTTCAATTCGATCCCTTAATTTGTCTTCGTTGATCCAAGTTAGTCATCTCCATCAATAAAGTCGGTAACATTGTTAAATGAGTTTCGATTTTGTCCCTTATGTTTTAAATGAGTATGAAATTGGTCATTTAAATTGTTAACTTGTTTCAAATTGGTCCTTTAAATTGTTAACTTGTTTCAAATTAGTCCTTTTAATTGTTAATGAGATTCAAACCGGTCCTTTAAATTGTTAGCGAGTTTCAACTCGATCCTAAAAAAGTTAACACTGTTACTGACTCATTGACGGAGAGGACTAACTTAGGTCAACAGACACAAATTAAGGGACCAAATTGAACCTTTTAAAAGTTAAGGGACCAAATTGAATCTAAAAAATAAGGGACTAAATTAAACATTTTAAAAGTTAAGGGACCAAACTGAATTTAAAAAATAAATTAAGGGACCAAAATGTATGTGTGACCTAATTAAAAAATTTTTATGTCTTCAAGGACTCAATTACGAAACTTTAAGTTCAACAAAAAAATAACAAACTTTTTAAATATAAAGATCTACTTGAAGATTTTCAAATAATTCTGGGACCTAGAGATTAATTTAACCTAAAACATATTACCACCCATTACACCACCCACATGTCAAGAGCTCCACCAATCATTTGTACATGTGGCCATTTGACTTTTCAACCACCCAATTACATGGTTGGGTTTGAAATCTTGACTAACCAATGTGGCAATTTCATTGGCCCAAAAACTTGCCACATGGGTGGTGTAGTGGGTGGTGCACCAATTGAGTGGTGCACCTTGTAACACCCCAATTTTTGTATAAGGGATTATGTTACTATGAATGCCTAGTTGATGTTGTTGTTGTTATTATTATTATTATTATTGTTGTTGTTGTTGTTGTTGTTACTTATATAATTGATAATGTAATTGTTATTAGTGTTATAGTATTTTTTATGCATACATATATATATATATATATATATATATATATATGTATGTATATATTATATATATGTATATAATATGTATTTTAATATATGATTATTTGCATTAATATGAGATTGTGTCCCTTAATGTGTGATCTTGTATGGATATATGATTTTGTATGTGATTTTATATGTTAATATATAATATGTGTTTTTATTAATAATAAGTTATTAAGAAAGATATTATGAGATATCGTGTGATATAGTATTTAAATCAAGATAGTGTATCTCCTAGGTTTTAGTTCCTTAATCAATCAGATTTGAGTCCTTCTTAATATAGGATAATCCTCTTTTTGATTATCTCTTAAGATCTTATCAAAATCTCCTAAGGATCCTATAGAGAAATAACTACCAAATCTGTCGCTAAACTTCCATCGAACTTTTGACCATCTTAGAGTCTGATTTAGGATTTGATCGGCACACATTAATTTGTATATATTTCTCTGATATTTCTAACGACACCAAGAACGCCTCAATCGGAAACTTGTAGCTCAAGTTATGGTCAAAATACAGATTTGTATACAGTTTGGGCTGAACTAGGAGCTCGTTATGCCCTAACTTGTATTTATACCATAAGACTCGACCTAAACTCTATTTCTCACATTGATAACCTCAGAATAGCTGCCTCTCTTCGTCTTTCTTAGTTTCCCTTGAACCCCTTGATGTTCTTGGAGTTTGTGAGTCCGTTTGGGTGAGAAGTTACGAGTGTTAGCATCCTTTAAGGTAACGTACTTATCCATCCTTAATTTCATTTTCCCTTTATTTTGAATTGGGTATTGATTGGTTGTTCACTTCCCTTCTTGTTTGACCAAGGCTTGAGGAACTCATCGAGCCTCTCGAGGGAACGTGTCTAGTTTGCCAACGTTATCGTTTTGGGAATCTTCATACCAGGTATGGGGAGAAGGAATATTATTAACATGTAGGCGTTGGGGGTAGTATAAGATAAAGGGTTAACCCATGACCCTGTCGTATGTTGTTTTCCTATTTGATGTTAATTGATATATGTATAATATTATTATAATGTTAATGACATGCTTTATTTATTGTGCTGTTTGATGTTAATTGTTGATGATGTATGATTCATGTTATTGATATGCCCAATTGAGTATGATGTTTTATGATATCATGAATGTTCATGATGATGATGATGATGATGTTGTTATGATAATGATGATGATGATGACGTGGTTCTCTGAATGAGTGTTGATTGTTGTGGATGTTAATGCCAACAGTGACGTGAATAAGACTCTAACCAATTAATAGGGCTTATTAATGATGTTAAGACTTAGAAGAGATGTTAATAAGAATGAATGCATTTAAGGGATGGTTTCACAGTTTGTTCATAAGACATGAATATAGTATAAGAGGCAAGGTTATGTTCATAGGGCTTAGTCAAAAACCCTAGGATTGATTAGTGAGTGCTTTAGGGACGTTAGTATTGAAGCGGGAAGTAAAAGACATGGGAACAATTAAAGGTAACGAAACCGATGATTGATGGTGTAGCTTAAACCTATAGGTTTGATCTTTGAATGCCCTAGGATACTTAGTAAGGGTTGTTCAACGCTCCTGCCCAGAAACAGTACGACCACGCTCTACTGAGCACGGTCGTGCTCAACAGTAAACACGACCTTGCTTGAGTTAATAGTCAGCATGCCAGTGCTGAGGGGGAAGCATGGTGTACAGATCAAAATGCAGAAAACAGTAACAAAGGGGGTTTCACCCCAAACGCTTCTAATAACGAAGAAGACACCAAACCAAGTAATGATAAGTTAGATAACTTAAAGACAATAATGTACCTTGGTAGCCGAGTGTCCAAGGGGGCCTTGATGCTTAATGGTCATTGGTCAAGGTGTTGAGCTCTGGTGCCTATGGGCCAGTGTGTTAATAATTAAAGTGGAAATATGTTGTTATGTACCTTGGTAGCCAAGTGACCAAGGGGGCCTCGATAGCCGAGTGGTCGAGGTGTTGAGCTGTGGTGCTTATTTGTTAGAGTGTTGTTTTGTACCTTTGTAGCCGAGTGACCAAGGGGGCCTTGTTGCATAATGTCAAGGTGTTGTTAATTAAAAGATATTGGACCTTGGTAGCCGAGTGGCCAAGGGGACCTTGATGCTTAATGGTCAGGGTGATGAGCTTTGGTGCTTTTTGGCTAGAGTGTAAGTGAAAAGACTATGTGATAAAAGATTAAAGACTAAAGATGAAAGATAACGTTGATGGTGATTATGAACTTGGGTAGCCGAGTGGCCCAAGCGGAGGTGGTGATTGTTGGTTGTACGTTGTGTTGCTCACTCATGCATTGGAGTAGTGGAGTAGCGTTGCATTGCATAACATACCTTGTTTGGAATTATATATATATATATATATATATATATATATATATATATATATATATATATATATATATATAGACATATCTAGTGAGAATGCCTTATTTATATGAGAGTGAGATGAGCAAATCACAGCCTATTAGATCCAATCATGAATTGTCAAGATTAAAAGTCACATGCCAACTAAAAAAAGTCACATGACTTTTTTGTTTTAATCATGACTATTCATGATTGGATCTAATGGCTATGATTTGCTCCTCCAACTCTCACATAAATAAGGCATTCTCACTAGATATGTCCCATATATATATATATATATATATATATATATATATATATATATATATATATATGATATTAGGGAGTGACTCAAGTGAGAGGAGTATGTTATTACGAGAGATGAGAGGAATAAATCTAGACTTTTGGATCAACATGAATGGTCAAAATTAGAACACAAAGTCATGTGACTTTTTTAAGTGATCACATGACCACCAACTAACTTATAATCCTGACCATCCATGCATGGTTTAATGGTTCGGATTTGCTCCTCTCACTCTTACAACAAGACACTCCTCTCACTTGAGTTACCCCTATGATATTAATATGATGAGATGATTATGTTTGATATGCTATGTTTATATGATGCATGTTCATCTTGCTAACTGCTTCCATGTCATTATGTTGATAAATATGTTTCTTTCTCCCCGTCTTTTGTTGTTTGTTTGCATGTATCTTTTTGGATATGCAGAGGACGATGAACAACTTGCTGAGGAGTGACTCTGAGGAGCCGCTACTCGTAGTTTAGTTTATGTTCAGTTTTAGTTTGCTTATCTGAGTTGTTTTATCGGATTGGTTATACCAACTCTGTAATGTGACATCGGGGGTGATTTCGTTATATGTTTCCTGTTATGTTTCTTTTAAACATTGTTTTAGTTTTTCCGCATTAAAGTTATGTTACAATGCGACAACCTCTGCCCAAATTTTTTTTATATTATATAATATGCATGTGTTCTCTTTCTTTTATATCTTTTACGTTTTATGAATACATGCGGGATAGAGTGTGTCACACACCTTTGCCCCACCCCCACCCCCCATATATATATATATATATATATATATATAATTATAATTATACTCGTTTGAAAGTGATTAAATCTATGAACAATGCTAGCATCACACATTGTATCACACTTTCTTAACACCATCTTTATTATTGGGTGAATTTCATGTAGGACCATATGTTTTGATGGGTCTTACATAAAATTCACCTAATAACAAAGGGTGTGTTGAAGATGAGTGTGATAGAGAGTGTGTTAATATTTTTCTAAATCTATTACTACTCATTTACAGAAACAAATGCCATTCTTAATTTCCTTTTTTAAATGTTTAATTTTAAATTTTAAAATTAATTATGCATTTTTTATATTTAAATATTTTGTTTACTGAAAATATATTTTATTTTAATTTATCCTTAAAAAAATAAATTTTTTTATGCTCTACTTTTTAAATTTTACATCCGTACGTATATATATATATATTTAAAATTAATTTTTTATTTAGTTTTTAGTTTTTTTTTTTGAGAATTATTTAGTTATTAGTTTTTCAGTTAATTATTAGTTATTATAATTAGAATTTCGTGATGCAAATTCTAAGGCTTTGTGTGACGTGGCAATCCTGGATTGGTCTGTTCACGTGGTAGCTGCAGCTTCTGAGTTAGCAATCTCAACTCTCATTCTTCTCCTTCCTTCTTCTTCACCCCTCAACGAAGCAGCATCGGAATTCGCTTCTGTTTCTGTTCCTCTTCTTTCTGAGGTTTAAAAATCAAACCCTAAAACAAAGAACATGAAGATGAGGGCACTGTTCCTAATCTTGTTATCTTACAACGTTTTCACCCATGTCTTCGCCCAACACATCTTCCCTGCAAATATCGGTATACCCAATTTTACTTTTCATTTTTACCTTTTTTTGGGTTTAATTATTTTTGTGTCATTTGAATTTTAAATTTTATTGATCCAAATGAAAATTTTAATTCTATTTTATCCATAAAGTTCTCCATATTCTGTTTTAAATTATCTAAGGTTGATAATGCAAACAGGTAGCACATTTGGTGGTGGCAGCTCTCGCGAACCCAAATACAAGATTGAATTCCATCCAGAAGATTCCCCCTTTCACCCTGTAAGCTTCATTTTGAATATGTTTGTGTTTTATTAGGAGCCATTGTTTATGAGATGATCATTTATTGTTCTCTTTATTAATATTTAATATTATTATTAATAATTTAGGATTATTGTCTGGGAAATGCTAACAATGAAAAAGGCAAGTTTTTTGTGGGGAAATAGAGTAGTCAATGCTTGGAAAAGCTTTTTTTTTTTTTTAAATTTTCAATGAAATGTTGCTATCTCTTGTTTTCTTAACTTAAGACACTGATTAGCAAGATCCTTATTGTTTTCTTAGGAAATTTTTCATTAGAATGTAATATTTTGCTTTGTACTTGTTAAATTACACTTGAAATGAATGTTGAATGTTCTATAATACTAATTCCCCTTTAATTTTGTAAAGGGAATGAAAATTTTCATGTTGCAACTAGCAACACTTTTGTTGCAAAAAGAATTATTGTGTCTGTTGAACATTCAAATAGATTTCTTTTTTAGATGTCTTAAATCATTTGTATGCTTCATTGTGCTAGTTCTGAATCAAAACTACAGCGGTACAACAGTACAAGTGTAACGAAAGAGATAGGAAATAAGAGTGGCTTGGTCCTTTTTGCTACATTAAGGATCTAAATAGTTTAACATCTGTTGACACTTGACTGACAGCAAAAACTGAAAGACTGGATAACCCAGTAACTGATTTTTATTTCTTTATCCCATGACCTTCTGATAAGCACTGTCGATGCTTCATTTTCAGGATGATGACCAGGAATCTATAGTCATGCCAGATAAAAATGGACAGAAATTTATATGTTACTTGCCCAAGGTGGAAAAGGAAAAAAGTGGAAAGCCTGTTATTCAGCCCAATATTAGCAGCTTGATTGTTGAAACTGAAAAAAGGATTAAACAGAAGACACCAGATGAACTGCTAGAAGTATTAAAGGGTCCATGCTTTATCAGAGTTAGTATTTTATCTCATTATTATTATTTTGGTTAAAGTAATGTTTTGGTCCCTATACTTGACGTGCATTCTCCATTTAGTCCCTATACTTAAAAATTATTAAATAAGTCCCTATATGTGCAAACGTTTCTGATTTAGTCCCTCCCGTTAGGAGACGTTGGGTTGCTGTCTGTAAGGGTCCTACAGAACCGTTAACCCATTATGTGGACTTCCAAATGCATTTCATATTCAGAGCACTTGACTCCCTTCATCCTCCCAAGACACCCTCCATTCTCCATTCTTCTGAACACTTCAGTTGACTAAAGTTAGAAATACTCCACTCCACTCTACCAAGCAGAAGCAGAACAGGATGATGGAGTGTTGTTGCTGTGTTTGTTCTTATGCCTCCTTTACCAGCTTTATGTAATTCTTTTTTCCCAAAGTGTTTATATTTGTTTGTTCTAGTGTGTTGATGCTGCATTTGTTCTGGAGTTGGGTTTGCTGCACGACTTCAGCTCTTCTTCTTTGCTGAAGGTGTTCATCAAATGGGAGAATGGTACTTAGGGTTGGAGAGGGTGAAGACAGGTGGAGTATATTGGTGAGAGTGGAAGTCCACGTAGGACCCTTAGAGACGGCAACCCAACGTTCCTAAACGGCAGGGACTGAATTAGAAACGTTTGCATGTATGGGGACTTATTTAATATAAAACCAAAACCCCCCAAATAAACCACCAGGAATCTAATCAGAAGTGTGCATATCTCATTATTTTTCTTGAATGGTGATATATTAATAATTATTCATTGATTGTATAGTCCGATTGTTTGCTTCTTCAGGAGTCCTTTTTAAATATATGACATCTGTTGCAAATCGTATTCTTACAGTTGCTACTTGCTAATGTATTTGTGCAGCAAGAAGGTTGGTGGTCATATGAATTTTGCTATCAAAAGAAGGTGCGGCAAATACATCTGGAGGATGACAAGGTATTCTCTTGATTCCCTCCACACAAAAAAGTTATGTTTTTGGTCATAATAGGACTCTGGTTATTTAGTGAAAGGAGAGGATTCAAATTCCCTTGTTGCCACAATTCTTGTAATTATTGGTAGTAGAAGCCAGTTATGGATATAAATCTTAATTTCAGACCTTTTTTTATGTCCGTCCATCAATATTGAAGTGGTTTTAGCAGTTTTCATTTATATAATTGTGGACATTTTTTAATCATTATTGGAGATTTGTGAAATCGTATATTCATGTATAATAGTCAGTGTACATTTTTCTTTGTTACAGGTGGTCCAGGAGTTTGTCTTGGGAGTGTATGATCCAGAGGCTACATCTGCCTTTAACCAAAATCTTTCTGACATTTCTACATTGAAGGACCCCCGTTCAAAAGATGCATCTCAAAGGTACCTTCTATGAACGACTGTTACATAAGTACGAAGATGGGATTAACTTGGAGAAACGATTTCACATGATAAATGCTGTGATACTTGATTAGTGTACTATTTCATTCAGGTATCATGCTCACCAATATACTAATGGAACCATATGTGATCTTACAAATAAGCCACGAGAGACTGAGGTACGAAATCACAGAAATCTAGTGCTTTTCCCATCATTCCCTCGTCATGCTGATTTCAAATCTTTATTACAGGTGAGATTTGTATGCTCGGAGCCTAGAGCAATGATTAGTTCAATCACAGAGATTTCCACTTGCAAGTACGCGCTTACTGTTCAATGCCCTACGTTATGCAAGCACCCGTAAGTCTTCTCTTTCTTTCCATCTTTCGGTAAATTTTCTTGCCAGCAGGCACTTATGTTAACATCTGCCTACCATATATTTATTTATGCTTTTAATTTACATGCAGATTGTTTCAAGAGGAGAGGCCTGTGTGGCACACCATAGACTGTAATGTGCTTCCAAAGGATTACAAGGATTCTAAAGTGAGACAAGAAAACAGAAATATGGAGATTTTTATGGTCACAGATTCTGAAATTGATGATTCAGAACAATGATGTAAATATGCACAATGAGAATGGAAGAAGGCAATAGAGCAAGTTGTCAGCATGTATTTTCTGGAAGTCTCTTTTCCAAACAGCAGATAAACATAGTGTTTTTCCCCCCTTCTCTTTTCAAGTCTTCGAAAGATCAGATTTCCAGTAAAGTGTAGTCTATCTTTGAGTCTCTTGGAGCTTATGCAAGCTTTCTGTTTTTCTATAATTGTTAGTTTTATTTGCATGCTTTAACTTTATACATTTACACCTGTACACATGGAAGTATAGTTCAGATTCTTCGTACATTTTAGTTGCATATTGCGTGCTTTCCTTAGAAAAATCAAATTTTGAAGAGTCAGCACTATGGTTAAGTGTTCATTTTCTGGAACAGCTTTGAATACAATCAATCTAATAAAGAGGAGAAAGTGCATCATTCGTGTGCGTTGTATCCCCTGAGTTTTGTGAAGTTATATGGGAAATGAAATGTACTGATTGGTGAAGCCGAAGTCAAGTTAGGGTGTTAGATAAGGTCATTGTTCCAGCCAAATATCTCGGGTATGAAATACTCGGCCGAACGAGGATTAGTGGGGTGTTTTTGGATTGTGCTTGACAGAATGTGGATTCTGCTCCTACGTATCCAAAAGGGAATCAAAGCAAACGTAGTTCTAGAATGAGGGGTAAGTCCCCTATTTATAGTTGTTCTCTCAGGATCAGGCTCCGAAATAAGCGGAGGGATATTAGGATCAGATCGCGATCATGGGGAGAGATATCCGGAGCCTGATTGCCCGGAGTGGCATTATGGCCAGCGAGATATTCGGCCCAGTTAGCTGCGGATGGATAGCTTGGGGCCGAGTAGTTATTCTCGGGTGTCAGGTGTGCTGACATGTCCTCGGCTTTGGAGGAGTTTGGGTCAAGGCCCATTCGTGGGGGTAAGCTCGGTTGGTCCGATGTATAGACGAGTTCTCGGTCTTACATTCTCGGCCAGTACACAAGCCTCCCGAGCTCCGAGCTTGAATAAGCGAAGGAGCTGATACGTATGAAAACCGAGCTTATTCTTCGGTTATGCAGTTATCCACATTCTTAGCTGTCATTTCAATCAAGTCTTCTCTCTCTGTCAGAGAAAGCAATTATTCCCCTATTACTTCTTTCAGACGCCATAGACAAGAAACCATAGAGTTCGCGCCCATTTAATGGGGGAAAATCAAAAGTCGCGCCCCCTTTTGGACCCAATGGACAATGGGCCACCAATTGCGAAGGTTATAAATACCTTCTCCGACGCCAACTCCTTCCTACTTTGCTTACCCTTCTCCGCCATTCACCCCTCGTCTTCCAAGCTTCGCCCTTGTTCCTCTCGCTTGTTATCCTCCGTGCACGCTCCGTCTCTTTTCTTCCTTCGTGCTTCTAAGCTCTATTTCGACCTTCTGACATGAGTTCATCTATGTCTTCGAGTCAAATACTTCGCCTCTGGTTGAGGGTGAAGTTTCCCCAATCGGGGATCCCTTTCTGCTTTCTTGTTCCTTCGCGGAAGCGAAGCGTTGGGAGGCGGAACCATCCCCTCCCAGGTCATCCTCGACCGATTAGATTCTTCCGATTCCGATTCGTCTAGGTCCGGTTCTCCCCCAGAGAGTGTCCAAACCCGCCGCCCGTAAACAACGCCTTAGGGTTCCTAAAGACCCTATTCCCGATATAACCCTTCCCTGGTATACCTGGTTAAAGGGGAGGTTGGAACCTTTTTTTCGACTACCGGACTCCTGATTCCATTGTTGAACTTCTGGTCCCATATCAATATCTCGGCCTCAGGGGACGAGTCCGAGTTTATTTGCTCTCCGTGCACGAGCACCGAGTGTGTCTTTCTAAGGGCTCGCCCTTCCGAGCCTCCCTTTACATACATGTATAAAGCACTTTTTGACAAACTGCATGTGTCTCTTCCCTTTACTGAGTTTGAATGCGATGTTCGAGAACCATGAACGCCGCACCTACTCACTTCACCCTAACAAACTGGGCTTTTATGAAAGCCTTTCGCATTCTATGTAAATACATAAAGATAGAGCCTACTACTCTGAAGTTTTTGTATTTTTATCAAACCAGATTTGGCGAGAAAAAGGGATGGGTATCCCTTAATGGGTTGAACCGAAGAGGTCTTCTTAGTTTATTCGCCTCGTCTTATAAAGACTTCAAGGTTGGCTTCTTCCGTGTTCGCCCTTCGAGTTCTCATACCTCCCACTTTTTTGACGAGAATAAACATGCCAAGTTTCCTTTATACTGGTAATCCTCTCCCACAAAATTCGTCGGCTTCGAGTATCGTTCCCTGCTAGAGGATAGGCGGGATATAGATGTACTAGAGGGTCTTCCTCGGCCCCTCCATTGTGCACGCCTTATGAAACTCCCCTTCTCCTCCACCCCAAGGTCCGATCTTAAAAGTAAGTGCTCGGCTTTTTAGTTTCTTAAGTATTTTCTCTTCTGTGTTGTTATACTAACAACTCTTTCTTTTTGATGATCATCATGGGAAAGTTCGACTTTTCAAAACTTGTCAAGGCTGGTGTTGGTAAAGAGGGTCGGGGTCCCTCTTCACCGAGAAGAAGCGAGAAAAGACCTCCTCCCACCAAGGTTTCGCGAAAGGGGCTTCGTCATCCGCCCCTCAAAAAGGAAGAGGGCGGAGGTTGAAGTGGTGGCCGAAGATTCTCCCCTTCCTGGCCCAAGCTCCCCTCGCCCCACTACTCAGGGGACGTAAGTCGTGGGGCGAGAACAGCCACTTTCTACCCCCCTCGAGCCGAAATGGTACAACACCACCCTGAAGGCGGGGACTTCATCTCTCTGGGGTGAAGACTTCAACCCCTCCTCCTCTTTCGACTCGACCCTCTTAAAAGCCGCTGATCTTCGACTTATCAAGCAGCAGGGGCCCGATCCAAAGATGGAGGCCCTCTCGGTCCTCTTGCCTTCGTCTTTGCGGCTTTGGCTCGTTTCTGTAGCCGAGAGGTGACGGAGACCGAGAGGAAGTCTCAGCAATTGGAGTCTGAGTTCGCTGCTATTGAGAGGTTGAAGGGGGATCTTTCCCGGATTGCCTCCAAGAATGAACGCTTGACTACTACCATCGCCGATATCAACACTCGGAACGCCGAGCTAGATTCTCGGGCGAAATTAGCCGAGGAAAGCAAAGCTCGAGTGGAAGAAGACAAGGCTCGTGCCGAAGAAAAGATCAAAGAGGCTCAGCCGAGATTGATCGGCTCAAGGCTCGCCTTGGAGGCCGAGATTCGTGCCAAGATACTGCTTGAGGAGGACGTACAGGAGGCTACCCGCCGCATTGTCATCGAGCACCGGAAAGGTTTTGACAAAGGCATTGCCCAAGCTGAGGTTCTGGTTCCCGGCATCGACCTTTCGGGGGCCGATGTGAATATGGAGGTGGTAAATGGGGAACTTGTTCCCATCATTGCCGAGGGGGAGGAAGAGGTGGACGTAGTGGGGGGCTCTCCGGACGATCATGTAGAGGCCGAGGAAAGCCATAGGGGGAGTAGTCATTAATAGTTTTTTGTTCCTCTTTTTTGTACTGGGCTCATGCCCTTGTAACCCGATTACTTGAATGAATATCATTATCATTTTGCTGATTCTTGTGTTTGGCTTGTTCATCGAATCTTCGGCTAAGGCCGAAATACTCTACCGTCCAAAATGGACGGTGATCATTACACGAAAAGCACGTGTTTTCGTTTTGCGTTGTCATGCATTAAATGCTTTTGGAAACCGTAATGGGTTCACGCAATCGCTGCCTTTCGCTTGGTTTCGAGGTTTGTTTTCCCAACAAATTCTCACACATTATACTTCCTTTCGTGCCTATAAATAGGGCCCTTCCCACTTGTTCATTCCTCATCCTTTTCTATCAGTCAAGTTCGCTTCTTACTTCTCTTCCACCCGAGTAGTTCCATGCTAACAACAGGGGTTCACGTTCCCCTCTCCCAGTTGACATCCTTTTTTGGGTTTCACATCCGCCAAAAAGGATGTAAGTGGGAGACGGGATCCAGAATTCCTTGATCCTTCAAGAAGGATGTCAACTGGGAGAATAATAATCTTCGGAGTCGAGAAGGGGGTAGCGGTGCGCCTACTCCCGAGTCGGCCGAGCACCTCATCGTCCCAGCTTTCTCGGGGGGAGTGTGAACTACATCCTCCCTTAAGAGAGCGTGGTGGCGTTGAACTGGGGACTGGGGGCCGAGTGGCCCTTATTTTCAATTTCGGCTTTCAACCTCGCCGCACGCACTCAGTCCTGTGAATGTACTTTTCAAGAGTCAAACTTAGCTTTATTTTTGCTCATTGTACTCGGTTTCCTTGAATGTATCACTCGGCTTTATTTTTGCCTTATTGTACTCGGTTTCCTTAATAAAACAATGGCTTATACTTGGCCTTTACGAATTTTGTTTTTTGCGCACATTCAGCTTTTTACTATTTTCGTAGCTCTGAACTCAACGTAAATAACTATAAAGTAGCTCTGATTCGGCTAGTTAGATCGTGACCTGACCTTTATACTTAACTTTACGGCTCATACTTGGCCATGAAGCTCAATTGGCCTTTGGAATTGAACGGCTCGGACTCGGCCGCCGGCTCAAACTTGGCCCCTCGACTAGCTCGAACTCGGCTAACGGCTCGTGCTCGGCCGCGGGCTCACACTTGCCCCTCCGACAACGGCTCGACTCGGCGCCGGGCTCATCACTTGCCCCCTCGACAACGGCTCGTACTCGGCCGCCGGGCTCATACTTGGCCCCTCGACTACGGCTCAGACTCGCCGCCGGCTCATACTTGGCCCCTCCGACAACGGCCAGACTCGGCCGTCGGGCTCATCACTTGCCCCTCGACAACGGCTCGTAGACGGCCGGCTCATACTTGACCCCTCTCGACTACGGCTCAGACTCGGCCACGGCTCATACTTGGCTCCTCGACTACGGCTCGTACTCGGCCGGGCTCATACTTGGCCCCTTTGACAATGGCTCGTACTCGGCCATTAAAATAGGATATCTCGCAAAATAAAGACTTCGGCAAGGCAAGGAAAAATAAAACCATATTCATAATAAATTCTGCTTTTTATTGAATGGAGTCCGCGGTGTGCCTCGTTAAAACCTCCCCCGGTCAAAACCCATTTTGGGAAAAAAATACCGAGGTAGGAAAAAGAGTACAAAGACCCGACTATATACATCACTGTAATAAAACTTCAAATGAGAGGCATTCCAAGTCCCTGGGATAGGAATTCCCGACAATTCTTCTAACCTATAGGCCCTGTTCCCCTGTGTTTTCAACCACTCGGAATGGTCCTCCCCAATTTGCCGCTAACTTGCCTTCCGTGCGGTCCTTCCTTGCTTCCCCTTTTATTCTCAAAGCACTAAGTCCCCGCAGAAAAATTCCTCGGCCTTACTCTTGAATTGTACCTTCTAGTGGCTCTCTGTTTGCAGGCTTCTTCTCTGATTCTGGCTTCCTCCCTAACCTCTTCTACCAAGTCAAGCTCGACCCTCATATTGCTCCCATTGTTGTTTGGCTCGTGTTGCACACGCCGGAAAGACGGTTCCCCAACCTCTACTGGGATCATGGCGTCGGTTCCGTACGTCAGCCTGAAGGGTGTTTCTTGAGTGGTAGATTGAGGCGTACAGTGATAGGCCCAGAGGATACTCGGTAACTCCTCTGCCCAGGCTCCTTTAGATCTTCCTACTCTTTTCTTCACTCCTCCCGAGGATGATCTTGTTAGCCGCCTTCGGCCTGCCCATTGGTTTGGGGGTGCTCAACGGATGTAACCTCGGTGCTTGATACCGAGGTTGTCATAGAATTCCCGTAGCTTCTTATCCACAAATTGTCTTCCGTTGTCGATGAATTGCGAAGGGAATTCCGTGCCTACAAATAAGGCTTTTCCACACAAATTTCTGCACCTTCTCGCGTAAATCTTAGCCAAAGGCTCTGCCGATCCATTTGGTGAAGTAGTCTCACGCTACCGGTAGGGAATTTGACTTGGCCTTTGGCTCTCGGGAAAGGCCCCAAGATGTCCATTCCCCACATTGCAAACGGCCAAGGCGAGTTTAATGTGTGAAGCTCTTCGGGGGGGTATGATTTACATTGGAACATCTCTCGCACTCATCACACCGCCCTCGTCCACTCCATGCAATCAGCTCTAAGGGTAGGCCAATAATACCTGCTCGGACTATCTTGGAGGCCATTGATCCGCCACCACCGTGAAAACCACAGATTCCTCGGTGAACCTCTTCCATGACATACTTAGATTGTGCCTTGGTCAAACATTTTAGCAAAGGCGCCGAGAATCCCCGCTTATACACTCCCCCTGATTATGGTGAAATGACTCGCCCTTAGCCGACTTTCTGGCCTCAGCCGATCCGAGGGTAGAGCTTCGAGGATAAGTACTCCCAGATAGGTGTCATCCACTCTCGGTCAACCAACTCATTGGCCATCACCTCTTCCGTCCCAATGCTTGGTTCATTGAGGGTTTCTTGAATAATCGCTCAGTGGTGTCCCGGCTTCTTTGTCTTTGGCAAGCTTAGACAAAGAATCAGCCCGAGTGTTTTCTTCTCGGGGAATGTGCTCAATGGTGAACTTTTCAAAGCCGGAGATTAGATGGTTAACCTTACACAAATATCCGGTGAGTCGAGGTTCCTTCGTCGATAGCCCCTGGATATTTGTCCTAGGGTGACTAGTTGTGAATCACTTCGGCACTTGACATGCCTTCGCCCCCATTTCATTCGCCACCTTAATCCCGCTATCGAGCTTCATACTCGGCCTGATTGTTCGAGGTTTTGAACTCGAATTTCAACGATTGTTCCAATATCAAATCTCCTGGTCCTTCCGGAATCACCCCCGCTCCACTCGCCCGATATTTGAGGATCCATCCACGTATAGATTCCACCATGTATCCCCAGCCTCTGGTTGTGGATGGAGCTCGGCTATGAAGTCAGACAGGCATTGTGATTTCAGGGGTCCTCTCATCTCGTATTTCAAGCCAAACTCGGACAACTCTACCGACCAAGCAATCATACGCCCGCCAATTCGGGTTTTTGAGTATCTGTTTGATGGGGTGATCCGTCTTAACAACCACTTGGTGACTCTGAAAGTACGGGTGCAACCGCCGAGCTGCTGTCACCAAGGCTAAGACCAGCTTCTCAATAACTTGATACCGAGTTTCAGCATCATGGAGCACCTGGCGATGAAGTATACTGGCATTTGGGCTTTCTCTACCTCCCCCGCACGATGATCTGCGCTTAATGGCGTTCTCGGAGGGGTCGACAGAATCTGAATACAATTCTTTTCCCCAAGATGGGCCTTGTTAATATCGGCGGGGAGGACAGAAAGTCCTTGAAGTCGACAAAAGCCTTTTCGCAGTCCTCGGTCCATTTGAAGGTTTGGGGCTTCTTCAAGAACTTGAAGAAAGGCCGAGGCTTTCTCTGCGGATTTGGGTAGGAAACGAGATAATGACGCCACCGCCCCGCCAATCTTTGTACTTCTTTAACGCTCGCGGGCTTCTCATCTCAATTACGGCCCGACACTTATCGGGATTGGCTTCAATTCCCGGTGGGTAAGCATAAAGCCGAGGAATTTACCCCATGGACACCGAAAACACACTTTTCCGGATTGAGCCTCATGTTGAACCTTCTCAATCACTGAAATATTTCTTCCGGATCTAAAGGGTGGCGGCTGGGGTCATCGATTTCACTACCATGTCATCCACATATACTTCCATGGTCCTGCCAATTTGCTTCTCAAATACTCGGTCCATAAGTCTCTGGTACGTAGCTCCCGCATTCTTCAGCCCAAACGGCATTACTCTGTAGCAGTAATTTGACCCCTCGGTAATGAAGGTTGTTTTCTCCTCATCCGGGGGGTACATTCTAATTTGGTTGTACCCGGAGTACGCATCCAAGAAGCTTAAAATTCTATATCCGGAAGCCCCGTCAACCAGCCTGTCAATGCTCGGCAAGGGATAAGAGTCTTTTGGGCATGCTTTGTTCAGATCCGTATAATCAGTGCACATGCGCCACTTGCCGTTTGCTTTCTTGACGAGAACGACGTTGGCCAACCATGTGTATTCTACTTCTCGGATAAAGTTGGCCTTGACCAACTTCGCCGTCTCCTCTTCGACTACTTTTCTCCTCTCATCACCTAATCTCCTCTTTCTCTGGGCCATCAAGCCACTCGGGACAGATTGCCAATTTATGGCATAAAAAGTTGGGATCAATTCCGGCATGTCGGATGTGGGCCAAGCAAATCGATCGGCATTTCAGCGCAGGACTGCTTTTAGTTCTTCTTTCAGAGTAGGTACAAGGTGACCGCCGAGCTTGGTACACTTTGCTCAGCCGCGCGCCGAGTTGGAACTTCTCTAGCTCCTCAATAGGCTGCGGACGTTGTTCCCGCACGTCCATCCTCGGGATCCAGCTCAACGGAGTTTACTGGAACTCACCGCCTTGTCCTTCCCCCTGTCTAGGGTTTCTCTAGGTGCGGGTTTAAGTTTGCTCACCCTCAAACTATCGGGTGAAGACTGTCTCGCCATCCTCGATCTGCTCGGACAGCCACTATATCTTCCGAGCTGGAGGGGAACTTCATCGTGAGGTGGGGGTAGAGACCACGGCCCCTAACTCGTTCAAGGACGGCCTTCCGATCGGGATATTATACGATGTAATCTGCGTTTACCAACACATACCGACCATGATGGTTTTAGAAGCTCGCCATCGCCAAAAGTGGTCAAGAGGTCAATATATCCCCGAGTATCAACCTGCTCCCCTGCGAAACCAACGAGTTTCTTGTCATACGGCTGAATTGATTTCTCCGGGATCCCTAGCTTCGGAAGGTTGAGTAGTACAATATATCAGCGGAGCTCCCCGATCGACGAGGGTTCTTTTGACCGAGAAGTTGGCCAACTGTACGGTGATCACCATGGGGTCATCCTGGTTGGGATCTACTCCCCACGAAATCATCATCGAGAAAAGATAATAGGGGGGAACTCCGGGAGGCTTGCCGGATACCGAGTTAACGGCTCGGATGGCCCGAGATGTCTTCTCCGAGCTGAACTTGTGGCACCTCCCCGCGAACCCTCCCCGAGATGGTGTTTATCACCCCGAATGACATTATCCTCTTCCCCGTCTTTCATTTTGCCTTTCTCTGGTCTCTACTCTATCCTCATTTCTTCGATCGCCGCCTCCTCGGGCTCGGTCACCTCTCTTCTTCTGTTTCCCCCACGCCTCTCACTTTTTGTTGTTGTTTCTTCGGACAAAGTTCTTAGGTGACCCGCTTTGAACCAGTTCTTCAATTTTATCCCGTAGGACCCAGCATTCCTCGGTGGTATGGCCATAGTTGCGGTGAAACCGACAATGCTTCCGGCGATCCGCATTTCGGGGTGTGGCCACCCTTTGGGAGCTGCTGCGAGCTCCACACACGCTTCTTCGAACACCCGAGCCCTATTTGTGTTGAGGGGAGTATAATGATCATACTTTGGTCCCTCTCGAAATGCTCTACTGGGCCTCTCAATCTCGGCTTATCACCCCCTCGCCTCCTCTTATCTCTCGCCTTCTCGGCCACGGCCTCATCGGTCCGATCCCTTTTCTTGGACTCCTCTACCTCCTCCATATTGATGTAACCTGCAGCTTTTCTTCTCGGTTCGTCCATATCGGCCGGCGGTTTATGAGCTAAGTACCTAGCAAAAGGTCCGTGTCTCAACCCGGTCGGGATGGTGTATAGTGCAACATCGGCCTTGAGATTGGGGATGAGTACCGCCTCCTTGCTGAATCGGCCATGAAGTTGCGCGAGGGATTCATTCTTCTCCCGCCTGAAGTTCACCGGGGAGGCCGAGGTTTTCTGGTGGGCTCGGCTCGTGGCAACCGAGCACCGAACCTAGCCACGAATGTGTCAAAAGAGTCCACCGAGGTGGGGTAGCTGGGTGTACCAAGTCAACGCTGCCTCCTTCGGTGTGGTTGGGAAAACTTTGCACAGACAACATCGTCATCCGTAAAAAGGTACATCTGCGTGGTGAAGGCGTCCAAGTGGCGCTCGGGGTCCGAGGTGCCATCATATTTGTCAATGTTGATGGGCTTGAAGTCGGGCCGGCAAGGGGACCCCCATGATATCATTCGTGAAAGGATGCCTCGGCTTCCGCAGCTGGCCCTGTCATTAAGTCTGTTCGTTTGGAGTGAAGATTCCGAGGCACTGCTTGGGAATCCCTCTTCCTCTGCTCGGTTGTTGTGGTGGGAAGCCCGGAGGCGAGGACCTCCTTCCCGATATAAGTTTCGGACCCCTCAACCCTCGGGAGGTCGGCGCTCTCTTTCATGTGAGGAGGAGAGACCGGCCTCTCCCTACTCGACCTCTCTCCCCGACGGTCATTCTGCACGGCGGATTTCTTCATTCTCCCTTCTTAGCGGCTGCGACTTGTGCGAGAAGCTCTCGAATCACAGGGTTGTCGGGTCATTCTCGCTGGGGCCTACGGATTGTTCTCCATTATCTCCGTTAACTCAGTGGTTGGCATTCCTTGGCTCCTCCCTCCTGCAATTTCCGCTTCGTCCTCACCATTTTTGTGTAGTATGGGAAAATGTTTGCTTCGATTCCCACAGACGGCGCCAAATGTTCCAGCCAAATATCTCGGGTATGAAATACTCGGCGAACGAGGATTAGTGGGGTGTTTTTGGATTGTGCTTGACGAATGTGGATTACTGCTCCTCTCGTATCCAAAAGGGAATCAAAGCAAACGTAGTTCTAGAATGAGGGGTAAGTCCCCTATTTATAGTTGTTCTCTCAGGATCGGAGCTCCGAAATAAGCGGAGGGATATTAGGATCGGATCGCGATCATGGGGAGAGATATCCGGAGCTCGATTGCCCGGAGTGGCATTATGGCCAGCGAGATATTCGGCCCAGTTAGCTGCGGATGGATAGCTTGGGGCCAAGTAGTTATTCTCGGGTGTCAGGTGTGCTGACATGTCCTCGGCTTCGGAGGAGTTTGGGTCAAGGCCCATTCGCGGGGGTAAGCTCGGTTGGTCCGATGTATAGACGAGTTCTCGGTCTTACATTCTCGGCCAGTACAGTCATTGCATCTTTTCCGAGCACTTGCAAATAGGGGTGTTCACGGGTTGGCTTGGTTTCAGATTTGCATAAAAACAAATCCGAATCAATTAAAATCAATTTGTTCGATTCGGTTCGGATTTACAATTTTACAATTAGAAATGCATGGAAAGATGTGAAGATGGAAGGGAGAGCACAATTGGGCAGATCGATCCTAATCATTGTTTCAGAATATGAAGCATGGAGAAAGTCAAGGAAAGGTCTCGTCAACATTCCTGCAGGAAGCATGAAAGGTAAAGACTACTCCCCTTTGGTAACTAAAATGGCCAAGGTTTTGAAAACCGGACCGGACCGACCGGTCTGACCGGGAACCGGGACCTTGGCCGATCCGGTTCACAGGGAAAACCGGCCTAGCATCGAACCGGTGAAAAAACCGGAAAACCGGTTCAAAACCGGTAAAACCGGTCATAACCGGTAGTGAACCGACCAGAACCGGTCAGAACCGGTTTCTTAGAAAAAAAATAAAAAATTAGTATAAAAGGATTTGGGACATCCTAACCAAAACCCAATTCTTTTGTTTTCTAACATATGTGGGCTAGTTGTAGATATTGGGTTGGTTTTCCCTATGAAGATGATTTTAACATATATTTTTATATTTATTTAGTTTAATTTCAAAATAAAAAAAATTGTGCTTAATAATTTTAGTTGTTATGTTGTTTTTTTTTTTTTGTTTAATATTGTTACAAATATTATATTAAAAATTAAAATAATATTATTTAATTATAACCGGTTCAACCACGGTTCAACCTCGGTTGGACCATTGAACCTCGAACCTCGAACCGCTGCCTTCACCGGTTCGATGGCCGGTCCGGTTTTGTAAACCTTGAAAATGGCAGAACAACTGAAAGTTCTAGAAGCACAAATGAAGGAAATGAAACAACAAAAGCAAGATGCCGAGTTGAAAATAGTCATTGTTCAAAAGCGTTGTGAGAAGTTAGCAAAGGAAAATGAACACTTAAAAGATTTGTGTGAAGATATCTCCACAACCTCAAGAGCCCAGAAGAATACAGGCAATGTCTCACCAAGCATCATGGCTAAGATCCAGGATCTTGAAAGTGAAGTATTGTCCTTGACAACAGAGAGGCATCAACTAAGAAAATAAAAGCGTCAGTTAGAAGAAGAAGTCATACAGCAAGAAGGTATGAGAAAGTCATTGGAGGCGGAGGTTAATTGACAAAGGGGAGTCAATAGCAACTTACAGAAGCAAATTTGTGCACAAAGTAGGATGACCGGTGAATTGGTACGAAAGGTCAAAGAATTGAATATCCTACTGGTCAAAATCAAGAAGCAGTGTGATTTAGGGTGGACCTCGACAAAGCATTATCACGATCAAGTGGTTCAAGCAATGAATGCCGTGAAGTGGTGGAGAGAAGAAGGCGAAAGCGATGGATAGATATTGACATATGGAAAAAGAGATATGTGTGCATGAGTATGGAGCTAAGTCATTGCGTTCCAACTTTTGTCCGAAGCTTTGAGAAGGCAGAACAACAAATCCGTGTGGACCCTATGCTTCGTCTCCCGTCTGAACTGAACGATTTTATGCAAATGTGTGGAGGGTTTGCTCAAGGGCTAAAAAAAGAGAGACCTAAGCTGTTGACTTTAGGATGAAATGTTGTAACAATGTTGAAAATTGTGATTTGACAATGATGTAATCCCAATCTATGTATTGCTTTGAGGAGCTTTTAATGAAATCTGTTCTTGCCTCTATGATTCCCTCACACTCCAACTCTTACACTTGACTTGCGACGACACCTATCGAGGAGCATGGTCTCCCTTTAGTATGTTGTACATATGGAATTATAGTTCAGGTTCTTTGTACATTTTAGTTTCATATTGCGTGCTTTCCTTAGAAAAATCAAATTTTGAAGAGTCAGCACTATGGTTCGAATGTTTCAGGATAATGAGTAAGTGTTCATTTTCTGGAACGGCTTTGAATACAATCAATCTAATAAAGAGGAGAAAGTGAATCATTCATGTGCGTTGTATCCCCTAAGTTTTGTGAAGTTATATGGGAAATGAAATGCTCTGATTGGTGAAGTTGAAGTCAAGTTAGGGTGTTAGACAAGGCCATTGCATCTTTTCCGAGCACTTGCAAATAGGGGTGTTCACGGGTTGGCTTGGTTCGGATTTGATTTAAAATCAATTTGTTCGGATCAGTTCGGATTTACAATTTTTTGCTTAGGAAATCCGAATCAAACAAATCTAATCAAAACGGGTTGATTCGATTTGGTTCGGATCCCAAAAATATTAATTAATATTATATATATATAATAAAATATATATTTAATAAAATATATAAAATATAAAAATATTAAACTATTAAAACACTAAAAAATATAAAAATATAAAATATAAAAATATATTAAAATATAGTAATTGGTACCAACATGTGATTGGTCCAAGTGGTAACGAGCTTGGGCCCCTTAAGTAAGTGGTTAGGGTTTCGATCCCTGATTCTTGCGTATGGAGAAGATCCGGTTGGGAGAGGTCAGCCCTTCAATACCCTGGGAAACCAAAAAAAGTAATAATCGGTTGATTCGGACCTGAATTCTTGACCGAGAACTGAACCAATTACCATCGGATTTGGTTTGGTTCGGTTTGGATTCTCTGGTTCATCGGGTCTGTTCGAATCAATGAACACCCCTAATTGCAATGATGGAACCAAATGAAATTATTGATAGGTCATGCTAACCAGGCCTTAAGTAATGCAAAATCAAAAAGAAAGTTTTCATTAAAAATTAAAGTATATCATTTTCAAATATCAAAGGCTAAAATCCACTTTTGATCCATTATCTTATTTTTAGGTTTCGTGTTGGTCCCTCATCATCTTTAAAAAGTTCTACTTTGGCCCCTCAACTATGAAATGTTACACAAAAACGCCCTTTCCGCCAGGTCCGTTAGAAACTCCGTTAGTGCTTGCTTATGCGGTTGTTAACCGGGTGTGGTTGCTGACATGGCAAGCCTTCCACCTTGTACTGTAAGACGACATCGTTTGGGTCCAACATTAACTTTTACTTTCCTATTTAAAAAAATAAATAAATAACGTTAAATTGGTGGTAGGAAAAACTGAAAGGTTTTAACTCTTAACCAAGGAAGGAGGCAAAGTTCAGAGTAAGAAGTTTCAGAGGAGAAGCGTACAATTTTTGAGCGATGAATCCAAAGTATAAAGGATTGTCTTTGTCGTATAGGTTTCTGACGTGTTCTCCTAGTGAAGGTATTATTTTTTTTGTTGGTTTTTTACTTTAATCGTCTCTGCTTTGGGTTTTTTTTTGGAACTTGGGTTTCTTCCTTTAATGGTTGTCTACTTTGTCATGTGTGGGGTACATGTATATTTTGCCACTTTAGGGTTTGTGATCCTATGCATGTGTGGGGTTAGGGTTTAGGGTCAGTTATGACATTTCTATAATGTATTTGTTAGTGACCCTTATTCGTTTATTGCAGCCCGGTTTTTTTTTCATAAGTTGTGTTTTTATTTGACCATTCAACGTGTTATTAAATCTTTTTTACTTTCTATTAGTGATTTTTGTAGTATTGTGGTGGTTGTGGGTTAGGGTTTGTCTCGGGAACGTGATGGATGATTATTTCAAAGTAAAGGTGCACCATGGGGGGCGGTTTTTGAAACGGAAGAAGCTGGAGTATGAAGGATTAGATAGTGAATGGAATTGTGACCCAGATAGGTGGTCCTACTTTGAGGTGTTGCGGAACCTAAAAGAGATGGGTTACCCTGTGTTTGAGTCTATGTGGTACAAGATTGGAGGGAAAGATTTGGGTGTTGGGTTGAAGAAGTTGATTGATGAGAAGGGTGCATCAGAAATGGCAAAGGTAGGAAAATGTTTTGGGAAAGTTGACTTGTTTGTTTTGCATCATGATTCACAGCCTAGGATGTCCAGTGAAGCTATAGTTATAGAGGGTGTTGGCAAAGAGGTTATTGAGACAACTACAACCACTACTCACCCAGCTACAACCACTTCAGCTCAACTAGTTGCTGTAACACCCTGTATTTCACTGTTTTAAATAACAGTAATACATATAAATAGGTTTATAAATTTATTTGAGTTTTAGAAAATTATTTTTTAATAAATGGAGTTTACTACTCAATCCTACTTGAATGTAGGAAGCTACGATTAAAAGTTAGGTTGGAAAGTCGGGCGAAACCCGGCCCGCGAGTTCCATTGACAGTATAATTATACTGCTCAAAAGACCTAATTTTAATTCATGAACGAAAGACTTAAGATTATTATTTTATTTCCTACAATTCTGTATTTTTAGAATTATTTTGGAAAAAAAATAAATAATTTATGTTTTTCGAGCGAAACGTGTAATCGGGTAGACGACGGAAGGGATATTAGAGTTTCTAAGAGCCGATAGAGGGTTTATCTTAGGATTTAGAGATGATTCAAGGGTATGAATCATATTTTTAAGTTTAGAAGGTTCTTCAGGGTTAAAGTGAAAATTTATGAATTTTACGCTTAAGTCCCTGAACTTTCTGTAAATTACCCTTTTGTCCCTAAATTAGTTTTTAAGTTTTTTTCAAGAGAAATGGGATAGAATTCTTGTTTCCAATCTCAAATGGACGTGGCTTTGAAGCCCAAAATTTTCTAGTTCATGGTTTGATTCCATAAAGCCTATTTGAAACTATACAAGTTTCCTATCTTAAGCTTAATGCTTAAATCTTCAAGTGGGCGCCACAAAAATGAAACCAAGCCCAAATTGAGCAAGCCCATGCGCAAGCCCATGAGGGAGAAGGGGCTGCCATCATAAAATTTTTGGAAGAACCAAGAAAATTCTAGAATGTTCTACATTCTTCCACTTTGTTCTTCAAGCTTCAACAATCTTCTTCAACAAATCTTCTTCAACAAGCTAGGTTTTCTCTAAAATATCTAATGCCAAAAATCAGCCCAAAATAGTCAAGATAAGACCACATATAATGTGGCAAAAATCATCATCATGACACTTTATTGACAATTTGCAAACTAGTCCTTCAACTTTTGGAATCTTTGCAAATTGGTCCTTAGAACTTAATTGCATTTGAATCCTTTAGCAAGACAACTCATCATCATCTAGATCCTTCCTAAGATGGCGCCACTACCTCTATAAATACCATAATCTCACTTTTCACTTAGTTTCTTTTGCCATTTGTTTCCAAAACCCTAAAGTTATAAGTCTTCTAGTGTTAGATTTGTGAAGAAAGTTCTTGGATCTTCACTTGTTCTTGATATCCAAGAGGTGAATCCTATTCTTCTTCTCTAATCATGTCTATGTTCTTCAATCAATTTCTTGATTCAAAGTTTATTTCATAGTTGTTCATCACTTTTAAGTTTCTAGATCTAGAACTTTGAAAATTCATAACTAATTCTAGAAAAATCCTTTTGACATGAAACCAATTGCTATTATCTTATAATAATCTCTATTTTCATCATATATAAGCATAAGATCATGAGAAATTTCTTTCCTTGATTTCTGGTCATGGCCGAACCTAGGTCAATATCATGTTCATAGGTTTTGTTTCATTTTCATGTCTTGATTCATGATTCAATCTTCTAGTATCTTGATAGTTATTGTATTTAAGTATATATAAGATCAAAAATCAAACTCTAATCTAGTGATTTCATCAAGGCCGAAACCCTAGTTCTTGGAACTAGATGAGTTTTGTTCAAAGTTTTCATTAATGATCTTGTTAATCAAGCTATTAGTATGTATGCTTAATAAATCCAAGTTGGTTTATTAAACTAAGAACCCTAACCCTATGAACATGTTGAGGCCGAATCCTTGTATAAAAGAGATAGGAAGTTTTGAGTTTCAACTTTAGTTGTTTAGTCACTAATCCATGATTTAGGTTAATCAAGGATCATTAATCTATGACTTAATCATGATTAGGAATTTTAAGGATTTTGAACCCTAAAAGTCAGCCCTTGGCCAAAACCCTAACCCTAAAGGTTAGAGGATTTTGTTTCAAATTTTAGTCTTGTAATATGTAATCTATGTTAGTTAAGACTCTAGTAACTAGGATCCAAAAGATGGCATTAAGAAGATAATCCTAAACCTATTTTCTAAGTCTTGGCCGAACTTAGCTCTAAAGTGTCATAGATGGGTGTTAGTTGATTAATTATAAGTATGTTGTTTGGTTGAAGGTGGTTGTGTTAACCTGTGGCGGGATAACGAGGATCGTCGTGTACGTGTTTCCGGTACAAACTCGGGTGGGGAAAAGAATCAACCTATCGTCAGAATCGATAAGTAGTAGATTATATGATAATTGTGAAGGGTGACCTAAACCCTACTAGTAGTCGAGTAATCGACAAGACCAAAATCCCATTGGAAACCTTTTCGGTAAAACCAATGTGATTCGGGGATTGTAGGTTTATCGACATTAAGTTGATTTTAAGTATTTGAGGATGTTTGATTTTGCTATTGAATTTACTATGATACGCTGGTTGAGGTATTCCATCTGCATGTGACGTATTATTTCGGTGTTTGAATATTTATGATATTGAGGATGGTTGTTGTCTGTCATGGCCGTGATGGTTGTCATGGCCAGGCCGTGACAGGTTCTGTTTTGTAGAATTCTTGCCTTTGTTGTCTGTCACGGCCGTGATGGCTATCACGTCCAGGCCGTGACAGAGTCTGACTTTGTTATTTATTTGGTTGAACTATTATGAGTTGGTTGTGATAAATTTCCTTATATGATATTGAGATGTTGGAATATTCTGTTGATTAATGTGTTATGCATGATCTGCCTGGGTTTAATATTGTGCTTAGTTGATTTTTAAGTAAGGATATGTGTTGTTCGGGAGATAATTGTTTGGGTGAGAGAATAAAGGTGATTTAGAGGTGCCTAGCCTAATTAAGTGGTGTTATCTATAAGGAAAAAGGTGTGGAGACTATGATGGAAGGTTGAGGCACTAGGTTGTTATTGATGTAATTTAGGGAGTTTCATTTATAGATGTATTGTTATTCACAGCCGTGTGAGTGGAACACACGAGGTCAGGATATCCTATTTTGGGGATATCGGATATTGCGGGTGAGTGCCCTACGGATATGGATGCCGAGGTAGATTACCGTAATACTCTTTAGTTCCTTGACGAGTTCGTATGTTCTTGGCACTGGACCGTTTTGGATTGATACTCCTTGATGAGTTCGTATGTTCTTGGCACTGGACCGTTATGGAATGATATTCCTTGACAAGTTCGTATGTTATTGGCACTGGACCATTTTAGACTAATACGTGTTTAGTCTTTGATGCGTTCGAAAGTTATTGGTACTGGACCGTTCTGGACTACTGACTAATGTGACAGGAGTGAAGATGGCCACATCAGTATAAAGATTTAGTTGCATGGGCTGAGGGTAGAGGATGATATAGTGAATTGAGGATGATTGTTGATTTTGAGTGGTGTGTGTCTGTGACAATTACTGTATAATTTACTATTACTCTTTTCCGCTTTTTGATGATAGAACTGTTTCTTATTCCCTATATCTTTCTACGTGTTGTATTTTATTTCTGATGTGATCGTACGAGAAGACCCGATGGAGGAACCAATTGCTGAGGAGTTAGATAGAACTCCTTACGAACCAGATGCTAGAGGTAGAGCTGTGATTCATGGCGATTAGAGTATAGACATTATGGCCAGTGTGTCTAAGGAGTATTTATATTTCCGCTAAGTATGTCTGTAGTGAAGTCTATACCTGTGAGGGATCCTACTGAGAGGGTACCCTCAACAGTGTTTTGGTAATGTAATAAATAAACATGTGTGTAATTATATAGTACAACTTTGGTGTTTTATATTTGTAGAAGTTATATGATTATTAATTAAGTTTTAATTTTTTACGTATTTTCAACAGTAAGCGCGCGATTAAGTAAATAAATATTAAGGTTTTAATGTAATAATATGATGGGGCACAACGAGGTGTCTCAGTTGCTGCCACTACTTAGCTAGTTAGAAGATCTGCAACTCAGCCAACTACTACAAGATCAACTCAACCATTTGCTGCCACTACTCAACCATTTGGTGCAACCCAGCCACCCACAGTCATGAGACAGAAATTTCCTATTAGGAGGGCACAAAAATAGAAGGTTGTGTTGATGATATTTTGATTATGTGTTTGTCAACATTTTTGGAGATTGTTAATTGTGCTTCATGTCTTTTTGGAATTTGGAATCTGGTTTATATGCATTAGTTGCATTTTTGGAATTGTAATGGATTATATGATTTAATTTTATAGCTCATTGTGAAGAAAAATCTGGGAATATTTATGAACAGATTATTGCCTTTTGATTATGAATTCATTTATGTCAATCAATATTGTCACTGTTTTGAATGAATTTATCATGCTGGAAATATTTTTTGTGCAACTGAAATAGACAAACAAATTGACAATGGAACAAACTTCATCTTCTCATTAATCAAACACCACAACACAGATACATGTTCAACCTAAGCTAAATCAGGGTCAAACTATTTTAAATACATATGAAGTGAAGGGCCTTCTGCCTTTGGTGCATTACATCATAAATATAAACATTACATTTATCCCTAACAACACAAAGCAGAGTGCGATGAATAGCTTCAACCACATCCTAGTGCAGCTCAATGGCTTGTGCAAGTTCAGAATCTTTCTCTTTTATGTCATAATCACCATATCCTTTCCATTAGCTACTTCCTCAGAGAACCATTCAAAGTAATGACTCCAACCTTTATTAGACCCTTTCTGCAATGAAAAGGTGCAAGATTCAACAATAGAACTTCATAGTGCCCAAATACAAAAAAATCATGTTCAAACACTTACCTTGTAGTGCCTGAAACCCCAAAACCTCTTCCCTAGGTTTTTGTCTGTGCCAGCAGTTCGAACAACACACCTATCTCCACAGTAACAAAGAGGAGCATAGTACCTCCACCGGCATAAGATCCTTGCAAATTCATGGCTCCACTATGGTTTCGAACTAGATTCGACCTGCAGTTGCAGGTTGAGAACGAAGAATCCATAGAGAGCTGTGGAGGCAAACAAATGCATGGAAGAACCCCTAGCTTCCAATTTGGGGCTGAGGGGTGTCTTTTAAATTGGGGAAGATGGGTCAATAATCAAACGGTAATATCCTTTGGTAATATCCATCTCAGCAACCACAGTTATTCAGATAACAGCCACATAAGCAAGCACTAACGGAGTTCCTGACGGACCTGAGAGAAAGGGCTTTTTTTTAAATAACGTTTCATAGTTGAGGGACTAAAACAGAACTTTTTAAAGATGAATGACCAAAATTAAACCTAAAAATAAAATAAGCGACCAAAAGTGTATTTTAGCTAATATTAAATATACAAGTTTTCAATGAAAAGTTTCTTTACATGATTCCTTAACTAATATTGCGTTTGATATCAAAAATATTTTTATTTTTTTGGGAATGTGAGGTAGAATAAAAGTTTCTCATGTTTGATACAAGATATAAAAAGCATTTCCAAGTGTAAAAGATGTCCATAAATAAATTGTGAATGAAGCTTGAAAACTTTATTCTCATTTGTGTGTGAGAAAGAAACATTCCTCGAAAATAAAATTCCTAGGAATGTAATTTTCGAGGGAATAAATATTTTCTAAACTACATTAGGACAATAGCTAGTATTCTCCATTGAAATTACCAACACATTGAATGAAAATAAAATCCATATTTTTATAAGTAACATCATTAAACTGCCAAATGATTTGTGGCCTGTTTGTTTAACCTGAGCAGCCAACACCACCAAACGTTTCATAGAAGAAATTTAATATTCCCTAGAAGAGTCAAATCATGAAATAACTATGTTTGAGAATAATCTCAACCAAACATGTAGTGAAACATTTTAGCTAGGAATATTTTCTGAGAATTTTTCCTTAATTTAAGTTAGAAAGCAATTTATGTATTCAATGCTAAATAGAATTAGTATTATTAAATCTCCTGTCAATGAGCACATATGGACCCATAACTCTATTTACATAAGCTCCCTACAACCAAGAGCAGAGACATATATATTCATAGCCTATATCATCCTGCTATTTACATAAATTGATCATTGTTCTTCAAAATCATCATCTTACTGGGAAGGAACCATTTTCTCATAGCTGCCTGCTGAATCAACCAGAGTCAGGTACTCAGTTATGGCTTCCCCTTCTATGTTAACTTCAATGTCATAGTCAGCCAGAGCATCTGCTTTTGCTATATCTGCTGAAAGCTCATCTTCCATCTCCACATCGCGTTCTTCGGCTTTACTGTGATCTGATGGACCTTCAACATCATTCATTAGGTCTAGAATATCAGCATCAACAACATTGTCTGCTAAAGTAGCAGATGAACTTGCATTGCCTTGGGGAGCCACAGTTGAATTTGCTTCAGGTTGCATGTTATCGGCAGCCGATGCGGGATCGGCCTCAGGTTGTGCTGTCAGTCGTTGCACTACTTGTTCTATAGTGCCACCGGCCTCAAAAGCAGCAACCACTGCAAAAGAGGAAAAATATCATAACCCAGAATAACAGTCCTATAACCAGGTTCACCTCAGCACAATGTTGTGCCTTGAATCTAAATAACTTCAGTACCTCTTGATCTTTCAAAACCCATGCCTACAATTTTTTCAATTGCAGAATCTGTTGCTTGTTTCTGTCTCTTCCTTTTCTTTGACTCGATATGAACCTTCATGTTGATGAAAGTAGGTATAAGTATAAATATTAGTAAAGTTATATAGAATGTGGTTAAGACATATAGTAACCTGTAAAGCAGAATTAGTCTCTGGATTTGTCAAATCATCCAATGCCTTCTGGGTATCATTTTCATTTCTTCGAAGGGCTTCAGCAGCAAGCTCCTTGTCAAACCTGCCAAAATTAGCAGTATCAAGTTTGATTACCATATGTTAGTTATTTGGAGCAGCTTTAGTCCAATAGATTATTAGCAAGCAGAGATTGCAAGAAGAAATACAATGATCCATCGATGTATCCATCGATGTTAGAAATGCAAGCATGCAATGGTAGATGCCACAGCATTAATAAATCGAAAATGTTATTTTAAATCACGAAAAAGTAGTCACTTCACACATTACCAAATACCAATACCAACAATCAAATATCAAAATAACACTCACCCAATAGAGACCAATTCCTTCAATCTCTCCAGATCCACAGCTTTCTTTGAGGGTGTCACCCCATACCGCTTTTGCTCCCTGGGGAAGGAAGCTATTTTGAAACCGAGAGAGATACCATTAAAAGTACAAGCCAATAAAATAGTGGCACCCACCTAATTTCATTTCTTCTCTGGATATCTTCCTCCTGTTTTTGCATTTTCTTACTCCTCTCCTCAACAAGGAAATCAATGGCAGCCCCCACATCTTGATTGTTCATTCGCAATGCTCTCTTTGCGTCGCGTTCTTTGAAGCCCATGCTCATAACAAGTGATAAGGCTTCATCTGGCACTTGCAGCTGCAATAGAACAGGACATTGTTTACAAGGAGAGAGTAAAAAAGTAATGTATATTAAGCCAAACTCTTCAGCTAGAGTGTCTGTCCTTTTCTCTCCTTTGAAAGAGAAAAAGAGGGGAAGCGGGGCATAGACAAGCAAACAAAACTGGCTATATCTATTAAATTTAAAAAAATCTGAAGCCAGAAGGGTGCTCAATATCTACTGGTACTTTCAAAATTTAAAACTAGTGATGTTGACTTCCTAATTCTATGCTACAGAAGCCTGAGCTTCGGCTGATCTTTATTTCATTTTACTGGCATCTAATTAGATAATAATATATGTGACAACCACCACCTAACATGGTGATCAAACAAGGAGAGTAAAAAACAGAAATAATATGTAAAAATGTTGACATTTCTTTTAAACTCATAATATATCACAATATGCTATAGTAGTTCAACATACCTGGACAAATTTTGCTTTTGCAGAAGCTAATGCTTTTCTTGATTTCTCTAACTGACCACTATGATATGCCACAACTCCTTCAAGCAGCTCTAGTCTCAAATGCCTATGTACAAAGTCCTTAAAGTTAATCTCTTTACAAGTTCAAGAAACAAGTTTCTAAACATAATCTACTTTGAATTGCTTCTGTGAATCTTCTGAGAATTTCAAAGGAAAAAGAAGCGGAACAATATTCAGAAACAACTCACAATGCAAGTTCTGGAAAGCGACCTCCTTGTAAGAGTCTAAGTCGGAGAGAATCCTTCCCATGAGCTCGTTCAATTCCAGCCCTAGCCATTTCAAGACGCTTTCCTGCATCTGAGAGCCATCTGATGTCTCGTATCATAAAGTAGCACCATACCATGTCTATTTGCAGTATTGGAACATTGTCAATAAGCTGATTGGGCAGAAAGACAGAAACCATATCAAATTCAGAGAATAAAAACATATATAAGATATCATATCAAAAGAACCAGCTGGAATTAATTATGCTGGTGGTTGAAATAATTTTTATAATCTTGGATAAGCAAAGGGACTAAACAATTAAGTGAAATCTAAGAAAAACCTTATTAGAGTTTTGCCACTACTTTTTGCCCTTTATATAGATTTAGCATGCATCCCTTTTGGAAGTCAAGGGGTTTCAAGATAAGTTAAACTCTTCTGCTTCAAATGCAATTCTGTTATTTTCTTTGCTTTGGTTTTTTAGACACATGTTTTTTCTACATGATCGAACATGTTCATTAGAAAATGCATGTCGGCAACAAACTCTTCATGGAGGAAAAAGGCTATTTCTGATGTTCAACTAGATTTAGGGGAACAAAAGAATAGGCAACCAACAAGCAATAAAGTGAAATGAGTATATAATTGCACGATACTGTGGCTGGGCTCATATGAATTGGCAAGTAAATTCTGTTGTATACTCAAATGTGGAGATAGATCACTCACCTCAAGGACTTTTGGATCACAAAGAGAGAATGCCTCCTGCAAAAGAAATTGTGTCTTGAATTAATTGTATCAAACAAAGAAAAGAATTAAATTGAATTCTTGAATTAATCTTTTTCAGGAAAAACAAAAATCTAAACTTAGAAAGACAGAGTAGAGGCCATGTGTACGGTTTCATGAATTAACAGCCACAGTCACACAAAAGAAGCAAAACTACTAAACAATAAGCCCAAGGTTAAACAGGGTAAAGATTTTAAGGATAGTAAAGAAATAATGCTTGAGAACTCCTTGGCCTAATAAAGGCATTTATTCCGTCAAAAAAATAATAATAAAGCCATTTAACTTAGATGAGACAATGCTCATAAGTTAAAGTGCACATTCATCATGTTATGTTGAACACAATGGTGATCAGGTAGACTGATAGCATTCTTCTGCTTAAAGACTATACCAATTTGAAAAAACATAATTGCAACAAAAATTAGCTCTTATCAAAATATGGACTGACCTCTCCCATGCTAAGCACTTCTAGTGCGTCTTTATAATTTCCCTGTCTAATAAGACGCTTCCCCTTTGCATGAAGCATCAGTCCCATCATTACTGCCCTGCCAAATTACATCTTGAGCCTCAGTTCAACTGTGAACACAGAACCTAGGCCCTTAAAACCCCTCAAATTCAAACAAACAGCTTCCATCTAGATGCATGGAAATTTTCACAAGGGTAAATACCTCTGATCAGTCTCAGAACCTAAACGTACTTTTTGTCCACTTTGATCTTCAACTTCTATGTTGAATTCTTCAACAGGTAACGAACCATCAGCATGCCTTTCGGCCAGCGCAGTCGCAGCTGCCCTGTTTGGATGAAATGCAACTAAGTTTAAGAGAAAATAGATATACAGACAAAGCATCAAAATGATGGACAAATCAAATATTGTTTTGCTCAATAGAACAATTAGGCTAGAAAAAAGTTATAGGGTAAGATCGATCATTGCTAGTTGGTGCACAGATAAAACTTTGATTCACATGAAATATGCAGAGATGTATGAGAACATAAGCTACCCATTGTTCAATAATCATTCCATATTATGGATTAGCTAGAAAAAATTGTTACTTGAAAAATGATTGAGCGAAAATTATAAACTTCTGAAAGTAAAATGAAATTGCAAATGATAAAAGATTTCATTGGAAAAGAAAGTTGTCAAATCATGAAATATATTAACAATCGATTGTTCAATTTCTGAATTGTGAATAATGACATATCATACGATTCAGAAAACAATCAATAAAACTTAAAGCTTCATTGCAGTTTTGGTCCCTGTAGTTTCACAAATGGGTGATTTTGGTCTATGTGGTTTCAATTGCTCAAATCAAATCCCTCTAAATTCAAAATTGAACAAATCTAGTCCTGCCATTAACTTCGCATCTAATACTTTAAGGAAGTTGCGGACGTAGCTAACCCATTGTAACGTAAAATTAGTGTTTGATATTTTTTTTTGGGTGCACCAAGGGTATCTTCTAGCCGATAGTCAGAGACAAATCCTTTTCGAGGTGTAGAGATCATCGAAGTGGGTTTTGCCTCTCCAAACAAAGCATGTTCCATACGTACGAAAAGAGTTGAACCCCTGATCATGCTTAAGGAACCCGACTATCTGCCAACTGTGCTAGCTTTGTTGGTAGTGTTTGATTTGAATTAGTTGAATTTTTTTTTTTAAAGTAAAAACTCAAACGTATCTTGTATGTGACCTCCCTTTTAGCTTTTTTCAGTTTTTACTTTTAGTTTGAGTGTTTTTTTTTAACTAATTAAATAAAATTAACTCCACTAATGTCACGTCATAAAAGGTTGGCCAAGTCAGCAACTCTCGTTAAGTATTGGATGATAGGTTGATAACATGACCAGATTTGTTCAATCTTGAAATTAGAGGGACTTGATTTGAGTAATTGAAACTACAGAGATCAAAATCACCCATTTGTGAAACTATATGGACCGATACATGATTCAACATCCCTCTTTGCCTTCTTCTTCGGCTTAGGAGCCATATAGAGTGACTGTATAAACACCCTACACTAGAAGAACAGAAACATAGTGACTGCATTAACAACTCTACACCAAAGGAACTAAAGCAGAGCGAATGCCTTTGCATGAAAACTGGTTTGCATGAGTACACAATCACTGCTCAGTTCTTTCTGCTAAGACTCTAAACCCCTTCAAGTTCTCTAGTGAGAATTTGGGCAAAAAAAAAAAAAAAATCATTGAATCGTAGAATTGTCTCAGTGATTTGGAATTGCACCTATTTGTGCGTTATGATCAAAAGCCATATGTGATTCACCAGCCAGAGAGTATCAAACTGTGTAATTCAAATAGTGAATCATGCAAATTCTAATTAATGAATAAGGAATTGGTTTTTCTCTCCCTTCTTTGAACTCTGTATGGATGACATGTCAAAGTTCTAGCTAAGAACACAAATGTAGCAATCAAAAGAGTCTCTTCATTTTCTGCACTTAAAGCAATTGAACTCACCTCAAAGCATATTTCACGCATATGTAAGTAAATTTCCTTACTTCTATAAAATTTTACAAAAAAAACCCAACTGCCATGAAAGCCCCACGTTTCTATCCTTTTAAAGACACAAGAAAAATCAAACAGACATTAAATTTCACAGCAAAACAAGACTAGACAAACCATAATGAACTACTCAATCAACAGAATTTTCAACACGCATTGGTTAATGATAAGCCAAACATTTCTCAAAGTACACAGACTAAAGTAACAAGAGTTTAGATATTAACAAAAAAAAAAAAACAATTTTTTTTAAAATCACACTGGTTGTTAAGAATCCAGCAATCAAGTGGGTACACAAAACCATAGTTGCCAGTTATCTCGTTAACCTTACATACCGCATATCGAATTCGCTGTACCGTATGTTGCATACTGGGTTCAATCTCTTGTAATAATAATATAAAAAATATCAAATGAGTAGTGTAAGCCTCTAATAATCAAAGTAACACAAATTCAATTAACAAAAGTTTGAATTTTTATCAACCCTGATACACGAAACAAACAAAGCAAAACAAAATTACACAAAAACTAATCCAAAAAAACAGAAATTTATAGTTTAATTTTGACGCACCTGATCCTTGAAAGCCTGTTAGAGCGTTCCTCCTCAGCGATCATATGCTGTTTGAGCGAGTTACCTTCTGAAGGAGTAGTGACACGAGTGGCGAGTATCTTAGAGTTGTTTTTGATACCCAATTGGGTCAAGTTTTGAACTCCATCCTTCAAAACCTTACCGGCACATATGAGATTGATGGATTCTGGGGCACAGTTAGATCGCTTTGCAACCTCTTCACGCAACATGGGTATCGTCCAACTGTCCAGTTCAACCTCTTCTAACACACCTGCCCATGTCCCTGCAATCTTCAATTTCGCCATCACACTTGGCACTGATAATTCCTATTTCCGACTGATGACTCTGCTGCTGTTTCCACACAGGATATATAAAGACCGACTATTCATTTCTTTTATTTTTTATTTGGTTTAATTTCTTTCTCCCCAAGCTCTCTAGGTTCTTAATTTTTTCTTTTTTTTATAGCTGATGGAAAAATAGTTCCGTTTGATAATATTTTTAAAATTAGTGTAACATATAACTTATCATTTTTATCCATACTATCTTAATTAAATTTATTATTTATTTTTAACTAATAAAATAAAACACTAAACATTTAACATCATATATAAATAAGAATTAGTTTTACTATTTAGATTTATATTTAAGATAAAAAATAAAAAATAATTTTTTATCTTTAAAAAAAATTATATAAAAACCATATAAGTGTATAATTTTATTTTTATTATTACATTTTATTTATTAAAAATGATTAAAACTAAGTTAAAAATATTAATATTTTAATTTTTTAAATGATAAATAATTAAAAATAAATTAAAATAAATAATATATATGATTTATATTAAAAAAATGTAAGCATACCCTTTTATGTCATTTTACATTTATCAGCTAGTTTAACTGCTAGTTTTATCAAATCGAATCTACTAGCTAATCCGCTATATACTATTCACTATCGCTAACTTATCCGCTATCCCCTAGTTTTTACCAAATATGACCTAATTGAATCATTGTAATGTCTAAACTTTATCATTAGGATTTCATTAAAATTTTAAAAAGTACACGGACTTATTTGAGATTTTCTACAAATTAAAGGGATCTATTTAAACTTTTTCTAAAATGTTCAAGAAGGCACAAATGAAAAATGAATGTATTACTTAACGGATCCTTATCGAAACCCTAACAGAAAAGTGTATAAGGGACATAATTATAAATTTGCTATATGTTCAGGGATCCGATTATAAACTTTTAAGTATAGGGAGCTATTTAAATTTTTTTAAAAAATAATTTTAAACATTAAGGGGTTTTATTTCAAGATTTAGAATTGCATTCCCCTCAATCACATTCCCGGGCGGGAATATTATTGTTGGCTGTTTTGTAAAACATGATTTATTATTGATTAAAATTCCTGTGAATCTTTTTTTGAAATTTTGGGAATAAATTAAAATTTGATCCATAATGTGTATTGCTTGCTGCGAAGAAATATTGTAATTATCAAACTACCCTTATTATATAAAATGTTATTTAGATATTAATTTTTCAATGCAGTTGATAAAAATAAAATAAAAATATAAAAATTAAGATGATTATCATAAATATAATATAAATAAATATTTTTTGGAAAATTTCAATATTTTTTATAAATAATGTAAAAATTATGACCATAAGCTATATGATATTAACATAAAATTAATTTCAAGAATAAAAATTTTAATAAAAATTAGACAAAATATTTATGCAAGTTTATTTATTCTATGTTTTTGTTCATTGTGTTGGGATAAAGTTAATGATTGCAATATTGTCTGAAAGCATTTATTAATTTATAAAATTTGGACCAATCATCAACTTAGTAGAGGCACTCGATCAAAGAGTCATTGGTGGAGTGAGTGAATCACTAGTTGAACTGCATGAACCGACATATATCATATTTATAAATTTATGATAAAATATGTGTACATAATATAGTTGTCAATAATGTATCAACCACATCCCATGGTTCAGTGGTAGAGTTGCTTAGCTGAAGCCATATGGTCATAGGATTGATTCACACTTTGGCATTTTTCCGTGAGTCGATAACGCCAACATTATGCTCACCAAATCGGTCATGGGTCCAATTCTACTAACACTGGCACTTACTATGTGCAATATGTGAAAACTTTGTTCACATTTTTTCTAATAATATTGATGTCAAGGTCATAGGAATAGATTCGAACCCAATCTTGGAGGTGAGAATAAAAGAATGTTAAATATGGATATATTGTAATAATTATTTCCTATGAATTAATTTTTTTTAAACTTCAAATAAACATAAATTTTTTTGTTCCCATCTTATTCTCGTGAAATACTTAAGATTCTTTGAAACAAATGCCTCTTAAGAAATAAATAAGAAGTTTTCATTTCAAATACAACAATTGTTGCTCGTGGGATCACTTTGTATAATTAATAATATAATGATCTCACAATAGAGTTTGCCTTCATTATCAATCCTCTAGTTCTTATCCAACATCAATAAAAAATACCTTGAAATATACATTGAACACGGAGAAAAAAATGTTGCTCAAACAACACATTTCATATATGATATGCTAGTTGTAATTAATAATCTATAATATAAAGAGAACGTTTTAGTCTCTCCATCATATCATATGCGGGGTAGGATAGCTCAGTTGATTTGAGCTAAAGATATAAGGAGAAAAAACTAACCTAACAACTAATATTTGCCTATAAAAAAAGTCACTCTCCATCAAATCACACAACAAAAAAAAAACAAAACACAAACGATAAATTAAGTTGGTTTCAGATCTTCAAACAGTGTAGGCCATAATGCATACCCATCATCATAATCAGAATCAGGTTTTATCTTGTTGTTGTAGGGGCTATAACACATTGGGCTCTCTCCCCTTTCATGATCTGAAGGCCTAATTAGCCTTGGACTTCTACTATTAACCATTCCTCTTGTTGCATCACATGGAATTGGACTCTTTGCTGTGCCCATAAACCTTCCATCAATAGGCCTAGTTATTATTGGACTCCTATTTGTTGTGTACATCATTCTCTCATTCATCTTTGCATCAAGAGGACCAGAAAGCTTCAAAACCTTGTTGCTAACCATCTTCTGATCATGCATTCTACCATCCAATGGTCCTGACAATGTTATGGTTCTGCTTCTATACATCCCTTTCTCTCCTTTCACTAGTGCTCTTCTCCATTTCCCTTGGTACCAGTTTGGCTCTGGTGTCATGCTGTACTCTTTTACCTCTCCTCCTTGATCTTCACCAAAAACCATGTTCATGCATTTTTTGAGGCACTTTTTGATGACCCCAGAAAGCTTTTTTGTACGTAGTAGCATTGGTACATCTTCTTTTTTAGCAAGCTTGAGAATTTCTAGCCTGTGTTTGGCAACTGAAATTCCCATGCTTTGAAGAAACTCATGGTTGAAGTAGATTGCATCTTCTAATTGAAGCTCATTTCTAGCAAATGCAAGACCATACTCATAGATAAGGGATGGCTCTAAACTGGTCCTGGATAACCAGGAGAACCAGTCCATGGTTGATTCAGAATTTCAGATGGGGTGTGTTAGAATGGTATAATATATTATACTATGGTTTGAGGTGGGTATTTGGATTTATAAGGTATAGATAGGGAGGTGAAGACTTGAAAGTTGAGAGCTAGTGCATAAATGTGGTGGTTAAATGGCCATTTAGTTTGGTTTTTTTTTTTTATATCAGTTGTACTGGTTTCTTTTTTCTTTATTAAAAGAGTTATTTATTTTTTTGACATGACTTGTAATTTGCTTTACTAATAGCAAAATTGTTAAAAAAAGTTATTTAAAAAAGTTGTTTAAAATATAACACTATTCACCAATAAGGGATGGCACATCTTGTCAAGTCTTTCGTCCATACTTACTGTGACCAGTAGCGGATCCAGACAGGTCTCAGGGTGTGCAGATGCACCCACACAATTTTATAAAATTATCATTAATATCTTGAGTTTTTTCTATTTTGACCCCTCAATTTGATATATTTGCACCCACTATTCTGTCATTTATTCTCTCTTTACTTTAACGTGACTATACTCAGCACTCCATTTCATTTTCAAACAAATTAACCATACAATGAGTATAGATAAACTATAAGGTAGATTATGACAATTATAAGGTATGTAGTTTGTTTGATTAGATATATTAAAGTTACATGATTTTAACATTTATGTCTTTATCTTTATATGTATGATATATAATAATAATTACTATTTTAAAAAAACTAGATATAGCCCCCATTGACTCGAGATCTTGGATCCGTCACTTGTGACTTGGATTCGATTCTCTAATTTCTTTTATTGATAAGTAATATGTAAATTCCATAAATTCTCGATGAGGTTTGTGGTCTTTCTTAACCTTGCTAATGTGTTCCCTTGATCATGTAAACTCTTAGTGTTCTAAAATATAAGTACGTATAAACACCATTCTTTCTTTATTGATTGTTCTTCCCTGTTTTCAACTTTTTCATGCTATTTATTTACACATTCTTTTATACTAGTTATGTAAATCTTAGGTTAATAAAAGTGTGATGATCGATTAACTAATTAACCAATACATAAGTGATTAATCATAAATTTATACATCATTAATTAGTATAATAAGTAAGGAAAAAGTACATGAAATGTTTATTTTCCTTCCTTTCATAAAACTTGGACGGTAGTTGATACTGAGTGACAAGTGACAAACAACAGCCAAGATTTTGTGGGAAACATTTGACTTTTAGTGCAGGTTAATTATGAGAATTTTAGGAAAATTGGAAAATGTTCGGATCCATATATAGTAAGGTTAGCACTTGCTTATAAAATAAAATAAAATAAAAAGTAATGTTAGCACTAAGCATGATGTTTCAAGCTAAAAAGGGTATTAAGATTTAACAGAAGATAAGAGTCCCGTATTATATAAGAAAAGAAAAAGGCGTCTTAAGAGGGTTGGGTTAATGTGTACCACCCAATACATCATCTATTTGATAAGTTTTGAGTCAATGAAATTGTCGTATGAGCTGATCAAGATTTCAAACCCAATCATATATTTGGATGATTGAAAAGTCAAATAGCTATATATACAAATGATTGATGAAGCACATGTGAGTGATGTAATAAATAGTGTACCATGTAGGTGGTATACTGTAGCCTAAACCTCTTAACAAGAATTTGATCAAAATCTGCACCAGTCTTTATGGTGCTCAACCATGTTAGATTGCGACAGTATCCGGCTAAAGAGGTAGTGGAATCGGTTATCAGGGGCCCAAGAAAAAGGAAGCAGTTGAAGGCAAATCAATTTGGTAACCTACTACCCATATTGCGTACCATAATCAGAGTTTCAGAGGTCTCAATGACCCACCTTTGAATGTTCAAGCCCTACTATTTAGTACTTACCTGTCTCCTTTAATTAAAGAGTTATGTTATATGAAGAGTAAGATTATGGAGAAATACTTAATGATATAAACTAAGTTTCATAAAAATAATACACCATGCTTGAAATTAACGTAAGAGAAATATTAGGAATTCACTCTTATTCTAACCTAGAGATCAGTATTTGGGACCACTAATTTGTATGAGTGTCAGTGAGTATGAATTGTCCTGCCTTTCTTGGCTATTGTCTCTTTCTTATAGTCGTCTTGCTCAATCGTTACACTAATTATTTATTCCTAATGTAACCCCTGTCGACTACAAACATTTCCTTGTGTAACTCCTGCTGACTGTGGATTAAATGGTCACCTGAGTATTAACGTCACCGACTATCTGTTGAGCGCATACGTTATAATCGGCCTATTCATCACATGCCATATTCAAAATGGACCTTTGATCCTCTCAGTCCTAATATACTTGATTGGGCCATCTACTAAATCCATCCGTTAACAACTCCCTAACACTATCTTTCTAACATTCTTTCTAACTATGTTCAGCAAACATTTTTGTTATCTTAATAATTACAATGCATGCAAGGAAATACAGGAATGCAAAACTATGTAAATGACTTAGATTAACAAACTGTTTTAATTATCAGGCACAACATCTCGATCTATGTTATGGTTCAGTGAATTTGTTTAATGAAACAGTGTCAAAAGTTAGTTGGACAACTGTCTTTTTCTAACAAGACATAATTGATACAGTGAAGACGGAAGTAAAACTGCAACAGCACACCGTTGGCACTTGGCGCCAACTGGGCTGCAAATTAAATACTGGAGTGCAATATTCCAGTAGTTTCTGATATTAACAAACAAAACCTGTTCACCACTTGGGTATATGAAAAATTATTAAATTTGATTCAATAACTTCTTTTAAATATAAGTGATGATTTCATTTAGTTTGTGCAACACTTTTTACAATACCAGTTCATCAAAACCTATTTGTTTTCAACTGTTTACCTATCCCTGTTCTATAGTACTCTCTATCTACCTAAACGCCATCTGCATCTCTGTTTCCTTCAAAGCCATAGTCATGGTTGGTCTAAAATTTTGGTGCAATTAGTTTTATGATCCCTTTCCTGGAATTGACAAAAAAAAAAAAAGAAGGCATCAGAGTGGCTGAATCCAACCGACATGACGACATAAATTAATCTTTGGTGAAAATTAGAAAGGAAAGATGAAAGGGTGCATCTTTAGGAGTATGTGGTAAAATCAAAGTGTAGATGTGCAAAAAATAAGATGGAAACAAGTAAAACAATAAAAATTATATAGCATAAGACCATATAGGTATAGATGTGTAAATAAGATAAGAGTTTACTTGTTAAACACTCTCGGTGCAAACTATTTTTACATTGTCAACCAATCAGAAATCATAATTTGAATGACTTTTAAGGAAGTTAGAATAAAAGTCAAAAAATATGACGACTTGTCAATTTCTGATTGGTTGACAGTATAAAAAATCTTTACACGATAAATATATATCAATTAAATCAATAAGATAAGTCATTTGAAAAAAATGAAAGGCTTAATTATACTTTTAGTCCCTCAATAATAACACTTGGGTAATTTTGGTCCCTATATTTTTAATTACTTGAATTTGGTCCTCATACTTTTAAATTTGCTTGATTTTGGTCCAGCGATTAACTCTCCATCCAAAACTAACCGACTTACTAAGCTGGCTATGGGTCAGATGATATGGGACATGATACGTAAGGACATTCTCTCCTCCTCCTTCCTATCTCTAATCATTTGAAAAAATGAAAGGCTTAATTATATTTTTAGTCCCTCAATTATAACACTTGGGCAATTTTGATCCCTATATTTTTAATTGCTTGAATTTGGTTCTCATATTTTTAAATTTGCTTAATTTTGATCCAGCGATTAACTCTCCATCCAAAACCAACCGACTTACTAAGCCGGCTATGGATTAGATGATATGGGACATTACACGTAAAGACATTCTCTCGTCCTCCTTCCTATCTCTAATCATTTGAAATTTTATTTATTTATATATGCAACAAAAAAGAATCATACAGAAACATTTTTTCTAATATTCCTTTTATTTCATTTTCTTTTGATAATAACGTGAGAATATGGAACTCCCTCAATCTATCTATCTAAATAGCGGGCTTTCATTGTGAAATGATATGACAACCACCAACTGATTCATAATCCGAGTCAAAGATTTCCACCCCACGGTGCCACACTTTCCCGCTCGACAACCGTATTAGCTACAAATATAGAGCCATCGCAAGTCGGTCGAAATCATCAGTTTGCGATGGATTAAAGCTATTTGTGATGGTCTTTGACTGTCGATAATAACAATTTTTTATTTTTTTTTTGTAGTGTAGCATAATATTCACAACAATTTCTCTCTACCGACCTGCTGCCACTCAACGACACGCACTCTCTCCTATATGTTATTTCACATTTGCATAGCTTTATGTTTTAACAATCTAATTCTAGTGCTTATCAAAAAAAAAAATTCTAATTCTAGTAAAGTAGTAATTATAACTCTTCCTCCTTTTGTTTGTCTTCTCATGCTTTTATTCATCTTTTTTTTTTCTTCCATTTATTTAATATTGAAAAAGTTATTTGAACACCTATTTTAAATAACTTATCATCTTTTTAAATAATTATTTGAAATGATTTTATTCACCGAGAAGCCTTTCTTTTTCTTAGTGTGTTTTTGGAACGTCCATCCATTGCTACATAATTGCGTTTCAGACGTGGAAACTATCTTTCATCTGAACACACGTCTACCTCAACCCATCGTGTTTTCAAATATAGTTGAATAAAATAGAATCAAAATAAATAAGATGCATTTTATTTCATATAAGACCCAAATCCTTTTAGTGAAGCAATGTTGATGCGCCCTTTTGGGTGTGGGGGAAGCTCTTAAGGTTGAAATTAATGGACTCAATAATGTCATATTTGTTGTTAATTAAGGATGAAAGAAGAATTTTGTTGTTAGATATAAAGGTGTGGCCACAACCAATGCCATTTGTTTCTCAAGGGTTACTCTCTTATAAAAGTCTTGATTTTACCGTATGTACATTTGAACAATGTAAAACCACATAAACTTTTCTCAGCTGGAAGTTTGAGGGGATGATGTCTAGTATATAAGGACATGACTTATGTATAATTTCATAGCTATATAAGGTGATGTTTTTCAATGACAATAGGACATATGTAACAACTATTACATATGGTATGCTTTCATTGATGAGTTGTTATACATATCTTATTGCAATTGGAAAAAACACCTAATGCATCTATGAAATTGTACCCAATATCTCATCCAAGATAGTAATTTCTTCACGCCTCGAGCCTATTTTCTTCTTCATCGATCTCTTTTTTGTGTTAAAACATCCAACAACACTATGACAAGAAAGCCAAGTTCCTCTTCAAGGGTAATCTGTAATCCACCTTTTTCTTCATCATTTCTGACATGTCAAGCGCTGAATGAAAAATATTTGGGGCATGTTTGTTTTATTTCCAATTTCATGTTTTCATTTCCTGTTTTCAGAAATAATTATAAAACTGCCACCTTGTTTTTATTCTATTTCCCGTTTTCAGAAACTTGTACAAGAAACACTGAAAACAACTTTTTTCTGTTTTCACTGTTTCCTGTACAAATTTCTAAAAACAGGAAATATAATGAAAATAAGGTGACAGATTTATAATTATTTATAAAAACAGAGAATGAAAACAACAAATTATAAACAAAGCAAACATACCCTTGATGTTTTGGGCATTAGATCTATATCTAACTAAGGGCATGTTTGCTTTTCAATTGGTGCATTATCAAACGACCAATTTGCCCCAAAAGCAACAATGTTTTTAAGCACATTCACATAATTGATGCTCTAGGAGACAAGGTTTTAAATTGTTACTGTGGTCGCGGTTGCGTATGTGTCGCGTTTATTGCAATTGCGGCAATTGTGAGAAAATGCGGTTAATGCAGATGCAATTGCGGTGACGTTTCAGTTTCAGAGACCTCCAAAACCAAAACGTTGCAGTCCCAATTGCAATTGCATACCTTTATTTACAACCTTGTTAGGAGCCTATCAGAATTTCTCACTTTCACCTTTTGAACTCATTGGATAGAGATTGAATGCTTTACAAGAAATGAGCATTCGTAGAGAATAAATTTGTATTGCAAGATCTTTATTTTGATTGTTTTGTTTAACTTGGTCCCCTTAATTTTTATTTGTGTCAAGTTAGTTGATTATGTTAGCAAATGTTAATATGGTTACCCTTTTTGTCGGTCATCTAATTAACACCGTCACAACTTCCATTAAAAGTCGATAAAAAAGTGTTTTCCCATCTCTCTTCCTTCCATTATCTTTTCATCAAGATCTATTGTTTCTTTGGAAGAAGGTGGTCGAACCTTCACCACTCCTCTCTCTTTCTTCATCTTCTTCTTTCTATTGACCTTCCCTATCTTATCATTTCTCTCTCTTCCTCCAAAACGGGTGACTGCCTCTTCACATACTCGAACCACAATAATTCTAGGTTATTCATTTGCAGAAAAATGGCGGTAATTCCACCTCTTTCACATAAGAAAATTGTGGAAGAAATAGAAGAAAAAAAAGAGAGGAGAGATTAACATAAATTTGGACGTTGTTAATTAGATTGAAACTAACAATTAGGATAACAGTATTAACTTATAGCAACATAGAGGACTGACTTGATACAAATAAAAGTTAGGAGAGACCGAATTGAACAAAATAATTAAGATAAGTGACAAAGAAAACTAATTAGCCTTAAATATTTCAACATGCATGTACAAAAGCTACAGAAGCTGAGAAAACAGTGAGGTAAATTTTTTCTTGACACATAATTTTTTAAATTTATAATTGAGGTAAATTTTTTAATTTATAAGTAGAATTATGGTTGAATGAATTTCACCCATTGATATGTGCTTGGTGAACCTTTTTTTTTCGATAATTGAAAAATTTATTCAATAAACATTTAGCTACATCATCACACTGAGGAACTTTAGCCACTTTTTAGAAAAGATTGAAGAGAACACACTCTATCATTTGCGAGACAGCCAGAGACAAAATACAATATAAACTGTTATAAGTACAAAACACCCAACCTGGGAAAATACAACAAAACATCAAAGTCTCAACATATAAAGGGACTACAAATTTAACAATAACGCCACAGCCAGGAAACACCCAAAAAAACAAAACCATCAAAGAACCGCAAAAGCATCAACATTCCCTATTGTGTGTTGTTTGCTGTGCATATAACACTCCTCATTATTGTCGTGGGTGTTACGGGTGCTTTAAGGTAGAAGAGCAACTTCCTTGGTACTAAGGTGAAGTAGTTGGGTTTGAATGTTTGAAAAAATTGTATGTAACATACGATTTTAGAAAAGTGAGAGAGGAGTGTTTAGTGTATGTTTGGTTTCACGCCGGAGATATCAGAGGTATTTATGCACCTGTCAAACATGATTCTGGTATTAAAAAAAAGTGTTTGGTTACACGTTTGTTGAAAGCATTTTGCATCCAAAATTGATTTTTGGAGTAACTTCGCTTTGGATTGAAAAATCACACTATGTTTTACATCAAACTTGCTTTCAAAGTAAAACATTCAAACATAATTCACTTTACTTCAAACTCAATTGTATTGAAGTCAATTCTACAAGATCAATTCTATGAAAAATCACGTTTGTCAAATATCTATCCAAACACACCATTGATGAAACAAACCATTGATGACTTCTATGTATATTTGACAATTAGATTGACTCTTATTGAAGAGGAATAAATTGTCCATTATTAAGGTACCTCTTAAAGACAAGAAAGTGTAACAATTTAGTGCCCCTTTGATTTGCTTCCAAACAGACTTTTGACACCTCAAACTCCAATTGCTAAAAAGTGTTTGGGTAGAAAAATGCATTAGAAATAATCAATTGTAGAGTTGGTAGAATTGATTTTAAAAAAAGTTAGAATTTCTAGCTTTTCCATTAAAAATAATTGATTCTAGGTGTCAGACCCATAAAATCTTTTTTATTTACACTTCAGAAGTGATTTTGTTTTATCATTCAAATAAATCCAGTTCTTCTAAACTCACTTTTAAAATATCATTACAAAAAATAAATCAATTTTTAACCCCATTTTTTAAAAAATCAAATTATTTCAAAATCAATTCATTCAAAATCTAAAACAAACGAACCCTTAGCTTAATTGCATTACTGGTTTAAGTTCCTAGGCAATTTTTTGAATAGATAAGAAAAGAGGATTGTAACAGTGGGAATGTGTAATGTTACCATCAGCGTTGGACAAGAAGAAAATTCAGGAGTTGGAAGAGCCATTATGTAACAGCTGAAACTCGGAAAATTTTGCCGAAAACAGATTCTAGACAAGTACTTTTCTTTTGAGTCATCTTAAGTCCTAAGACTGGTGCTCCTTTTCATAAATTAGTGGGAGGACATTATGTGTCAAAGGGGATGAAGTGCTAATGATTCCATTTCCAGTTTCTAAGATAAGTACAAAGGAAAAAGGAGAAAGAAAACATTTGGGATTTGGCACATGGAGAGGCATCCATTATCTTTAATAGCCAGCTAACAATTTTCACTTTGATCCAACCTGAGAGAGGGTTATGTGTAACAAAAAGCAGTTTGTATATGAAAAGTGAAAATGAATGTAACAACAAGAAGTAATATGTAATTTACCCTAGACTAAACAATAGCTAATACACAAGCTCAGTAATTGTTTCATCCCATACTGAAACATGTGAATGTCAAAAGTATCCTATAGATTAAAATTCCATCCAATCCTTACATTAGACAAATCACATCAGACAGACCATTTACCCTTTCTCACTTCTCAGTATCCAGTATAATTATTCAGCCTAACAAGCATGCCAAAACAGGTATTGTACATGTGAGATACCAAAATTTTGAACTTTACTAAACAGGTAGTGCCAAAATTTGTCTTCTCCTAATGGGTTGATGCTCAAATGTATACACAATCACAACATGTATAGAATAGAACTAAGGAGTGCCCTGCTTTATTCATAGCTCAACTTTACTACTTTTTTAGTGACTTGAAGAAGTTTGAGGCAGCCTGAAAGAACCTCCAGAATAAAGCATTTGGTAAACGGGCTTAATTCTCAAAGTCAGAATAATGCTAAAGATGATTCCCACACAACACACACCAGCTAGAATGAAAAAGGTCACCATGAAGCAATTTGGACCCAGGCAGGAACCACCAGGATCAATAAGGCCCATGCCATGTTGCTTTGCTGCCTCACTATCATATATATTCCCTGCTAGCAGAGCTGAGAAAAGGAATGCGCCAAGTGGATTTCCCAATGACATGAAGTTGCTCAATATGCCAAAGTGCTTCAGACCAAAGAGCTCGGAAACAGTGGGGAGCATCACGGAAACTTGCACGCCATAGCAGACACCAAGACAAGCAATTGAAGGATAAAGGGTTCCATTGACAGCAAAGGCAAACAGAAGGTATACGATGAGCATAATTGTCTGCGTGCATGTCAACAAGACTGTCCTCGGGATCGTTTTTGTCCTGAAAATTGTCGAAAATAGAATCTAACTATTATCAGTTATTAAAATCTACTGGATTAATTAAATGCAGAGAAACCTGGTAATTCTTTGGCACACTAGTACATTACTGACAATCAATTTCAGGACATATTAAACTTGTGTTGGTTTGCAACCAGTTCATGGGGGGTTCAGGAGTTGGATTATAATAGTATAATACCAAATAGATCCTCCTTATTAAAGTTTGGTTAAATATGAAAAGTTAATAAATTTTTTAACTTCATGCAATGCTCAAAAGCCATGTTCGTGTTGGGATAATTGTCAACAGCTTTTATGTATGTCAAACATTCTGATGGATCTTTTAGATTCCAACAGATATGAGCTTATGAATACATCTTAAATTTACTCGGCATAAATAGATGTTACTGACCTGACAAGATGTTCTGAAACAATTCCTCCACCAAGCCGACCCACAAAATTGCAAAAGCTGAAAATTGACAGTAAGGTTGTGGTATCTTCCTCACCTTGTGCAACACCTATTTGAGCTAGATTATTGAGAACAGTAACCCCAGTGCCAATACCAACAAAGAAAACCAAAAATAGAAGCCAGAAATCAGCTTTTACAACAGCCTCAGTAAACTTAAAATCTTCCCCACGTTTAGGCCTTCTCTTCTTTTGCTTTACTGCTCCCTCACCCAAAGCAAGAAGCATAGCCACCTCGGATGAATCATCCTGCTCATAAAAACTTCCAAGGGATCCTGCTGATGAAGAGGGTAGCAGTGGCTCAGTTTTATCATCTTTACCTTGAATGAGAGAGTCAGAAGATCCCGCTTGTTGCTCAGGCGAGTCTGAATTGGAAGCTCTCCTAGGAAAAAGTGTCATCTTTACAGGGATAGCAAGTGGTGCCATGAGAAGCAGAATCATCACAGCCACCAAAATATAGGAAACTGTACCACCTAATGGAAGAATGTTACCAAATAATGTAGTTACAAGAAGATATACTCCCAAGACCGCACTAGAACCTTGGATAAATAAAAAATGGCAACTTTCTGCTGAGTCTTCACCAGAAGCTGGGGTACAAGGCCTAACAAGAAACATCATGCTGAAGCAAATAACAGGAATACCAATGGCAAGGAGCAGCAGGAACTTAGAAGAAGAATCATGAAGCACTATGCTGTAAATTTCAGTAAAAACTGCAGCACTAAGCCCACCATAACCTTTCAGGATTCCTGCAACTGCACCTCTACTAGCAGGGAAATTTCTCATGTTGGTTACAACAACAGCTGTGGTTAACCATGCACTACTGTTGGCGGCAATAACAAGTGCAAACCATAGCTGCAACATGATGCAAAAGTAAATGACAATTAGGCCTTTCCAGTCATATTATATTGGATGTAAAATGCAGCATTGAACTCTTCACTGGTAGATATGCCATAAGGAAAATGTTCATGAAAGAAACTCTTCCTCCCCCTTTTTTCCCTGTCTTTCTGAAGTACAGGGGCCTAAGAAGAGCAAGTCATGCGGGTGAAACCCTGTACATGGGTGCATATACATTTATTTATGATATTTGTGTATGAAAATTCTATGACCTGATAAAAAATTTGGTTATCTTTGAGATCCTAGAGCTTGTATCAAGAATCGGCATAAGTTTATGATTTACTTAGATAGTAGAAATCATAACATGCTCAGTAAGGGAAAATGGGGGCAGTATCAAATTTGACTTATTCACTCTAAGGATTAGAACTTTCAAAATTTGTACTTGTAAGAGAAAAAAAGGCTTTAGATGAATCAATTGAGAGATTTCGATAATGTGATGTAATGTTAACTATGGATCACTGAATAAAAAGACAGAATCTCTATCTCAGACAAGTTCAATGCTATGATATATTCACTAATATGTGCACTTCCTACAAACTCAGCTGGCTCTGTCTACCTCAAATCCCCTCTGCTCTACAAAACTTCAGAGTTCTGATAACATTTTAGGTTATTTTCTTTGTCAGATCAAATTATCTCTAAAAAATTCACACCACGGTTTTAAATTGTAGTTGCAGTAGCAGTTGCAACAACTGCAGAAAAACGCAACCACAATTGCTGTTATAAAAACTACCAAAACTTGAATATTGGGTTGCAGACTACAGTTTGGAACCTTGCTTCACACCAATGATCAAGAGACAATAAAAAAAAGGATGCAGCAGCAGTTTAAGAGAACAGTAAGAAAAAACACAAGACAGATCATACTATATTATATTATATACTAGATCTTGGACAGCATAAATAATATGTGAGGAGAAATATTTCACTCTATTTTAAAAAAATATTCATTCTTAAATGTACAAAATAATAAATTAAAAGAGCAACACATAATTAATTGTGTAGCAGTTGAAGCCCAAAAAAGTCCAAACATAAAAGTGTTATTTTAAGAATACAAGAACAATAAATCTTAACCATTCGATCATACATGAATGATTAAAATTAAAAGTTGTTTAACGGTCTTAGGATTACTACAAAAAAATCATGTGACCATTCAAACAGTCCCTCCGGTCCATAATGTAAGAAACAAAACCCTAAAATATACAGACCAAGGAAATGCGTTGGAATGAGTTAACTGTAATTAATACTCATATAAATTTCCAAAAACACCCCCTTCTAATTCTCATGAATATTCTGATGGCCTATAATTAATGATAATAATTAATAAGTTTAACATTGGAAATTATCATTTAATAAGTGTGAAAATTGTTGTATGTTTATTATATTTTGGACAAAAAAAATAGATCCATTTATTTCTTATATTGTGGACCGGATGGAGTAATATATTAGCAAAATAAGTAGATTTGTCATATACGTTTATTTTATTTTTCATATTAGTCCTATCAGTTTTTTATTTTTCAAATTGATCCTACAAGTTAAGTTTCGTTTTCACGTTAGTCCTTTCTCGGAAAGGACTAGCATGAAAATGAAAACATAACGAGTAGGACCAATTTAAAAAATAAAAAAAATTTATAAAACTAATATAAAAAATAAAATAAATCTATCGGCCTACCTATTCTGTCTAATATATATATATATATATATATATATATATATATATTTTGGAGAAGCAAGTTTCATAAAAACTAGATCACAGTGATTGATCATATCCGCGGAGGACCCTTTACCCAATACAAGTAGTAATTATGAAAAAAAAAAAAGGAAAGGAAGAAAAGAAGTTAGTTATTACCAGCAAGTAAGGAAGGGATTGAAGTGTTTGACTAATAGCGAGCCAGAGCACACCGTAACCAATGAAAGAGGCAAGAGAACCGATCAAAAGTATAACCCAAGGAGGGAACTTGTTACAGGCAAGACCAGGAAGCAACCCAACATTCTCGCCAATATCGTTGGCCACACCGAGGAGCGTAACCTGACGCTGGTTGAAACCCAGAACGGATTTCAAAGAGTGGGAATAGAGAGGGAAAGTGAAGGTGTTCCCTGAAGCTATTTGAACCCATACTGCAGCTCCTAGACCCACCCATGGTGGCCTGCTACCTCCTTTCAGGGTCAACATTCTATGATTTCTTTCCTCTGTTCTGTGTAGTGTTTGTGATTGGAGATGCTTCCCGGTGAAGGAAGCAGGGGTGAGAGAATGTGTATAGAGAGAGAGAGTTGGAAGAGAGACAGACAAGAGAGGTTGGTATTTAATCACTGATTACTCTATTTCGCTCCTCGACAAAAACAAATACGTGTCTTGAATTTAGTTTTTCGCTGGCCAAGTATTATGATTAGTTTATTTATATTCATTAATAATAATAATAATAATTATTCAATAAAAATTCATTTTAACACTTTGTTTTTTTGGCTGAACAGAGTATTTTTAACACTTAAGCATTTGTTTTGTCCGTTTTTTTGTTTTAGAAAAAAAAAAGGTAAAACTGCCTTAAGACAGGGGGGAGTTTTCACAATGGTTGTATAAGATTTATTTGCTTCTCTATAAAAAAAAAATGGTCAGAGGTTTTTTTTTTTTTACAAGAACAATGTTTAGAGTGGGATGTATGTTTTAATGATGTTATCACATAAGAATCTGTTTTTTTTTAAGATAAAAAAAGAGAACCGATTCTTATTTCTTGAATAACTCCGGTTGGACATGTTCTATACTTCTACTTTAGTGAAATATAAAATAGTTTTTATTTATATAAAAAAAATACAACAAAAAATTTAAAAAAATGTGTCGTAATTTAGCTTAAATTTGTAATTTGATTAAATTTTGTTATTTTTCAAATCATTTGAGAATATTTTTAAAAAAAATACTCCCTCCGATCCACAATATAAGAAACAAATGAGTCCTTTTTTTGGTTCAAAATATAAGAAACATATATCAATTTTCACACATATTAAATGTTAATTTCTAATATTGCTCTTATTAATTATTGTCATTAATTATAAGCTATCAAAACATTAATAAAATTAGAATGTGTATTTTTAGAAATTTATATGAGTATAAATTACAATTAACTCATTCCAATATTTTTTCTTGATCCGTGTCTTTTAGGGTTTTGTTTCTTATACTATGGACAGGAGGGAGTATATAATTTATGGTTAAAGTAATACTTTGGTCCCTACACGTGACATGAATTCTCGATTTGATCTCTATAAATAAAAAATTATTAAAATGGTCCTTATACGTACAAAAGTCCCCATTTGGTCCTGTCGTACAAAATTTTAGGGACTGATTTAATAATTTTTTGCTCGTATAGGGACCAAACGGGTAATATATAGGGACCAAATGGGGATTTTTTGTACGTATAGGGATTATTTTAATAATTTTTTTTATGTATGGGGACCAAATCGAGAATTTGTGTCACGTATAGGGACTAAAGTATTACTTTAACCTTACTTTATTTATTACTCGATCTATTCTTTTTCTTTGGTATTTTTAGCTACTTGTTTTTGTTCCAAAACAATGAGTGTTTTATAAACCCAATGTATAATTGACTAATTTTTTTGCATGTATACCCTTAAATAGAACTAGATTGATTTATCTTAAAAATACACAAAATCTTTTATAAATAACCTAATAAAATATGAAATATTTATTTAGATTAATAAATATCATTGGAACTTATAAACAATTAATAATAAAAATAAAATTATTTTAATATAAATATATATAAATTAATTATTTCTTAATATATATATATATATATATAGAAATCTTAAAACTATCACATATAACGAAAAACAATGGAGGGAGTATTTATTTATGCCTTGAGAGAGATTGAGTGATTGATCTGAGAAGGCAAACAAAGGTCTAGGTTTTCCGCGTTTATTTGGCTTTTGCACTTGTCAGTTGCCATATGGATTCTCGTGGCCTGCCTGCGAGATCTAGATCTTTCTGATGTAATTACGTTACCACCATCAATGCTATGTAACAAAAAATCCTCTTACAATAATCATTATCCCTTTGGGTCTGGTTGGATTGATGGAACGGGATGAAATGGAAGGAAATTGAATGATATGAAATAAAGTTTCATTATTTGGATATTTAAAAAATTAATGGAATGGAATGAAATATAATGGTATCTATTCCATCCCATTCCATCCTCTCCTCTTGTTTTTTCTTCCCCTCCAATTTGGGGGTATGCAATGAAATGTTTCATTCTAATTAATTAATTACTAATTTATCCTTATTCTATTTGACATACACAAGCTGAAAAAATATTGATCTCTTCTTCCTCTGTTGTCTCTGTCACTTCTTCTCTGTCCATAGTACCGCTATCAGTTGACAGCGTCTTCTTCCCAATTTCTCTCTTTCAAAGGTTTCAACTTTCAATCCCCTTTTCTTTTCTATTTTCTATTTTTTTCCTATTTCCGTTCTGTCTCTTGTTTCGTAGATCGATTTATGTTGTTTATAGTTCGAAAAATCTTACCTTTTTAGCTTTTACTATTGCGTTATTCTATTTGATTTTTTTCTTCTTTTTCGCTTAAACGTTTTATTGGATCCTCTGCCTTAATGTTTTCTTTATCACTAATTGTTTTGTAATGTGCATCAGGTTATTTCTTTTGCTTTAATATATATATTATATAATTTCAATCTATACATATATTTAAAAATAACAAAAATAAAAGTGTTAAATATAAAAATAAATGACTTATTTAGTATTGATTATTATAAATATTTAATTATTAAATTTTTTCTTTTATAAAAATTATAGTCTTTCTTTTTAATTAAGGGTAAAAAAGGAATAATAAAATTATGAACCATTCCATTCCGTCCAATTTCCAAACAATGGAATGAGAAATTTGTTTCATTCCATCATAAAATACCCAAACGATGGAATGACATTTTTATTCCGCTCCGTTCCATTCCGCTCCATTCCATTCCACTCCATTCCATTAGTTTCCATCAATCCAAACATAGCTTTAAATCCAGCAGTTAGTGGGGTACCTACGGAGATTATGTTCGTACAGAAATTTTTAACAGGATCCTCACAGAAAATTTTTCAGTAAAATTCCAAAAAAAAAAATCCTTACAGAAAACATGTGAGACAAGTATTGGAGTCAAAGTGATTTTGGATTTAATAATTTCTAAGTTTTGATGTTAATAAAAGAATTAAATTTATTTGACAAAGTGTTAGTGGAGATCTAACAAATGAGTTCAGTTTATGCAGGAATATCCAGAATAATATAAGGTATACAATGATTGGACTCGTGCAAAGAATTACCCGTTCAAAGGTTATTTAAACTATTTATATTTTAATTGATAAGTAGACTGGTAGACGAGGCTATAAATGAATACCTAAATAACTTGATAGGTATAGCAAGTCCAAAGACTTGAAATTAAGCGCGTCCATTTTTGCCACGTCAGCAGACGAGGGCTATCCTTGTAACTCAAGTGCTAAACTAAAATTCAGTAGATGTCCATATGCTACGTCATTGGACAGAGCTTCTCTTTAAGGACTTAGCAAGTCCAAAGACTTTAGTAGACGAGCGCATCTACCATATTAGTAGACGAGCGCTTCTACCACATTAGTAGACAAGCGCTTCTACTACTTTAGTGGACGAACGCTTCGCGCCACCGGTGGGACGAGCAATTAAAATCTTGTATAGATGCGTTCTTAAAACTAAGAAGACGGTGCTATATATTTTATATCTTTACTACTTTGAATGTGATTTAATGCAATCCCGTCCACAATGAATTTATTTCAAATGATTGATATTTACTTCAAATGAATAATTGTTCTTTCCATTTGTCTTTATCCGATTTGATGTCTTGTTTCCCTTGAGAAAATTTATAGTACTATCAAGGAAATACAAAAAGCAAATAGTACAATTGGAATTGCAAAACGATTTGTACGAATACACAAAGGAGGAAAGAAAGGTTTTAAGGTACAAATGCTTAGAACTGTGAGCCTCCATTTTATGATTTTCTGATAACCAATGATACTTTTCAACTCACCAAAATCAAGCTATCGGTCCTCAACGGATATCATGCATTTTATGCTATCTCTAAACGGGATTGTTCAAAGTAACTGTTGAAGAATTACAAGAGTAGAAGAAGGTCACTATTTAAGTCAAAGACCTCAGATACTGAAAGAGAAGTTTTGCTAGCCTAACTTCTGCCAATACAATTCTTGAGAAGACAAGCTCTTATTCTTTCATTCTTTCAAAAGCAAAAGTCTGTAATCTTTAAGTTTGAATATTATTGTAATATTCAACTGATCTTAAACTGTTATATTCTCACACTTAGTGAGTTAAGAAGATCAACCTTTAAATCTCTGTGATAGAGTTAGAGCCCAAGAGGCTTGGTAAGAAAGGAATACTTGTAGCCTGAAGAGATGTTGAATACTTGTTGTGTAATCTATTTGGAGAAATAGTGGAAAAATCCTTCAAGTCGAAGGGACTGGACGTAGCTCTTGGTTGGAAAAGAGTGAACCAGGATAAAATCTCTTGCGTGAATTTTCTATCCCTAAACTCTTCAGTTTTCTTTGTCTATACTAATTGTGGGGTTTTGATATTGCTTTTGTTGATCTTTTAAAAAGGATTTCTTGTGTGCTTAATCTTTTTATCTTCTTCTTGTGAAAAATTTGTTCAAAAGGGTTTTTGCAAAAATAATTAACAAACACAATTCAATCCCCCCTTCTTGTGTTTGTCTGTGCCAACTTCAGTTGGTATCATAGCTCAGCCTTGACAGGGTTAAGCATCTAACAAGTGCTTAGGCAGTACGATCCGATAATCATGGATGCAGAAGGACAAGCAATCAACAAACCTCATCTCTTTGATGGAACTGATTATGATTATTGGAAAAAGAGGATGATGGCATTCTTGGATGCACAGAATGTTGACATATGGAAACTAATAGAAAATGGCTACACTGAGCCAAGGAGTGAAGCTGGAGCTGCAGTGCCTAGAGCTGAATGGACTCAAGAGCAGAAAAGCCAACATCAACTAAACTTGAAAGCTAAGCACTATCTCATGTGTGCTATCACCAAATCTGAGCATGACAAGGTTCATAGCTGTAACACAGCGAAAGAAATCTGGGATACTCTTGCACTAGCTCATGAAGGTTCCTCACAAGTGAAGGAATCAAAGATAAGCATGTTGCTTCACCAGTATGAGCTATTCAAGATGGCTGATCATGAAACTATAGACCAGATGTTTGGAAGATTCCAAACAATCACCAATAGTCTCAGGTCTCTTGGAAATGTCTATGAAAATAGAGATCATGTGAGAAAAATTTTGAGAAGTCTCTCAAAGCAGTGGAGACCTAAGGTAACTGCTATCCAGGAAGCAAAGAATTTGAATACTCTTTCTCTGGAAAAGCTTCTGAGATCATTAAAAGTTCATGAACTTGAACTTAATGAAGAGGAAAACTCCAGAAAAGGAAAGTCCACTGCCTTAAAGGCCAAGAAAGCTAGTTCCTCAAAGATGCTTAAAGTTGTTGAGTCTTCAGATGAAGGTTTGATTCATAAAATAATGAAGATGACTCGGATGAGGATGAACTATCTTTCATCTCCAGAAAAATACAACACATGTGGAGAAAGAAAGGTGGATTCAGAAGGAAGCAGCTCAACAAAAAGTTCTCCAAGGAGAAGTCAGATTCCAAGGAGAAAGGTCCACCCTTATGCTTTGAATGTAATAAACCAGGGCACTTCAAAGCTGACTGCCCAGAGCTGAAGGAGAAAAAGAAATTCTTCAAAAAGAAGAAAGGCTTAATGACTACTTGGGAGGATCTTGACCCGTCTTCTTCAGATGAAGAAGATGAAGCAGGAGAAGAAGCAAACATTTGTTTCATGACTGACACTGGATTAGAAAGTGAATTCACTGATGCTGAGGTAATAGAATCTGATCCATCTACTCTTCAAACTGTTTTTGATGAATTGTTGCATGAATCATGCATACTGTCTAAAGAGTATAAAAGTCTCAAAAAAAATTTACTAAACTTTCTAGAGACTGTGATAAGGTCTGCACAGTAAATCAAAACCTTAGGGATGAGAACGAAACATTAAAATCAAACAATGTTAGTCTGACTGACAAGACTAAGTGTAAGTCAAATAGCTCTTGTGAAGTTGAAAAAATGAAACAAGATGTGACATACTTGACAGACTCTCTGTCAAAACTGGTTGGAAGCTCAGATAAATTAAATCTTATATTAAGATGTTCTAGATCACCACATGACAAATCTGGTATGGGTTATGATAAAGAGAAGCAAGATGTATCTCTGAATAAACCAAAAGTTCATACACAATATAAGGCTTTTAAAGTCCTTCCACAACATACTAAGCCAAAATCAAGCCCTTCCAATACTTACTGCAAAATATGTGGAAAAAGTGGGCATGTGTCATCTAAATGCATACATAACAAGCATGCAAAGCATTCATGACCTATGATCACTAACAAGAAAGGACCCAAGTCAATTTGAGTACCTAAAGGTAAGATAATCCCTGTTGCAGATCTGCTTAACAACAGGAAAGAAACAGAAGTCCTGGTACTTGGACAGTGGGTGCTCACGACACATGACAGGAGAAAGGTATATGTTCCAAGACCTTAGACCCAAAGAAGGTGGCTGGGTCACCTTTGGAGGAAATCAAAAAGGAAAGATCATCGGTATAGGTAAAATTGGTAAACATCCTTTTCCCTCCATTGATAATGTTTTGTTAGTAATTGGTCTTAAACACAATCTGCTTAACATTAGTCAAATATGTGATAGCGGGTTTGCTGTTTCATTTAATAAGAATATGTGTTTTGTTGAGAAAGCTGATGGATCACTCTTATTCACAACCTAGAGGAAAAACAATCTGTATAAGATTGAGTTAGAGGACCTCTCAAATCAAAGTGTCTATTGTCTAGTGTCCTTTGAGGATGAACAATGGATTCGGCACAAAAGGTTGGGTCATGCAAGTTTGAGATTAATCTCAAAACTGAAAAAGCATAACCTTGTAAGAGGTTTACTGAGACACCCCGATGTGCCCCATCGTATTATTACATTAAAACCTTAATATTTATTTACTTAATCGCTCGCTTATCGTTGAAAATACGTAAAAATTAAAACTTAATTAATAATTATATAACTTATACAGATATAAAACATACCAAAACTATATTACATAAATACACACCTGTTTATTTATTATATTACCAAAACACTGTTGAGGGTATCCTCTCAGTAGGATCCCTCACAGGCATAAACTTCACTACAGACATTCTTAGCGGTATTATGTCTACTCCTTAGACACACTGGCCATACTTGTCTATACTCTAATCGCCATGAATCACAGATCGACCTCCAAAGATCTGGTTCATACGGAGTTCCATCTAACTCCTCAAAGAATTAGTTCCTCCATCGGGTCTTCTCGTGCGATCACATCAGAAATAAAATACAACACACAAAGATATAGGGAATAAGAAACAGTTCTATCATCAAAAAGCGGAAAAGATTCATAGTATATCATACAATAAATGTCATAGACAGGCAACACACATAACTAACAAATCATCCTCAAATTATGATATTGTCCTCTACCCTCTGCTCATGTAGTCTAAACACTTATACTATCATAACTGTCTCTATTCCTTTCACATTCGTTAGTAGTCCAAGGTAGTCCGATGCAAAGAACTCAAAGATAGTACACTTCTATCTTTTGATAGAATAAGACTCAAGATAGTGCCCTTCTATCTTGCGATAGGATAAAACTCATCATAGTGCCCTTCTATCTTTCGATAGGATAAAACTCATCATAGTGCCCTTCTATCTTTCGATTGGATAAAACTCAACATAGTGCCCTTCTATCTTTCGATAGGATAAAACTCATCATAGTGCCCTTCTATCTTTCGATAGGATAAAACTCAGGATAGTGCCCTTCTATCTTTCGATAGGATAAAACTCATCATAGTGCCCTTCTATCTTTCGATAGGATAAATCAGATCTACGCGTCATGGACTGAAAAAGTATTTGTATCTAAGCCTCTATATGAATCTCACTATCTCAAATCAATAACAACATTGTACCTCAAACTCCCATCATAACCTCAACTCGCATTCTATGTCACATCTCATCCATTAGATAACTTAATTAAGCTAGGCACCTCTAAGTCAATTCATTCTCTCACCCAAACAATCATCTCCCGAACAACATATATCCTTACTTAAAATCAACTAGGCATAGTATTAAAAACCAGGCAGATCATGCATAACACAATATCAGAAAATAATTCAAATACCACAAAATATCACATAAGCAATGCAATAATAATAATAAATTCAATCAACCTCAGATAAGATAAAATCATCCTAATGTCGATAAACCTACAATCCCCAAATCACCATTGGTTTTACAGAAAAGGTTTCCAATATGATTTTGGTCTTGTCGATTACTCAACTACTAGTAGGGTTTAGGTCGCCCTACACAATTATCATATAATCTACTACTTATCGATTCCGACGATAGGTTGATTCTTTTCCCCACCCGAGCTAGCACCGAAAACACGTACACGACGATCCTCGCTATCCCGCCACGAGTTAACACAACCACCTTCATCCAAACAACATAACTATAATTAATCAACTAACAACCATCTATGACACTTTAGGGTTAGGTTCGGTCAAGACTTAGAAAATAGGTTTAGGGTTATCCTCTTAATGCCATCTTTTGGATCCTAGTTACTAGAGTCTTAACTAACATAGATTACTTATTACAAGACTAAAATTTGAAACAAAATCCTCTAACCTTTAGTGTTAGGGTTTCGGTCCATATTAGGAAAATAAGCTAGGAAATTTATTTGGATTCAAGCTCTTGGATATAAGCTATATATGTATTATAGAACTTAATTAAGTCAAGTACTAACTTTCAAAACAAACAACAAAACACCAAACCCATTTTCCTACCTAGGTTCGGACCTTAAGGGTTAATAGGGAATGAGAATGATTTTGATCACATGCTCTTGGATAAATAAAGTAGGGATTATATCTAGATCATAGAAATTGGTTTCACATTAAAAGGATTTTTCTCCAATTTTCTAGAATTATTTGAAGTTCTAGATCTAGGAATGGAAAAATATGATTCATGGCATAAACATGAGAAATACATGAATATGAAAGCTTATATGATCAAGGAGATGAGCTTTTACCTCTTGAAGATTGAAGAAATGAAGAAAATGATCAACCTTCACTATGTTGAAAACTGGACGGCTTGAGGGTGTGATGGTATTGTGAGTGTATCTCACAATATACTCATCCAAAAATTACAAAATTTGGCTTGATAGAAAGATAAGAAGAAAAGGAACGACTTTGGTGTTGAAGGTTTCATTTGTTTCGGATCATAACAGGGGTGAAAAGGGCCTTCTTTATGATGTTTCGTGGGTTGCTGGGAATTCTGGGAAGTTTCTGTATTTTGAACATTTCTCCCAATCCACTTATCCGTTTTTTATGATCTTTAGCTTGTTGGAAAGAAGAGAGAAAGAGGAACAACTTTTATGTTGAGTGTTTTACGAGTTTCAGAAATGAAGAGGGTCATATGTTTGGTGGGAATTCGGTGTTCTTAGGGTTTTGTAACTTAGTTGGTGAGGAAGATGAAGAGAATGAAGAAGATGAGTGAAATGGTGAGGGAGGCCACGGTTTTGGGGTATTTATAGGAGTGATCTTATGCCTTGTTTGGTTAAAAGGAATTGGTTTAATGGGTTTCGTGATTATTAAATTAATATAAGCTTAACTAAGGTTATAATTAACTTAACTAAGGTTATAATTAACTTAACTAAGGTTATTTTGGCTAACCATGGTTAATAATATGTGGCTCACATTTAGTGGAGGTGTGACTGATTTTGGGCCACACAAAATGAATCACCAATGAGTTATCGATCTTATCCATTAGCGGTTCCCGGAAATTCCGTATGCAGCTCCGTCGTTTACCCGATTTCGGTTTTTGAGAGGAAAATAATGAAACGAAAGCAAAATGAAATAGGTAAGATTTTTTGGAGGTGGATGCACGAAATTGGAGAGATGTGGGAGGTTTTCAACCACATAAAATGAGTGGTTAAGAGTGTGTAGATGCGTCTTGTTAATACCCGTGAAAGCTTGGGGGTATTTTGGTCTTTTTACCTAAATGTCATGATTACTTGCATTTAATGCTCATAAATGCTTAGTGACTCATCCTCCATGAGTCATCATGTATGACTCGTTGTCCCGATCCCTTGACGGGTCTCTGCAGTTCCGTTTTTAAACTCCGCTCGGCTCCCGATTAGGGTTTTACGCCCGTATAAAAGCGTAATATTTCGTTTTAATCGAAAATTTTCAAACTAATCAAACTCGTTGGAAATATGATTTAAATATAAACCATTTCGTTCACGAGTCAAAATTAGGTTTTCTGATCATTAAAATCTTATTGTCAGTGAAAACACCGATTGTTTTCCGTCCGAACTTTTACCAATATTCGTCCGAATAAACATAATATTTTATTTCTGATCAGAAATTTGGAAAGTAGACTTCCTCACGGACAAAATATAAAAAATCTACAAATTTCATTTTTCGGGTCAAATTAGGGTTTTTACTCGGTATAAAATTATCATCGTTACGCTAAAAATGCGCATCGGACTCGCCTCGAATTTTCAACCCAAAATTTCACCGTAACCTTCTACCATAAGAGAGACTATGAATATGATTTTAACTTATTTAAAATCACTTTCTAACTCTCAGATTAAAATATAATTAATTATATTTTAATCGATTAAACAAACATAATTAAAAATCAGTACATTACATTACTACCCCTCTTAGAAAAAAATTCCATCCTCGGAATTTCTTAACTCAAACTAGCCATTATCTTGTAATCGTATCTTAATCTAAAGATCTCACATTATATTTTTCATCGCTGTTTTTCCCCTAGGTAACAGCGGTAACTTCATAACATAATTCATTCTTATATCATTCTATTTATCCTCGAACTTATCCATCACTATATTCCATTCATTGTTCTTAACCTTTCCAACTTGATCTAACATCCTTAAAGGACATGATCAAAACTTAATTCCTTCCTCTTCTTACTACTGATCCACTAAAGAATCTTATTTCAACATCTAACAGTAGTAGTAATTAACACCACAATCGAACTACCCTAACTTCCTACTTCATGTATCCAACCACAGTCTTAGTTCCTTAGAATATATTTCACTATTCTAGATTATATCAAAATCACACCTTTCAAGTCTCCAAATAAACATCTCAATACTCCGTAAGATAAATTGCAATCAAAAGATCAACACCTGTTAGGATTATCTAACTTAACAAATTTGAATTTCTCTAGTAACCTCAATTTATATCAGAAATCATCTTTTCTGCTCATATTCAACTTAGGTGAAATTACTATATACACTTTCGTTTACTCTTCCCAAACTCATACAATCCATCTTAACTACGATCCTTAATCATTGCCCTAGATTCCATAATGATACTATGCCTCCATCAACATTCGACTTATAGTAATTGTCTTACTCACTGATATTGATCTTAAGGGTTCACATCCTACCGATCCACAACTATACCTCAACAAAACTCTCATAACTTTCATTTCCATCATGCTACTTAGAAAAACAAACAAAGTCTACCAGATATCAAAAACAAACCTTGTATAAGATCCAGGATTGAGCATTCTGCTCCCCTCACGGTAAACACTCTTTCAGTGGCCCGAGGTCTGACCATCTACTGTCCTGCTGCTGGAACTCCTTTTCCAGCTCCACCTCTCTGAACACTAGTATACAACATATAATGCTACGTAAAACTGGTATATATATGCCATATAACTGTTAACTATCACGTCGGGACTCACTACCCAACTTCTAAGCATAGTTAAAATCCGATGTGGACTCAACTAGACACGGCCAGTAACAACATCCTAGACCTCACAGTCCGATTAGAATCGAACTGCTCTGATACCACCAAATGAGACACCCCGATGTGCCCCATCGTATTATTACATTAAAACCTTAATATTTATTTACTTAATCGCTCGCTTATCGTTGAAAATACGTAAAAATTAAAACTTAATTAATAATTATATAACTTATACAGATATAAAACATACCAAAACTATATTACATAAATACACCCCTGTTTCTTTATTACATTTCCAAAACACAGTTGAGGGTATCCTCTCCGTAGGATCCCTCACAGGAATAAACTTCACTACTGAGACATACTTAGCGGAATTATGAATACTCCTTAGACACACTTGGCCATACTCACCTATACTCTAATCGCCATGAATCACAAATCGACCTCCAACAGATCTGGTTCATACGGAGTTCCATCTAACTCCTCAGCAATTAGTTCCTCCATCGGGTCTTCTCGTACGATCACATCAGAAATAAAATACAACACACAAAGATATAGGGAATAAGAAACAGTTCTATCATCAAAAAGCGGAAAAGATTCATAGTATATCATACAATAAATGTCAGAGACAGGCAACACACATAACTAACAAATCATCCTCAAATTATGATATTGTCCTCTACCCTCTGCTCATGTAGTCTAAACACTTATACTATCATAACTGTCTCTATTCCTTTCACATTCGTTAGTAGTCCAAGGTAGTCTGATGCAAAGAACTCAGCATAGTACACTTCTATCTTTTGATAGAATAAGACTCAACATAGTGCCCTTCTATCTTGCGATAGGATAAAACTCATCATAGTGCCCTTCTATCTTTCGATAGGATAAAACTCATCATAGTGCCCTTCTATCTTTCGATAGGATAAAACTCAACATAGTGCCCTTCTATCTTTCGATAGGATAAAACTCATCATAGTGCCCTTCTATCTTTCGATAGGATAAAACTCAGTATAGTGCCCTTCTATCTTTCGATAGGATAAAACTCAGTGTAGTGCCCTTCTATCTTTCGATAGGATAAAACTCATCATAGTGCCCTTCTATCTTTCGATAGGATAAGACTCAACATAGTGCCCTTCTATCTTTCGATAGGATAAAACTCAACATAGTGCCCTTCTATCTTTCGATAGGATAAAACTCATCATAGTGCCTGTTGTGACTCCGGCAAGTGTACCGGGTCGTCGCAAGTAATAAAAATAACACGGTAAGTAATTACCGAGGTCGAACTCAGGGATTGGGCTACCAATTCGACTAATCCGCGAGAAATCGGATACGTTCGGTCAAGTTACTGAAGAAGGTGGTTGAGAGAGAAGATTAATAGCGAAATTCAATTAACAATCTAATTAAATAATTAACTAAAAATATGAAAAGTAAAATGTCCAAGGTCACAAATCCACCTACCCAATATGTACACCCAAGTGATGATGAATTCCTCCCTAAGTTCAATTACAATGTCAACCGGGACCCCTAAATTCTCCTAAATCCACTCTCGTGCTCATTAGGACGTATTCGACGATTGGATTAATTACTTATTCGGTCTCATAACCCTAATCTCGAATTCTATTAAACCTTGTTCCCTATATGGTTGCACTAATCAAATAAATCCACGGTCGTGCTCATTATTCGATTAATGATTCCAATTCAAGTTCTAAAACGCGTCTCGCCGTTTGGCCTCAAACACGTTAACTAGTTAATCACGCAACACATATGATTAACACAATCAATTCAGAATTGGAAAACATTTATGATCCCGATTCAAGTTCTAAAACGCGAATCGCCGTTAGGCCTCAAACACGTTTAACTGATTAATCATGCAATACATATGATCAAGCATTTAAATCAGAATCGGAAAACAAGAATTGAATTAAAGGAGAAAGACATACATCATATCGGATTTACATCGCCATGGGTGGCTTCATCGTTCCCTCGGACGATGGGATTAGTTCCTCATGCTCATAGACAAGCGATCGGACGTAATCTCCATAAGAAAAGGGGAGACGTAGCTCCAAAGAGAAAAGAAACTACCCTAAACGCTACTCCAAACAGTGGAAAACTCCTCGATTCGTGGCCCTCCAAAAGCCCTACAGCCTCCTAAAGTTCGATCCTCCCCTATTCTGATCTGCAACAGCCTTTAAATAGGATTACTGATCTGCGCTCGTTCGCGAGGCGAGCAGCCTTTCGCGAGGCGAGAATTAAAATTGGCGCGCTTTCAATTTGAACTCTCGCGAGGCGAAAGTGCGTTCGCGGGGCGAGTCTTCATTTCTAGGCTGTGACCTTCATCACGGCTTGGCCGTGATGGTCTCTGTCTTGCAGGTTTTCATGATCTCGCGAGGCGAGTCACCTCTCGCGTGGCGAGACTGAAGTGATGACTTTTGCTGCTTTGTTGACTTTCAGGCTCGCGGGGCAAGCATACACTCGCGAGGCGAGTGTCTCCAGACTTGCAATTTCCACTGCTTTTCGACTTTCCTTGACTCCCGGAGCTTCACTTATTTAACCTGAAACAACAAAAGCACCCACAAGCGTAATTCTATTCAAAATAACCTAAAAACTACACAAAAGACGCAAAACGAGTCAAAGTCCAACTCAGGAACAAAACAAGGCAAATTTGGGCGAAAACGAGAGTGAACTCGAATAAAGTGGCACATAAACCCTAATTCATCTAGTAATAAAACTAGATAAGCAAGAGGCTTATCAGTGCCCTTCTATCTTTCGATAGGATAAATCAGATCTACGCGTCATGGACTGAAAAAGTATTTGCATCTAAGCCTCTATATGAATCTCACTATCTCAAATCAATAACAACATTGTACCTCAAACTCCCATCATAACCTCAACTCACATTCTATGTCACATCTCATCCATTAGATAACTTAATTAAGCTAGGCACCTCTAAGTCAATTCATTCTCTCACCCAAACAATCATCTCCCGAACAACATATATCCTTACTTAAAATCAACTAGGCATAGTATTAAAAACCAGGCAGATCATGCATAACACAATATCAGAAAATAATTCAAATACCACAAAATATCACATAAGCAATGCAATAATAATAATAAATTCAATCAACCTCAGATAAGATAAAATCATCCTAATGTCGATAAACCTACAATCCCCAAATCACCATTGGTTTTACAGAAAAGGTTTCCAATATGATTTTGGTCTTGTCGATTACTCAACTACTAGTAGGGTTTAGGTCGCCCTACACAATTATCATATAATCTACTACTTATCGATTCCGACGATAGGTTGATTTTTTTCCCCACCCGAGCTAGCACCGAAAACACGTACACGACGATCCTCGTTATCCCGCCACGAGTTAACACAACCACCTTCATCCAAACAACATAACTATAATTAATCAACTAACAACCATCTATGACACTTTAGGGTTAGGTTCGGTCAAGACTTAGAAAATAGGTTTAGGGTTATCCTCTTAATGCCATCTTTTGGATCCTAGTTACTAGAGTCTTAACTAACATAGATTACTTATTACAAGACTAAAATTTGAAACAAAATCCTCTAACCTTTAGTGTTAGGGTTTCGTTCCATATTAGGAAAATAAGCTAGGAAATTTATTTGGATTCAAGCTCTTGGATTTAAGCTATATATGTATTATAGAACTTAATTAAGTCAAGTACTAACTTTCAAAACAAACAACAAAACACCAAACCCATTTTCCTACCTAGGTTCGGACCTTAAGGGTTAATAGGGAAGGAGAATGATTTTGATCACATGCTCTTGGATAAATAAAGTAGGGATTATATCTAGATCATAGAAATTGGTTTCACATTAAAAGGATTTTTCTACAATTTTCTAGAATTATTTGAAGTTCTAGATCTAGGAATGGAAAAATATGATTCATACATGAATATGAAAGCTTATATGATCAAGGAGATGAGCTTTTACCTCTTGAAGATTGAAGAAATGAAGAAAATGATCAACCTTCACTATGTTGAAAACTGGA